>CM053769.1:82324327-82388182 GCA_028658325.1 Potorous gilbertii | reverse complement strand
ACTATTTTCTTCAGTGAGCTTTTGCACCTCTTTTTCCACTTGACTAATTCTGCTTTTTACAGCTTTCTTCTCATTGGCTTTTTGTACCTCTTTTGCCAATTGAGTTAGCCTATTTTTCAAGGTGTTATGTTCTTCAGCATTTTTTTGGCTCCCCTATATCTTTTCTAAAATTCTATTCAGATTTTCACCCTTTTTACATTCTTTCTTTCTTTCTTTTTTGTTTTGTTATAATTGTGTAAATCTGGAGGGGCAAGTTAAATCCCTGAGAATTGCTTTCTTATGTCTGTTTCTCATTATTTTTCCTTCAGATAGCTAAATGCTATGCTGTTTGGTACACACACACACACACACACACACACACACACACATACACACACTTGACCATATTTTGTTGTCTATGATGCTTTAAGCTTGATGTAATTTCTCTACTTATCATGTTTACCCATTTTTGGTATTGCTTTTTCTGGGAAAATGTTTGTCATCTTTGCATTTTGAAATCTAACTGGAGGTATATTGAGTCTCTACTCCAGCCTCCCTCATCTGAGCTCTGTGTGAATCTTCATACTTCAAATTTTTCTTATTAAGCAACATACTGTTGGATTTATCTTGTTAATACATTCTCTCACCCTTCTCTGTTTTATGTACTGTGTTCCTTTGGAATTAGAATTATTAGTTTTGTTTTTCTTTTCTTCTTTTCTTTTTAAAATATTTCCTGTTTTTATCCCTCTTTTTACAAAAAATAGCCCACCAAATGGGGTACAAAGAAGTAATTGGTATCCACATTTGTTATCTTTAATTGGAGTGATTTGAACATACTCTTTTTCTTTTCTCATGTTCTATGTTGATGAGTTGTTCCTTACTTTCTTTCCTTTTAATATATCTTTTCAAATTTTGTTCTATTTTTTCTTAATTCTATTTTTTTCTTAAACTCTCTGTTTTCCCTACAAGCTCCTCCTCCACTTCCCTTTTGATTTTAATGTCTTTCTAAAATAAAACATCTTTATGCTTTTTCCCTTGGACTTGATGAAAGTGAGGTTGATAAGATTTCTGCAAAACAAAAACAAACCAACTTTAATGTTTGTATATTTTTTTATTGGAACTTAAAACTAGTCAGTTCTGCCCCTCTTTTTTCTCTTTTCTTCCCTTTGTTTATGCCTTTCTATCTATCTTTATTTTGTCATCTTAAATTAGAATAGCACCAGCCTCCATCTAAGTTCCAAGTTTTCTGTTTTTTTCCTCTTTTTTGCCTCTTGCAAACAGTAGCCTTTTGACAAGCAAATAGTTTCTTTTATGAGATCAGGACATAAGCATTAATCATCATTTGAACCCTTCAAATTTCTTCTGAAAGAAAATTATTTTTCTAGTTTTCTGTTGTCTACTGAGTGTTTCAGATATTGAACCCAGCTCTGGTTTTCTTAATAGGAATGTGTGGAGGTCCTTTAATCTTTTAAAATTCCATTTCCCAATGTTAGAATTATAATTTCACAGGAATACATACTCTTATTTGTAATTTTTTGGTATTGATTTTTGTTATATCACATTGTAAGTTTTCCTTTCCTTTATAGTAGTGGCTGCTATGATATTGTAGTAGTTAGAGAGCTCTCCTTGAAGCCAGGAAGATCTTAGTTCAAATCTGGCCTCTAATACTTATTGGGTTGTGACCTTGGGCTTGTCACTTAACCATCAGTGCTATAAGTCAGATATGTCAAGCTTGTGACAAGAAGACAAGCAAACTCCCCTGTGCCACCAGAATCAGATTAAAATGCAATTGATAACTATTTAATAAAAATAATTTAAAAGACAATACAACCTAAATAATGTTAACTTCTGGTTTTTAAGGTCAATATGTCAACCTTCAGGGATTTGTTTGTATTTGAGTTCAGTACTAAGAAGCTCTTTAATACTATAACTTCCAGAGAAGTGCCAACCTGCATTGGTAGGGACTTCATGTAAAAAGTGATGTCTGAGATGCATCACTAACATTCACTCTAATTTCTCACCTGTAACATGTGGGTGTTGGTCTAGATGGTCCATTGCTAACATCCTATGATACAGTGACCCTAAAGTGGAAAAAAAATTATCATTTACAAATATAAATTCCCTTGTTACATTACCAAAACATAATGAGTTTTGAAAAGAATCATGTAATCTGGAGCTTGAATGGAAATATGATGGAATTTAATCAGGAGATTAATCTAGTTAAATTGAGGTAAAGTGAAAAGAAAGAACAGTGGGCTGGGCTGTCAAGAATCCTGAGTTCATGTTCCAGGTAATCATGGGCCAGTCATACATTTTCTAGGCCTCAGCTTTCTCATCTTTTCAATTGTATACAGAAAGGATGAACTAGTTAATCTCATAATCTCATAATTCTAACGCTAATAACCCATGACTCTATAAAATTAAACATTTGCTATTAAAATACCCCTATGGGAAAGGATAAAAATATTTATGTGCCTAGCTACTTAACCATGTAAGAACCTCTATAAGAGAAACAATACATCATACATGTTAATAATATACCCAGATTTATACATATTGAAAGATGTATTATATCCCTTATGGATATTGGCATATAAATTGTGCTCATAAATAGAAAAATGCTTTTTTGGTAAGGAATTTGAAAACAATATAAATGAAAAACAAAATATTTCAGGACTTATGGTTGATATAGCAACATGGAAAGCTCTAGATAAATCCTCTTCTGATGAACACCTAAGAAAAGCACCATTTGGAACTATAAAGTGAAATTAAAACACTATTGAGTTCCCCTATCACCATAGTGGTGGTACATGGAAATAAGGCCAAAACCCGAACCACCAGAAGAATGGGGGATGCCCTGAGAAATTAGCCTGAAATAATTGGCAGCTCCTAATTGGTTCCATTTTGATAGCAGAAACATAAAGAAATAACATGCCCAGAAACATTATAGTTCTGTTACAGGCAACAAGACCAGTAGTAACTTGGCTATGTAACTCTCGTACCTAATATCTAAAGCTGAGAAAAGATCAGTGTCACCAGGTTCAGAGGAAGTCCCAAGAGTTAAATAAAAGATAACTGTGTTTATGAGCAATAACGTTGTTTCTAACCCCTGATATCAGGTCAGAACTGTATCCAAGGCTGGGCTGTGGAAGAAGGCAGGTACCATTCCACTTAGGTACTACAGAGTAGTAGCTTTCCAATTATATTGGAGGAAGGACCTTGTCCCAGTACAACATTGCCCAGCTCATATACTGTATTAGGAGATGAGACCTTGGCTGAGCATCTGCATCCAACAGTATAGAAATGAACAGATGCTTGTACTAACACAAGGGCATAGTCCAAGAACTAAAGCTCTAAACACAAGCAAAACAAAGAAACAAAAAAATTCACAGCTCTGACTCCAGTGAAGATATTGTGTTAGTCAAAACAATCCCAAGGTAAAATACCAGAGAAAATAAATAACTGTGCTAATAATATTTAGAACCTTTAAAAAGTGGATTTTCCACTTGAACTCTAAGAATGGGTAGATGAAATGAAAGAAAAGCCAAAACAATAACAAAAAAGACATTTCTTTTCTAAAAAGAAATAGCTTCTAGAGCAGAGGTAGAAATCTTACCAAAATAGTGAATATAGGGTTTATTTTGTCAGGGGATGGGAGGGAAGGAGAGGAAGATTAAATATTGCCTCCTATTTGGAACTATGCTAAGTCAGCTTTGTTCTATGTCATATTTAGAAATCAATGGAGGCATCATAAGTAAGTTCTTATAGTCCTTAGATGGACCTTGGGGTATCTTATCAATGGCTTCTTTCCAGTCTTCTGAGTTATCAATGATATTTGATGCTTAAGAAATATTTGAATGATGATAAAATAAGAATTAGAAGGCATCTTAGAGGTCATCTTGTCCTAAACCCTTAATTTACAAATGAACATAGTGAGCCCCTAAAGGAATGAAGTGACTTTCCCAAAGGTAGCAGAGCTGGAATCCAAACAGATCATTGACTCCAAAATACTGCTGTTCTACTAGAATATGGTAGGTATTTCCTCAGACATTCTTGGACGTATTAGTCACTTAAACCAAGTTTGTGTGTGTTTAATATTTTGTATACCCTGCAATTCCCAGTGATAAATGCTATCCTCCTCCCACTCCACTCAATTCCTTGTTCTTATTTCTCTCAATTGTCCTATCCTAAAAACCCAATCTAGTCTTCATGTAGTTGTGTTGTATTCTCTTCTTTTTATTAAATCATTTTCTTGAAATGAGCAGCTAGGTGGTGCAGTAGATAGAATTCAGGGCTTTGAGTTAGGAAGACCTGAGTTCAGATCTATCCTCGGACATTTACTAGTTGTGTGATCCTTGGCAAGATACTTAAAAAAACAAACTCTTTACCTCAGTTTCTTTATTTCTAAAATGGGGTAATAGTAGCACCTACCTCCTAGATTTGCTGTAAGGATAGAATGAGATAATTGTAAAGCCTTAGCATAATACCTGCAATATAGAGAATGCTATATAAATATTAGCTACAATTGTCAACTGTTGTTAGAAGAAAAGGGAGATGAAAGAAATAATGTGTAATAGAATACAGCTATTTTTGCTTTGCCCTGTGCGAGTGTAAAGTAGAAGCATGTCAGGACTCATTAAAGAATAAGACTATAAAGAACAGTTCTTTATCCTGGTGTTTAGATAAAGTAATGAGAAAAAATGCAGTTTTGACAGAACATTGTTTTATTTAATCATCTGTAATTCCAGTTGAAAAATACTCTTAGTCATTTAAAACTGATTAAGAAAAATGTCTGAAAATGTTTTTATCTTGTGGATCTTTGTTTTGAAACTTTATGGAGACAGGGGGAGTGGACAAGTCTTTATTATTTTTTCATTCTTCACTGAAAAAAAAAAAGTTTGAGGTTTTTCCATGAGAATTCCTTTTTCTCTCTGCTTCCTCCTCTTATCTCATCCCCTACTGTATTCTTCACATCACTTTCTAACAATGGGCCCATTCTCTTTTTCAAAGTCAAACCCTCCATGCATGTCTTCTCCAGTCTTCCCCATCAGATGGATCCTATTGTGACTATTTTTTCCCTAATCTTTAGTCTCTCCCCATATGCTGGTTTTTTCCCTTGCCCACAAACATGTCTAAGTCTCCCTATCTTCTTTTTGTTTTTAAAAAAATTAATGTTTTCAGTTTTCAATAATCATTTCCATGAGTTTCAAAATTTCTCCCTTCCTCCTCCCTCCCCAAGATGCCATGCAATCCTATGATCTCTACACATACATTCCTATTAAACACATTTTCACATTAGTCATGTTGTACAGAAGAATTAAAACGAATGAGAATAATGAAAAGAAAACGTAACAAAAGAGAAAATAGTCTGCTTCATTCTGGGCTCCAGCTCTATAGTTTTCTCTCTAGATGTGAATGGCATTTTGCATTATGAGTTCCTTTGGGAACATTTTAGGTCCTTGCATTGTTGTAAAGGGCTAAGTCTATCAGAAACACTTTGGCTCTTACTGTATATACTTGTTCTGGTTCTGCTCACTTCACTCAGCATCAGTTCATATAGGTCTTAACAGGTTTGTCTGAAAGTTTGCCTGTTTCTCATTTCTTACAAGACAATAGTATTCCATTACATTCATATACCATAGCTTGTTCAGCCATTCTCTAATTGATGAGCATTGCCTCGCTTTCCTGTTCTTGGCCACCACAAAAAGAGCTGCTATAAATATTTTTGTACATGTGGGTCCTTTTCCCATTTTTATGATCTCTTTAGGATACAATCCTGGAAGTGGTATTGCTGAGTCAAAGGGCATGCACATTTTTGTAGCCCTTTGGATATAGTTCCACATTGCTCTCCAGAGTGGTTGGATCAGCTCACAACTCCACCAACGATGAATTAGTGTTCCAATTCTCCCACATCTTCTCCAACATGTGTCATTTCCCTGTTTTGTCATGTTAGACATTCTGATAGATGTGATTGTGGTACCTCAGAGTTGTTTTCATTTGCATCTCTCTAATCCATAGTGATTTAGAACATTTTTTCTTATGACTATAGATTTAATTTCTTCCTCTGAAAACTGCCTGTTCATATCCTTTGACCATTTATCATTCGGGGAATAACTTGTATTCTTGAAAATTTGAAATGAAGACTTTATCTGATACACTAGTTGTAAAAATTCTTTCCCAGTTTTCTGCTTCCCTCCTAATCTTGATTGCATTGGCTTTGTTTGTGCAAAAAATTCAATTGAATATAATCAAAATTATTTATTTTGCATTTCATAATGATCTTTATCTCTTGTTTGGACTTAAATTCCTTTATTTTCCATAAGTCTGACAAAAAAGTATTCCTTGCTCCCCTTATTGGTTTATCGTATTAGCCTTTATACCTAGATTATGTACTCATTTGGACTTTATACAAAAGTATAAAGTAAATAGTATATTTGTATACAGTGTTAGGTGTTGGTCTCTACCCAGTTTCCACCACACTATTTTCAGGGTTTTCAAGCAGTTTTTGACACAATTAATCACTTCTCCTGAATATTCTCTCCCCCATGTTTTCATGATTCTGCTTTCTTTTGATTTTCTTTCTGTCTGATGGCACCTTCTCAGTCTTCTTTGCTGCATTCTCATACTTACCAGGTCTACAACTTACGGAGATTCCCAAGGTCCTCTCTTAAGTTCCTTCTTTTCTCTCTAAACTCTCTCCTTTGGTGAACTCAGTTGAACAATGGATTCAATTACCATTTATATGCCAATGATTTCTTGAGTCACTCATAGTCTTTCTTTTGAACTTCAATAGCTCTTGAACTCTCTAGAACTTCCTTTTGGACATTTTCAAAATGATTACTCCATAAAGCATCTCAAACATTTGCCCCTCTCTTTCAAACTTATTTACTAGTATTTTAAAAGAAATTTTATTTAACCCACAAAAATCTGAAATCCTACATACCCTCTCACAATTCAGAATAAAAATAAAATCCAAAACATTTTATATATATACACAATATATATGCATATATATGTATATATAGACACATATAGACACACATGCATGCACATAATTTATGTTTTGCCTACATCCAAAACATATTTGCATCAGTGTGCACTCTGACCCCTTCATCTCCATCAGGAGGTGGGTGTTTCAGTGTTGCTTCTCTGGAATTGTGGTTAGTCTTTATGCTGATAAGAATGCCTAAGGTTCTCAAAGTTGATTGTTTTACTCTCTTGTTGACTTGATATGAATTGTTCTTCTGGTTCTGTTCACTCTACTCTGCATGCAGGGCTTTCCAGCTTTTTCTGAAACCATCTCCCTCATCATTTCTTATAGCTTAATAGAACTCTATCACATACACGTGTGTGATGGAATACTATTGTGCTGTGAGAAGTGCTGAAAGAGATGATTTCAGAGAAATGTTCTGGATCTACAGATATGTAGTACGTCTATATATCTACGTGTGTGTGTGTGTGTATACATATATATATATATATATATATATATATATATATATAGAGAGAGAGAGAGAGAGAGAGAGAGAGAGAGAGAGAGAGAGAGAGAACACACAAACACACATACTATAACTTGGTTATTCCATTTCCCAGATTATAACTTGTTCATCCATTCCCCATTTTCCACAGGTTCCAATTCTTTGTCATTTCAAAAAAGATTTATAAATACTTTTGGACATACTTAGGTTTTTCATTTTTGTTTTTTGCTTAGGACTAATTGCTTACTTAACCTACCCCTCTTTTTGAGGGTAGATTCTTTTTCTCCTTTTTCCCAGTTGAGTGGAATGTACTTCTATATTTAGCTGTGTGTGTATGTGTGTGTTCGTGTTCCTCCTCTGTTTGACTAGTTCAGATGAGAGTGGGGTTAAAGTGTCAATTGCCCCACATTGTGTTGCCTTGGTATGAGTCTGCTGGTACTCTGGTATGATTCTAGTTGTGTCCTTGTGTGGTAGGGCTCTTGCTCTGATTCACAGCTCTTTCCTGAAAGCTATAGTGTTCCAAGTACAATGGACTCCTGACCTGTCCCCATGCCCCCTACAAAACTCTCTTTGTGTCTCCCTCCTTATAATGACCTGTTTTGGACAAATAACTCATTCTGATCTCTTCAGAATTTCCTCTTAGCATTTGGTATAGAATTTTCTAGATCTGTTTTCTAGGTTTTTTTGCAGGGGGTGGGGGGATGAGTAGGGTACTACATTCTGATTCTCTGGCATCTTGGTTCTTCCTCCTTCCTTATTACTGTTAAGGGACCACAGCAATTCTAGCTACCCAAGTTCACAAGCTCAGTGTTATTGACTCCTCTTTCTTAGCAGTCCACATGCCCAATTAAGTTTCAAATCTTATATATTTCTGTGTGAACTTTCCTTTCTCTCTAATGGTTAGGCACATGACTTTTTACCTTACGCTTGGGAAAAGAGTAATCTAGAAAACCAATAAGATGTCCTTGTCTCCAAGAAAAGAAGTGTCTGCCATACAGAACAAATTAATCAGCTTTTCCAACTGTATAAGTAGATAATTGAATGTTTTGAATATATTAATATGTAGTATGAAGATTTTGAGTAGGAGCCAAGGGATGAAGCTTCCTTACCACCCTATCCCCCAAATCACAAAGTTTGAGGGGCCCATTTACAAAGAAATAAGAATCAGATATCTTTGGAACATAATAACTACTTAGTTTAAGTGATCTATTTCAGAAAATGAGAGTATATATGTCTATACACATATATGGATACATTTAAATATGTTTTAAAGAGTAAAAACAACCCACACATTTTTCCATCCTTAAAAAATACCCCAAAACTTCTGACCTTTTATTGTACTCATTATGAAATGCCTCAAATTGTGAAACTTTAAACTTGGCAAGATTACAACCTTTTCTGAGGAAGAAATGCGAAACAGAACATCAAGAGAATTGATAAGGAAGTTATAATATTTATGGATGTGAGATTGTGCAGTAGAATGTCCCTGTACCCCAAGATTCTGAAATGTTTTAGCTAACATACTTTTTTTGCAAGATCAGTTAATTTTTGCCTTCTATGAGTGAACTGTTAAATATAGTATCTTTTAGAAAAGGCTTTATTTTTGTTGTCGATTTAAACATCATATGTACATTTATATAAATATAGTAGAACAGAAAAGGAGGATTGTATGTAAAACTGAAGGTCTCACTTTTGTACAGCTTGTTTTTCTTTTTAAAGTATATAATAAGCTCAACATGTAGCTTTCAAAACTCTCCTAGTCTTCTTTCTTGCCTTTCTTCTGTTCTTTTCTCTATATTAAAATTCTCTGTATTAAAAGATAGCCATGTGGATTTTTTCCTTTTTTGCTCCATTCTTTATCTCCCCTTGTCCTCCTGCTCCTCCATTCCTCATTGGAAAAAAAAGAAAATCAAAAACCTTTAAACATAGTCAACAAGTTTCCATAACGATTGTCAAAGAAATGAGTGACATTCTGCGTTTTGAGTTCATGACCTGAAAATCTTTGATTATTTGGAATGGAATTTTTTTTATCTTGCACGGTTTTATGAATAACATATACATATGCTGATGATGCATATAGATGTTATATTCTGACACTCTGTAGAATTTATTAGTTGCTTCATTTTTTTTCATTGAAATTTTACGGTTGTCTAGGTAGTTGATCATGTCATCGGCAAAAGCAAGCATTTTTGTTTCCTCTTTGACTATGATTATTTCCTTGATTTGTTTTTCTTGTTTCATTGCTATAGGTAGTATTTTAGTATCATTTTACTTTCTATTTTTAAAAAAGTTATATGTATATTTTTCAAATTTAAAAAAAATTAAGGGAACATTTGAATACAGCAGAACACCTAAAGGATTCTCTGAAACTCATTCTCTTGTTTTTTGACTTGTATTCATAAAGAGTATATAGAAAATTTCTACATATTTTTGTTAAAGTTGTCCAGCTTTCACTGTTTCTTTCTGAACATCTTTAAAAAAAGTTTCTATAATCCTTTTGTTTTTGGCATCACAATTGCTAAACTTCCTTTTACTCCTTTTCCTTTCTCCTTATTGAAACTCAAGGAATAAGAGGGAAAAGAAAAACATTGTAATTAATAAATTTGAACAAACAAAACACCTTCACACAATTGCTATGTCTAAATTTTTTTCTCTTTTGGCACTTGGTGCCCTTAACCTCTCTCTGTCAAGAGATGGGTAACATGGTTGCCCACAGTTCTGAGTCATGACTGGTCATTGCATTGATCGGAGATCTTAGATCTTTTAAAGTTGCTTCTCTTTACAATGGTGCTGTTCTTTTTTTTTCCTGTTCTCCACTCTGCTTCAGCACATACTACTGAAATTAACTAATTTGTAACTTCTTATGACTCAGTAATATTTTGTTGCATTCATTTACTATGATTTTTCAGTCATTCCCTAAAAGATAATCTAAGAATTCCCTTAAGATTCTATTTCTTTTCCTTTCTCCTATAATTCTCCTTCAGGATCAGAAAGCTTGTTTTCCTTGCAGTTATTCTTTCTCTATTTTTCTTCCTCTTAATATCTCTCCCCCCACCATCAAGATTGTATTTTTTGTAGAAAGAGTTTAAAGAGTTCTTTGTTTTCTCTTTTAAAAAATAAAATTAATGTAATATTGGAATTAATAATCATTGACTGTTTCATAGAATTCACTTATAAACACATCTGGACTTACGGATTTTTTTCTTTAGGAGTTCATGTATGACAATTTCAGTTTTGATATTGACTTATTTAAATCAATTTCTTCCTTTGTCATTCTGGGTGTTTTATATTTTTTGTAAACATTCATCCATTTCTTCCGAGTTACTTTTGTTAGGATGAAATGCAGATGATTTCCTTTACTTCCTTTTCAATATGTTATAAATTATAATTTTTCATTTTATATGCAAATTTGTTTTCTTCTCTTTAAAAATCAGACTTTACCCATTCACCTACTGTTCTAAGGTATTAATTCTCCTTGCTAGTTCTTTGCTAGTTATTTCTTTTTTTATCTCTTGTCTAATTTTTTCCAGATCTTCTAGTCCTTGTGACTAAATTTGTTCTTTCTTTTGTACTTTTCAAATATATTTTATTTTTTCCAATTGCATTTAAAATTTTTAACATTTGATTTTTAAAATTTTGAGTTCTAAATTCTTTCTCTCCCTCCCTTGCTTGGCTTCCCCCATCATTGAGAAGGTAAGCAATTTGATATAGGTCATATATGTGCAGTCCTGCAAAACATATTTCCGTATTACTCATGTTGTGAAAGAGATCTGCATTCATAATCTATTTCTTTCTCTAGGAGTATGGATAGCATTTTTCATAATGAATCCTTCAGAATTGTCTTAAATTATATTTTTGAGATAGCTAATTATTCATAGTTTATCATCATACAGCATTACTGTCCTGCTTCTACTCATTTACTTTGCATCAATTTATGTAAGTCTTTCTAGGTTTTTCTGAAAGCATTCTTTGCATCATTTCTTATAGCAACAGAGTATTCCATTACAATAGTATACCACGACTTGCTCAACCTTTCCTCAGTTGATAGGCATCCTCTCAGTTTCCAATTCGTAGCCAACACAAAGAGCTGCTATAAATATTTTTGTTCATTTTATTTTGGTAAATCTTTTGGGTATGTAGACCTAATAGTGGTATTGCTAGATCTCTCTGTTTCAAGTGTGTTTCTTGTAAAAAACATATTGTAGGTTTCTCTTTTTTTAATCCACTCTACTATCTACTTCCATTTTATGGTGAGTTCATGCCATTCACATTTACAGTTACAGTTATTGTCTATTTCACTCCATCCTTTTCCGCCCTTGTTTATCCTCTCTTTCATTTTGTCTTTCCTCAAATGTGTTTTCCCTCTCCCTTCTCTTCTCCAATTCCCCTTCCTTTTAGATAGATTTCCATACCCGAGTGTGGATGTTATTGCCTCTTTGAGTCAGTTCCAATAAAAGTCCGGTTCAAGCATCCTCTCTTTCTCTTCACTGTATGTGCTCTTTTGCACCTTTTTTACTTGAGATAGTTTACTCCATTTTTCCCTTTCTCTTTTCCCTTTCCCCAGTGCATCATTCTTTCTCACCTCTTAATTTTATTTTTGGTATGTCATCTTATCATAGGTAACTCATACTGGTGCCCTTTGTCTGTGTGTACTCCTCTTAACTGCCCCAATAATGTAACCTTCTTAGGCATCACAAGTTACCATCTTCTTTAGGAATGTAAGCATTTACCTTATCAAGTTCCTTATGATTTCTTTTTCATGTTTACCTTTTTATGCTTCTCTTGAATCTCAAGATATTCTTTTGAGATTCCACTTGGACTCTCAGATTTACTCTTTTCTTTTAGTTTTACCCCTTGTGTTTTCCTCAGTCCAAGATTATTTTTTCATTATGTTCAGGATTTATTTCTGTTTGCTCATATCCCCAGTCTCAGTTTCTTTTTTGAGGATAAGGGTTATTGCTTAGGTCAAACTCTATTCCTCTGTTTCTTTCTGAACTACATGAGTAAAGGCACTGCTTGGACTTGGGGGGCAAACCTAGATTTCATCTTCCACAGGAATTGTTTGATCTTGCCTCAAGTTGCCTGGATGCTACATTGGACCATGTCTCCCTTGCCTCCCCCTCCAGATGTTGATCTGGACTACTCTTTTAATATGATTGAGGATGGGCCCTGTGAAATATTTTTTCTCTGGTCTTGCCCCATCTCCTGCTGTGCTTTGCACTTTGTTCTGCATCTTACCTTAGGTATATCTGTTCCATGCATCCAGATGGTTCAAGCAGTTTCTTTGTGCAATCCTGTAGTGATGGAAAAGTTTATAGATAATTTTTTTGGAGGGGGGAAAGCAGGGCAATTGAGGTTAAGTGACTTGCCCAAGGTTATACAGCTAGTAAGTGTGTCAAGTATCTGAGGTCAAATTTGAACTCAGGTCCTATTGACTCCAGGGCCAGTGCTCTACTCACTGTGTCACCTAGCTACCCCTGTAGGTATTGTTTTTTAAATTTCTTTCTCATTCCTCCTTATGGTGTACTTTAGAGTGTTTGTAGGGGAACAGGGATCCTTTCTGTTCTAACATCTTGATATCTTCCCACAAATCACTGCATATATTTTTCATAGGCATCAGCTAGGAGTATTTTGGTGTTTTTTTTTAACTTCAATTCAAAATTCTATTAAGAACCTCTTATGTGAAAAATACAAAATTTAAGAAAGCCATTATCCTGCCATCATGTAACTCTGGATTTTATATGACAAAATAAATAATTATAAAATGCCACTAATATTATGGGAGTCAATGACCATCATTTAAGTCTTTTCTATTATATGGGGGTCAATGACCATCATTTAAGTCTTCTCTATTATTACATATCATTTTTAAGCAACTACCTACCACCTCCTATCACATAATTAACAGCATCATTAATTCTGTCAATTAGCAGATCATCCCTTTAATGTCACTTCCAGTCACTCCTCAAGTAGATCTTCACAAAGGATTACTTGACCCAGATACCTATATAGGACACAGTCATTTTATTTAAGGTAATTATTTAAAATAGGTTAACCTTTGAAGGTGATAAATTCAGTTCAAATCTGTTGAATGCCAATATGACTAAACCGTATACATGAGAATTAGACTATAATTTGTTTCTTTCTTTACTACTTTGTTTCATATCCCTCACATCCAATTTGCCTAAGAACCTGGGTAATCAATAATTAACTTATTTTAATTATAGTACTTAACTGGACTTTCTAAATGACAAAAAAGAAAATTCTTTTTGGTGTAAGACTTATTAGGGTATTATCTGTGTAAACCACATTCAAATTGGATTCGCTTTCTGATCAGTTACTTACTAAGCCAGATATTCAAGCATCATGTCACTTTTTCTAGGTAAAACTTTACATGGTATGGTTTGGTTTACTTAGTCTTTTTGGTTCCACAACAACAATATATGTAAGCAAGAAGTGTAAATATTTTAGCCTTGACTTTTGGTTTTTTTAATTATAAAAGCAGTAACAAAAAACCTTAGATCTGGATCATTTAGCCTTTTTTCTTCATCTCCTCTTATTTCAAAAACGTATACCTTAAAATCATGTTCAAGCATTAGACAATCATCATGACCTTGGCCTTTTCTAGGAAAATTGGTTTGACCCATCTACTTTTGGTCATAGCACTTGTTTTCTGAGCATGTGGAGAATGTGTGAATATGTTTGTAGGTACATAATAAGAATAGATAGTGTTACATGATGCTTTAGAGTTTCCAAAGAGTTTTATAAATATCTCATTTAGTCACAACTACCTAATAAAGTCATGTTCTAGCCCCCATTTTACAAGTGATGGCAGAAAATGAGATAGTTAGAGATTAAGTAACTTTCCTAGCTACTACTACATAACTAGTAATTGTCTGAGGTCACATTTGAACGCAAGTCTTCTAGAAATCATTTTCATCCCTCTATTCACTGTTCTGCCTCAAGTATGTATGTATGTATATGAATGCATGTACACATACACATACATCTATGTGTATATATATATGTATATATATATGTTTTACCTTAGCTATGTCTGTTCCATGCATCCAGATGGTTCAAGCAGTTTCTTTGTGCAATCCTGTAGTGATGGAAAAGTTTATAGATAATTTTTTTTTGGAGGGGGGAACACATATATATGTTTAGAATATGGTTAGTTTATCTGTATGGTCATTTTGTGAGCCTGGTACTTCCTGACTTTGTAAACTCTTGAGGTTTTGGCATTGTTGCAGTGCTGTTAGTGCAAAGAAAGGACCTAGTAAGAATTATGAAGTCCATTGGTTGTGTGTTCTGGTTTCTGAAAAACAAGTGCATTTTTGCAAAACTTTGTACCAATTAATGAATAGATTTCAACAAATACTACATATAAATTTGAGAGCTAAATTGTCTGCTCATTTATTCTCATCTCACATTCTAAAGGAGTTTAGTATGTTCTGGTTCCTTTTAACTAATACACATTCATACACTTTAATTAATTGATTGACTTTGAGCCTCCACTCCACAAATTTTAACTCATTCAATATCAAACTTTTATTCTGTGAGCTAAAAAAATCACTTTTTAGCTGTGTAACTAAAAATGCAAAGATCCATCTAAATATTTCAACAGTCTACCAGCAGTTTAAAAAAGATCACACACAGTCACCTCAAACTAGCAATTGCTCACTCCTCTGTTGAGAATCAAAATAGTTTTTTCAGTCTGTGATTCAAAAATCTCTCAAGAATTGCTCTCAGGATATCTTCTCCACAGCATGAGTTCAAGTTGATTTTTTCAATATATTTCTTCAGTTTTTTGCAAAGATGACAGTTAAGTCACTAATTCTTCTAGGAAATGCTTAATCCTTTCTGTAACTCTCCCTCTCATGACAGTTAGCTATCCGCTGATGGCAGTTAAACTCTTACCAAGATTCTGTTTTCTCTTAGAGATACTCTGTGAGAATGGCTATTCAAGCTGGTGTTGCATATATATCTTCCAGGTGAAAGAGTTTATTAAACAAAAATAAAAGGTAAAACAGTACCCACCCTCAAGGAACATAAAACATACGAGGGAAACAACATTTTCAAACATATAGAATAAAGTAACTTGTCTACTTCATCATTAGCTGAGGCTCTATGTGACATGGGACAGCCCAGAGTCAGAAAGACATAAGTTCAAATTTGGCATCAGACATTTTCTAGCTTTATGACCCTGGGCAGATCACTTAACATGATAAACTGAAAAGTGTTAAATAGTGAATTGGGTATATTTTGCCTTAAGCTAGATGATGAAAATAGTAAAAGTGCTTGGGGCGTGAGGATGGGGAATTACTTACAGACCTCTAAGTTCATCCTTATCTGTGAGGCTCCTGGGGAGTTCCTGTTTGGGCTGGGTCATAAGATCTTTTGACCCCCAATGAGAGAAGCTGCTGAAATTCTAAAGAGCTGAACAAGTTTGCTTAGAGTGAGAGTGAGTTGTCTGATGGATGGTTTAGCCATTACTTATGAAAATTTTGAGGTTGTCCCTCTTAATAAATATTATGTCCTGAAGTGTTACATACTAATGAATAGTATGTACACCTTTGAGCCAGTAGTAAAAATAGACCTTAGATTTACCTATTTTCTTTAACCTTAGGCAATACCGATACCTGTTAGTATGGGAGCTCACAGTAACCAGTGGTTTTTCTGGGTTTTTGAGTAAGCTGTCATGAATTCACTGCATGTGAAATTACAAAGTGTGATTATTCTAAATTCCTTGGTGAAGGATTTTCTATCCTTGGATTTTCACATCCTCCCAAACCACAACCAGACAGACCTCCTTAGAGTTGAGTTGTCCCTCATGAGGGTGCCATGGGTGCCAGCTCTATTAAGCCAGTGAACACCCTCCTCCTCCTTACCGAAGTTTGGCCTGAGAACAGGTGAAATTTACCATTTGGAAGGTTTAGATAGAGCTAAGTATAGAACTCTAATAATATCTTGACTGAGGCATAATATAATTTTTATAAATCACTCATAAAAGGTGGAGTTTCAAAAAATCTCTCCCAGCTATGGAAAATATGTCAGATACTTACTTTAATGAATTTTTTGATTAAACTTTTCATGGGAGATAAGAGGAAAAAACTTTACCAGCAAGTGCTTTTATGTGTCTTTTTTGTCACAGTTGTTTGTGTTTTTGTTTCTCAGTAAATCAAACTAACTTTTTCCTGTGCTCCGACTTGCCAAAGGGGAAAAAATATTGCAAAAAAGTGAAAATAGTTGTCTTCAGAAAGAAAATCTCTCTATTTACTTTTCTAATTCAGGCCAAGTCAGAAATACAGACAAGAGATAATAAAGATAAGAGTGACATTAATCTTTTTCCTCTTGTAAGATTTATGGCATTTTCTCCATTTGCTAAATTGTCAAAGAATATGAACAGGCAGTTTTCCAATGAAGAAATTAAAACAATTTATAGTCATGTAAAAATGCTCTAAATTTTAATTGATTAGAGAAATACAGACTAAAACAATCTTGGTTTATCATTTTATACCTACCAAATTGGATAAAATGATAGAAGGGGAAAGTGACAAATACTGGAGAGTATTTAGAAAAATTGGGACACTATTCATTTTTGTTGGAATTGTGAACTGGTCTAGCTATTTTGGAGAGCAATTTGGAATCATGCCCAAAGAGTTATTAAACTATGTATATCTTTGAGCCCAGTAATACCACTTATTTAGTCCATTTCCAACAATTATTAAGGACAAAGGAAAAGAACCTACATTTTCTAAAATGTTTATAGAAATTCTCTTTGTGGTAGCAAAGAGTTGGAAATTTCAGGAATGCCCATTAATTGGGGAATGACAAGTTATGGTATATAATTGTCATAGAATACCACTGTGTTACAAGAAAGGAGCTCAAGAATTTTAGAAAAACATGGGAAGACTTGCATGAAATGACGAACAACAAAATAAATAGAACCAAGAGAACACTGTATACAGTAACAGCAACATTCTTTCAAAAATTACTTTGAGCAAATAAGTTATAGTCTTTTATGAAGAGCCAAATTAACTCTAAAGGGCATAGTAGGAAAGAAATTACCAGCATCCAGAAAAAGAACTGATAAAGAGAAGTATGCATAGAATAATTTACATATATCTAATGATAGTCATCTCTAGGGTGGGGGGTTGGGAGGGAAGAAAAAAATGTACTTGATAAATTTTTTGTATATTTGAAAGGAAAAGCAAATTGCACATAGTAGATTTGCAGTTTTGTTAAGGTCAGGAAAACATAATGTTGAGGTTTGGGGTGCTCAGGATTCCAAAATACTGAGACTGTGGATCCTCCACTGGACTCATGGATTGTTTTAGGACAAGATGGAAAGTTATTTCAATGATTCAAGGGAATTCAAGCTAGTTTGAAAGTAGTGTCTGTGAATGTCACAAAAGAAGAAGAAAACGAATTTGCATTATGCAGTTTAGATTTTAAGAATTTCCCATTATTCAATTTTTCTTGACCATGGAAAGACAGAAGCTTGTTTGAATCAGGGAGCAACTGAAAAGTTTAAAAATTTAATTAAAAATTTAAATTTAATCTGAAGAGTGTTTTGTGTTGCCACTGTATTTCTTCTTTGGATGATATAACAGAACTTAATTGTTTTGGCAAACTAGAAGCAAAGTCACCCAAAAGTATTAGAATAGATCATGCATTTGTAAGCTTTTAAGAACTCTGAAGGCAACAATGTTGTGATTAATTGGTTTTGTGGAATCTAAACTTGTGCTAAATTGTAAAGGAAAAGTTCAGTGGAGTGAAGATAAGTTCAATAGATAGTTTAGGATATGATTGGGAATTAAGAATAGAGGAAATAATAGAATGGAAGGAAGTAAGATGGAAATGTCAGATCAGAATATGGAAATAAAAAGGGATCTTTTAGGAGGGCTTTTATCAAAGTCTTCTGGAGAAATATAAAAAGAAAAGAAGGAAGTCATTTTAAGCAAGTAGGGATAAAAGAAGAATAGGTAGAAAGTTTAAAAAAAGTTGGAGTGCTGAATCAGTGTCAATGGAAGGTTTGAAATGAAAGAGGTTTGAGAGACGTGGATTTTTTTTAATTCCATGGAGAGAAGAAAGATGAGAAATTTTATTTGGATATTCTTTTTGATATAGAAAATACAAAGATTTGGAGCTTAAAGTTATTTGGGTGAGTATGCTAACACTGTTCTTAAAAGGTCAAGTCCCAAGCCAACGGTTTCCCAAGAACCAAAGGAAAGGGATGGGAATGTAAGGCTGAGAGTTTTCCTAGGGTTAAAAACTGCAGACAATACTAAATGCCTGGGGGAAAGTGAGGGGAGGACAAAATGTACATTTTATCCACCCTCTTAAAGTATTGGTTGGGATTAAATTAAGAAAACCAAAGGAATTCATTTGCTTCATTAGGTGATTTTTAAAAAGGGGAAAATACCACCACAATATTATTTTTTTAAACTTAAGCTAACTGAAAAATAGTGGACCCTGAAATTTAAAATGCTGGCAGGAAATTTTCCTTGGGAAAATTGAGGTTCTAAGTATTAACATTGGAGATAAAAAAAAAACCCCAACCTGGTTTGCTTGGAGTTTAGTCCTGAAATTAAATTATGTGGTCTGATTTACCATGAGATATGTGCCCATTAGGAAAATTGTAGTAAATAAGAACCTAATAGAAATAACATTTGCTATTTGATCTTAAAGCAGTATTTTGGAAAATGCACCGATCAGGAAAAACTGAGTTGAAATCCAGTCTCAGAAATTTATTAGTCATATGACCTTAAGCAAGTTACTTCACTTTTGTTTACCCCAGTTTCCTAATCTTAAAGACTATACCCACCTCCAAGACTTGTTTTGATATCACATAATTGTAAAGTGCTTAGCACAGTGCTTGGCTCACTTAAGCACTATCTATATGTTAACAAATATAAGTATTCTATATTGGTATTGAATGCCAAAAGTAATAAAATGAATGATTTTCTATATAGGATGATTTGGAAGTGCAATCCATGAATCAATTTCACCTATCTGGTTATGAGTTTTATTTACTGTTTTAAATACATGGAATCATGTACATCATTGTGTTTCTAAAATGTTTCTTATATTGTGAAATGTGGGAAACTACTGTATTAGAAATGCTGTTAGAGAAGTATTTCCCCTTTTAATATGACTGCTGTTAGATTATGAATTGAAAACTGTTAAAAGAATATGATCAAAATACTTCACAAATATTTAGTGGGGTATATTTTCCTTTAAAAATGGTAATGCTAACTTATTGTTGGGAGAGAAAGTCTTCTTTAAATTATCCTTATTAGTGAAGTTCTTTGGGGTTTTCTATTCTGGCAGTTTGTGTAACTAGGACTTCTAGCCACAGTGGGGAAATTTACAGGTTTGCTTATAGTTAAGAGTGTGTTTATTTAAAATTATTTGGCTATCACTTATGAAAATGATGAAATTATAACTGTTAATAGTCTATTAAAGTTACATCTTTAGCCACCTCAGTAATTTTAGGTCCAAAGATTTCAGTTTTACTTCAGAGGTGAGTGTGCAATAAGCTTACTATAGTCAGCATTTTTTTCTGGGCTTTGAAGTCAACTATCATATATTGCACTGTATTGGTGAAAAACCAGAGAAATTATAAATGAAGGGTAAATAATATATTCTTTCTTCTCTGTGCTTGTTGTTAATTTTTGTCACAATATGAGGAAAATAATAACAAGTTAGCCCCAAGTTGGGACTACTGAAATTTTGTTACTTGAGGTAAGCTCCAGGGATTCTAATTTAATATTGCTCTAAGCTCTGATTTCAGGTGTGATTGTCTGAATTGTCAGCAAGCCAATATGACACCATTCAAGGGAAACACCATGTGTTGCCCAAAGGGAGAGCAGTCTGGAAACTGCTGCAGGGGGTAGTCTGTGCCAGGGAAAAGCTGAGAAGACAACCTTGGTACAGGCAAAGGTAGGCTTTTCTTGACTTAGTTTCTCTATTGTGCTATTTCCTTTCTGACAGGAAATTTTCCCAGCTACTTAATTTTGAAACTGACTTCTGATTTTCTTTGAATAAACATGCAACTTTGCTACATGACTGGCCATCAAGTATGACTCATACCTGGAATCAAACTGAGCTAAGGGAGTTTTTCCCCTGTTATGGCTTATGTCAGATCAGTCTATAACCTTGCAAGAGAGGCTTGATATCATCATAACAGTGTCTCTCTTTTTTCTTTTCATAGCAAATTTCTATAATCAGGGCAGGGTAGTTAAATGGCATAGTAGATAGAGTGCTAGGTCTGAAGTCAGGAAGACTTATCCTTCTGGGTTCAAATCTAACCTCAGGCACTTACTAGTTTTGTGACTGGGCAAGTTACTTAAACCCTATTTTCCTCAGTTCCTCATCTGTAAAATAACCTAAAGAAGGAAATGGCAAATCATTCTAGTGTCTTTGCCAAAAAATCTCACCAAACCAAATGGGGTCACAAAGAGTCAGATACAACTGAAATGACCAAATAACAAAAATAATCAAGTCAACTGGACAGTAGAAGTTTTGTTGTTAAAATGCTAAATCTGAAAATTAGTAGATTAATAGTCATGAATCGTAAAAACATTATGAGTTAATATAGCAGAATACAAGTATCAAAGATCTCATTATTTTCAGTATGAATTTTCAGTCAATTCCATATCCTAACCAATTAAGTAAATGGATTTTTGGGCTTGCCATCTACTTGCTAATAGTTATTTATTTCTGTGTACGACTAGATCCTTGGAGTATCTTATTATTTCAGGATGATGTAGGGATGATGGTGTCAAAAGGGGGGGATAGACAAAGTTGTGAACATTTTCTAATCAAATGGAGTAGCCAATTATGAGAAAGCAACAGAATCAATCTGTTTTGTGTAAGAACTAGTATTAGGACACATCCCTCTGATAGTCCTTCAAAGACAGAATTTTTGGATGTAATACTTAAATGTTATTACTTAATAGAATACTTTCTCTTAGAAATTGATAACCTGGACTTCTCCAAAAACTTTCTTAAGTTTGTCTTATCAGACCTCTAAAACTCCTGACCCTTTACTTTCAAACTCTCCATTCATATTTTCAGTACAAAAGACCCCATCTTTCTTTAATATTCCTGCCATTCTGCCATTTTTCTTACATCTCTACTTGCTTAAACATCTCTCTTGCTAGTTTTTTTTTTCTTTCTGGTGGACTTTGATTAAAGCTTACGAATATCCAAACTTAATTATCTTTTTACAGTATGATTCCTCTCTTTGCTTTATCTTCAGTAATTTCTTAAATCCATTGCATCCTATTTCTTAACTATGTTGTAATGTACATTTCATTAAATCTCTCCAGTATAGATTTCCCATAAAATACTAACAATAAAATACCAACCAAATTTTACCTCTTACATTACGCAGTCTATTTTAATTTACTGACTTAATTACTAATTTATCTAAACAATTAAATTCTGTTAAACCATTTCAAACTAGCCAAAATTCTGCTTGTTTTCTATTATTTGAAACCTTCATCTACTAGAATACATTTGTCATTATCCAGGAAGGGGAGGAAGGCATGTTCTGTTTCCTTTTAATCTTAATCATAGAAGCAAAACTTCAAAATTCCACTAAGATATTTTAGCATTTTCAAAAACCTTTACATTGTAATATGGAGTTTTACAGTACAGGTATTTCAGTTAAAATTTTTAGTGTCATAAATTTATAATTCTACAAATTTATATAAACCAGTAAAGAAAGATTTTCATCTCTGTAATTTCCAATGTAATCTCCAACCTAGCCGAGGTTCCAAGGTTGTGAAAGAAGAAAGAAAGAATCTCTTTTTTCCATCATATCTCCCACTGAAAGTCTAATCAAAAAGGTCGGTGGAAGTAAGTCCTTGCTCAGTGCCACAGAATATATAGGAAAACTCTTTTAGATATGAGACTTCATTACTCTTCCCCACCTTTGTAAGCTTCCTTTCTCTGCTTGCTTACTTACTGCATCTTTTTTATGGAACTAGGTGTTCCACTTCAAAGTTCTCCAAGGTAAACAAGAGCTTCTGTGATTATGTGCACTAGAAAACTTTGGAAGTAGAAGATGCCATTGAAGCCCACCTCACTTCTTGCCAAACACAAATTTCCTTTACAAATCTAGAGTCATCCTAAGTGGATAAATGTAAAGCTAATGCTCCTCTTCACCAGAATATCTGATGGCTACTGTTTATAGACTAGGTATCTTGAGAGAGTTGAGGAGAAAAAATAGAAAGAGAAATAGAAAAGAAAAGCTATACTAAAGGACCAAATCACATTTTAACCAGATCATTAGTTTATATGATTTTTTTTTCCTTTGACCTAGTCATATTTTAGGAGCTATTTAGTTTTCATTTAATTTTCAATCAGAGATTTTCAGTTTTCAATTCAATTTGATTTTCAGTTCAATTAGAGAATTTTCACTTCAAAGAATCTTTATTCAATTTAATTTTTATTTCATTTTGTAAAGAAAAAAGTTGTTTTAAGATAGTTTTTCTGCTTTTGTTTGTGAAGTTTTTATCCCTTAATCTGTGGTCAATTTTTATGAAGGCACCATGTACAATAGAGATACAGGTATATTCTTTTCTATTCCCATTAAAGATCCTCCATAGGTCTATCATACATAACTTTTCTAAAATATTACTTATCTCCTTAACATTCTTGTTTATATTGTGGTTAGATTTATTTAGGTTTAAGCATGTATTAATTGACATTCCCTACTACTACTGCCTTTTTAAAAAATGATTATTTAATCCTATAACTCATTTATCTTCTCCTTTAAAAAATTTTCATCCTAAATTGAAACACTAATGCATTGTGGGTGGAGTTGTAATCTGATCCATCCATTCTAGAGAACATTCTGAAGTACTATGCCCAAATGGCTATGAAACTCTGAATACCCTTTAATCCAACAATACCACAACAAGGTCTGCATCCCAAAGAGATCATAAAAAAGGGAGGAGGACTCACATGTACAAAAATATTTAGAGCAGCTCTTTATTGTGGCAAAGAATTGGAAATTGTGTCAGTGCCCAACAATTGGGGAATGACTGAACAAGTTGTGGTATATGAGTGTAATGGAATACTGCTGTTCTCTAGGAAATGATGAGTAGGAGGATTCCAGAAAAACCTGGATTTACATGCACTGATGCTGAGCAAAGTGAGCAGAACCAGGAGAACATTGTACAGAGTAGTAGCAACATTATACAATGACCAACATTGACAGACTTAGCTCTTAGCAATACAATGACCCAAGACAATCCCAAAAGCCTTGTGATGAAAAATGATATTCAAATCCAGAGAAAAAAACTATGAAATCTGAATGAAGATTGAAGCATACTATTTTCCTTTTATTTTGTTTTTTCTTCTCATGGTTTTTCCCTTTTATTCTTACTCTTCTTTCACAATATTACTAATGTGGAAATATTTAACATCATTGTACATATGTAACCTCTATCAGATTGTTTGTTGAGTGAGAGGAGGAAGGGACAGAGAAAAATTTGGAACTCAAAATATTATAAAAAGAATTCTGAAACTATCTCTACATGTAATTGCAAAAAATAAAATATTAAGTGTAAAAAAAGAATTTTACCTGCTATGCCATTTGGTACATATGTGTTTAGGACACATTTGTCTTTTAGGAAAATGTAATTTCTCTGTTTATTTTAATTAGATCAGTTTTACTTTTGCTTTGTCTGAGATCATTGTTGCTACTGTTGCCTTTTGTATTTCAGCTGATGCATATGAGAATCTATTCCAGTCTCATATTTTAACTCTATGTCTACTGTTTCTTTCTCTTCCATTTTTAAAGTCTTGCAAAACATTTCTACATTATCTGTATTGTGAAAGAAAAGAAAGCAAGAAATATGAACTAAGAGAAAATAAACTTCAGTTTGTACTTAGTGTTCATCAATTGCCTTTCTGGAGGTGAATATCTTTTTTACCATGAGTCCTTTGGGATTGTCATAGATCATCATATTTATTGATCAATGTAGCCACAGTTCATTGTTGTTAAAAAATTGCCGTTATTATGTGCAAAGTTCTGTCAGCTCTGCTCACTTCATTTTATCTCAGCACATATAAGTCTCCCTACATTTTCTGAAACTATCCCATTTTTCATGTCATATAACACAGTAATATTCTGTCATAATAGTAGTGGCATTATTGAGCAAGAGGGATATACATTTTGTAGCCCTTTAGGTATAGTTTCAAGTTTGCCAGAATTATTAGATGAGTTCATAGGTTTACCAGTAGCATTAGTGTACTGATTTATCTATATCCTCTCTAGCATTTGTCAGTTTCCTTTTCTGTCATGTTAGTCAGTTTGATAGGTATGAAGTGGTACCTCAGAGTTGCTTTAATTTGCTTTTTGAGTTAGGGCAAGTTTTCATATAAATATGGGTAGATTTGATTTCTTCTGAAAACTGCTTCTTCTTATTCTGTAACCATTTATCAACTGGAGCTTGGTTCTTATTTTTATTAATTTCATTCAGTTCCCTAAATAATTGAAAAATGAGAGCTTAATCAGAGAAACTTGTAAAAAAAATTACCACAGTTTCCTTTCAGTTGGGACTTCACTGGTTTTGTTTGTGCACAACCTTTTTAATTTCATATAATCAGAATGTGGCTATAATGGACAATCTTGCCTTACCTGTGATCTTACTGGAAAGGCTTTAAGTTTATCCCCATTTTACGTAATGCTTGCTCTTGGTTTTAGGTAGATATTGCTTATCATTTAAATAGAAGTTAACAGGAGCCAAGATGGTAAAGTAAGCAGTAAATGGCTGTAACCCTCCCCCATTCACCTCCAAACAATCATAAAAAAATAGCAATCCAAAACAAATCCTAGAACAGCAGAACCAACACTGAGGTGGGATGAAACAATCTTTTAGTATAAGAAACTTGGAAGATGGCTAAGAAATGTCTATGTCACTTGGGTGAAAGGGAGAATGCAGTCCAGGACAGAAGGCATCCCAGCAATCCAGCAGCAAGTCTCACCTCAGCAAACCAGTGGTAGATCCTGAGCCCCAGTGTAGTGGAGCAGGGAAATGTCAACACCAGGAATCCTACATGCCTCAGCATAGCAAAGGTAACTAGCAGACTCTAGTTCTGAGGACCACCATGTATTTCAGTATAGCCCCAGGGAAGCAAACAATCTCCAGTTGCAAGAATTGCACTATGCTTCAGTGTAGCCTCAGGAAAATGCAGAAACACCCCATCCATCTCAGCACATGCCAGATACCAGCAGTAAGACCTCTACCTCAGCACTAAGTAAACTGCCAGACCCAAGCCTTAGAACAACATCAGTGCAGCACCAGCTTAACAGCCAGGACCTGCAGCCTCTGACACAAGAAGACTGGGACAATGCTCCTTCTACTCCTGGATCCTAGTTCAAATTCAAAAGAAAGGAAAGAGACCAAAAAGGAAAGCCAAAAAAAAACAAAACACAAAATACTTTCCATGGAAAGTTATGGTGACAGGGAAGATCAAAACATAAATTCAGAAGAAAACAACAACAGGAAGTTGTCCTAATCCTAAAAAAACTCATGGAAGAGCTCAAAATAGGAGACAGAGGAAAAATATGGAAAAGAAATGAGAGTGATGCAAGAAATTTATGGAAAAAGAGTCAACAGCTTGGAAAAAGAAAATAACCTGCTTAAAAAGTAGAATTGTCCAAATGGAAAAGGAGATGCATAAATCTACTGAAGAAAGCAACTTCTTCAAAGTTAGAATTGGGCAAATGGAAGCTAATGATTCCATGAGATGTTAAGAGTCAATCAAACAAATTGAAAAGAATGAATACACAGAAGAAAATGTAAAATACCTCATAGGAAGAACATCTGACCTGAAAAATAGATACAGGAGAGACAATGTCAGAATCATTGATCACTTGAAAGCCATTATCGAAAGGAGGACCTGAACAGCATCTTTCAAGAAATTATCAAGGAAAACTGCCCTTGTGTCCTGTAATCAGACGGCAAAATAGGTATTGAAAAAAATGTGCTGATTACCTCAGGAAATAAATCTAAAAATAAAAATCTCAATGAACATTATAGCCAAATTTTAGAACAATGAGGTCAAGGAAAAATATTGTTAAGTAGAAAGAAACAATTCAAATATCAAGGAACCACAATCAGGATTATCTAGTATTTGGCAACTGTAACATTAAAAGATTGGAAGTCATGGAGCATGTTATTCCAGAAGGCAAAGGAGCTAGGACTGTGACCAAGAGTCACTTATCCAGAATATTAAACTTGATATACTGAGCAAAAAATGGTCATTCAATGAAATAGAATAATTTCAAGCTTTCATAAGAAAACCAGAATGAAACCAAAAATTTGATCTCCAGAATGAAGACCCAAAGGAAGTGTCTAAAAATGGAAAAGAGAATATAAGGATTGAATAGAGCTGAACATCATTATATGGAATGATAATACTTGTAATTCTTAAAAGTTATACCATTATTGTACAGCTAGAATGAATATACATAGACAGAAGTACCAGTATAAGGTGAATTTGAGGGAATGATATTAAAAATATTAAGAGGTGAGAAAGAGGAGTCCACTAGATACAGAAGAAAGGGGGAGGTAAAATGGAGTATATTGTTTCACACACAGATACACTAAAAACCTGTTATAGTGGAGGGAAAGATGGGAGGATGGATGATGGATATCTCTTGAACCTTACCCTCATCAACATCACCTTAAAGATGGAACAACATACACATCAGTCTAGAAAGAAAGAATCTATCTTAAGCCAAAAGCAAAGTAGGAAGGGAGGAAATTAATTTAAGTTGGGCCAGGCACCTGACAGAAGAGAAGGCAGAACAGGGGAGGTGATAGACAGAAGCAAAACACTGTTGAGGAGGGAAAGGGTGAAAGCAAAGAGAACAAATAGGAGGGAAAATATGACACACCTTGCAGTCATAGTTGTGATTGTGAATGGGATCAGTTCTCCAATTAAACGGAAATGGATAGCAGAGTGGAGCAAAAACCAGAATCTTACAATATGTTGTTTACAAGAAGCACACTGGAAGCAGAGAGACACATGCAGAGGAAAGGTAAGGGACTGGAGCAGAATATATTGCATTTCAGCCAAAGTAAAAAAAAAAAAGGAGAGATGACCATCCAGATCTCAGAGAAAGCAAAACCAAAAAATACACCTAATTAAAAGAAATAAGGAAAGAGACTACATCTTGCTAGAAGTATGATAGACAATGAAAGAATATCCATATTAAACATATATACACCAAGTGGTATTACATCCATATTATTGAAGAAGTTTAGTGATACAGGTTCATGACAAAACAAGAGATAGAGAGCATTATGAAATGAAAATTAGATCATTTTTATTATTTTAAATTAAAAAGTTTTTGTATAAACAGATCAATGCCACCAAGATTAGAAGGAAGGCAAAAGGCTGGATACAGTCTTTATAGCAAGTCTCTCTGATAAGGCCTCATTTCTCAAATAGATAGAGAACTGTGTCAAATTTATAAGAATACAAGTCATTTCCCAGTTGATAAATATTTAGGCAAAGGATATGAGAAAGCAATTTTCAGATGAAGTCAAAGCTATTTATAAGCATATGAAGAAGTGTTCTAAACAACTAGGTATCATCTGCCACTTTCAGATTGGATAATATGACAAAAAAGGAAAATACGTTTTGGAGGGGATGTGGGAAAATTGGAACTGATCCAGCCATTCTGGAGAACAATTTGAAACTGTGCCCAAAGGGCAACCAATCTGTTCATACCTTTTGATCCAGTAATACCAGATCTATATCGCAAAGAGATCATAAAAATGGGAAAAAGGACCTATAGGTGCAAAAAATATTTATAGCAGCCCTTTTTGTGTCAAAATATTGGAAATAGAAGGAATGCCTATCAGTTGGGGAGTAGCTGAACAAGTTGTGTTGTATTAATGTAATGGAATACTATTGTGTAATGATGAGCATGAAGATTCAAAAAACACCTCGAAAAATTTGTATGAACTGGTGCAAAATGAAATGAGCAGAACCAGGGAAACACTGAACGTGGTATTAGCAACATTGTGTGACTCAGATCTTCTCAGCAACACTGCATTTCATGACAAGTACAAAGGATTCACAAGGGAAAATGCTATTCACATGCAGAAAAAAAACCAAACCTGATAGACTCTTAATGTAGGTAAGTGTTTTTTTTATCCTTTGTTTCTTCTTTCTCAACTGTAACTAATGCGAGAATATGTTTTACATGGTAGCACACATGCATAACCAATATCAGATTGCTTACCATTATAGGAAGAGAGAAGGAAGGAAGAAAATTTGCATCTCAAAATCTTGTAAAAATGAATTTCAAAAATTGTCTTGAAATGTAATTGGGAATGAATAAACAAAAGTTCATTATTTCATGCTTTCTAGTGTTTTTAGTAGGAATGGTTGTATTTTGTCAAAAGTTTTCTTTCTGTATCTATTGAGATAATTATATGATTTTATCATTTTTGTCATTGATATGACTATTTATGCTTATAGTTTTCCTAATATTGAGCCAACCTTGAATTCTGTCTTTTTACATGAAATTTTTTTTTACTATGACAAAGACATCATACAATTTTTATGACCTTGGTCTTTTTTTCCTTGCCTTTGTACAAGGCTGGAAGAGAAACATTTGCATCTTTTACAACCTTGAACAGGACTCCAGGAACATCACTAGCAGCTTGACCTTTTTGACCAAATCCAGCAACCAAAACTTCATCGTTTTCCTCAATTAAGTTCAAGCAGTCATCATTGGGAACAAAGGCAGTGATTTTTTTTTGCCATTCTTAATCAGCTGGACTCACACACTTTCTGATGGCAGAATTGGGCTGTTTGGCTTCCACACAAACTTTTTCCAAGAATCTATCCCTTTGGCTCCTCCAAATGGGTTGGCCTTCAGGGTAGTGCCCAAATGTGCTTTCTTGTACTGCTTGTCATGCCACTTTTGGTCTCTCCTATGGCTTTGGAGCTTTCTAGCAGTACAAAGACCATGGCACTTACCCATGCTGCCTCCATCTGGGCTGAGGGAGAAGAGAGCCAACCTTGAGTTATTGACTCAAATTCAAACTGATCATAGTATTTGGGATGTATTACTGAAATCTCCTTGCCACTATTTTATTTAAAAAATTTGCACCAATATTCATTAAGGAACTCTCTAATTATCTTTGTGTTCTTTTACTTTTACTTGTTATGTATCAAAACCATATTTTTGTCATAGAAGAACAAATTATGTGGGACTCTTTCTTTATATATTTCCTCCACAGTTTATAAAATATTGAAATTAATTGTTTAGATGTTTGGTAAAATTTGCTTATAATTTCACCTGGTATTGGTTTTTTCCCCCTCTTAGGAAGTTTTCACTTCTGACTTGTTCAGATTGATTATCTAAGATAGATTTATTTATGTATTCTGTTTCCTATTCTGTTAACCCGTGACAATTTTATTTTTGTAAACATTAAAATATTCCCTTTAGATTATCAGTCTTATATATATAGAGTTGGATAAAGTAGCTCCAATCAATTGCTTTAATTTCATCTGAAGATGGTTGTGCAATTACTCTTTTCATTTTTGATGGTGGTAATTTGTTTTATTTCTTTTTAAAAAATTGTTAGCCAGTATTTTGGTTTTTTTATAAAACTAGTTCCTAGTTTAAATTATTAGTTCAATTTTTTAACTTTTTATTTTATTAAATTTCTCCTATGATTTTCAGAATTTCTTTTATTAATTTCAGATTTTTTATTTTTCAATTTCTTCTTAAAATTTTTTCTCCAGTTAATAGTATTTTTTTATTTCTTACAATTGTATATAAAGATAATTTTCAACATTCACTCATAAGATTTTGAGTTCCAAATTTTTTTCTCCCTCCCTCTCTTCACTCTTCCCCAAAATGGTATGCATTTTTACATAGGCTATATATGTACAATCATCACAAACATTTCCACATTAGTCATGTCATAAAAGAAGAATCAGAACAAAAGGGAAAAACCATGAAAACAAAAAACCAAAAAAAGAGAAAATGGTATGCTTCAATCTTCATTCAGACTCCATAGTTTTTCTCTGGCTACATGTAGTATTTTCTATCATGAGTCTTTTAGTATTGTCTTGAATCATTCATTGTATTGCTGAGAAGAGCTAAGTCTATCACAGTTGATCAGTGCATAGAGTTGCTGTTACTATGAACAGTATTCTCCTGGTTCTGCTAACTTCACTCTGCATCAGTTCAAGTAAGTCTTTAAAGGTTTTTCTGAAACTCTCCTGCTCATCATTTCTTATAGAACAGTAATATTCCATTTCATTCATATACCAAAGCTTGTTCAGCCATTCATTCCTCAGTTAATATACATTGTCACAATTTCCAATTCTTTACCACCCTAAAAAGAGTTACTCTAAGAATTTTCGTACATGTGAGTTCTTTTTCCTTTTTTATGATCTCTTTGGAATTCAGACCTAGTAGTGGTATTGCTACATCAAAGGGTTTGCACAGTTTTATAGCCCTTTGGACATAGTTCCAAATTGTTCTCTGGAATGGTAGGATCAGTCAGTAACTCCATCATCAGTGAATCAGTATTCCAATTTTCCCTCATCTTCTCCAACATTTATCATTTCTTTTTTTTTGTTATATATTAGCCAGTCAGATTGGTGTGAAGTGGTACCTCAGAGTTGTTTTAGTTTTCATTTCTCTGATCAATAATGAGTTGTTATCCTAGAAGCTTCTAGATTACTGTAGTCATTGACTATTGCATCTTGTATAAATTGCAGATTTTTATTATATTTTTTTCTTGTTTTTTTTTAAGTTGCACACCCAATTTATCTATTTTACTACTCTTTTATTGCTGTAAATGTTTAGAGATATGCATTTTCCATTCAGTTCTGCTTTGGCTGTGTCCCAAAGACTTTGGTATATTACCTCTGTTGTCATCACCATTATTGATAGTTCCTATGATTTGTTCTTTTCCACACTCATTCTTTAGGATTAGCTTAGTTAATTTTCAACTAATTTTTTATCTGTGCTTTCAAGGCTTTTTATTGAATGTAAATTTCATTGCATTATGGCCTCCAAATAAATAATTTAATTTGCTTTTCTGTATTGCTTATGAGGTTTTTATGCCCTAATATATGGTAAATTTTTGTGATGGTTGTATGGATAATGGAGAAAAAGGTATATTCCTTTTTATATTAACATTCAGTAGTTCTCTAGAGATCTAGTATATCTAAATTTTCTAAAATTCTAATCATCTCTTTAATGTCTTTGTTGTTTGTTTTATGATTACATTTATCCATGTCTGAGTGGGTTAGATCGAGCTCCTTAACTAGAATAATTTTACTATTTCCTCCTGTAGCTCATTTAACTTTTCCTTCAAAAATTTGGGTTAAGTGCATATATGTTCAATATTTATATTAGAGACAGCTAGGAGGCTCAGTAGATGAAACCTTGGGCCTGGGGTCAAGGAGATTAATATCTTTGCCAAGAAAGTCTTCTGGACTGAATTAGCATGTTATCATCTATGGGGTCACCAAGAGTCAGAAATGTCTGAGCAACTGAACAATTAAATGAACTTTACTTCATTTTCTTTGGTTCCTTTTAACAAAATGTAATTTGTCTGAATATCTCTTTTAATTAAATTTTTTTCTTTTGCTTTGTCTAAGGCTGTGAGTGCTACACCTGTCTTTTTTATTTCCATATAAGCATGATAGATTATGCTCACGGCCTGCATTTTAACCCTGTATGCCTCTTTCTATTTCAAGTATGTCTCTTGTAAATAACATGATGTTGGATTCTAATTTCTCATCCATTCAGCTGTCCTCTTCTGTTTTATGAATGAGTTCATAACATCCAGTTCACAGATTGCTAGCTGTCTTTCCCTACCTTCTAATTTTTAAGAAGTTAAAATTTTCTTTAGTATTACTTTGTGCCTCTTTTGCCAAGTTGTTAGTTTTCGTCATGATTTTTGTGTATAACCTTCATTTCTATTCATAATTTTTTCTCTATCATTCTAATTTAGTTAAAAAATAAAGTAAGGTTGGGTTTTTTCTAAATTTTCATCTTTTTTAACTACTCTAGAAATTCTCATTGAGTTTGTGTCCAATTGTCCAATTTGCAGTTTTTCTTTGAAGCTTTGCTTATAAATATTTTTAAGGCATTGTCTTGACCTGTCTTGTAAGTTTTTTAATAGTCAAATTCTTTTAATTTTTTCCCTTATTTTTCCGGAGTACTTTTTGACTTTAGATTTTATATTAGTATTCTGCTATTTCAGAGGTTGGAGGTAGGGATGATGTCTGGTCTAAGCCTCTGCTTTCATAGCTTAGTCTGGGACCTGTATGTTTTTGGAGCTTCTACAACTTCTTTTTCCAGGTTTGGGTCTTTTACTTTCTGTATGATTGAGTTTGTATATTCTGCCGACTCACTTAATATTACCCCAAAGTTTCAAGTGTTCAGATGAACCTTTGGCTTTTTCTCCTGCCTTGGTTTATTCCATTGCAGACTTCTGTACAATGCTAAAAGTTAGCACTGGGTAACTAGGTCACAGAATGCATAGAGTGCCAAGCTTGGAGACAGGAAAGCTTAATCTCATGAGTTCAAATCTAATCTCAGATACTTACTAGCTTTGTGATGCTGGAAAGTCATGTAACCCTGTTCACTTCAATTCCCTCATCTGTAAAATGAACTGGGGAAGGAAGAGGAAAATCAACCACTCCAAATTTCTGAGAAAACTCCAAATAGGGTCATGAAGAATCAGACACAACGGAACAATGAAAGATTGGAACTGAGTCTCTGCTCTTCTCTTGGGCTCAGAGCAACGTAGCTGTTTATAGAACTTGTTCATTGCTCCTTACATAGAAAGTGTCCCTGCCCCCTTGGCACCTTTTCCTCTTTTCCTTTTAACAGTGACTTTGAACTGAGTAGTGGATGACAGAGCTTACAGTTGATTCCTGCTCTCAGTCCCAGTAGAGAGCCTTCTTGGGTGTGTTTTCTGGCCAACTCTTTCTTGTCCTGGTTTTCAGTTTTAATTTTTACAATCCCTTGGAACAGGAATGCTTCCTGCCATTTTTGCCAGCTGCTGCTGCTATGATACATTCCTGGCCAGCCCATTCTCCAGTGTCTACAGACCTCCTTGCCTATCTTTGTGATCTGCTCTGGAAAAATGAGTTATTATGAATTTTATATATCTTTTTTGGCTTTCTCAATCAGGATTCTGTGTGGTGGGCTTTCTGGGTTGTTATGAAGAAGACTCTGGAGGCACGAAGGCAAAAGTGTTACTTCTTCCTCGGCTATCGTGACTCTGATGTTTTCTAATCTTTTTAAAAGCAGTATAGTTGCTCTGGCAAGTTTTCCACTCTGAAACCTTGTGTTTATATCATCTCACAACACCCAGATGCCTTCCAAAGACTCCACTGTGCTTGATCTTTGTGAACAGACCTCTAAAAACAGGCCCCACAATGTCAGGGGGAGAGTTTGCTAGATGATCTGCTTTAATTCTTTCAGACCTGTATGGCCCCACTCTGAAGAGGAAAATTTGTGATGACTCAGTAAATAGGAGTCATAAGGAGACCTGCATGGGGAATGCGAATTCTGTAAAATCTGACAAGTCCAATAAGCCTTGCATTGGATGGAAGTCATTGTTAGTAACTTATTCTAAATTTTCTAACTTTTGGTTTTAAAGACTATTAATTGTGAATTGCTAGATCTAAGTGAGCTTTTATGTTAAACAGCAAATAAATATGTTTGCTTCCATCTCTCTGGAGTTCATCTTCTTACATTCGTTTATTATCTAACTGGAATCGATTTAGTTATACAGTGTGAGACACTATTCTAAATCCATTTTCCATCAAATTACTAACTCATTTTCCCAAGTACATTTGTTTAATCCAGCAATATTTTTTTGTTTTCTTCATTGTTGGTTATTTAATGCTATAGCATTGATCAATATATTTTACCAAGTAGCAGATAATTTTGTTGATAACTATTTGTGCTGTGTTTAAAGTCTGTTATCTTTTAGAACATTGTGCAAAGAATAAGAGTGATTATAGCTACAGCCTAATAGTGTGACAGATACAAAAAGAGTCAGCTTTACTCTTGCTCAGTACCTTAGGCTGCCAACCTCTCTGCTGCTGCCCCTAAATGTGTAGGGCATTTTTTGTCTATTTCTCTTCAGAATAACTTATGCTATGCATCAATTAATTTTGATATGGCATGATAAGAGCCAGAGCCCTTTAGTGGTCCAGTCTGCCCTCAGATCATCACACTAATGAATATGGAAGCATTAGTAGGCACGGTGTGGCTCCCCATGCTGCCATCAAGATCTGCAGCTGTCCTGGATATTGAAGTTCATCATGGAATAGTTGCTATTTCTTTAAAGGATTAAGTTTTCTGTGTCTCACCATACAATCTTCAATGTTTTAAAAAAAATCAGAACTTGTTATGGGGAACATGTTTTATAATTTTCAGTAATTTTTTTTTACCTTTGGGAGATCTGTAGTTTACTTTAAATATTAATAAAACTTTGAATGAATTTAATTGAAGGAATGTTTATTCACCATTTTCTGTTATCTTCCAAGGAGTAGCTGGAAGAAGCCAAAGGTTATAGCTTTGTTTTATTATGTTATTGTATTCAGAAACCCTTTGTAAGAATTGCTTTCATCCTTAGTTCTCTGCTATCAGAAATGTTTATTGCCTGACTGCCTGAAGATACTGCCTTTAACCTTATACTTTCTATGGCCCATGAAACTGAATGGGTTCAGTATATTGGGTAAAACTTAACCTCTGGCAGACTTTTGTGCCATGTGAAATAGTATGTAGATGACACTGAAAGATGTAATCTGAAGTTTCTTTCTCTCTCCTTCTTTCCTTCCTTTTCTCCCTTCCCCTTTTCCTTCCTTCCCTTTCTTCCTTTCTTCCTTCTTTCCATCTTTTTTCCTTCCTTTCTCTCTCCCTCCTCCTTACCTCCTTCCTTCTATTCTGCCCTTCCACTCTTCTCTCCCATCTCTCCTCCCTTTTCTCTCTGTCTCAGTCTCTGTCTGTCTGTCTGTATCTCTTTGGAGAAAGTTGATTAGTACCTGCTACTATCAGTCACAGGTATGTAGAGGCAGTATGTTCCAGTGGAAGGAACATTGGATTTAGTCAGGAGGTTCAGAATGCCATGATGCATTACTTGTATGATTTTGGTCAAATTTGTTAACCGTTCTGCATCTTGATTTCTTCACCTGTAAAACAAGGACGTGGTTGCAGGTGACCCCTGGGGTTCTTTTAAGCTCTAAAGTTGCAAACCTAATATATTGTCAGTCTATGCTCCAATCCGTTGCTTTTTCATGTGTCAGAATAATTTTTTTCAAATCTGTACCATCATTTTTTTGATGTCAAGACTCTAAAGTCACATAACACATTTGTGATCATTGAAGTTCTTGAATAAATGTGTGTATGTAAGGAGAATTTTGTTACTCTTTTTAGTTTGGTTTCCCAGTATCCATAGCCATGGGAATGTCTAGTCTCCAGGTGTTAGATATTAACTCCCAGACTAGAATGCAAAGATTCTAGATAGTAATTCTTAGAATCATAGTGACAGTCCTAGTGAGACCTCGCCTGAGATATGGGAGTGACATAATTGATATTTCTATGCTTGTGCAGAATGACAATATTGCTAAAGTTAACCTGTGAGCTTAATTCTGGGCAAAATACCTTCTTTGTCTGATTGCCCTATAAAAGCAAGGGTGCATTGGTCAGTGAATGGGGGAGGAAGCACAGGGGATCTGCATGTGCCTCAACTGACCCCCACTGAGTCTTGAGAGGATTTAGGGGAGTGCACAAGTGTGTCAGTCTCGATTGACCCCATCAAGATGCAGGGGTAGTTGTCGTTCCACCCTCTCCTTGCTGGCCCCTGTGAGAAAAATCATTAGGGAATACTGTAGGAGCTGGTTCTCCCAGCAACCATTTGAGAAGGCTAAAATAGAATAAAGCTGATTATTAACCCTTCCGAAGTTGTCTGTCTGTCTGACCAGATCAAGAGAGAACTTATTAGAGGCTGGAATCTGAAAACTCCAGTGTTTTATCTGTGGAACAATGTGCTTTCATTTTCCTCCTTGATATATACAGTTCTTTGTAATCTGATACCAGTAGGCCTGTGATGCCAAGCTGAACATCTGGTTTGTTGATGACATAGATAATTATGTTATTATTTATAAACTTCTTTGTGATTCTACATATTAGTTTTCTAAATTTTTATAATATACTGAACTATTCTTTGACAGTCTTCTCATTTCAAATGAGGGACTGGACCCAATCCTTTCTAAGGTTCCCTGTAGTCTTGTTGTTTTATTTATCTAGTTAATTATTTTACTTTGAGCAAATAGTTGCTGATTGAAAATTTTTTTCATTTTGGAGCAGCTGTGCAAATCTGAATAAGCTTTTCTGATGTTTATATATCCACAAAACAAACTTAGTAGATGAGACAAAAGTCCTGTTATTCAAAAAGGAAAATGGAGGGGGAAGAGTTGATTTGAATTATCCAGATTTATATCATAATTGATTTAAGCAGGTCACCATTTATCCTGCTTGTGTAGATCTAGATTAAATCAAAATCTTACTGAGAGAAAAACAGGTCTATATTGATTATGCACTGGCAGATGTTGTCCAGGAAGTTTCCCAAATTAAAACAAAACCTAAATCTTTTTTTCTAATGACATGCGAGTTCTCAAAAGATATTGATTGAGGATTTATTAGGTTAACCTGAGGCAATATTTAACCCTTACATAAAACACTTAGAAGTTTTGACAATTTCCTATAGTGCATGAACCAAAGAAGTGTGAAAAGAATTATGAGGTATTTTAAGAAATTTGAGGAAATGTGAGGGAAGGACTCTTTTTTTTTTCCCGCTGCTACTATGAGTCTTAAAGGCAAATATGATCCATCAGTTTCCATAGCTCTCTAACTGTATTACCCCTTCCTCCATTTATATTTAATGATTTTTTTTTTATTTGTGGAGGAAAGGAACTTGCAGAAAGCCACCTGCAGTCATTTGGAGTTCTTGTGTATGTGTGTGTGTGTGTGTGTGTGTGTGTGTGTGTGTGTGTGTGTGTGTGTGTGTATGTGTGTGTATTTCCATTTTCTACTCTGAAAAATGTAACACTTTATGTAAATCAAGCCCCAATATATTTTAATATTTCTAAGTTAACCATCTGCTTTTTTGAAGATGTATTGTCTTTTTTTAGCTTTCTTTTTATCATCAAGATTTAGCACAGAGTAAGCACTTAACACAATGCTTATTAGCTGACAAACGACTGACCAACCTGGTTGGTCTCACATAGACACTCTAAATTTTATATGTTCTTTACTGGCATTTCATGTTGAATTTATTCTTTTGTTAGTATATGCTGACATAACTGGTGGTGATTTCCTGGTGAACTCTTGCTTCTAAGTCAACCTCCCAATTTTTAGTTTTAATACTCCTTGCCATACTTTTTTTCAAAAAAGGATTATAATATGAAAATGGTTCTTTTAGGACTTTCACAATAGTTTGAACTTTATGACTTAGTTTGAAAATTATAAAAGCAATCCAGGGAAGGGTAAAACATTATTGTTTTTTCCATTTTCATGAGATAATCCAAACTACTCTGTGGGTTGGAGAAATCTTTTTATTCTAAATTTTCCAGTATTTCTCACCACACTTCCTCATATACCTGTAGTTGGCTTTAATTTCTTCATCTGAAAACTGCCAGCTCATTTCCTTTGACCATTTAACAATTGAGGAATGGTTTATATTCTTATAAATTTGACTCAGTACTCTATCAATTTGAGAAATGAGGCCTTTCTCAGAGATACTTGCTATGTTATTTCCCAGCTTTCTACTTTCATTTTAATCTGAGTTGCATTGGTTTGTTTATGCAAAAGCTTTTTAGTTATGTAAACAAAATTATCTATTTTACATTTCGCAATGCTCTCTCTCTCTCTCTCTCTCTTTCTCTCTCTCTCTCTCTCTCGGTCATGAATTCTTCCCTTTCCTACTGATCTAATGGGTAGATAGTACTCTTCTCATGTTCCTATGGTTGTCACCCTTTATGTCTAAATCATGTACCAATTTTGACCTTATCTTGGTATATGGAATGACATCTTGGTTTACACCTAGTTTCTTCCATACTATCTTCCAGTTTTCCCAGAAGTTTTTGAGTTCTCATCCCAAAAGCTGGGGTCTTTGGGTTTATCAAACACCAGATTACTATGACCATTGACTACTATGTGGTGTGTACCTACCCTGTTCCACTACTCTATTTCTTAGCCACTCTCAGATAGTTAAGATGATTACTGCTTTATAATATAGTTTGAGATCTGGCATAGCAAGGCCATCTTCCTTTGTATTTTTTTTTTTCATTAATTCCCTTGCCATCTTCCTTTGTATTTTTTTTCCTTAATTCCCTTGATAGTTTGACATTTTGTTCTTTCAGATGAGTTTTTAAAAAATTTTTCTAGCACTTACTCAGTTTTTGTAGTTTGATTGGTATGGCACTTGATAAGTAAATTAGGCAGAATTTTTATTATTCTTATATTGACTCAGCCTACTCTGGAGTGACTGATATTTTTCCAATTGTTTAGGTCTGACTTTGTATGAAAAGTACTTTGTAATTGTGTTCACTTAGTTCCTGGGTTTTTCTTGACAGGTAGTATGCTCCCAAACATTTTACATTTTCTACAGTTATTTTAAATGGAATTTCTCTTTCTCTCTCTTGCTGCTGGGTTTTGTTGGTCATATAAAAAAATGCTTATGATTTATTTGGGCTTATCTTATATCCTGCAACTTTATTAAAGTTGTTAATTATTTCAAGTACCTTGATTCTGTAGGGTTCTGTAAAAGTATATCATTGTATCATCTGCAAAGAGTGATAGTTTGTCTCCTTATTGCCTATTCCAATTTCTTCTATTTCTTTTTCTTCTTTTATTGCTATAGTGAGGATTTCTAATAGTATATTGAATATTAGTGGTGATAGTGGGTGTCCTTGCTTCACCTTGGATCTTATCAGGAAGACTTTTAGCCTATTACAGATAATTCTTGTTGATGGTTTTAGATAGATACTGCTTATCATTTTAAGGAACACTCCCTTTATCCCTGTGCTGTGTAGGTTTTTTTTTTTTAATAGGAATGGACACTGTGTTTTGTCAAAAGCTTTTTCAGCATCTATTGAGATAATCATATGGTTTCTGGTGGTTTTGTTATTGATATGGTCAGTTATGCTGATAGTTTTCCTAATATTGAACCAGCCCTGCATTCTTGGTATAAATTCTGGTCATACTGTATAATCCTCGTGATATATTACTGTAATTGTCTTGTTAGTGGTCAAAATATTTGCTTTGATATTCATTCATTACTCCATAATTTTTTTCTGTGTTTTAGGTTTTTCAGGTTTAAGTATGAACACCATATTTGTGTCATAAAGGGATTTGGTAGGACTCTTTCTTTGCATATTTTCCCAAATTGTTTACACAGTATTGGAATTAATGTTCTTTACATGTTTGGTAAAATTCACCCGTGAACCATCTACTCCTGGGGATTTTTCCTTACCGAATTCATTAATGACTCGTTCAATTTCTTTTTCTGAGATGGGTAATTTAGGCATTCTATTTCCTGATTTGTTAATCTGGGTAATTTATATTTTTGTAAATATGTAGCAGTTTTGCTCACATTGTTGGATTTATTGGCATATAATTGGGCAAAATGTTTCCTAACAATTGCTTTAATTTCGTCTCTGTTGGTGGTGATTTTTTCCCTTTTCATTTTTGATGCTGAATATTTGATTTTTTTAATCAAACTAACTTATCTATCTTATTATTTTTTAAAAAATAAAATTAGCTTCTAGATTTATTTATTAGCTCAACAGTTTTTTTTAAAATTTTCACCTTCAGTCTTAATAATTTCACCTTTGATTTTCAGGATTTCCAATTTGGTGCTCAGTTGGGAATTTTTAATTTGTTTTTTTTCTAGTTCTTTTTAGTTGTACGCCCAATTCAGTGATCTTTTTTTTTTCATTTTCTTGATAAATTTAGAGAAATAAACTTTACCCAAGTACTGTTTTGCATGCATCCCATAAAATTTGCTATGTTGTCTCATTCTTGTAATTCTTTTTAATGAAATTATTGATTGTTTCTGATTTGTTCTTTGACCTACTTATTCTTTAGGATTAGATTGAGTTTCCAATTAATTTTTACTGTATCTTCCCACTTCTCTTTGATGAATAATTTTTATTTCATTATGATTTTAAAATGATACATTTAATATTTCTGCCTTTCTATATTTGATTTTGAGAGTTTTATGCCCTATTACATGGTCAGTTTTTCTGTAGATGCCATGTATGACTGAGAAAAAAGCATAGTCCTTTCTGTTCCCTTTCAATTTTCTCCAAAGGTCTCCCATGTCTAACTTTTCTATTATTCTGTTTACTTCCTTAGTTTCTTTCTGGTGATTTTTTGGTTGGATTTATCAAGTTCTGAGAGGGGATGTCTGAGGTTCCCTCAGTATAGTTTTGCTATCTATTTCTTCCTGTAACTCACTTAACTTCTTCTTTAAGCATTTGGATACCATGCCATTTGGTGCAGATATATTTAGTCTTGATTGTGCTTTGTTGTTTATTGTACCTTTTAGCAAGAAGTAGTTTCTTTATCTATTTTAATTAGATCTACTTTTGCTTGCACTTTGAGAATGGGCTTGCTTCTCCTGATTATTTTTCACTTCAACTGAAACATAGTAGATTCTTCTGTAGCCCCTTACTTTACTCTCTGTGTCTATCTGCTTCAAATGTGCTGCTTGTAAATGACACATTGTAGGAGTCTAGTTTTTGCTCCACTCTGCTGTCCACTTCTCTTTTGTGGGAGAGTTCATCCCATTAACATTCATAGTTATGACTGTTAGTTGTGTATTTCTCTCCATGCTATTTTTCTTCCTACTTTGTCCTCTTTCCATTCAACCTTTCCATCCTCAGCAGTGTTTTGCTTCTGTCTGCCATGTCCTTCATGTGCCCTCCCTTCGGTCTGTCTCCATTACTATTCTTTATTCAATCTCCTCCCCTCCTACTTCCCTGTTGGGTAAGATAGATTTTTATATTCAACTGATTATATATGTCATTCCCTCTTTGAGCTAGTACTGATGAGAATAAGGTTTAAGTGATGCCCATTGCCCACCCTCTCATCTTCCCTTTTACTGTGATAGGTCTTTTGTGCCTCTTCATGTGAAATAATTTACCCCATTCTATCTCTCCCTTCTTTCTGTATCTAGCATACTCCTCTTTCTCATCTCTTAATTTTTTAATGTCATTCTCTCAAATTCGTCTTATTCTGGTACCTCTGTTTATGTATATATTCATTCACCTATACATTAGTGGTACAGTTTTTTAAAATTACAATAATCATCTTCCCATGTAATGATGTAAACAGTCGAGTTCCATTGAATTCTTATATTTTCTTTTCCCTTTTTAGGCTTTTCTTGGGTTTTGATATTGGAGATCAAATTTTTAGTTTAATTCAGGTTTTCTTATGAAAGCTTGAAATCATTCTATTTCATTGAATGATCATTTTTTTCCCTGGTGTATTATGTTTAATGTTGCTGGATATGTGATTCTTAATTGTAGTCCTAGCTCTTTTGCCTTCCCTAATATCATGTTCTATGACCTCTAATCTTTTAATGTTGCAGCTGCCAGGTACTAGGTAAGCCTGATTTTGGTTCCTCAATATTTGAATTGTTTCTTTCTGGCTACTTAATAGTATTTTTTCCTTGACCTGATAGTTCTGAAATTTGGCTATAATGTTCCTAGGGATTTTTATTTTTGAATCTTTTTCCTGAGGTGATCAGTAGATTCTTTCAGTACCTATTTTGTCCTCTTGATCACAGGACATGAGTGCAGTTTTCCTTGATGATTTCTTGAAAGATGCTGTTCAGATCCTCCTTTTGATTTTGGCTTTCAAGTAGTCCAATGATTCTGACATGGTCCCTCCTGGGGCCATTTTCCAGATCAGTTCTTCCCATGAGGTATTTGACATTTTTTCCTCTTTTTTCATTCTTTTGAATTTGTTTGATTGATTCTTGATGTTTTATAGAGTCATTAGCTTCTCCTTGCCCAATTCTGACTTTTAATGAGTTGTTTTCCTCAATTAGTTTTTGTACTTTGTTTTTCATTTGTTTAATGGTACTGCTTATGGAGTTGTTTTCTTCAGTGAATTTTTGTATTGCTTTTTCCATTTGCCCAATTCTACTGTTTAAGCAGTTGTTTTCTTTTTACAAGTTGTTGAATCTTTTTTCATAAATCTCTTGCATCACTCCCTTTTATTTTTCCAATTTTTCTTCTGTATGATTTTTAAGCTCCTTTTTGGGTTCTTCAATGAAATCCTTCTGGGCTTGAAACCTTCCCATTTTTTGTTTGGGGTTTTTTCCATAAGTGTTTTTATGTTGTCCTCTTCTGAATGTGTGTCTTGATCTTCTCTGTCACCATAATAGTTTTTTATTATTTTTCTATTGTTACTGGTTTTTTGCAAAATTTTTTGGCCTTTTTCCTTCCTTTCAAATTTAAGGTCAGCTCCTGGAGTAGAAGGGGCACTGTCTCAGGCTTATTATGCCAGGGGCTGCAGATCCTGGCTATGTATCTGGTGCTGCACTGATGTTGCCTTGAGTCCTGTGAGATACCCTCCTGTCTGATGATGTACTGAAGGGGTAGGGTAGGCAGTGGCCTACTGACTCACCTGGTGCTGAACCTAGGTCCTAATAGTGATGTCTGAAGTGTGCTGAGGCCAGTAGGGTGTTTTTTAAATTTTCCTGTAGCTACCCTGAAGTATGTGTTCTGGCTGCTCTTTGCTCAGGGCTGTGGTGAATCATGGCAGGGACTCTGCACTGGCAGCTGCCTGTTTGCTTAGGTACCCATAATGTTGGCGTTTACCTTTTTGCCTGGGGCTACACTGAAGCACCTGGAGTTTGACCACTGTAATGTTCCTTTCTGTCTGGGGCTATGCTGATGAAGGTGGAGTCTGGCTGGTAGAGGTTTTCTCTTTATCCGGGGCTATGCAGGAGCATATAGTGGTTCTCAGAGCAGAAGTTTCCCTGTTCACTTGGCTATGCTGAGGCAAGGATCCTGGAAGGATCCTGGTGCTGGTGTCTGCCTGCTCCACCACACTTACTGCTGGTTTGCTGAGATGGGGCTTGCTGGGACACTTTTTGTCCTGGACAGCACTCTGCTCTTACCTAATGAGACAGACCTTCTTGGAGATCTTCCATGTTTGTTGGGCTAAAAGATTATTTCCTTCATATTACTGCATATCCTACTTTTTCAAAATTTGATTTGGGGCACTATTCTATGGTTGTTTTGAGATGAATATCGGAGAGTTAAGGCAATTTGCTCCTTGCTTCTTCATCTTGGCTTCCCACGATCTTCTTTCTTGTTTCTTATTTTTTGAAGTGTTTGTGACTATTGATTATTAAATGCATAGTAAAAAGAAAATATCATTTAAAAAAAGAAATGAAGATTTAGTAGAATATGGTTAGACTTGTTTTATGTAACCATAGAGGGCTGGATTAGGAGCTGTGGGTCAAAATTGCTGAGGTAGATTTAGATTTGAGGTAAAGGAGAAAATTCTCTGCAACTAGAGCTATCCACAAGTGCCATCAGCTGACATAGTATATTTCTCTTGCATTGCAAATTTTCAAGAAAAATCATTTGCACCTTTGGGCAGTAGGCAGAATTAAGAGCAATGGATAGAAAAGATAATAGACTGTGAAAATTATACTGTTTTGAAGCTGTTTGCTGTCAGAATGGTGTTGAAACAGCTACTCCTCCCACCTACCTACCCCAACGAGAGTCACTGGAGTTTCAGCTTGAATTTTATAAGGATTTGAAAATTTCTGCAAATGTGAGGTTATTAATTAGTATTTTCAGTTACCTGTTGACAAAATATAAATTGTAAGTATGGAAGGAAAGGAACCAGGAGACTAGACCAATCCAGGCATCATCAACATTGGACACAAAAATGCTCTCAACATATGCTCTCAGAAGGTAGCACTGTTTTTGTTATTTTAAGAGAAGGGAAAGTCAATTTGTAAAAGCCAAGCATAAATCATAGCTATGTCAACAGTCCAGTTTTGTTGCTGAATACTGTTGTACAGTACAAAGAAAGAAGTATGTCTAATATGCTTTAGTTAAAACATACTGCAGATGGACTTGACTGTAATTCACATGGCCTTCCGTCTTGAAGGAAATTGTAATGCAGCTTGCATTATAATTGTGACAGTGCTGGATAGCACCCCTTAAAAAGAAAATAAAACAAAGAAAAGCAAAACCACACACACAGAAAGCGTAGAAACGGATTTAAAAGTGTTTAATGTGTGGCATATGCAAATATAGGTTGAAGGAAAATGGCAAACAATTTGGCTTTATTTCTGAAATAGCAATTTTTGTAGTCCTTTATATATAAGAAAGACTTGGATATATTTGTGGAAATGAAGATTGGAATACAACTTCAACCTAGTGAGATGACATTACTAATTCAGACAGTAGTTAAGTTGAAATGATCTTTCAGAGCTTCATGCTTAAGTAGTAGAAAAACACCTATGCTATGGAAAAGATTGTAAAATGAACTATTTTAGTGTGATTATTTCCTCTTTATCTTTTTGAAAAGTACTCTTTAAGTGTTGAATTATTCTTCAGGATGATAGGGTCATAGAAAGTAAACTGCCTTTAGGATTTAGTATGAAATTCTGAGTTTTTATTTATACTATTTCTTGTGTCACTAGACCAGCTTCCTAGAATATCTATTGAAAAATTTTAAAATGAATCATGTAAACACTCCCACTGTTGTTGCTGAAATGACAGTGTAGGGTTGATCCTTTATGAGGTACCTTAACCTTCAAATATGACACTTTAAAAGTAATACAGTAGGGGATGTTTTAACTGATAGGAAAAGTATTTCCTCTCCTTCACTTTGGCTAGAATAGCTTTATAATTATAAAAATGTTGATACTTTAAAACTTGTTTGATAATTGAAAAACAGTTGATTTTTGCTGTTAGATTTTGAATATATATATATATATATATATATATATATTGTATATATACACACACACGCACATATCTATGTATAGAGAGAGAGTCATGACTCTGTATAAAGATATATGAGTTCATAACATCGTTAAGCAAATCTTGGTTGTATATCAAGATTTTTGGATTTCCTATTATCTGCTTCACAGGTCTTTATGCGTAGCATAATTATGGAACATAGAAATAACATGTTAAGTGGAAAGGAGCAGGCATTTGTGACAGCTTAAATTCACAACATGAAAAGTGTTTTTATGAAATATTCTCTAATGTAGAAGTATGTACTATATAATATATACATAGTTTTTGTCAAGTCCATAACAGAAAACCTTCTTTCTACTGGGGACTACTGACCAACTGAAAAAAAAATCAGTTAAAACACAATTCTATTGTTTCATTTTCTTATTAATAAATAGAATGGTCCATTTACTTGTTTTTAAGGGTGAATAGGAAATGCTTTTCCATTCAATAGGTATAACACACACTTAACTTCTTTATGTTCACTCATTAAGGAAAAGTGGTGAATATGAGGGAGAAAAGCTGAGACAAAGACACAGAGGTACACAGATATTCAATAAGTTCAGTACGCAGAAATTCCAGTAAGTTCAAATCATTAAACATTTATAAAGCACCCAGTAGGTTTAAGGCACTGGGCTAGACTTTGAGGATATAAAGATTAACAATGTAATATCATCTTCATCTTCATTACAAAAAGACAAGTAAGTAAAATATAGAAAATAGGACGTAGAAACATTCAAATGGAATAACATCTCATGTTATGTTGCATTTTTACACTATAGAAGTAAATGAAAATATTCTATCTTGATATTTGTCAAGCCGAGGCAGCTAGATGGTTCAGTGGGTAGACTTTTGGGCCTGGATTCAGGAAAACCTGAGTGCAAATCCAGCCTCCTTGGACACTTACTGGTTGTGTGACCCAGGACAAGTCACTTAACTTTCTGTTTGCATTAATCCACTGGAGAAGGAAATGGCAAACCACTCCATTATATTTGTCAAGAAAACTCATGGATAGTATTGATGTGTTAGAGTCCATTTGGTCATTAAAGTCAGACATGACTGAATGTCATGCTAACCAAATTAAATTATTTCAAGGGACATATTTAGCCAGCAAGAAGTTCTCTGATAGTGTACTTTTCCTTAACATGAATTCTGGCAAGTTAATGTTTTTTTTTAATACTGGAATTGTCTTATTTTCTTCCTGTTTCTAAAAGATAAACTTATCTAGAGTTTGTGTGACCATACTTAGGTAAATATTTTCCCCAGAAGAACAAAATATTACACACAGTACCACAAGCTTTCATTCAAAATCAATTCCATATCCATAGCCTGTGGCAATTTCAGGCAGCCTGAAGTAATGTAGTCCAGATTTGTTGAAATGCAAAGGAATTTTCTTTCTTTCTACATCTGTACGTTAGTATTTAGTTTTTTATTTAACCTAAAAAAAGATCCTTAACTTTCAATGTTCCTTTTAGTTCTTAACTTTTAAAGTGACCTCAGCTTTTTTTGAGTAAGTGAAAAATAGATTCTTTCAAAAATTCAGATGATGAAAATAATCTCTTTGTTCTCTCTTCTTAATTTGGTTGACATTGAAACTTCCACTTTTTAACATGTGGTATTGGGTAAAGAACACTGAACTAGTCATTAGGAGAACTGAGGTTCTAGCTCAGGCTTTCATTAGCTATTGTACTCAGTTATATATCAGTAATTGTTCTGGCCTTAAATTGTTTCAAATGTAAGAAAAAGGGGGGAAGGTTAAATTAAATAACCTCTCTGTTCCAACTAACTCTAAAATTCTCTTATTGTATACTTCACCAAGATAGTATCTATACTCTGGAAATTAAATGGAAAACACAGGCTATTATTTGGATGATTATAGTGGTTTATAGTTTAATATAAATTTATCTAGCATGTGATGGTTTCATCTGCACATTCAGCAACTGGATATAAATATGAAGGCTGCTTTTAGTTTTATGTCCTGTCTTGAAGGCGGAGGAACAGTTAAGTGGATGTTGGGTGAGGGGCCTTTCATTGAGATTAGGTCTATAGGGGGAAAGAATGAGAACAGGAATATGAATTAGAGCTAGAAGCTATTAGTCAATAAATGAATCAAGCACTTACTATGTGTTAGACACTGCTGGGTGCTAGGAATACATCTGCAAAGAATGAAACAACCCCTGTTTTCATTCTAAAGAGGACAAGTACATACATATAGAAATATATATTGTATACATATAAAGTAAATGCATATTAATATGTAAAAGTAATAAATGCAAGGTAATTTGGGAAGGATACTAACAGTTGGGGGGGGCAGGGGAGAGTGGAATCAGGAAAAGCTTCATGCGAGTTGTCACTAGCGGTAAGAAAACCGTGGTCTTTTCCTATTACCTCCACTATCCATAGCAGAGAGTTTAGAGGATTGCTGGCTTTCACCACCTAACATGGGGGTTCCCAGGAAAAGTTTAAATAGTAACATAATGAATGAATTGGACAATGATTAGTGAGGTCAACTGATGCAACAGAGACCATTTCTTGGGGATGACACAAAACATATGGGATGTGATTGGCCCCACAGAGATGAATTCCTTCTGGAGCTGGTTTCTAAGTGTGGTCAGCAAGGAAGGAGAGGAAATGGGTCTCCTCTCTAATCTTCTGAGATCTTCCTGTGTCTGCTTTCACTGTCATGCACCCTAGAACTTGAAATAGTTTTACAAAAGATGTTATTAGGTCATTTGGCAAAGGAGAAAGACAGAAAAAAAGCATTGCTCCCTCCTGGAGTTTTTTGAGGTTACATTATATAGAGTTCAGACAAAGGAATAAGGACATTTGCCTGACTGGCCTCATGTAGGCAGTGCATGTTTTCCAGAGGACTGTTTGAGATCTATATCATCAGGGAAGCATGAACATTCCAATTTGGGGAGCCCCATGTATTAGGGCATTGTTGTCACTTATCTGTAGTTCTCACAGAGGACCAAGACATCAGGAGGGTGATACCTTGACTTGCAAATGAATTGGATAAGTGAGGCAGGGCTGTGCAAAGTCATTAGCCTCACTCTCTCTTCCAGAGTCATCCGAGTCTGGTGGCAATACATAGGTCAAGATGACAGGCAGTGGCCCTGGATACAATGGGAGACCCAGGGAGCCCCAAACATAAGCTAACACCAATACCATTTTACTATTTTATAATAATATCATTTTATTATTTTACTATTCGTATTTTACCATTTCACCTCCCTCAAAGTCTTGTGGTGATGACTTAGTGATGAATTAATAGGTATAGATGCACTGGGAGCTGTAGTCAGAACTCTGAACACAGAAGACCCAGGGAGTAGGGTCATCTTCATTGGACTAGAAGGTCAGTGGGATTTGGCAGCCCCCTGGGAATCTGAGTACCCCTAAGGACTGCACTGCTTGCCTTCTGGCATGAGCAAGGGGTAGAAAAGGTGTCCTAAAAATTGTCTGCCTTGCCTTAAGTCTGGCCTTCTCACCACAGTAGGTAGGGATTGCACCCTATGGTTGAAACACACACACACACACACACACACACACACATACACACACACACACACATACACACACACAATGTACAAAAACTTTTGTGAAGGTAATTCCACTCACCATTAGTATAGGATGGAAAAATGAAATCCAGTAGACCTGAGAGACAAACACCCCTTGTTCTGAGAGAACACATCAAGTATCACATCCAAATAGTAGCCCTGAGTGAAACAAGTCTGGCAAATGAAGACCAGGTTACCAAAGTTGGAGCTCTATATATGTTTTTCTGGAGTAGCTGCCATAATGGGGAACACCGTGAAGATGATGTAGCTTTTGCAATCAAATCTAATCTAGTCAACATGCTTTGATACTTCCCAAAAGAAGGGAATGACAGGTTCATGGCAATGTTATTGCTACTTGCAGGAAGCCACTGTGCCAGTATCATCAATCAGTGCATATGCTCCCACCATGATGAAACCTTATGACGTAAAAGAAAAGTTTTTTAATTAATTTATTTTTAGTTTTCAACATTCATATCCAAAATATTTTGAGTTCCAGATTTTCTCTCCATCTCTCCCCTCTGCTCACCCCAAGACATCATGTATTCCAATTACCCCTTTCCCTAATCTGCCCTCCCTTCTATCATACACCTCCCTTCTCTCATCCCTTTCCCCTCTATTTTGAAAGAAAAGTTTTTGGAAGACCTGGAGACCCTCATCATAAATGTTCTGAAAGAGGATAACCTTACAGTTCTGGGCGACTTTAATTCCAGAGTAGGTAAGGTTATCGGACAAGGCAGGGAGTCCTTGGAAGGAATGGAATTGGAAATAACACTGGCAACAGCCACTAACTCCTGAAGATTAATGAGTCTCATGATCTCATCACCAACACTGCCTTTTGTTGACCTAAATGCAGTAAAACTTTGTGGATGTACATGGGCATTTATTAGACCCTATCACTGTAAGAGAACAGACAGAATGTGAATGTGATGAAGGTGATGTGTGGCTCAGAGTGCTGGACTGATCATAAACTTAATCTCTCCAACCTATACGTAAACATTCAGTAAAAGTAGCAGTTCCAAGGTCAGATGACTAGCAGAAGATTCAACCCCAACAGAATAGAGTGCTTCTCTGCATATACTTGCTGACTTGGAGGGAAAGCGAAGCCAACACACAGTTGGTAACAGTGGAGCAAAAAAGGAGTGGGCATCTTTCAGAGATTTGGTGTACAGCACTGCATTTACTCATGTGAAGCAAAACACTTGCAATTATTAGGATTGATTGCGTGAAAATGATGGGGAAAATCAGAGTCTACAAAATTGAAAAAGAGAACTACGCAGAGTTTACCAGAACAAAGCATTAAACGTGACAACAGAAACAAAGCAACCTGTTATTGAACTGACCAAGGCCTTTGATAATGTCAGTTATTAGGACTTATGGAAGATCATAGTGAAATTTAGTTGCCCAGGGAAGTTCATTAGTATTGTATACCAATTTAATGGCAGCATGTTTTTATGGGTTCTGGATAATGGATAATGCTCTTACACCTTCCCAGTCACCATTAGAGTAAACAGAGCTGTGTGCTTGCTTTGTGGAATTTAGCATGATGTTTTTAAGGAATATTGTTGGACATCTTCAACAGGGACAAAAAGAGCATCAAAGTCAACCACTGCATGATGGTAAACTATTTAACTTGAGAAGGCTACAAGCCAAGACTAAAATGAAGGAGATTTGGTGGGTGACTTTTTATTTGAATATGCTTGTGAACTCAGTTCAGCCTCTGAGACCGAGATGCAACAGAGTATGGATCAATTCTCTGTTCCTTGAGAAAATTTTGGCCTGAAAATTAGTGCCAAGAAAGCAGAGGTTCTCCACCAGCCAGCACCATATCATCTCTACATGGAACCCTTGATTATAGTAAATGGAGAAATTTTGAATGCTGTGGTCATGTTCACTTACCTTGGCAGTATACTTTCTAGGGATGTATACATAGATGCTAGAACTATCTCCACATTTGGGAGGCTATGAAAGAAAGTGTGGGAGAGAAGAGGTATTAGGCTACCTACAAAACTGAAGGTGTGCAGATCTGTTGTGCTAACCTCATTGTTGTTATGTCTGTGAAACCGAGTTAGTACCATTCCAGAAAATCGAACTTTTTCCATTTGAATTGTCTTGGGAAAATTCTGAATCTTACCTGGCAAGATAAGGTACCAGACCCTGAAGTCCTTTCCTGAGCTCTCTAACAAACATTCAAACTCTATTGCAGAAAGTGCAACTCTGGTGGGATAACCACATACTTTTAATGTCAGATGTATGTTTGCCTAAGAGACTATATTATAGAGAACTTACATTATGTAGGTGCTCACATGATGGTCAGAAGAAGTGATACAAGGACACTCTCAAGGTGTCTTTGAAGAACTTTGGTATAAATTGTGAAACATAGGAGAAACTGGCACAGGACTACCCAGCATGGCACGCCCATATCAAAGACGGTGCTCTGCTCTATGAGCTCAAATATCTCCATCCCAAATGTTCATATGTACTATTTGTGCTTGAGCTGTGTGCCTTCTGAGCTCCTGTTGGTATGATCCAACATAGCCAGATACACTATACATCGACTCTGACATCATGATATTATTTTGGTCCTCTTTGAGCATCAAGGACAACACAACAACAGGTATTTTTCAGAAAAGGACAGTTTGAGATAATATATTAACAGGTAAGCATAAACATTCAAATTTGGGGAATGGAAAACACAATCTTTGGGTGGACCCAAAATAAGACCTGGGTGGAATCTAAGCATTCTCTGCAGTCATCCAGCTTAGTGTCTCTGAGGTCAGTTAGCCTGACTTCTTTTTTAAGCTTTGGGTTTGACAATTTCTAGCCACAAAAAGTTAGGTTAAAATGATACTACTAAAGGATAAATAGTAAAATATTTTCTTCACATCACCATAGTCTGGCAGGATTGCACAAGGTCACTTAAAGACTTAAAACAGAATTCAACTCAGCCCTCAGAAATTTGTGCCATGGCAATGTGCTGTAGTAGTATTCAACTGGATAACTGAGGAATGAAGAGAAATGGGGTAGAGCATTGATATGTGTTTGAGAATTTCCTAATCCCTGAAGCAAAGTGGTCTACCATCCAACTATATCTATTTCTTATCCCCCATAAATCATGGGACAGAGACCCAGTGTGGTGAAAAGGAAATCCCACAACTTTGAGGTCTAACCCTGGAGATACCTCCATAAATGATGAAAGAGTCATAAAATGAACAATAGGGGTATATAAGGGGGGAAAACATACTGAAAGTACTAAAGCTATTAGGAGGGAAAAACTCTATTAAAAATCTTGAGCAGAAACACAGAAATTGATAGGGAAGATGGTTGGTTGCTGTCCTTTGTCTTCGAAGAGGACCAAAATGTAGGGAAGTAGGGAAGATATTAGTAACAGGAAGATAAGACTCCAAAACATTCAGATATTGCTGAAAATCTTTTATTAGACAAACTAAAATGAATGAACATCTGATTAGGCAGATATCCCTCAGAATTTAAAGAGCACAAAACCTCACCAGGATATTTTTGAAGAGGTTAAAGGGGAAATAAGGATTATGAAAGAAGAATTTATGGCCTGCACAGTAGAAATAATTAGCAGAATAGAAAAATGTGAATCAATAGTGGCAGACCTCACCAAGGAAATAAAAGAGAGAACAATTGACTGAAAGAAAATAACTGGTTAAACAGTGAAAAAATGGTTGGACACACAAAATTGGCCAAATAAGTTGCAGTATAGGATTGTGATGGACTAGGACCATACCATGATGAGCTCAGTCATCCTAAAGAAACATGGATTGGCTTGCACAAACTAATGAAAAGTGAAATGTGCAAAACCAAGAGAATGTTGAATACAGTAACAGCAATACTGTTTTAGGAACAAATGAGCAAAAAAGGCAAATTATTATCTATATCCTGCAGGATGTAGCTTTTTGTCTACTAACTTTTATATATGTCGTATGCTCCCAACAAAATGTAAGTTCTTTTAAGTTGTTAGTTTCATTTTTGTCTTTCTATCCTCAGCACCTAGGACAGTGCTTTGCATCTAGTAGGTGCTTAATAAATTCCTATTGAACCAGTGAATGAAGGCATACTACACACTTAAAACAGGGTCCAACACTTTTAATTCCAGTTGAATTCCTTGTGCCCTTATGCTCTTTGTGGCCCAGCAAGACCTCCTCACAGTATGACACATGAAGATGTAACAGAAAGGGACTGATGAGGTACTGCCAATATACCCTGAACGAAAAGGTATGAGGATAAAAGTTTAAGAACAGATGTCAGCCTCAACAGGTAGGTTGGTTAGGCTAAGTTCCATTAGTAAGTAATGTTGGTTCATGTGACTTTGTAGTTAGAATGGAGTGATATATCTTTCTCCATTGAGACAAAAAGTTGATCACTTCCAAAACCCATGTAGTAGCCATACACATAAATCTTATATTGGCTTTGTCACAAGAATCCAGCTAGTTCTAGATACTCATAGTCATAGGTCTTCTGCATTTCTCCTAATACTTTGTCAGAGATTAATATCATGGTACTCACCCATTTGCACGATCTTCATGCTTGGGTATGTTGTGTATTTAATACCAGATTTTTAAACAGAATGTACCAAGATGCTGTAGGGGCTGATGCCCCCTGTGGACTCTGAGCAAGCCACCTTCTCCTTCTTTCCTTTTCTAGGATGTAAAGTCCTTCCCATTATTTTCTTCATTATATAAATTGTTTTCTAAGTTCTGATAATTTTATTTCACTTAAGTAGAATGTGTAATTTGCCCACGGCTATGAAAATGAATAACTCAGAGCAGATGCTATCCAAAAATTGACCAGTTGGTGACATGTTTTTGATGGTATCTCTTTGAATTTCTCATCTGTGTAACAGTGGTCAAAATTGGCCCCACATATTTTGCTCTGATTCTATCTGGCTTGTCATTTCGTATGGGGCAACAATATTCCACTATATTTGTATACCAAAATTTATTAAGCCATTCTCCAATTGATAGGCACCTATTTTGTCTCCAGATCTTTGCTACAGCAAAAGTGCTGCTATATTCTTATAATATGGATCCTTTATTTCCCCTGGATTCCTTTGGGGTATATGCTTTATCAGATAGTAATTTTGCTGAATCAAAGTGTTACAGTTTAGAAACCTTGATAGCATAGTTTGAGCTTTGTTTTTACAGAGTTGTTGTACCAGTGTGCGGTTCCATCAGTAGAGTATTAGATTTTCTGGCCTCCTGTGATTTCTCTGATAATTGCTGTTTTCCATTTGATAGATATGAAGTGGAACCTCGGAGTTGCTTTAGTGGTTGTTGATAGCTTACATTTCTTCTTTGTAAATATTTGTTCTGTTCTTGTGGTAGATTAAAATAGATTAAGCATTTAAAAACACGATAGACCCTGTACCACATGGTTTTCATTCTGGTGGAGAAGAGAATACATAAAGGAGAACTGGGAAGTATGGGTCAAGGAGGGCATTCTTGAGTGGATAAAAGTGCTGGTGAGAAGCCTGAAGACTGAGAAATGGAAGTACGAGTGAAGTGTACGTAGTCTGGGGACCTCAGGAAATTTTGATTTGAACCTGGAACTCACTAATCAGAAGGTCAAAGGGCATATGCATTTCCAGGGTAAGAAAACTGCTGGAAGGGAAATGGAAAAATTCAGAGTGTGAAGAGCAGAGTTGGAAGTAAAGTGATGACGTTACTATAACTTGGATGTTTGACCTTTTTAGAGAAATTTCCTATAAAGATTTTTTTCTTAATTGTTTCCCTTTATGACTTTTAAAATATGTATTTGTACAAAAGGTTTTCCATTTTGCATTATAAAAATCATTTATTTTATCTTTTGAGTTTGCTTCTATCCTTCATTTAGGTAAAAATTCTCCTCAGCTGTAATTATGAAAGATATCTCCTTTTTCAAACTTTTACATTTAATTTCTAAAAGTTAGCAGCAATATTTTTGAAGGATCTCGGAAATACTTTATATAAAAAGCTCTTCTACTCTTGGGTATGCCTTAAGGAAGTGATTAGTGCAATTTTGGCCAAAAAAAAAAAGAATAATATTGCTTATTTCCATTTGACTCTAAATTTTCCCTTATTTTTAGCTTTTCCTGAATGAGTATTGGGAACTGTGACAAAAGGATTGTGTTCAGATGATTGTCGGTGAAAGTAGTTCGTTCTCAGGAATGTTGCTTTTCACATTCTAATGCCATAGCACTTGAGTTTCTTATGTGTCATGGACATTTGAAACTTATTTCGAATCTTCAGACTTGAACATGCATGTAGTAACAAACAAGATTCATGTATGATTGAGAGGTATAGAAATTCTCTAAAGAAGAGAGTAAGGTCACTTCTGATGGATAATTCATAAATTAGGTAGAAGGAAAATGTTTCTCAATATTATTAATGTTCCGAGCACTAAATGTTCTGTATATTAGTCCTGTATTTGCTCCTAGATGCCAGTTAGGATGTTTACTCATCACTGTAATGTAATTTAAATGGGGAGATCCTTCCCATTCATTAATAGACTCACGTGGCCTGCCTGGGTCACATGGAAGTCTGAGTCACATGGAGCCTGTGGTGAGAGGAGTTTGCTGAATGGGTGGAACAGGAAGAAGCAGAGTTAGAGCAAAGTTGAAAGAAAATTTGGTCATGAGAGCAGTCAGAGCTAGGAAGGATGCAGGCAAGTAGGCAGCAAAGTGTAGTATGAATGAAAGGGCTTGTTTACGAATTTGTTTAAGGGAGCCCATTTGTGATTTGTTTCCTGGAGCTGGTTTGTGGGAAGCGTAGCAGGGAGAAGACTTGGGGCTAGTGTTGTTCTCGGAGTTGTTATTATATATAGATTTTTGTTATTATGATCGATTTATCTTTCTGGTATCTGAATAAATGTTTTAGTTCTGTCTTCCCTGTGGAGAGTTGGTTGTCTTTTGTGATTCAGAATTGCACTGGGAAATTCATGGCCCCTGTGGGCACTACAATCACAAATATTTAAAACATTATAGGGCAGCAGCAATAAGTAAAAATGAGTCTCTTCTTCTCTGTTGCTCAGGCAAGTTGGCAAATTGAACTTCTGGCTTCCATATGTTCCTTAGTAAATAATCTTCTTCAGTGTTACTCTCAAATAGAAACAGATCCCTGCTGACTGCATATTGACTTGGAAAGCCACAGATTAACATTATCTATGTTGTATCATATCTTTATTTTGTTAAACATGTAATTAAATTTTAATCTGGTGTGGATTGCACTCTGGAATTTTGCCAACTTCTTCCTACAGGCTACAAGTTTTACATCTTTGGTCTTCATTATTGGCAAAATACACAAGGCTTAAGGCCTTATGAAACATTGAGTAGTACCTCTTTAAAAGAGTGTCAAGAATTGTTCACTTAGTAGTTGCATTCTTACATTTATTGTCTTACACATAATCATGCTCCACATACTCGAGGGTCCAGCCGTACTAGCCTACTCATTGTCCCATACACAGTATTGTCCATCTCATATCTCCATGTCTTTGTTTGGACTCCCTAGGCTAGAATGCACCCCCACCCATAATTTCCTCTTGGAATCCTTTATTTCCTTCAAGATTCAGCTCAAATGTTGCCTTTCCTAATTTCCCAAACTGCTGATAACATCTATTCTCAAAGTACCTTTTATCAATTTTGTGTGTATTACACACTTATATATGTTCATTTTTATTTCAAGTTTGATTGTAACCTCCTCAAGGGCAGGAGAAGCAGTTTCATTTTTTTTATATTTGTAAATGCCTATTGAGTAATTGATTTAAAAAGTTTTAAAAAGTGTTTAAATATTTGACTATTTAAGCGTAGAATTTTATTATTTCAGGGCCAAGATTTTGAGTGGGAAAAATTCTTCTGTGTTTAAGATTTTAATTGCTCCATATTGTTTTCCTTTTTAATTTTAAAGATTTGTAGGTATTTGTGTAGGTTTTACATTTCTCTTCTCTGTTCCAACATCCCCAAATTAACCCCTTTATTTTTTTCATGTTCACTTGAACAGGATTTGTGCTTGATTAAGTTACTGTCTTTTATTATAATTAAAGAAAAATGTTGTGTAGGAAGAGAACTGAAAAACTCCATTCAATGAAAACCAGATTGTTGGACCTGCAATGAAACAAGAGAGAGCCTGTCACACATTACCCCTTTTCCTTGTATGCCAGAGAGATTTATCTGTTGTGAAAATGATTCGACTGAACCAAACTTATGGATCAAGGAAAAAGAGGGTGTATTTAAGTTTTTTAAAAAGGAAACTGCCTACTGCTAATGTTGTGGGAGATCGCATGATGGGCTGTGCTGGCTGGTCTAATGCTTGTAACCTGTAACCGTAAACCATCCGACTTCTCAGTTCATGCCAAAAAAGGGGTCTTTAGGTTTAGCAATGTTGCTCTTTAGTAAGAGAAGTGAATTATGCATACAGGGATCCTGATTTATAAAGATCTTCTCATGGTGCTGTAAGTCTCATTTTAAATAAAGTAGGTAGCTCACAATTTTTAAAAATGTGTATTTCTGGCAGATTAAATTCCTCTGTTGTTTTGGACTTTAGACTTGCTATAGTTGCTTACAAAGATAACAGACTACACAAAAACTACAATCCCACACCATGAGATAGGAAAAGGAAGAAAACTTAATTCTTCATAATATTATCATATTAGGAACACTGGCAGGACTTGTCCTTTTTTTAGATTAGTGAGGTAAATTGTCATGACTTTACTAACTGATCAGATCATTTGAGTGTAGGAGAGAAACATGGATTTTATTTTTTAAAATTTCATAAACATTTATACCTTCTAAATGAAGTGTAAAAGATTACATATAATACATATAATATTTCCCTGCATTTATTGCAATATTATGATATTTTAGTGACTAAAGTATCAGGCTGTGGAGAAGGTGACTTCTTGTGTTTAATATTGATATGTTAATTGAATGGGATAAATTGTGCCATCTGAGATGACACATGTCACGCTGGATAGAGGGTAAGTCTCAGAGACAGGAAATCCAAATTTTGCCTCAGAGATAGTGGCTTTCATTATCCTCTCCCCAAACTCTCATCTTCCAAATTTCCCTATTTTTGTCAAATATACAAACAGCATTCCAGTGTAATATTCATACACCGAGATGATCCTAGACTCCTCACTCTCTCTTATTGGCTGTCAAATCTTATCATTTCTGACTTTAGAACATCTCTTGAATCCATTCACACTGCTAACAATTAAGTTCATGACCTCATTATCTGTCTCCTAGATTAGCAATAGACTCTTACTTAATCTATTGCCATTCAAGTCTTTCACTATTCCAGTTCATCACATATACTTGTTGCCAAAGTAATTTTCCTTAAGTGAAGACCTGACTATATAACTCACCTACTTAATTAACTCCTGTGGCTTCATATTGCCTCTAAGATAAAATATAAACCCTCCTGTTTACTTTTTAAAACCCTACACAAACTGGCCCAACCTATCTTCCCAGTATCGTTGTATATTATTCTACCTCCTGAATTCCATGACCCACTAGATCGGGCCACTCTGTTCTTTCCACGTGACAGTCACTCCTCATTCCATTTTTGTGCCTTTATCGTGATTGTCCCTCATGTCTGTAATATAATCCCACCTCACCTCTCCTTCATAAAATCCCTCTCAAGGACCAATGAGGAAACATGCTCCTTTTACCCAGATAGAGTGATGGATTCTACATGAATCATGAGACATGGTTTTTGAAATGGCTAATATGGCAATTTGTTTTGCTTGACTATGCATATTTGTTACAAGAGCTGTTTCTGTCTTTCTGGCTGTGTCTCTCTCCATCCCTCCCCTACCCCCTTTCTCCCATTGCAGAGGTGGAAGGGGGGAGAAAAATGCTTATTAACTGAAAAAAGGTTTAAAAATATGGTTATCAGACGTAACCAGTTCGTAAATTTTTAATAAAAACGTGTGAACTCAAACCATTGCTTATTCTGAGATCTCTTAGTATCTCTTAGATTGTGTGCACAATAAATGTCAAATGATTGGGGAGAGAAATGCAGCCGCTTGAGCACTATCTTCTGCAGGAATCTTTTTCTGATCTTACAAGCTGCTAGTGTCCTCCCTCCCAAAATTCTTAAATTTAACTAATTTGTGTGAATTTATGTTCATCAACTTTGTATTCATGCTGTATATATTTTGATACATACTATCTTCCCCATTGTATCAAAAGCTCATTATGATTAGCTATTGTTTCAGTTTTTGTATTTACATCCTAGAACACATTGACACATTGACTGACTCATACTAAGCCCTTAATAAATTCTCCTTGATTTATTGATTTGCTGTCTGTATGATGTTGGGTAAGTCTCTCAGCCATTCAATGTCCAGAGCAGTTCTCTAAGACTAAATTAAGAGAGTAGCTATAGATATACATTGATAGGAGTTTGTTCACTTAATTTTTGACACAGATGAACTAAGCAATTGTATGTTTATATATATATATATATATATATATATATATATATATACACACACACACACATATACACATATGCATATATGTACACAACATACGTACACATATTTACATACACATATACACATACACACATGCATCTAGATACACAACCTGGGCTTCATTACTTCTGTTAATACAATATAGAAAGTGCTTTATCTCACTGGAATTGGAGTTATAATACATTCAGATTTGGGAAGAATTAATGACTATAGTGAATTATTTTTTTATGTAACATTGATACTAGTAGAAAGGATAAAACCTTATAACATAGAATAACATATAGACTTTTGACTGTGTTTGGTAATTTGTTTAGTGGTACAGCATTACTGTACATTAACTCATTAATTTGAAGTTTACATGTTTATTTTCTTTGCAAAAAAGGTTTTCTAAGCAAATTCATAGTATTCATGAGGGTAATGTTATTGTCTTTAAGAGGTCATAAAAATAGCCACTGTCATACAAATATAAGTTCATAGGCTCTAGACTTGGATAGACATATTCTGTAAATGATACTGATGGAGAAACTGAGGCCCAGAGAAGTCAGTCATACCCCAAATCACACATGTGTTAAATGACAGATCTGTATTTGAGCCTAGGTCTTTTGACTACATATCTAGTGTATTTTCTATTGTACATCAATATTATATTGTTATACTGTTTATAAATTATTTTATCCATTTATTAAAGTTAATTCCTTGACTATTAAAACTATTTAATTCTATATCATATAATGTAATATATCAATATATATAACATGTAATATATCAACACATACATATATGTATATTACACATACAATATTATATTAATATATTCATATAAGTGTATTAATTACAGTTAATATTAAGAATTATTAATACTCTTGCACCATATGCAATTATTACTGTTTGTAAACTGTTTTATCTTCTTTTAAACAAATTCTTTGATTATGAAAACTGCTACGTTTATTTATATATACTGCATAATATATTTCATGATATATGTTATGTATCCAATATGTACTATGATTATGGTAATATAAACTATATAGTAATATGATATGTTGTACATATATTAATGTTATAGATTATTATATATTTAATTTCTTTAAAATATTTAATAATTCATGTTTCACTTGTCTTGATTTAGTTTCTTACTAATTATCCAAATTAGTGCATCTGCGTATCAGTATCTATAATAATGAATCCTATTCTCGTTATCGTAGGATTTTAATTTAATTAAGACACACTTTAGAGAAATTAGGTTCCATGTATCTCAGTTTTTTCAACAATCTTCCTTTGGAAAGTTTAATCTTATCGTCTGTTTTCATCTTTCTTATTTTTCAGCCTCTTCTATCTACCTTCTCCTTACCATTTCATTTGTCTTTTGTTTTCTAGACACAGACCACAGTTTGAAAATCATGTGACTAGCTTGGAATTCAAAGAGCTATAAATGATCGCTAGGGGTTTCCCCCATATGCAAACACTTAACCATGAACTGCTGCTCTCTTAATGTGTCCTGGAGGCACCACAATTACCTTCCTTACCACTTGGTGTTCCAGTCTTAATCAAGAAAATATTCCCAAACACAGGAGACTGTAGCTTGACATTTGTGGGATTTTTCTAAGGCAATTTTTGTGGTACTAACTCAACGTGTAACATTTTATGCTACCCTAGGAATAGTTTAGGTTCAATTGATGACCAGAGATTAACAAAGTTAATCAAGATAACTTTGTAATGTATGGAGTGACCATGAAGATGGAGCTTCCACATGACACTACTTTGAAAATGGAGCTTACTCTAGATTAGAAAGGAGGCATGTTTGCATGGAAAGACTTAATGAAGTTTTTGGATGTGTATGTTACTCAGATGACATTTTTATTGATCTGTTCTGATTTCCTCAAAAGTTCAAGCTGTTATAGACTTAGAGGAATGTTAATTTATTCAGAAAAATGTTTTTTTTCAACTTGTTGCATTAAAAATCATTCATTCTTTAAGTGATGTTTAATTTTTAATTGGAAAAGATCTTTTATTTTTTTCTCTTTTCTCCTTCCTTTTCCTGTCCTCATCCTTGACTATCCTTCCTATCTTGCCCATATAGCTGGAAATATAATGGACACTTAAGGGTTGGTCCCAATATTGATCAGCAGTGTGTTGTATCTGAGATAGTTTGCCCTACTTGAGGCAGCCCAGGGATCTCCTGCTTCCATTGTTAAAATTCATTGCTAAACTTAGTACAGGCATCCCATCTGCCCACTGCCTTTCAAAATTCCCAATCGCAAGTGATTCTCCAGTCTTAGCCTACTCAAATACCCATTATTTAAGGGGTTACCACACACAAATTTAAAGAAAAACACTCTCCAAGATTACTTTTTGATGTAATTCAGAAAATATCAATAGGTATATCCAACACTGTCCTATGGAGTAAAAATATTACTCAGTCTTCTTAGCATCAGTTCATAAAATGACCAGGGAAGAGATGCAGTTAAAAAAGAGTGTCTCAGTAGTAGTGTCTCACTAAGTTCATTCTGCTGCCTATGGAAAGCAATAGATTCAAAATGATCTAGAAAGAGGACTGTTTCCTTTTTCTCAAGAATCTTCAGGGAAATTATAAGAATTTATTTAATATTCTACTCTAAATAAAGTTTCTCTAAAGATAGAAGTAATTGTTTTCTGTGGTCTAACTGATCAGAACTAGAAAGGATCTTTGTCTGAGAAGAAAAATGATACATTTATCTTTATTTTCTACAAAATATATCCCTTAATACATGAATACTGTTGTATCACTAATGATGTCTTCATGTTTCTGCTTGTTTTGAAGGATTCTACAATATAAATGACTCCCTCCTTTAAAAAGGCTCATCTGTTTTGCATTTAGAGGGAGTTTAAACACCACTGGAGATGTTAGAATGGGAGTTGTACTTAAATTGATTCATGTGTGCTTCTCTTCCTGTAAAATGATTCTGTAAGCAGGTTTTTCTCAACATCAAAAGGCAACACTGAACCCAACAGCACAGGGATGGAATCATGTGGAATATAATTTGTGGTCATAGAGAAGAAAAGAAGGACGGTATCAAGCTTCCCTGCATCCTCAGAGGTTTAAACAAGAAGGGGATAACAGAAGGCCTAGGCTTGACTGGGTGGTGTTTATATTTCTGTTTTCCCCAAAGCACTGTCATGATAGAATTCGGAGAAAATTGAATTTTATATTAACTGAAAATCATGTATTAGACTTTTGTGTATTATTGAACTGAATAGAAAGATTTTTGTGCTCGGAATTAGTAAGCTCATGTAATGAGTATAATTAGGTGAAACTGCTGGACAGCTCTGGCTATTGTCCACCCCATGGAGCACACCTGAGGTTTCACCCTTCTGGTGACATGTGTGCTGTTGTTGGAATTAGTCCTCTGCTGGTGGTGATAAACAGATTGTTCCAAAAGTTTGGTGTAGTCTGAAGTTATTAAAGCTTCAAACTGTATTATCTTGGCCATTTTGGGGCTGACTCAGTGCTGAAACGCTTGGTGCATTGGGTTGACACATCTCTCCCTGGGCCGTGATAGCAGCAGGGGAAAGGGACACCATCAAAGAGACCTCTGAGTATGGAAGAAGCATCCATAGAGTAGATCTTAAAATGAGGGCCCTGCCCTCTGATGTTATGTCCTCCTATCTCTAGAATATGTGGCATGTGATCACCTTGTCTCTGTGAAACGGCTAGTACTTGCACACAGAAGCTAAAGTAAGGGCTTGGCTGGGTGAGCTTGATCCTAAGTTGCTTGCTGCCTCTACTTTTTGTGTTCCTACCCTGCTCTGCCCAGGCACAGAACACTGTTATCCTGGGATGGATGACCTAATGAATTCAAGAGCATGAGATTTCTGGGTCCCTTAGTGCCACCTTTATTATGGGCAGTTCTCCCTTCAGTTACTACAAGTCATCAGGGGTAGCCCCTTGTCATTTGCCAGAAGAAATGAACCTTGAGGGAAATGGTACAGAACTGGAAATTCTGATTTGTCAGTCCCATGAAATGATTGATGTTTTAAGTATCAACCTCCCAGAAGGGGATAATCAGCATTTATTAAGCACCAACTATGTGCCAGACACTAGGTACAAGACAACCTCTGACCTCAAGGAGCTTGCAATCTAATAATAATTCTAAATTATTGATTCATGTTTAAGTATCCATCAGTGTCCATTTGTGAGTCCTCTCTCTCTTTTTGTGTGGGTATGTTTGTTTGGCATTTCTTTGTTTGAAGGAAACAAATAGTTACAGTTTTGCTAATTTAAATTGTACAAT
>CM053769.1:82311827-82319327 GCA_028658325.1 Potorous gilbertii | reverse complement strand
GACAATAGAGAAAAGGAAACTGGAAAATGGGGGTGGATGATGACACATCAAGCATCTTGTTCCATGGAGTCGAATCTAGGCAGTGATGCAGGTGGAGAATGAAATGAGCTGGAATTTGAGTTTCTGCTCTCTATAAAGGAAAGATTTGAGAGGAATTAATATTCTACCTTCCACCCCTCCAGTCAGAGGGGAGAAGAGGTTGAGGGAGCCGGTATCCAAGGTTTGAGTTAGGCATATGATGATAAAATCAGAAGTGATCAGCTCATCCTGGGAAGGGCATCTTGTTCCATGAAGTTAAAACCAGGCAAAGCAGCAGTTTGATTATTGCTACCCCCCCACACACCCCCCCCCCCATGCTCCAGTCTGAACTCTGCAAGTTTATGACCTGAGCAACAGTAAATTCTGCTGGATTCAGTTGCTGTCAGCCAGCCTTACTGCTTTAGAGTGACAGACCTGCAGGTTTCCCTTTGGTCTGGGATTCTTCCCTTGGTTATTCCTCTGCAGGCTTCAGATTAGGTTAGAGGCTGGAACTGAGACTTTGCTCTGCTCAAGGGGTCTGAGCTACATTGCTGTTGCTGGCTTCTGAACTTTTTTGTTCAACTGCTCCTTACTCCTGGGAGCAAGTCCTTGCAAGAATTATATATAGTAGGGATAAAGTGAAGAACTTTACAATAAAATTATCAGTAAACAAGAATGCCCATTATCAACATTACTATTTGATATTGCTAGAAATGTATAGCATAGATAGCAGTTAGACAAGAGAAAGAAATAGAAGGAATTAGCATAGTCAAAGAAAAGTTGATTGGAAGCATCTTTTGTGCTACACTGGGAGCAGAGTTCAGTCCAGCGTGGGCTGTGCCAGCAGAGACGGGACCTGAGCAGGACCCAAGGGGACCGAATCTCTGGCAGCTGTGGCTGTTTCCAGACTTAATCCCCAAATGCGGAGGACAAATTGAAAGGTCAATGGGAAAAAACCTGTGGGATCTGTGTAAGAGAGTTCAGCCTCTAGTTCAGCCCTAGACCCACAGCAGCAGAGGGGGTGGAGGAACATGCATTAGCAGTGGCTGTTGCTGGAGCTCTAGGCTCACAGATTTTGGAGGGATCATGCAGCTGACAGTACAGCCCCTCTTTATATACACACACTGGAAACAGAGAACTACCTTGACAAAGAGCTCAAAAGTCAAGTAAATGGCTGGGGAATGAACAAAAACTGGAAAAATAATCAGACTATAGGATCTTACTTTGATGACAAGAAGGACCAAAGTACAGACAGAAGAAGACAACAAAGTCAAAGGTCCTACATCTAAAACTCCAAGAAACATATGGATTGTTCTCAGGCCATGGAAGAGCTCAGAAAGTATTTTGAAAATCAAGAGAAGTAGAGAAGAAATGAGAGTGAAGCAAGAGTCAACTGCTTGCTAAAGGAGATCCAAAAAATGCTGAAGAAAATAACAGCTTGAAAAATAGACTAACCCAAATGGTCAAAGAGATCCAAAAAGCTAATGAGAAGAAGAATGCCTCAAAAAATAGAATTGGCCAGATGGAAAAGGAATTTCCAAAAGCTCACAGAAGAAAATAATTCTTTGAAAATTGGAATGAAGAAGATAGAAGCTAATGACTTTATGAAAAATTGAGAAATTATAAAACAAAACCAAAGGAATGAAAAATAACAAACAATGTGAAATCTCATTGGAAAAATGACGGATCTGGAAAATAGATCCAGGGGAGACAATTTAAAAAATATTGGAGTACCTGAAAGTCATGACCAAATAAAGAGCCTAGACATCATCTTTCAAGAAATTATCAAGGAAAGCTGCCCAGATTTCTAGAAATACAGAGCAAAATAATCATTGAAAGAATCCACCAATTGCTTCCTGAAAGAGATCCCAAAAGGAAAACTCCTAGGAATATTGTAGCCAAATTCCAGAACTCCCAGGTCAAGGGGAAAAAATATTCTAAGCAGCCAGAAAGAAACAGTTCAAGTACTGTGGAAATATAATAAGGATAATACATGATCCAGCAACTTTTATATTAAGGGATCAAAGAGCTTGGAAAATGATATTCCATAGGTCAAAGGAGCTAGAATTAAAACCAACAATCACCTACCCAGCAAAACTGACTATAATATTTCAGGGGGAAAATGGTAATTCAATGAAATAGGGGACTTTAAAGCATTCTTGTTGAAAAGATAAGACTTGAATAGAAAATATGACATTCAAACACAAGAATCAAGAGAAGTATGCAAAGGTAAAGAGGAAAGAGAAATCATAAGGGACTTACTAAAGTTGAAATGATTATATTACTACATAGAAAGATAATATTTATAACTCTTGAGACCTCATTATTGGGGTAATTGGAGGGACTGTATACATATAGAAAGAGGGTACAGGGCAAGTTGACTAAGAAGGGAAGATATCTAAAAAAATAATTACGGCACTAGAGAGAAACATATTGGAAGAAGGAGAAAAGGAGAAATAGAATGGGGTAAATTATCTCTCACATAAAACAGGCAAGAAAAAGCTTTTTCAGCCATAGAAGGGAGGAGAGGAGAGGTGAATCTTTGGATTTGGCTTAAGGAGGGAGCAACATGCTCACTTAATTTTGGTCTGAAAATCTGTCTTACACTATATGAAATTAAGGGGGAAGGTAATATGTGGGGAGGTGGGAGGGATGATAGAAGGGAGGACAAATGAGAAGAGGGGTTTAGGGTCAAAAGAGAAAATAGAATACATGAGTAAGCTAGGATAGAGGAAAATGTAATTAGTCTTTCATAACGTGACTGTTAGGGAAGTGTTTTGTATGACTTCACATGTATAACCTATATCGAATTGCTTGCCTTCTCAGGGTGAATGGAGAGGGAGGAAGGGAGAACAGTTGGAACTCAAAAATTCCAGCAAATGTTAAAAATTGTTTTTACATGTAATTGGGAAATAAGGCAATGGGGCAGAGAAATCTATCTTGCCCTACAAGGAAATAAAAGGTATGGAGATGAGAGAAGGAAGAGTGTCATAGAAAGGAGGGCAGATTGGGGGAAGGCATAATTTGAATGCATGATATCTTGGGGTGGGAAGAGGGGAGAGATGGAGAGAAAATTTGAAACTCAAAATCTTGTGGAAGTGAATGTTAAAAACTAAAAACCAATTAATTAATAATTTAAAGAAAAAGAATGAAACCCATGAACATGTGTCCTACCAAAAGTCATACAACTATCAATGAAGATAATTAAATCTGAGTCTACTGGCAATCTAGTATTATGTCTTCTGCACCAAACTGTCTTGTTCAAAAATCTGATCAGTAGATTATTTAGTATGCTAATAATACCTTGAATATGTAAAGTTGTCTATAAATGTAAAGTGCAATATCATATTCTCATTACACAGAATAATGGACATAAAAGGTATGTTTGATAATGTTACAAAAAATGATTGGCTCCAAATGGATGCATGACTTATAGACAAAAGGTTTTTAAATTAGAGGTTCAAAGAAGAAATTACCTTTCAGATGTATGGACAGGGAAGAATTCATGACGAAACGAGACAGAGATGATAAAATGGAAATTTTGATTATACATTTTAGAAACTTCACACTAACTAAAGCAAAGATTACAAAAGAAGTTACCTAGGAAAAACATCTTTGCTACAAATTTCCTTGATGAAGGTCTCATATGCGAAATATAAGAAAGTGATTCAAATTTTAAAAGTATGAGGCATTTCCCAGTTGTTAAATGATCAGAAGATATGATAAACTAGTTTTCAAGGAAGAAATGTATGTTGTCAAAGTGATATGAAAAAATATTACATGTCACTAATGCTTAGAGATATATAAATAAAAGTAACTGAGGTTTGATCTCATATATTCCAGATAGTAAAGATTCTAAAAAATGGAAAATGACAAATCTTGCAGGGGAGGCATGAAAACAGGCATCCTAATTCCCTGTTAAGACAAAAAATTAGTCCAGTCTTTCTGGAAAATAATTTAGGAGTATGCCAGAAAGTCAGGACCCTGTGCATATTTATTGACCCTATAATACCACTAGTAGGCCTATATATACCAAAGAGATGAAAGAAAGAGGAAAATAATTCATATGTACAAAAATATTCAGTAGTAGTTCTTTTTGTAGTTATAAATGACTGGAAAATAAAGGGATGTCTGTTAATTGAAGAATGTCTGAACAAATTATGCTATATAAATGTGATAGAATGCTATTGTACTGTAAAAAAATAACAAAGGAATGGTTTCAGGAAAAAAAAAACCTAGGAAGACTTACATGAACTGAGAGTGAAGTGAGAGTGAAGTGAGAAAAACCAGAACAATTTATTCAGTGACATTAAAAATAGAAACTTCTCTGTGAGTCTTAAGAGCTCTGATCAGGGAGTGACCAACCACAATTTTAGAGGACCCATGTTGAAGCATGCTAGCCACTTCCAAACAGACAGATGATGAACTTGAGATGCAGAATGAGATACATGTTTTTTGGACATGGCTAATGTAGATATTTGTTTTGCTATAATGTGGGTATTTGTTAAAAGGCTTAGTTTTTCTTTTTTCCTTTGAGGAACACTAAAAAATGAATCCTTATGAATTGAAAAAATTATTTTAAAAACCTTTTATAATACTGATTGATTAACTATTAGTTTAAATTAGGGCAGTATGCTGAAAATTTGGTGCTCTATGTTATGTTTTAATATCTCCCTACATTAATCTCATTCCCTCCATTTCTTCTCTATAAGAGAAAAAGTGGGGGGAAACATTCATATATCAAAGAAGTACTAGATAATTCATGGTGAAATACTTCTGGCATTTGGAGGGAGAAATTTGGATATGAGGTGATGGGAGGAATGAGGCAATTGGAAATGAGATAGCAATTACTAATTACTGAAGTTTGAGAAAAGGAAAAAGTCCTGATTCTGGTATGCCACTGTAATTAATTTAAATCAGGTTGTATAAGTTTTTCAGAACCAAAATGAACAAACTTGTGGTTATTCAGTGAATTCATAGAGTCATTAGAAAGTTGCTGTGTTGTACAGCAGATTTAATTTCTGTACTTTAGATTGTAAAGATGTGGCTCACATTTCTTCAAAGAAGAATTGAAGAAGCATCTTTTTTTCTTGAAGATTGCATAGATCTTACCTTTTTTTAACCACTTCATCCATAATTTTCATTATTGAAACATTATTTTGCTTATAGGATATGTGGAACTAGGTGTAGGTGAAATAGACAGCTGACTTGCGTGCAGGGTGGGACAAGCCACACTATCTATCTAATGTACATCTTTATGAAGTCATATAATTATGGTCTCTGTTTTGTGATAAATTGGTACATTAATAGAGTGCTAAAAGCATCTGTTGGTTGTATTTAAGACTGTGAGTTCCTTGAGGATAAAGACTGGGTTTTGGGGTTTTTTTTGGCTCATCTTTGTTTCCCCATCTCTTAGCAAAGTGCCTGGCACATTTCAGGCACTTAATAAATGATTGTTTATTTGACTTATCTAATTCTAACTCTATCCTCCTACCCTCACCCCTTCTTTTCCCTCTCAGAAGATTAGTTCAAAATCCTTTGTTCTTTTCTCCCTTCCAACTTCTATTTCATTTTTTTCTTTTTTGCGCCTTTTCCCAAGGATTTCTTTACCTTGTGTTCTTTATTAATTTTCGTATTATTCTATCTAGTCCGAACTTTTATTCCTTGATTGATGGTTTATATAATTATTCCTCTTGACTCCTCTGTTTCTTATAAAATTAAAGTTGTGGTTCAGTAGATAGAGGGCTGGACCTTTAAGTCAGGAAGACCTGAGTTAAAAACCAGCCTCAGAAACTTACTAGCTGCTTGACTGTGGTCAAGCCACTTACTCTTGCCTGCCTTAGTTTCCTCAACTACAAAAGGATTGTAATAGAAGCTCCCTTCCAGGGCTGTTGTGGATCAAATGAGATAATAATTGTACAGTGCTTAGTACACTGATACATAGTAAATGATATAGAAATGTAAGCTCTTCTTGTTCTTATTCTAACAATTAGTAATTACTGTCGATCACATTGGTAGATCCTGCCCCATTGTCGCCCGCCCCTTTTTTCCTACTGTGTATATTAATGAGGGAAGTAATAAAGAGAGAAGAATTGTGACATAGTAGCAATTACTCAGCCCCAAAGTATCAGATTCAGTCCGACCCGCTGCCATCTGGCTTAGCGTTCTCCTTCATATTTGCCATACATTTTTCTCTCTGGGTTCCTGTCTTTGCAGCCTTCTGTTTGTTGGTTGTGCACAATAAGTTTAATTTCCGTTCTTCTAAGATAGAACGTTGTCCATAGAGATACAACATTCGCAATAGAAGCACTTTTTATGCAGCAGTTAGCCTCAGATTATGTTCATTTTAAGGTCCCACTCTCTCTTTGCAGGAATACAGCTCTTTGAAGTGCACTTCAGTGGCATCCTCTGTCCCTAATGGACTGAGCTTTTTTCTCCTTCCCCCCTTTCAAAACCTCCATTTTGTCTCCTTTCCTATTCTCCTATAGCCCATCTTTTTTCTCTTACAGACTATAGAAGTTATTTTCATTTTTTGTTTTTCATATATGGACTTGATTAAGATACACCACATTGCCTTTTTTCCTTTGCCTCTCTATTTATGCATACTTCCATTCTGTAATATTTTCCCACAAAATACATGGATTCACATGTGAAAGTTGTGAATTTTAGTCCTAGGTGTTTCAGGACTGCTTCTCAAATTGTTAGTTTTTTATTTCTTTAAATTCTAGTTTTATCTATAACCACTGTGAACTTAAAAACAAGTTGAATTTTCCCTTTGTACACTTTAAACCCCTATGGGCAGTCTTTTTTTCTTCTAAATTTTTTTATTCAATTAGCAAAAATATGCCTTCTCTCCCTACCACCTCCACCCTAACTTGAAGACAAAAGAAAAGCAAAACCCCTGTTACAAACATGTTTAATCAAGTAAAACAAATTTCTGCACTATGTCCAAAAAATATGTCTCTTTCTGCCCTTGGGTTGTCCTCTCTTTCAGGAAGTGGGTAACATGTTTTATCATTAGTCTTCTGGAATCATGAATGGTTTTGCCCCATGAAAGGAACCTAATGGCATTCAGAACTTCTTCAGTTGGAGATTCAGCTAGGGATCGATTGACTTCAACCTGAGGTAAACAGTCAATTGTTTGCTCAGTATTGATTGATGATGGCCTATTGAGAACACTATGGAAGTGTTCAGCCCATCTCTCTAGAATGATATCACTGATTAATGTGACTGTGTCAGCACTGGGTAGCTGAGATGCACCATAGGTCTTTGACTCATATATAGCCTTCAGGGCATCATAAAAACACTTTGGATTGTTACTATCAGCATAAAACTGAATTTCATCTGCCTTCTTTAGAGACCCAAGAATCCTGCCTCTCTCTAAGGTTCACTTGTACTTTACTTTTTTTTTAATATAAATTTATTTAACTTTTTGCGTTCATTTTCACAAAATTTTGGGTTCCAAAATTTTCTCCCCATTTG
>CM053769.1:82286284-82311327 GCA_028658325.1 Potorous gilbertii | reverse complement strand
CTGCTAGATCTTGTGTTATCCTGATTGTATTTCCACAATACTGGAATTGTTTCTTTCTAGCTGCTTGCAATATTTTTTCCTTGACCTGGGAACTCTGGAATTTCCTAGGAGTTTCTCTTTTTGGATCTCTTTCAGGCGGTGAAGGGCTGGGCTCCACTCCTGTCTGGTGCTCAATGGACCTTTGGGATCGGTTTTTCAGGGCTCTCTGGAATGGAAATCTCCTTCACTGTGTTGCTGCGTGGCTTCCACTATTCCAGAATTTGTTGGGAGTTCTTTTTAGAGGGAATTCATGGGCTGTGGGTTCGGAGCTAGCATATATGAGTCTTTCTACTCCACCATCTTGGCTCAGCCCCCAGTTTTTTTTTTTTAATCTCCAGAGGAGATGATGAAATCAAGTTTCAGGCTTTATTATTTGGAATATTTATTAGACTAGAAGTTGGAACTGAGACCTCACTCTCTTCAGAAGCATGAGGCGCACTCCATGCTCCTTTGTTCTTACCTTGATCTTTTCTAGGTACACCCCCTAGGCACACTCTTGAGACTGCTCTTTACACCAGAATGTCATTCCTAGACACAGGTTTCCTGAGACTGCCTTGAATCTGTGATATGGAAATAGGTTATGACTTAGCTAACTGTTGGTTTCCCACACCTTTCATGAGCCTTGATAAAGCCTTGGTGCATAGACTGTCCTTATTCTAGAGTCCTCTAGGTAGTATGTGGTTGGCTAGACACCATTCCTAGTGTCTGTAGACCTCCATGCCACCCAGCCTGGAAAATTGACTCACTGGGCCCTTTTCTTGGATTTCTCCATTAAGAAATTTGGTTTGGTACATTTTCTAGATCTGGTGGTAGTCTTTGTGGTCAGGTATGGCACTGTGTACATACTGATACTCCAGGTTCTTCGCTCTACTCTGTTTTCACCATTATTCCAAATTATTAGTTCTTCCTGCCATTCTTTGTTCCCTAGATGTAATTTCTGTAAACATTGCATTTTGCCTCTCTTAATTTCTTCTAAGTATTCCTGTAGTCATTTGGAAGAGACCATTCTTTTCTGTGAGGTTCTACTTGTAATTACTGTGAAATTAATCTCTTCTAGATTTACCTTTTGGGCTTGTGTCAGTTCCTATTATTTTATTGTTTTGGCATTTTCTTACATTTATTTCTATCTCTATCCTGTTTCTGAACTAGGACATTGTACTTAGCTCAAACTTCACTCATAAAATTGGATGATATAGTCAGGCCCTGCTTTTTCTCAAATATGGTATCTAAAGCCAGGTCTTATTTTCTGCAAGAATTTTTGTTATCTGCAAATAAATCCTCAGCAAGGATTACTGGTTACAGGATTCTACAGGTAATTTGGGGAGGCATTAGCTACAAGGGAGGATCAGGAAAGGTGTGACTCAAGCTGGTTCTCTGTTCATTTAGGTTTGGTTTGGAGCAAAAGGAAACACTTGTCAATCAGCAGTTACTAAAATCAGGTTTACTTAGCCATAGTCAAGAGAAAGGATATTCAACAATGTAACTTTAACATATACCTTGAGCAGATGCATCTCCTTCACCTCCACAGGAAAATATATCTGGTCAACAGGGTGGGTGTGGCAATTTGTGTGATTTGGGGATATTGACAAGTCTAGGTGGCATTGACTGCATGTGGATGTGCCTTTTATGCCCTTTGATAACTAAGAAGTCACATCAACATGGCCAGAGGTGACCAAGAAGCTACGTTAAGAGAGTTGTAGCTTGAATCTTAGTCTCCTCAGTCAATCAAGTTCCAGAGACTGTTCCTTGGGTGTCATATCAGAGAGATTTGCCTCCTTGTATCATACGGGCTAAATAAGACTCTTTCTCACCTTTATCCAGGGACTCAGGATTACCACCAAGTCAGCTAGAGGACTAACTTTCTTCCAAATAAATAAGATATTCACTATAGTTATATTCTGATAGTTTCACCTCACATATGCAAGAAAACCAAAATCTTAATAGAGATTAGTCAATAGGGAAGAGTGAAATGAAGCAGCCTTCGCTAGATGCTCCAAGAACTACTCAAATAAAACCTAAGATATCTAAGGAAATGAGAAAGGAATTTGAAAGGTATTCACTTAAATCTGATTGTGGTCATTGTCCCACAGAAACATTGTTTGATATAGAAGTAATATACAACTCAACAAGAAAATAGAAGCAAACAGGAAGAGGGGAAAGGGGAAAATAACATGCAAAATATATTCAGGAAAGGATTATTCTTTAACAAAACAAACCCCAAAATCATAGGCAGGATTGTAAAAAGGGATTTAAAAGGAAAGAAAAGGATAAGAATCTGTGATAAAGAGGGGGCAGGGCTAAATGAGAAAAAAAAACATGAGCTAATAGAGTGGATATAATTGCAATATTAATGGTCATAGCTGTGAATGTGAATGGGATGAACTCGCCCATAAAATGGAAGAGGATAGAAGATGATTAAAAACTAGAATCTAGCAATATGTTGTTTATAAGACACACACTTGAAATGCAAAAATGCAGTTAAACTAAGAGGTTGGAACGAAATCAGAAATAACAATCATGATCTCAGAAAAAAAGCAAAAAAATAGACAATTATACATAAACCTTAGAAACAAATGTGGAAGAGCAATAATATTAAAAATATCCTTTCTTGACCTTAAGACACTAAAATTACGTTTAATCAACTGTCATTCAATCGTCATTTAGTAAGTGATAGCTATATGCTATGCACTGTACTAAGTGCTGGAAATACAAATACATGTAGAAAGACAGTCCTTGTCCTTAAGATTCTGACTTTCTAGGAGATGAGAAAGATGACAGTACATAAAATGAAGTTGAAAAGGTGGGTATGATAAATGTACCCAACTCAGTGGTGTAGTAGAAGAAATTCTGACAGTAGCCTGGAGAGAAATGAGACATAGCTAGACTGGGAGCCCTCCTAAATTAGAGGTTCTATTTTTATCTGTTGATAAAGGGATTAATAAGTCACTGGATACTAAATATCTTAATATTAAAAGTTTTGTGGGTCAGAAAAATCAAAGAATTAATATACATGGTTTCATTAAAGAGAATGACAATGAGATAGTATGCCAGAATTTTTCATATACAACCATCACAGCCCTTGGAAATATTATATATCCAAATAGTTTCATCAACAAGAGAGAAAGAACAACTGAAAGCTGAGGGCAACTCTAGAATAGCAACACATTTTAAAGCCCAATTGAGCACATAATTAGAAATCCTGAAAAACAGAAGAGATTAACAAAACTTAGAATAAAAACCTCTTTTTAAAGAAAAAAGAAATAAACCATTAGCTAGTTTGATTTAAAATAAAGAAAAAATACCAGTATCCAACATGAAAAAGGAAAATTCATAACAAATGAAAAATTTAAGGATATTATTAAAAACTTTTGTCCAATTATATGCTAAGAAAACTAACAAATGAAATGAATAAATATTTACAAAAATATAAAATACTCAGTTTTAAAGAATGAGATGCAAAGAATTTAAACAAACCAATCTCAGAAAAAGATGAACGCCCTGTTAAGTTACGCTGGGGGCAGGGAATGACCAAGACCAGTTAGAGTTACAAAAGAATTATATGAAATATTAAAAAAACAACTAATGTTCTATTCCACTTTCTTACAACTCCTTAGATATTTCATGGTCCACACCTACCTGAGAAGGAGGTGAACTTCCAAGAGTTCCTGGGCATACATTCCATCACATTTCAGACATCTTTTTTAGACTCCTGCAGCATCTCATCAGTTGTCTTCCTTCACCCTCAACTTCTCCTATTCTGTCTCTAGTTTTCAATTACATAAAGTTGTCTGATTCCTTGGGAAGGCTCTATATTGAATCCAGACTCCTATAGACAAAGATAACCTACCCAAACATATTCCTTAATGATTAACATATTCCAGTCTAATCATACTCTCCACATGTAAGTGATTCTGAGCCCCAGGCTCAAAACCTTTTCCATCTTCCCTGACCACTCCTCACTGTTCTTTCCCCTCCCCTTAGCCCTTCTCCCAACATCCCACTCCGAAACTCCCTCCCTCTTCCATTGTTTCCTATGAAAAGCCTGCTGCATAGGTAACAAACTAGCTTTCATCTTAAACTTTTTTTTCCTCACTCTTTCTGTCTTTTGTGTTCACTGAAACCTGGCTCCTCCTGATGACACAGCTTCTCTGACTATCCTTTTCAGCATTGGTTATACTTCTACTCCAGTCCCTGATGCATTGTTTTTGATGAGGAACTTGAAATGCTCCTTCTTCCCAATTGCTATTTTCAGGCTCTCCCTCTACTACTATAAATACATATTTATCATTCAATCAAGATTCTGGTACTATTAACTACCAACCTCCAGAACAATTAGTGCCTGGCTGAAAGTCTTTCTCACTCTCAGTTCTCCTGACCTCATTCTAGTGGCCTTCAGCAATCGTATTGATATTCCTTCAAATACCCTAAACTCCCAGTTCCTTAACTTACACATTTCCCATGATCTATTCCTTCATTCCTTCTTAGCTGTAGTTGATGAAACTTTCCATTTATTATGAATTCTCTGTTTTTTCAGTTTTGATACTGATAATTTGTTTTCTTTTTAAATTAAATTACTCACATACCCTTAATCATCCCATCACCCATGTCTTCCACACCCATGTTCGTGAACTCAGAAATTCCTTTTCCCAATCATATTTTGTTTTTATTCCACCTCTTCTCTGCTTTGCAACCTCTAACCCTATTCTCTGTCCATACTGTGACCTTCAGTTTCTCCACCCTTCAGTTCTTTCCCAGGCCTTCAATCTTTTACTGACTATACTCTCCTTCCTTGACCTCATGGTGAACTAGTTGAACTCAACACTGTTGTCTTCTTTTGAGTCCCTTACCCCCTTTTCCTATTGAAATTTGCCCTGCCTACTCTCAGCTGGGAATTATTGCCAACATCTCTTACCTTCCCTCCTACTCATTCACTGCTGAGCAAAGCTGGAGAAAATCACCAGTGTGCTGACTGAATTTACTATGAATTTATAATCTCACCTGAGCCTTCACTGCTGCAAGGTGATCCTTTTACACCCCTCTAGACAATTCACTGTCCTACTCTTGGCAGTGTTTTTTTTCTTCTAAAATTTTACATCTGCCCTGAAATCTCCCAAGTGTTTCCTTCCTCCCACTCTTTCAGTTGAATCTCCCCTCATATTTCATTGAAAAAAATGAAACTCTCCCTACCACTTCCTGCTTTCTCAATGGAAGAAATCAGTCTCCATGGAGTAATAACTTGTTAAGCTTGTGATTTTCTTGTCATGGGTTCTCAAGTCTCCTCAGTTCTACTTAAATTTTCTTGTATTATGGATCAGATATTTTAAAAAATACAGTCAAACTTTTGCCTGAATTCTTGCCTGATTTCTATAGGTGCCTACTCACATCAACATACCTCATTGTATATGTGCTATTATCAGTTCCAATAACTGCTCCTCAGCCTTCTTTATGTGATTCTAAAAGATGAGAATCCTGTCTCTAATTGCTTCCAATTTAATTTCACTTTTATCATTCTATCAGTGTAATTTCTGTAGGATAGTCAGCAACATAAATAAGAATGAAGGATCTATTCTAATGCTTTCCTCATCTATATCCTCTAATACTCTCTGAATTAATTTGTTTTATATTCTCTTCCAGTGAGAAGACTCTCCATACACTATCAGAAGGACCGTGGGGTTCCATGGTGACTTATCTGTTTTTTTGAGCTCTCTATGTTCTATATTTGCACTACCCTTCTTCCACTTCAACCAAGATATAATGCATGATGCCATTTCATTCAGTTGCTGACTATACCAAATGTGATGGGCTGGCTAGACTTAGGCTGGTTCCCTGTAAGTAGTATATGCTTAGTATTGGAACAAAATGAGATTCACTCAAAAGTTAACAGCAGGACATTTACTTAGCCAGAACCTGGAAAGGATATTCAACAAGGATACTATAATATAACAAGGATTTGTAGATCGCTGCAGTCTCCCCTTACTCTTCTCCTGGCTTCCATATAGAAAGTCATCTGGTCAGCTAGATAGGGTATTGTGACTTTATGTGGTCTTTGGAAATTCACTAAATCTGAAGGATTCCAACTGCACATTTGTGGGCCCTTTTTATGCCTTTAGATAAACTGAAAATTATGTCAGTATGATCAGAGATTATCAGAAAGCTTTGTCAAGGGAGATGCAACTTAATTGTTGTAATGCCTGTCGTGGAAAAAAATAACCTAACCCATGTTTCAGGGAGGGCAAGGGGACTGATCTATCTGGGAAATTTGGCATTTTTTGAGGCAATAGTGAAAAGGAATCATTAACTGCTACAGAGGTCAAGAAGTCTGAGTGCCAAAAAAAGCCTTTGGATTAGTCAAAGAAAGAAATCATTGGTATCTTTGGAGAGTATAGTGTGAGTTGAATGATGAGGTCAGAAACTAGATTTCAAATCAATGAGGAGTGAGTGTAGCGGGGAGAAAATAGAGGCAGAGTGTGCATGCAGCTTTTTCTAAGTTTTTTTGTGAAAGAGAAGAGAGAGATAGGATGACGATTGAAAGAATCCTAAGGACAAATGAAAATTTTGTTAGTGATAAGGGAAACCTGGAGAGACTGAAGATTAGAAATAAGTTAAGATGAATAGTGGGATAGTGTGATGGAAGAGACAGTAGGGGATGGGATCAAAAGTACACATTGAAAGGTTAGCCTTATTGAGGGAAAATTCCACCTCTATATCAGAGACTGCAGCAAAAAAAAAATGAAATGGTAGGTGGTATCAAAGGGTTTGAAATGTAGAGTTAGAAAAAAGAGGGAGGTCATCTCATATGGCCTCTTTTTCTCTCAGCAAAGTATCAAGTGACATCCTGCTGATGTGGTAAAGGATAACGATGTGATGTGTGAGGTTTGAAAAAAGTAGAAAAGTTTTGGAAGAGCTACCGTAATGTGGTGGAGAGTCTATTAATGAAAGGCAAAAAAGATTGCCCTGGAAAGCCAGGTTGAGATTAGGTAGTATGAATTTGTAGTGGTCACAGTGAGGTCACTATGTGACTTCCTACGGTACTATTAAGCAATACATGATTATGAATCAGAAAGGCATGTGATGAGAGTAATTCAGGTTTGAGATTTGGAATGGCTTGAGGGGTGGTAGGGCAAATGGGTAAGGGATATGAGAAAATAAAAAGTTGAATTAGTTAACATGAGTCTGGAAAATAGAAAAGGTAGAAAGTAAGGCGAAGCCAGTGCAAGAATGGTGATGTGAGCAAATATGGAGAGATGGAGGGAGAGGTCATGGTGTAGATGAAGAACAGGTTTAGAGGCAAGAAACAGATATGGATGGGATGACAGGAAGGTATGTTCAGAGGCATTTGGAGTCCTTAGTTAAATTTTATGACCATCTTTGTGTATAAACCTATAAAATCTTTGGGCATGGCTGAGAGAGGGTAGACCATGAAAGCTGAGAAGAATAGGAATTTAGAGCTTAGGTAATTTGTGGGAGCATTTGCTTGGATGCTGGATTTCCCTAGTACAAACACAGGAGTTGGGAGGAAAGGGAAGATTGAGATTCAGACACTGAACATCTGCCACCATGATATAGATATGGTTACATATCTGGGTAGAGTAAATCACAGAGATGGTTGTAGTGGGAGGGTCTGGAAGTGGCCATGGAGATATACTGGTTACTCTTCCAGGATCTTTTCTCTCATATGTTGATTGATATGAGAGAACTTGAATCTGGTACAGACTGATAATTAAGGACTCCAGTACCTTTTTTCAGGGATTCAAGAGATAACTGAGTCTCAGCAAGGTTATTCAGGTCCAAAATAGTTTTTGAATTCATGTTTTTCCTGATTCCAATTCCATCATTCTTGTCAGTACACCACATTGCCCTTCATTTATACAAAATATTTTGGACTTGATAACAAAGATTAAAAATTGAAAGTTTGATGTTATTTTGAATTCATATTTTCATCTGTAAACGTAAGGAGCATTAAATGTTATAAAATCAGTTTGGAGAAGTAAATTTCAGGGGAAAGTGAGATCTGTATTACTGTCATATATGACACCTGTCATAAAAATAAAGAATTCAATTTGGGAAGCTTTATGAAATTTATTTCCGTAACATGGAGTGAGACCATAACAGAGGAATGATTTCTGACTCATACCAAGATCTAAACAATTTCCTGAGCACATTACGATTTTCTTTCTTCCTAAGGAGAGGCTCCAAGAATTGATTCAAAAATTACCTGAGGGGAGATATTTTATTGTTTCATATTTGCATAGTTAAGAAGCTTTTGGTGTACCTTGCCCTTAAAATCTTTAGATGTTCTCATGACCCTATATAGTTTTTTCTGTATTTTTTTTGTCATATATTCTTTTTACTCTGCCTAGCTTATTATGTTTTTCTCTCTGCTAAAACCAAAATTGATCTAATTTCGATAGCTTTTAGTTAAATTTTATTTTTTGCTATATACAAAAAAAAATGCCTGTTCTTTTCAGCCTGTAGAATGAACATACTTTTATGAACACTGGTCTTCTTAGGACACACACACACACACACACACACACACACACAATGTGTCTACACACATATAATTCTAAAATGCTTGAACTCAAACTCCGTTTTACTATTTCATCTATTTAAATTCTCTCCATTTAATCAGTATCATGTATTTCATTGATTTTTACTACAACAATATTCTACAAGAATTATAGCGGAAAACCTCATTCTTTGTCTTTGTATGACTATAATTCCATTTCAGAGAGAAGTATTGTCAAGGTGTCAAGTTTGTAAAAGTGTTTCTGAGTTGGAAAATATTAAGAATTCTCACTGTGACAGTTATTAGGAAATACAGAAATATAGAATACGAGCCACATAAAGATTAGTTGAAGAAAAAGTTACGATTGCAAAAGGCACCATTTTTTTTGTTGTTGTTGATCTTTTAGATGGGAAAAGATATCAAAATTCATAGATACATTTTTCCTTGCAGTTTATTCTAAGTAAGTAAAAGGCAGACAATTGAAATGCTGAGTTATAGGGATGTCACTATGGGTAAAGCTGAAATAATCTAGGTGAGAAGAGAGAAGAGAAAAAAAGGCAAAAATGGAATATTAATCTATGATAGGAATAGGAAATATCCATCTGCAAAGGTTGGACTGTAGACATATGGTGATAGAGCTCCTTATCTATGTAATAAAATTGTAAAAGAAATTTTAGAAGTTATGGGATGAAAAATCCAGGGAACAGTATAGACATGGAAAGCAATTCTGAAATATTTTAAAATGGAATTAGTAATGAATAAAATTGTATGGTGCTCATGAGTTACAAGTAGGTTATTCAAAACATTATATTATTCATAACAGGAGATCGGAGTCTTCTCTCCATGTTCAGATATAACATGATACAACCTCAGAATATAATAGCTGGAAGAAACCCCTTAGAGAGCATCAAAAAGCCTAACTCTCCCATGTTATAAATTAGGTGAAGTAACTTGCATAAGATCACACTATTTCTGTGCCTTTCAGGAACCTGGAAGCTCTTGGGGAATAGGTGCTGAGTAAGTATCTTACTGTTGTCCAGTATTAATTTATGACTGTTACCTTATTGGACTAATTAATTTTTTCTCCTGTGGATTCAACTATAGTTGTTTTCACTCTGCTGTATAATTCCTCATTTGGGTTTTTTTCCAGACTTAATAGAGACTGGAGAAAATTTTGAATCTTCCATTTTGTTAGTTAGTGACTCACTTTGAATTCTTATTCAGTATCCTTACCAACAATTTATACCAGAAATAAACAGTTCAAGCAGCCTCCCTTGTCCTTCACATTCCTGGCAGTAGGAGCCCTTGCTCTTTTGATCTATTTTATAAGTTTTTTAAATTCCAAGAATGCAGTCTATATTTGCTCCTTAGAGGTGGTAGGATCCTGGATATTGTGTAGGAGGGGGAATGACATGGTCAGATTTGTTTTTTAAGAAACTCACTTTGACAGTTGTATGGAGGATGGATTTAAATGGAACAAGAAGTGAGATGAGGAAATCAAATAGTAGGCAGTTTCAATATTCTTGGTGAGAGTTATTGAGGGTTTGAAATAAAATGGTAACAGTTGATGGAACGAGTGATATAGTTAGAAGGAGGGGCATTGGGGATTTGTGGGAAAACAATTTGAGTTTTACTGTACACATAATGAGTTTGTGATGCCTTTAGGGAACACTAATTGGAAAATGTCTACTGGTCATTGGAACTGGGACAGATACTCATAAAAAAAAGACAGAAACTCAGGCTAGTAATCTCCTCTCCCCTCAGCCTCTAAAGTTTTCAAAGCCTAGCATAAAGTACACTTTAAAAAATGAGCAAACAAAACAAACAAATAAAAAGAATCCAACCCTGGGACTTAAAATCAATAAAAATAAAAATTCTGGAACTATGATTTCGTTTTTTTAGGTATCTCTCAGTGAGGATCTCCTTCTGCTAATGCAGATCATCACCTTATGACCTGCTCTATAACTTACAGTTCTGGAAAGAAATAATAAATTAAAAGAATTAATAAACGTAGTTAACATAATTATTAACACCCAAAACCCACTTCAGTTCCAACTAGTTTATTTAAGGTTGAGACTGGAAAGGAGGAAAGTTAAATGAAAATGTATATGATGTCTTGGGAAAGTATGAAGAGATAAAAGAACGCGCAGTCCTACTAAGGATGGAGACTAAATTTTAGAATAAATAAAGCACAGAGAGAGATAGGATGATAAATGATTATGAGCTGATAATAGAATTTCAGAGATTTTGCCCTTTTATAGATAAAATTGAGGGTGATGGTTAGGTCAAGGTTTGTAACCTTTTTTGTAACTGAGCTAGAGTGGAATCATAGATCATGTGAGTTGAGTCTGAAGAACTAGAGGGGAACATTAACATACACTGAAGAGGGAGAAGACATTAACATGTATGGAAGACCTTTAATTTAATGCTTAGAATTCAGGTAGAGAGGAAGCCTATGAGCTAGGTACTTCCTTCTTGATAAAGGAGGGAGAGTGTCCTTGTGGCCAAGAGCTGGTAACTGCTACAAGAGTTTGCCAAATGATAATGCCAAAGGGAATATATCAAAATGGTGGGTGAATAGCAAAGAGTATTCTAGCTCTCTCGGACCAGCATTTTAGAAGGTATGAAAGAAAATGCAGCCGGTAATGGAGAAAGGGGATATAGATACAAGGAGAGTTAGCTATACAGTTCTGTTCATTACAACTTAAGCCAAAATGAATTGTACAGATCTCACACATTTTAAGAAGGCAAGCAATATATCTGCTCTACTTGTGAAGTCATGCAAAATATATTTCCATATTCGCCATGTTACAAAAGAAAACACACATATAAACACACACATAAGAAAGTTAAAAAAATATGATTCAGTCTGCACTCAGAGTTCATTAGTTCTCTCTCCGGAAGTTGATAGCATTTTTCATCCTTGGGTGATTTGGATTTCATTTGGATCATTGTCTCAATCAGGATTGTTAAGTCTGTCACAGTTGATCAACTTTACAATAATGCTGTATGTACAGTGTTGTCCCGGTTCTTCTCACTTCACTTTGTATCAGTTCATGTAGGTTTTTCTGAAATCATTCTGTCCATTATTTTTTATGGTACAATAATATTCCACCATAATTATATATCACAGTTGGTTGTCATTCGTTAATTTACATATCTCCTCAATTTCCAATTCTTGCTACTACAAAAGAACTGCTATATATCTTTGTATAAATCCTTTGCTTTGATCTCTTTGAGATATGGAGCTTGTAGTGGTATTGCTAGGTTAAAGAGTATGCACAGGTTTAGAGCCCTTTGGATATAGTTTGAAGTTTTTCTCAAGAAGGGTTGGACCAGTTCTCAACTTCACTAACAGTATGTTAGTGACCCAGTTTTTGCACATCCCTTCCAACACGCAATCATATTACTTTTCTGTCATATCAGCCAAAATGATAGATATGTGGTGGTATCTCAGAGTTATTTTCATTTACATTTCTCTAATCAATAGTGATTTAAAGCATTTTAAAATGTGACTACTGATTGCTTTGATTTCTTCTGAACCCTACCCGTTCATATCCTTTAACAGTTTATGAATTGGATAATAGCTCTTAAGTTTTATAAATTTGGCTCAGTTTCCTACATTTTGGAGAAATGAAGTCCTTATCATAGAAACTTGATGTAATATGTTTTCCCCAGTTTCCTGCTTTCCTTCTAATTTTGGCTACATTAGTTTTGTTTGTCCTAAAACTTTTTAATTTCATGTAATGAAAATAATCCATTTGACTTCCTGCAATTCTTTCTACCTCCTGTTTGATCATAAACTCTTCCCTTATCCTTAACTGTGACACATAAATTTTTCCATGCTATCACAATTTACTTACGATATTGCTATTTATGTCTAACTCGTTTATCCATTTTTCACCTTCTCTTGGTATACAATGTGACATATTGGTTTATGCCTAGTTTCTGCCAAACTGCTTTCCAGTTTCCCCAGCAATTTTTGTCAGATGGTGAGCTCTTAATCTCTAGAAGCTTAGTTCTTTTGGTTTATAAAATACTACATTACTATTGTTGTTTACTACTATGTAGTTAATCTATTCCATTGATCCATTACTCTATTTCTTAGCCAGTAGCAGATTATTTTAATGATTACCACTTTGTAATGTAGTTTGAAATATGAAACTGCTAGGCCATCTTCATTAACATTTTTTCTAATTTCCTTTATATTCTTGATGTCTCATTCTTGCAGATTAATTTTGTTTCATATATATATGTATATATAAGCAATATAAAATACTTCTGTGTACCATGGTATGGCACTGAATAAGTAAAATAACTTGGTAGAACTGTCATTTTTATTATATTGGCTCAGCCTACCCACAAGCAATTAATTTTTCTCCAGTTGTTTAGATCAGTATTTATTTGTATGAAAAAGTGTTTTGTAATTGTGTTTATATAGTTTCTGGTCTTGTCTTGGCAGGTAGACATGCAAATATTTTGTATTTTCTGCAGGTGTTTTTAATGGAATTTCTCTTTCTATCTCTTCCTGCTTTTTTTTTTGGTAGAATATAGAAATGCTGATGATTTATGTGGATTTATTTTACAAAGTTGTTAATTGTTTCATCAGTTTTTTTGGTTGATTCTCTAGAGTTCTCTAAGTATACCATCATACTGTTTGCAAAGAGGAATACTTTTGTTTTCTCATTACCTATTTTTATTCCTCCAATTTCTTTTTCTTGTCTGGTTGTTATAGCTAATATTTCTAATACTAGATTATTGTTAAATAATAATTATAGGATTATTGTTATTAGAAAGATATTTCTAGCTATTTTAGTTGCATGCCCAATTCATTGACTGGTCCTTCTCTATTTTATTGATGTAAGGATCTGTTGATATAAAATTTTCCCTAAGTACAATTATGGCTGCATCTGATAAATTTTGGTATATTGTCTCATTGTTGTCCTTCTCTTTAATGAAATTGTTGCTTGTTTTTATGATTTGACCTTTGTCTTACTCATTGTTTTGGATTAGATTATTTAGTTTCCAATTTATGTTTAATTTGTGTTTCTACAGCCCTTTAATGAATTTACATTTTAATAGAATTATGGTCCAGAAAGGGTGAATTTAATACTTCTGCTTTTTCTGTATCTATTTGTGAGGATTTATGTCCTAATGCATGGTCAGATTTTGTGAAGGTGCCATGTACAGCTGAGAAAAAGGTATATTTTTTATTTATATCTATATTTTCATTATCTTTTATTTATATTCCCGTATTCCCATTTATGTTCCCATATGTTTATATTTATATTCCCAACCTCTTTTCTCTAGAGGTTTATCATATTTAACTTTTTAAAAAAAATCCTATTGACATTCTTAACTTCTCCCTTATTTATTTTATGATTAAATTTACCTAGCTCAGAGTGAAAAGTTGAGCTCCTCCAGGAGTACAGTTTTACTGCCTTTTTCCTCCTGTAACACATTAAACTTTTCCCTTAACTGCTTGAGTGCTTTGTCATCTGGTGCATCTATGTATAGCATTATTACTTCATTATCTATGGTACCTTTTAGTGAAATATAGTTTCCCTGCTTATCTCTTTTTATTAGACTTATTTTTGCTTTTTCTTTGTCTCTGATCTTGCTTTCTTCCCTTGCCCATTTTTCTTATCTGAAGCATAATAGATTCTGCTCCAGCCCCTTATTTTAACTCTGAGTATGTCTCTGTTTCAAATGTGTTTCTTGTAAACAACATATTCTTGGATTCTGGGTTTTGATCTATTCTGCAATTCTCTCCCTTTCAGTTTTTCCCATTCACATTCCCAGTTGTGGTTACTAGTTGTGCATTTCCCTCCATCCTATTTTCTTCTATTCATTGTTCTCTCCCTCTTTCTTTTCATCTTGTTCCTCCTCTAAAGTCTGTTTTACTTCTGACCACTGATTCCCTATATCTGCCCTCTGTTTTATCACTCCTTTCTTTTCTCTTATTCCTTTCCCTTCCTAATTCTATGTGTATTGTACTGAACCTTTTTGAACCAATTTAAATAAGTGAGGCTCAAGTTTTGTCTTCCCATTTTCCCCTGCACTGTAAAAGCCTTTCTTTGTATGCCTCTTTTATGTAAAATTATTTTCCCAATTCTTTCTTTCCCTTCCCTCTTCTCCTCAGTCATTCTTCATTCTTGCCCATCCATTTTTAATACTATCCCAAAATATTAAATTCAATCCTTCCCACGCTGTCTATGTAGCATCCTTCTAACTCCTTTGATAAAAAAAATGATCTTAGAAAGTTACATGTATCATCTTCCAGTGTAAAAATGGAAACATTTTAACCATATTGCTACTCTCGTGATTTTTCTTCCATGCTTCCCTTTTTGTGCTTGAGTCTTGTATCTGAAAGTGAAATTTTCTGTTCAGCTCTGAACTTTTCATCAGGAATGTTTAAAAGTCCTCTATTTCATTATGTATCCATTTTTTCCCTTGAAGGATTATACTCAGTTATACTGGATTAGATATTCTTGGTTCCAAGCCCATCCTGGCTTGTGACTCTGTGATATTTGAATGGTTTCTTTTTGTTGCTTGAAATATTTTTTTCTTTTAGCTTGAAGCTCTGTAATCTGACTATAATGTTTCTGGGAGTTTTTATTTTAAGATCTCTTTTCAGGTGATTAGTGATGGATTCTTTTACTTCCCATTTTCTCTCTGATTCTGGGACAATTTTCCTTGATAATTTCCTGAAATATGATGTCTAGGCTCTTTCTTTGATTACATCTTTCAGGCAGTTTCATAATTCTTATACTTTCTCTCATAAATCTATTTTCCAGGTCATTTATTCTTCTCATGAGATATTTTGCATAATCTATTTTTTCATTCTTTTTCTACCTTGTTTTATTGTTTCTTGTTATCTTATAGAATCATCAACTTCTACTTATCCAATTTTGTTTTTAAGTAATTATCTTCTTCACTGGGCTTTATTTTTTTTTAACCACTTTTTCCATTTGGCTAATTCTGCTTTTTTATGGAGTTTTCATCAGTGAAGTTTTGTACTCCTTTTTCCATTAATTAAAGGTGTTATTTTAATTAAACAAAATATGAATAATAAAAATGAGAAAGGGATATTTAAGGTGTTTTAAGGTGTTATGTTCTTCACTATTTTTCACGGTTTATTAAAAACCAAGTGGTTATTTTTTTCATACTTTTTCTTCATTTTTATTTTTCCTAATTTTTCCTTTATCTTTCTTATTCAATTCTGAAAATACTTTTTAAGTTCTTTCGAGAATTTTTGTTCAGCTGTTGTCCACTTCATATTTTTTTCTTTGAGGCTTTACAAGTAGCTGTTTTGACCTCATTTTCTTCTAAATTTGTGTCTTGATTTTTCTTGCCATCACACTAGATTTTTTTGGCAGGTTTTTTTTTGCTCATTTTTCCACTATATTTCTTGATTTTGTAATTTATGTTAAAATTGTGCTCTCTTTCCAGCATTGTAGGGGGAGGGCTGCTGTCAATTTTTCACTTCTGTTTGCAGAGCAAGTTCTGGGAGTTTGGAATTTTTTGGTGCTTCTAAGGTGATGCGATCTGGAGATAAGTGTGGGCACTGTTTTCCTGGTCTGTGTTCTGGTTCTTGCCCACAAAGGGGCTTTGGGTCATTTGGGATTGCAATCAATAGGTCTCAGGATCTTTGGCTTCTTGGGACTAGAAGTGGCACTGTTCTTCAGGGTCCCTGATCCCTTGTGACTGAAAACAGTACTGATCCTCAGGATCCTTTGTCCTTCATAAATTATTTAATTATTTCTTGTATTATTGTACTAAGATTCTTTTTTTGATCATAACTTTCAGCTAGGCCAATTGTTTTTATGTTTTCTCTCCTTGATCTGTTTTCCAAATCTGTTGTTTTTCTTATGTTTCACTTTCTCCTTTTTTTATTATTCATATTTTAATTATTTCTTGATCTCTTATAATTTTCACTGGCTTCATCTTGCCCAATTGTAATTTTTAAGGTGTCATTTTCTTCCTTAAGATTCTGTATCTTCTTTTCTAATTGGTTGACTTTCCTTTCATAATCTTGTTTTTCTTGGATTTTTTTTTTAGTTTTTCCTCCATCTCTGTCATTTGATTTTTAGTCTTTTTAAAGATCTTCTATGAATTCTTTTTGGGCAGGTGACCATTTGACATTACTCTTGGGGGTTGCTTTACGTCAATATCCTCCTCTAAAGATGAATCTCGGTCTCTATTCCCATAATAGTTTTCTGTGGTTGGATTTTTTTCCCCTTTGTCTGTATATTTTTAGTGGTAATAGTTTAATTTTTGTAATCACCTCTGGCCCTTGGGTATGAGAAATGTTGCCTCTTGCTCCAGATTTTAATTCTCCCTTCTAGCCTGGAACCAAAGCCAAACCTCCAACCTCCTGTAAGTGTCCACAGCCTGGGGCTTTCCACCCCACTTCTGCATTCACCTGACATGTGCTGGTTCCTTCTCATCCCGGCAGCTCTTCACAGCACAGCTGGGTCTGGTGTTCCTTGTCAGCAGAGGTTGCGTTGATCTTCCACTGGCTCGGATGCCCAACTCCCCTAAGTGCCATGGAAGTAAAAGTTCCTGTGGTTGGGGCCAGGGCAGCCTCCCAAACCAAATAACCCCAGGGCTTACTGCTTGTTGGTTAAGTAGACCCTATCCTGAAAGTGTTTACTCTTCACAGCAACGAAGGAAGAACCCTGTTGTGTCCCTATTCTTATTTATTTTTACCTACACTTTGTTTGCCCTAAGATGCTATTTTATCTCTTTTGTAGGGGAAAATTTTGAGAGCTTGGAATTTCCTGACCTATTACTCCACCATCTTCCCAGAATCCTCTCCAATAATTTCTTATAATATCATATCTAGACTCTTTTTTTAAAAAAATCATAACTTTCAGGTAGTTCATCAACTTTCACAGTGTTTCTCTTCTACCTCTTCTCCAGAGCAGTTGTTTTTCTCACTAGTGTTTCAGGAGAATGTGAAAGAGAATTTCTATTTTTTTCCTTCTTTTGATTTCGTTTTATTATTTCTTGGTTCTTGTGACATCATTGACTTCCTCTTATCCAATTCTAGTCTTTAAGAAATTATTTTCTTTTTTAAGATTATGGATATCTTCTTCTAATTGGTTGGACTTTTTTTGAGTTTTCTTGATTTCTTTTATCCTTATTTTTTCCCTAATTTTTCTTCAACTTCACTCTGATTTTTAAAGTCCTATTAAAGCTTTGTAAGAACTCATTTGGGGCTTGTGACCATTAGAAATTTTCCTTTGAAGTAGGAGTGATTTGTTTGTTTTTTAGCTTCACTATCTTCTTCTAAGTGTGAATCCAGTTCTTCTCTGTCCTGATAGTTGTCTCTGGTCAGGTTCTTTCTCCTTTGCTTACTTATTCACTGTCAGTATCATCATCATCATCATCATCATCATCGAGTGCCTCATTATGGTCAAGTTCTGGTCTGCAGGTATGGGGAATGATGCCTCAGGGTTCAGATTTTATGTACTGTTATTTTCCAAGCTCTCTCTGGGTACCCTGACCTTGGCCACTCCTCGTCATCCAAGAGCCACAGCTAGAGCTTCCAGCTATGTAGTCACTGCTCTTGCCCTCTTAGGTCCTTCATGGTGCTATGAACTTTAGCTTTCCCTTTTACCCTGGAACTGAAACTGAAATCAGGGATTCTGCTGTTCTTCATCTTCTCATAGCCAGAAGAGTTCTTGCTGCTGTTACCACACTCACTGGGAGGTACTCACTCCTTTTCACCCACTGCCATAGCCAACACTGTATCTGATCAACAGGCTGGATATGCCTGGCATCAAGCAACATAGTCTTCCCCTACTCAGCTCTCAGACCCCCACACTGTCTGTGAGGTGAAAGTTTCTACAGCCCTCTCTGCCGCCTGCCCCCAGGGCTTGTTTACTGTTTCAGCGTAGTCTGCCTAGAAGTGTTTGCACTTCAATCCAGCCAGGCCTCAGATCCCAGACCTCAATTTGTGGAGGCTGAGTTTTCCTGAGTTCCTCCTCTTAGGAAGGCAACTGCTTTACTCAAACTTTTAATTATACCTGCTGCTCAAAATTCTCTTTAAGGAAATATTTTTATTATGTTTTTGGGAGAATTTGTGGAGCATGGTTCTTCCATCTTCCCAGAATCCTCTCAGATTATGCTTAGTCATTGTAATGTTTTCTTTTTCTAAAACCCCAGTTAGGGTTGAAATGTCTTGGAGGAGAGAAAAAAAGGCTTATTTTTTTTTTGTACTGGGAAAAATGAATTCTAAAAATCCCATGAAACTAAATAAGAAAATGTGTATTAAAATACTTTCAAAATGATTTAAAACATGATATGAATAGGAATTTCAATAACTAACCATTAATATTATAATGATAAAAATATCTGTTCATATTATTGAACGATTATTATAAATGTGCACCTTTTCTCTGAAACTAGACCTGTCAATTTCAATGACAAGGTTTCTGGGCTCCCTCAACTTTGTGAGAATGAAAAGAAAAACGTATTAAGGGACTACAGCAACTACTATTAATGCTATTTCATATTTGTAGAGGAAAGAAATAAGTTGGGTTAGACATATTAAATCCCCTTTCCAAAAAGACATGACTTTTTTTTTCCAGAGTAGTGCTGAACACTAACTTGACTCTTGCTTAACATCATTGCCATTCCTTATGTAATATATTTTTACTACCCATCTGCCTTATATCATTGTGATTGTTTACTCTTCCAAAGCCCTTTCTTTCTCCCTTTTTCTAATTCCAAGTTGATGTTGCTTAATCTACTTGTCCATTATGAAAACATCCTCAAGATTAATTTTGTCTAGCTATGTTTCACATGATTGTAGCTTCTTGGGAAACTGCGTTTGATTTACAGCCTGAGTCTTTCTCTATAGGACAGGATATAGAGTCAAAATGATTGATAGGCTAGACCTTTAGTATATGATGGGATCTTTGGTCATTTGGATGATTTAAATCACCTAGTTTCACAAGAGTTTTTTAAAATTAATTTAGGATTTTTTTTCCTATTCGTTGACAGAGTAGAAAAGAAAAGGAGGTATGGAGGGAGGAAAAAAGAGAAATCTTTAAGACAAACATAAAACACTTTGAAAGAAAACTCCTGAGTTAAAAATGTTAAAGGTGAAAGAGTCCAGGACATTTAATATTGTCCAGAAAGTCACATGAGTCAGGCACATCTTTGGCTTCTTTATTGTAAACTATATTCTAAAATTCTAATGTATTCTTTGTTCTACTGATGAAGAATAATTGGGGAAAGTGAGAATGGAGAAAAAGGAATATACTATGTATGTCTTAATTAAATCTGTCTTACCTACTAGATGCATCTAAGAGTGGCATGCTAAGAACAGTAAAAATCTAGGATTAAATTTAAATCCTACTACCATTATCTCAGGTCTAAATTTAACCTCTGGAGACCTTTCTTGCTAGCCCACCCATAAACACTGACATTTTTTTTTCTACAAGACATAAGACAGAACAGCATTTTGTGCTGAACTAGAAAAGCAATCATTTCCTGCAAAGAACACATTTGCTCAAGTTATAAAGTGTTTTCACTTGAACAGAGTCTGTGCTATCAACTTTTATTAGGGTCCTGTTTATCTTAGTTTTTGTGAGAAAAAAAAGTTGTTTGAATAGAACTTTTAGGTAAAACTTTTGCTACATTTGATAGGCGTTTTATGTGAAATGTGGAATTTGAAGAAATTTTTCTCCAAAATTTTCTTTGCTTTAAAATCAAAAGTTTTCTTAAGGGCACTTATTTGATCTTAAATGTTGAAATCGTTTTCATCCATTTTTATATTTGGAGTTTTAGCTATTTTACCCCATTGGGTTATGTCATATTTGGGGGAAGAGGTAAGGGAGAACTAGAATATAATGTTTATCAACATTGACTTTTCATGACTTTAAAACTATAAATGTGCTTATTTTGTCATCATTGCAATTCTCTATATTTCTCATTATTTAATGCAAAAAACAATGAGGATGTGGCCCCTGCTTTAGATCTAGTTATGTGGACCAACAATTCAGACATAAGCCATTCCCCTTGGGTGATAGCCAGAGCTTTAGCATGGTAGCATAAAAATATGACACATTTTTTCCCTGCCCATTCTGTCAAGCAAGCAGAGAAGGTGAAGAGGTAATTCCAAGAGTAGAGATACCCAAGTGGCCTTTGATGATGTGAATTTTAGGAAATAGATTTGGAGGAATAGACCACAGACCTAGTTAGTTTGATGGAAAGCAGACAGAGGAGGTATTAAGAAAGTAACACTATATAATTTTTAAAAAAAAAACCATGATGCTGAGACAAGAACATGAGTAATATGCACAGGCTACATCTCTAAAGATATTCCTATATAGCAATTGCTCTTGTTGTTGAGTTGTTTCAGTAGTATCTGCCTCTTTATGATCCCATTTGGAGTTTTCTTGGTAGAGATATTAGAGTGATTTACCATTTCCTTCTCCAACACATTTTATAGATGAGGAAAATGAGGTAAAAATAGGGCTGACTTGGCTAGGTTCATATAACTAGTGCCTGAGGCTAGTTTTGAACTCTGGAAGATGAGTCTTCCTTAATTCAGGACCTACACTCCTATTTTGCCACCTAGCTTCCATGCACAATAATGGTCTTAGGCTATGAGCGGATGTTTCTCCTGATGGTAAATATTTATCTCTTGAAATTTCTCATTTCACTACTCAGTTTAAGTCTGCCTTACAGGTAGTACATTTTCTGATCCCACAGCCAATGGCCCTCTCCCACAAAACAAAAATAAAAACAACAAAATAATCTTATAATAATGAGTGTTACCTGCATTTCTCAATTGAATCCATAAATTAGAGATATGAACTTGTAGAAAAGGTCTAAACATCTCCATTGAATCAGTCAAACTATCTCATTTAAAGTAAATACCTTAACCAGATGAAAACACTTCTACTAAATCAGTCAGTCACTCAAGGACATTGGATTAGGTTTAAGTGGTGTTTGAAAGTCATTAGACGAAATGGATAGAGTACTGCACAAAGATTGCACTTGGATTGCCTAAAGAAACTTCATCACATACTGTGATTTTGTATAAAATAACAAGCTAGTTCAAATTTCATGGCCTGAGTGTCTGGCAGCTTAAAAGAGCTACTAAGCTCCTTGAAGCTAAGCTTGAGAAAGACTCAGTGGATGAGGGATAAGTAGAGTCTCTGTTTTCCCATTTTCCCTTGCATACAGGATGATCTTATGACCTTTCGAGAGTCAGAAGACTTGATTTTTCATCAGTCCCAGCAATGTCCTAGAAACAAACTAGACACACCGAGAAAAGGTAACTTCAGGACTTTATAAGGACCCCCAGCCAAAAAATATATTATTTATAGGGGAACACATTGAGGACTCTAACAGGCACTTCCAGATTCCTTTTGCAGTATGTGCTTTAAGATAAAACCCTCTTTTCACTGTATATGGTATGTGCTTATGAGAGAGTGTGTTATAGCCTTCTGAGGGATGCTTTGTATCAGTTGTTCTTATGTCACCTCAATAAATATCCACTTTATAAGTAACTGTTGACTAATATCAACTGCTAATCATAAGGGTAGTGAGAGATGGAAAAATATGTGGGATCTTGTGAGCTTGTGAGTACTAGAAACCACTTCCCCAAATCTTCAGGATTAACTCTTAGAATCTTGAAGAGATGTAATAGTTGTACTGGTGCAGAGATTGAAAAAGCAATTCCAGAGCACACACTATACCTTTACGTGTGCCTATTCTTTCTCCTATCTTAACTGCTAATTTCTTTGGGGAAGGGATGTATTAATGTAGCTACTAAGTAAATTCTTATTAATAGATTGAGATAGATTTGCTTTGGAATGGGATGATAGTCATGCATTTTTTTTTCTATTTGCCAGTGATTATCATATTAGTATATATTTATGTAGTGCTTTATACTTGTTTTATCAGTCATTCCTACGATAACTTTGTGAGACAGGTTATATAGATATTATTTGGTTCCTCAGCAAATTGAGGCTTCCGTAATCAGACCTTTCATGTCTTATGTGTGTGTTCATCCTTCGTTGCTGAAGAAGTCCATGCCATCAGAGAAATAATGACATGATTGCACTTGACTTTGTTTTGAGTAAAAGAGGGCTGTGCAAGGTCCCCAGCCTCACTTCTCCTCCAGAGCCATCTGAATCCTTCTATGTCTACTTTCCACTGTACCATCTGAGCATGATTATTCCATTTCCTGGTGAGTACAGGCGAAAGATCATTCCATCATGTCTCCAGCTTGGTCATCTGTCTTGAGGAAGGGGAATAACACCATTCCTTTAGCTCCCAGCACTTGTCAGCTCACCTAAATTGCCCATGACCTGATAGAACTTTGTCCTATGGTGAAACCCATATGGACAAAATCCCCTCCCCTCACCCAGGTCATACCCTTCTCATCCCAGTGATTCTGAACTCACCTGTAAACATTTAAACCTCTCCCACACTCCTTAATCCCTTATTCCCATTCCTTTCAACCCAGTCCTGCCCCCTAATGTCCCACCTTAAAGTTACTCCTTCTACTGTGCTTTCTGGAATCCATGTTTCATTGACAACAAACTTGCTTTTCATCTTAAATCTTTTCCTTGTCTCCTCTTCCATCTTCTGACTTTTACTGAGATCTGACTCTGTCCTGATCCACAGCCTCCCTGGTCTCCCTTTCCAGTACTACCTATACTTTGCACTCATTTAAGTGGAAAGTCTTCTTTCTCTTCTCCTCCCCAAACTGACTGGTAGAGTTAGAATATTCCTTGCTCCTCATCACCATATTCCAGTATTACCTCTGCCACATCACTCTCCAATTGCCTAATAGATATCTAATATTGCACTACCAACGTAGCTATTTTTTAATCAACCTCTTTCTCCTTCATTTTGTTAGTAATATGCAGAAATGCTAATTAATTTTATAATTTATTTTGCATTTAGCTACTTTATTGAAGCTATTAAATATCTTAATTTGTTCTCTAAATTGCTGGCATTTACAAAAATTTTTTTATACACATTTTAATTTTTTTTCAATTATTAAGCATTTTTCCCTCTCTTGTACCTCCTCCTACTCAACTGATAAATAGATACAGAAGCTTTTTATTATATAAGTATAGTTTAACAAAGCAAATCCCCACATCCGCCGCATCCAAAAATGTGTTTCTTCTGCATATTAGGCTATCATCTCTCTGTCATGGGGTGGATAGCGTCTACTTTAGACTTCTAGAATTGCTGCTGATCATTTCATTGATTAGAATTCTCAAGTCATTCAGAAATGTTTATTTTGACAAATACGGATGGTAAGATCTAAATTTTTCTTCTGGTTCTGCCCACTTTATTCTGTTTTTAATCCATACAAGCCTTCCTAAGTCTCTCTAAAACTTTCTCTTCATTTCTCAAGACTCAATAATATTCCATTGCATTTGTATGCTATAACTTGTCCAGTGATTCTCCAGTTGCTTGGTTTCCAATTCTACACAACTACAAAAAGCTGCTATGGAATTTTATTGTATACATAGGACTTTTCCTCTTTATTTAATTTCTTTGGGCTATAGTTGTGGTATTACTGAATCCAATGAAATACATATTTAGTCTCTTTGAGGGCATATTTCCAAAATGCGTTAACGGACCTATTCTTCCATAGACTTTCCTATATTTGTCATTTTATTTATTTTTTTTTGTTAGAGTCATCAGTCTTATAGGTACAAGGTAGAACCCAGATTTTGCTTTAATTTACATTTCTCTAATTGTTAGTGATTGGAAATTGTTATTATATGACTATGGAGAGCTTGAATTTCTTTCCTTGTGAACTGCTTACGTCCTTATACCATTTATCAGTTGGAAAATGGGTCTTATTCTTAACTCTGAATCAGTTCCTTACATATCTCAAAAAAATGACATTTATCAGAGGAAATTGCTGCTAGCATTTTCCCCATTGTAATGTTTCCATTTTAATCTGTACTGGATTTATTTATGCAAAAACTTAAATTTTGCATGCTGTAATAAAAATTGTCCATTTTATCTTCTGTGCTCTTATTTATCCCCATTAGATCATGAAATTTTTTCCAGAAAGATACTTTCTTCTCTGTCCCTCTAAAGTGTTTATGACATGACCTTTTATATTTAGATCATGTAACTATTTGAAACTTGTTTTGGTATAAGATGTGAGATATTGGTCCAAACCTAATTACTTCCATACTGCTATCTTGTATTCCCGGCAGCTTTTGTCTAGTAGTGAGTCCTTATCCCAATAGCTTGTCTCCGAGTTTATTGAATATCAGGTTACTAGAATAATTTGCCTCTGCATGTTATATGCCTAATCTATTTCACTGATCTTTTCTAAAAACCAATACCTCATCTATGAGAGATAATTTGTCCCATTCCATTTCACCCTCTCTCCTCCCACTCCATTTCTCTCTCACTGTTTACCTTGATTTCTTTTAAGATATGATCCCATCCTATTCAATTCACTCTGTGCTCTGTCTCAGTGTGTGCGTGT
>CM053769.1:82267281-82285784 GCA_028658325.1 Potorous gilbertii | reverse complement strand
AGGGAGGGAGGGGGGTAGGGGAGGAAGGTGTGGGGGGATAAAATCTTAATTTTAAGGAAGTGATTGTAGAACATTTATAAATAAATAAAATTAAAAATTAAAAAAAATAAATCATATGTTTTTATATATTATAGAAATAGTAAATACAGTTGGCTCTTGTATTCTCTGCATCTTATTATGTGATTATAAACATGACTGTTGCAGAAAGAACATTTGCAGAAGCCTGCCTGTACCTTTCTCATACCTTCATTAAGTATACTCTTGCCCCACATATAGATTATTCTAATTAAAATATTATAGAAATGGTAATATAGGCATTTAGTCATTAGTTATTCGTATTCTCTTACTTTCTTTTTTTAAAGTTAATAAAAGATCTGAGACTGTTCTGTAAGCTTTCCTTATTCTCTCCTTTTTCAGGTATGTTGAGAAGTGATCCTCAATGTCCTGAAACTTAGTAGTCTCTGCCCCTTTTCCACCTCTGTGCCTCTGTCATTGAAAAAGCAGCAAGAAGGGGGCTGCACAGAATTGGAAACCATTTTGTATTTTTCATTTAAAAAGAAATAATTACCTCAAATCAACGTTAATTCAACTGTTTTCTAAATAAAAAAGTCTGGATCTTTTCAAACTAGTTTGTAAATTTTAAAACTGTAAGCTGATAATTATCTTTGTCTATTGTTTTTCTCAATTTGTTTCCCATGAGGCAACACATCTTTTAGAACATGGGACTGAGTTCACCATATGGTGTTAGAGATACAACAATTAAGCTGAATATGTGATACATGTCCGGATTGCTTACATCTTCCTTTTGATATATTCAGCTTTGGGGCTGCACAACACTGTAGACCTACTACAAATTCATATAATTCATGGGAAATATGCATTTGACACAGACTCCTAATAATTTTTCTTAAGGGACTAAATTTAAGGTGATATAAAAGGAAATATCACTACGTCATGGCTCACAAAATTAAGCCACTCTGCAGTTCCACGGAACCATTTGCTCCTTACTTTCTTACACATTGATTGCTTCATAAGACACTATACTTTTGATTTGAGCCATTCTAGAATAAAAAAATCGTGAGAGGAATAGTTGCAATAGTTCAAAAGGGTAAGGAAAGGGATCTTAAGGAAATAATCAGCTTCAACATGGTCAATTGGTGACAAAGGTTGATTTATCTGATGTTTGGGGACCAGCATTGACCTCACTGAACTCATTGACCTCAAACATTCTCTCCCTCTGACTCAGATATAAACAGAATTTGCCAAAATTTATCTATGTCACAGTCCTAGTTAGGATCTGCCACAGCCTGAATTTGTGGCTAACATTAAAAAAATAATTATTTGAAGCTGATTATTTCCTTAAGATCCCTTTCCTTACCCTTTTGAACTATTGCAACTATTCCTCTCACGATTTTTTTATTCTAGAATGGCTCAAATCAAAAGTATAGTGTCTTATGAAGTTTGATGTTCCATAAGAAATTTAGAGGAGTACAAGACCCTTCTCCTTTCTCAGAGTTGTTGATTAGGATTCAATAATTAGTTAATACATATTTGTTAAGTGTCTGCTATGTGCCAAATACTTTGCTGAGGATACAAAGACAGGTAAAAGACAGTTCCTGTTCTCAAGAAGCTCACATTCTAATGGGGGAGACAATATTTAAACAGCTACATACAAGATAAATTGGAAATAATCAACTGAGTGAGTACATTATAATAAGGGAAATTCACCCCAGGAACCTCCCTCTACAGAGACCAGGAAGTGGTGATGATGAGATAAAACATTCCAGGCATGGAGGAGAACCAGTAAAAGTGCTGGGAGTTGGGAGATGAAAGATCTTGTACAAGGAAATATCAAGAGACCAATGTCACTGGTTCACAGAATACATGGTTTGGAGATGATGTTATAGTATAAGAGGAATGGAAAAGTAGGGGAGCAGGATATGAATGGCATTGGACAAATTGTGCGATACCAGAACTAGGCATAACCTTAGAAGTCAATGACTGTTGAAATAATGTGATCTGAGGGCCAATGAGCTTATCATTGAAATCTTTTTAATTATGAAATTATGTTTTCAGGAAACCCCTATTAAAAGAATTATCCAAAACAAGTGGTAAAATAATTCCATTAGTACAGATAATGTTATTAGATAAGTTAGCCTGGAAGTTTTCAGGACCAGTCTGGATGACTTCTTGTCAGGGGCATTTAGGAAAGATATATGGACTAAATTATTTCAGAGGTCCATTCTAGTTTTGAGATACTGGTATTCATGGAAAAAAGTAGCCTCACAATGTCAGGTTGTATGGTGGACTGGACCCAGCACCATTGAAGCAAATGGTCTTAGATAACAGCAAATACCTCCTAGAACCTCAGAACTCTTGGACTTCAGGGCTCATCTAGTTCACCTTTTCTTCATTTTCCAAAGGAAGACTCTGAGATGCAGAGTTTGTTATTTGCTCAGGAGTACACAGCTACTAGCAGAACTAGAATGTAAGCTCCAATCTTCTCATTTTTAGTCTGTGGCTCTTTCTGGTGGAGAAGGAGATAAAGGAGAGGATAGGAGATGTACTTGCTCTACTTAAAATGGTGGTCTGCTTCAGTCTGACCCAAAGTTGATCATAGATTTCAAGTCACTATGAATATGAAAAAAGAACAGTTGCAGTTCTTTGGTATTTCTAGGACTTTATCATTAAATAGGTAGAAAGTATTGTGTAAGGCCTATAAAAATTAAAATTATGAAAAAAATGTTTTAACCTTTATAAATTTTGTGTGATTAGAAAACTATAACATTTATTCTTTAATATATATGTATATTTACATATTACACATATATAATATATAACAATTCTTTAATATATATGTATAAAATATCACGTATGTGCTAAGTATATAATTGTCCTTTTGCTTCAAGCTAATATGTCTTATTGATTTGGCTTTTCTGCACATTACTGTAATTTCTACTGACACCCTTTTCCTCCCTTATGCTGCCTTCTGGTGGTGTCTTTGCTGAGCTCCTTCCTGCTGGTTCTCTGTTGAGGTGCCTCCTCTGTACATTTTCCAGATCATAACTTCAGGGGCTATCCCAGCTCTGTTGAGATTCAGGCCCATAGCTGTTGACCAATAGATGGTGAATTTCTTAAGTATTAATTCTATCCTTTTAACTGCATTTCTCCAGCCTTTGGCAGGACTCAAACTACAAAGTAGGAGTGAATTTCTTTTCAAGTTTCATCTTTCTTCTAGCTGCTATATTTAAATAACCCAGAGAGCTTCACTTAGCAAAACCGTAATGGAAATGAAGGAAATGTAGCAAGATTTGTTCTCCTTACTGACCAGCAATGAGGTTGCCACTCATACTATTTAAATATATGGTACTTGGGACAGACTTACCTCTTACAGACTTAATGCTTCTCTGAAATGTGGAACTTTATATTTTCTGTATAGTCAGACTGAATAATACAGACTTCTAATTCATTTTAACCTTTGTCATCTGAATACCATCGGTGAGTTATATTTTAAAACTAGTTCATAATACTTGCTATAGTGCTTACCTACTAAGTTCTTTGGATAAATTTGGTGACTTAAGAATCAAGAAGGATTTCTGAGCTATTGATATTACTGTGTGAAAATGTTAATTTCATGCATTTGGCTACTTCTTTTTGTTTGAGAATATTTATGGGTTCCTTTTTGTTGAAAGCCAGCCTACTGGCCATAGATAGATATAATGAACACTGTACTGGGAGTTAGGGAATGTATCCAGTTTGGTAGTGAATTAGCTATTTGACTTTAAGTATATAACTCAGTTTTCTTATCTATAAAATCAGAGAGTTGATTTGGATTGTGTCTTAAAATCTCTTCTAATGTTATCTTTATATGATTTTAGTTCCTTCACCATAATGCTCAGGGCCCCCAGTTCGGTGCTAAATAACCTAAATCATGTCTCTTCTCCTTATTTTTTCTTTTATAAAAATGCTATATTATCCCATTGAGAACCATCCACAGTACTGAAATTCCTCTTTTTTTCCTGTGCAATGGAAAAAGGGACTTAAGAAAAGCCTGCTTATTAGAAATGGTTAAGATTCTTTGGGCCATTAAATTCTTGGCTGGTATTCGCATATATAATCTGTCCCTCAATAATATTATTTATTCTGTTGTCTTTGTATCTCCAGCATCTGACATAGGACCTGGCTGTGTCCCATCTTTGTAAGCACTTAATGTCTCTTGATTGACAGTAGGAAGAAAGAAGTCAGAAGCAAATTTTCCTCCACAGATTGGCAATATCTCATAACTTTCCACAGCTAATTGGACCAAGGATGCCCTGTGTGGGTAATTTGGGAACAGTAACTAGGTAGAGGAGCTGAGAGAATAGGAGATGTTGTTCAGTTTGGGCTTTTTTTGGGCAAAGATACTAGAATGGTTTGCTATTTCTTTTTCCAGCTAATTTTATGGATGAGGAAGCTCAGGAAAATCAGGTAAAGTACCTTGTTCAGCATTACAAATCTGGGAAGTTTCTGAGACCAACTTTGACTTGAGAAAGATGAGTCTTCCTGAGGCCTGGCACTCTGTCTACTCTTTTTGACCCTAAGGTCAAAACTGAGTTATATACTTAAAGTCAAATAGTTAATTCACTACCAAACTGGATACATTCCCTAACTCCCAGTACAGTGTTCATTATATCTATCTATGGCCAGTAGGCTGGCTTTCAACAAAAAGGAACCCATAAATATTCTCAAACAAAAACCCAATATCCATGGGGTTTTCTTGGCAAAGATATTTGGGCTTGTACCATTTCCTTCTTTAGTGGCTTAAGCAAACTGAAGTTGAGTGACTTTCTCAGAGTCATGTAGCTAGTAAGATTTGAGCTCTGGTCTTCCTGACTCCAGGTCAAGTATTCTTTATCCACTGAGTCATCTAGCTGCCTTTTACTGAAGTGTTTTGTTCCAGTTTAAAACAAAATATAGGGTATAGACATCTATCTTCCTCTGCAGGAAAATAGAAGGGAAAGGGATGGGAGTTGGTGATAGAAAGGAAGGCAGATTGGAGGAGAGGGTAATCAGAATACATGCTTTCTGGGATGGGGGGAGGAGGGAGATGGCGAGAAAATTTGAAATTCAAAATTTTGTGGAAATGAATGTTGAAAACTGAAAATAAATTTAAAATATAAAACGAAATATCAGATATTGATAGCACTATGGCAATAGTAATTCAGTGTTTCTCTGATAGCTAGATAAAAGAAAGATCTTCAGATATCTATATCAAAGGGACAAGAAATTATAATAAAATTTTGTGACACAGATCTGAATAGAGAATTTAATTGTCAATTATATCCTGCCTAAATAAATATTCTTGCACATCTTTTTAAAAAGTCAAAATTTGAGTGAGCACACTGACACAAGTTGAAATAATTTCATATAGAAACCACAACATTAAACATATAGCTTAGGGAAAAAATGAAAGATTCATTTAGGAGAAAAGAGAATGCTTAATAAATTGCATAATGTACCTTTAAGTCAACAAGCATTTCTTAAATAATCACTGTATGCTGATTGTTTAGTGCTGAGGTTTCAAAGAGGCAAAAATAAGGTTCTTACCCTAGAGGAGCTCAAATTGTAATAGGTGAGATAGCTGCAAATAACTGCTGTGTAATACTGTTCTCCATTTCCTAGCTCCCCTAGCTTTTTGCTTCTCCCATCCTCAAGTTTAAGATCATCTACCTTACAACCCTCCCCCGAAATAAATAGATCCACTGCTACTCTACAATGTCATGTCTTGCTCTGTTTCTGAATGTATTTCTATTAGTCTATATGATTGATTCTCAAAATCTATATGATTGATTCTCAAAGGACAGTTTGTGAGTTCTCAAATTCCTTTCAAGGGGGTCCTCACAGTCAAAAGGTTTTTTCATAATAACACTTAGATGTTTTAATTTCTGATATCTTAACTATAAATAGTTATATTTATATAAACTAGAGGTGTATGGGGGAAAGGGAAGTGTCAACAACAATTTCTAAAAGTATGAGTCCTGAGACCAAAAAGTTGAGAACCTATATAAACAAATTGGATATGGATTTCAGTCTTATTTTCCTTCCTAAATCTGAATCATAATTAAACAGCATTGCTTTAACATCTGTGTGTGCTTATTTTGGGTTGGAATATATAGCACCTCATCTTTGGGAAAAAAAATCATGTTGCTATGCAGATCAGAAAGAACGCTTCTAAATTAGGTGAGAAAAAGTTCCTATTATCATGACGGTATCCTCATCTCCTTAGGTTTCTATGACTTTCTTATTTTATATTACTCAGTTATTATGGCAATGCCAATAAAATGTAAAGTTCATGTGAACTAAAGAACTAGATTCTAACTTTTTTCTATTTGTGCATTTTGGTCTCCATTTCTGTGTAGTATATTGGTATGAGAATGAAAATCATCTCTTATCATCTTTCTAAAGTATGCCAACGCCCAACAAATGCTTTGTTAAATCTTTAATATAACAAAATCGTACATTTTAATCTTTAATATAACAAAATCGAAGGACATATTTATGATATGTCCTTCATTTCTGTTTTCAAATCCTGATCCCTCTTGTGCATTGACTTGAAACAAAATAAATTTACATAACAAATTTTGAAGAGGAGCACCTTATTAACCATTTGGACTTTGGCTAAATTGACTTTGTAAGAAGGCAAACATCCTGACTCCAAACAACGTTAGCCTTTCTTTATTGTTTGGGCCTTTTCAAACATTGGGTCTAGGAACTGATTAAAGGTAAAAGTAAATATAGTGTGGAAAGGGTAATTGACCAGAGTAAAGAATATTGATTTACCTTACTTGAGTCATCTAACTTAGCAACAAATACCTGCATCCTTGGTTTAAGAAAGAAAAGCCCTCCCAAATTTTCTGTTGTCTATTTTTTAAAAAAAGTATTCTACCTTATTTTTTTTCCTGGGATAGAGAATTTTTAATTGTCATGGCACCAAGCTTATTCCGTATATATCGTGTATGTGAAGTGTGAAACATTAATTACATACTGTATAAGTATATATTTGTACATTCTAAACTGATGAAATTCAAGATACTAAATTTACCCTTCCTTTACTCAATTCGTACTACTCTGAAAAGTTATGTGTAAATGAATTAAAACATTTTATATGTGCTGGGGGAGCTTTCAGTAAAGAAGCGTTATGGTAAATGCTTTAAAAAAAATTGAATAGTTTCTTATTTTTTCTTTTTGAAAAATTGGATTTTCTTAAGATAGGCTAGGAAGAACACATATCTCTATCTCTATGTACTCACATATATGTATATATATATATACATATATGAATATGTAGATAGATAGAAAGATCTTTGGGTAAGAAATTACTGAAAGTGTCCCTCTTTGTGTGATTAGCTTACTTTCACATTATTTTTGGGTTCATAATTCTTATGCTTTAATGATCCAATGGATCTAAGATCTGTTTATTGTTCAGTTACATCTAACAATTTGTGATCCCTTTTGGGGTTTTCTTGGCAAAAATACTAGAGTGGTTTGCCATTTCCTTCTCTAGCTCATTTTATAGATGAGAAACTGAGGGGAAAAAGAGTTAAGTGACTTGCCCAGGGTCACACAGTCAATAAGTGTCTGAGGCCAGATTTGAACTCAGCAAGAGAGGATTTCCTGACTCCAGGCCCAGCACTCTCCACCATGTTGCCTAACTGCCCCAACATTGTTTTACCTCTGAGGATACAGATCCTAATCCATTCATGCCTGTGCATCCTATACGATTCTCATCTATTTCACCTTTTTTAGTATTTTAAAATTTTTCCTTTGGAATTTCTGCAAAAGCAGAACCTTCTATATCTCAGCTTTTTTTTTTATTTCACAGTTTGAATACACTTTACATGTTGTTTCCCCTACTACATTCAGAAAATATTTTTTATACTCTGGCTAGTCTGTTAGGTTGGTATCGGTCCTGTTGTTGAGAGGAAAATTCTTCGTTTGGGCTTTCGCTCTTATTAACAAGGCAAAACTCAAGATAAAAAGTTTTCAAAAGATTTTATTAGTAGTATGTCAAAGTAACAACCCATAGATGGGCCAGTTCACTGAACTGCAATAACTCCAAGGTAGGGATGGCTTTTATCGGTATTTATGAGGCAACAATTCAGATTGGGCCCCCTCTGAACCCTTGTTTCTTAGTTCTTCCCCAAGGTAACAAGAATGTGACTGGGTGTCTCCTTCCCTCCCAGAGCCTCCCCAACCCTGGATGATAGGCTGTGCTGGGAACAATGGGGAACTAAGTCAATGTAACGTTCAACACTGCCCCATGTCATTGTACTTGATAAAATATTTCTGCTGAATTAGCCTGTATTCTCTGAGGCTGGACAATTAATGATTGGGTGGTGCTCTGTGATTTTGTTTTTCCAGTTTGTCTTTGATTTGGATTGTACCTTTCCCAGTCTCCTTGCTTTTTCACTGGTTTTTCCCCTGTGTAGAATGCTCTTCTCCACCTCTTGTTTTCCCTGATTTCCTTTAAGACTCAACTCAAATTCTACCTTCTGCAGGAGAGTTTTCTAGGTAGGCCCTGCCACGCCCCCCGCACAACCCACCCTGGTTGTTGGTGCCTATCTTGCTGAATTACCTTCCATCCTCTGGGTATATATATCCCTTGCACATAATTATTTTCTTGTTGTTTTTCCAGTTAGAATGTGAGGGTGTTAAAACAGGGCCTACTTTGTCTATTTCTAGAACTTTTAACCCAGTGCCTGGTACATCCTAACTCCTAATAAGTGAGTATTGACTGATTGACTAACCGACACCTTGCCTTCTCCCTCACGCAATAGTGACTATTCTTTGAAACAAAACAAAAAGCAAAAGCCTTTACACCCAAAAGCAAGGGTTGACTCCAGACTTTTATTTTTGAGCAAGATCTCTTTGGCAGTCTGGTGAATTGATTCTGCGGAACTCTTCTCAGAACAATACTTTTAAATGCATAAAATAAAATACATAGGAATATAAAGGAAGCCACTTGTATTGAAATAGTTATTTTCTTTTTGAAGTTCAGATGAAGAGCCCTGTCCTAAAGGAATCAGAAAATGCTTAGGAAAAATATATTCCAACCTGGATACCTGGAAGTAAGAAATAAGACTATGGAATACTTTAGAAATTTGGTCTACAATGTGTAGTTCTCTGTTTAGTTTATTTTGATTCATGAAATTAGATTAAAGGCATATGGCTAATCCGTAATTCAATTCAATTCAACAAACATTTATTACATGCCTATTAGTGCCAGGTGTTTTGTAGGGGATTGAAGATGCAAAACCAAAAATGAAAACAGTCCCTTACTTAATGAGCTTACATTCTGTTGGAGGGAAAGAACATAAACTCTATTAAATAAACACAAATAAATATAAAAGTTTTTTTAAAAATTAGTTTTTGTTTTATTATGTTTTTGAAGAGGAATGTTTATATCTAAAGTAGATGTGCAAGAAAAGAGGACAAGAAAATGAGAAACACCCTTATGTAGGATGTAGCTTGAGCTTCCTTGAAGGGAATTAGAGTCTCCAAGAAACCCAAAGATCTTTTGGAGAATTGTTGGATTGAAAAATGATAAACCCTGGGACTTAGCCAAAATAAACAAACAAACCAGGGAACGACTTATGATACCTGAAATTTGTGAAGTTCTTTAACATTTTCAAAATGCTTCCCCTACATTATTTCCTCTGTGAAAGTATCATATACAATCTTATGAGGCAAATACAACACTTATTACCATTTTCGTTTTATAGTTGTGTAAATTCAGGTTTACTGAAATTGTCACTGTTCCATGGTCTAGACTTAATAAATGCTAGAGGCAAGCTGAGCTCTCCTTACTCTAAAATCTAGTGTTCTTTCCAGTAGATCACACTACTTTCTTGTTGATATGTAGGAGAGTACAGTGAATGCTATGTTAGATAGGCCATTTAATAGACTGACACGGACTCTAAAATTGCAATTTCAAGACAGAACACTATACATTGCTTAATGTTTCTGTGATCTAGTGTGCTCAAAAACAGCTTAGTTGTACCATAAATGGCAGATCTGCATTTCAGACACATATGTGGTAGAAGATTGCCTCCCAAGGAAAACATCTGCTTTGTGTTTCCTTTGTAGCAAATTCTTGTTGATATATTTAATAGAAGTGAGACAGCAAGTTATGATATGACATATTCATCAAAACAAAACAAATTTCAGACAGATTTATAGATTATAGGTTTTGTTGTTATGTCTAATGAAGAAAGGTCACAAAATTTTTTTTAAAAATCACTCTTGAAGAGGAATTCACTTTAATTTGTACCTCTAATGGTTTTGTAATATACCTGCCATCTTGTAGGTATTATTCCCCTTTCTTCTCTACTATTAGTAACTTACAGTACCCTCCAAATAGATCCTGAGGTGGTTGTTGTTGGCAGAATTAGAGAAAGAAGAAAATATAACTATAAAATAGGATGTTGATTGCATAATTCAATCAAATCACCCCCTCCATGCACTTAACTTAAGTGATAAACTGCTAAAATAATCTTGCATAGGAATTATGTTTGGATGTAATGAGGAAACTGGCACATGCCCTAGTAATCAGCCATAAATGATCGAACTTGTATCAAACTTGTTTAGACCTGAAATCATTCCAGAGATTGGAACAAGTATGACTGACCAGTAAAATACTTTTAAGAGGAACTACTTGGGTTCCTCTGGAGTGTTTTTGGGTAAGATGGCTTTCTGTACTCAACTGAGGTCTCTCATTGCTTCCTGGGCCATCTCCAGTCACCCTGATGAATATCTGGTCACTGGACCCAGATGACTCTGGAGGAGAAGTGAGGCTGGTGACCTTGCACAGCCCTCTCTCACTCAAAACAATGTCTAGTGCAAGTCATGTCATCATTTCTCTGATGACATGGTCTTTTGCAAGGAAGGGTGAACACAACCCTGTGAGTAGATGCAGCTGGCTGAAACTGGGTAACTCAGATCCTCCTCTCCTGTCTGCCTCCCCCTCCCTTTCCTTTTCCTGTCCAAAGGAAGTAAATTTGGAGGGCCAAAACATGCCCCATTGACTTGAATTTGCTGTCTAGTTTCATTTCCTTTTCCTTTTCCCCTTTCCTTTCCTTTCCTTTCCCGTCCTGTCCTGTCCTGTCCTGTCTTGTCCTATCCTAAAACCTTAAACACAGTGCACTCTGAATCTGGCTTGCCAATGGGCCCCTGCCTAAGGGCTCTTCTGCACCCTCCTGGCTTAAGAGTGATTATTAATACTAACTGTTGCTGTTTCCCTCCCAGCCTGATGTCTTTCTTTTCTTTTGCCTCATTAAAGGGGCCATGCCCTGACTACTTCTTAAAAAGGCCTATTCAATGAATGGGCATTACTTTGCCCTAAGTATCTGCATCCTGGGCCATCTCCAGTCATCCTGATGGCTCAGGAGGAGAAGTGAGGCTGGTGACCTGCACAGCCCTCCCTCACTCAAAACGAAGTCACATGCAAGTCATGTCATCATTTCTCTGATGGCATGGTCTTCTTCGGCAATGAAGGATGAACACAACAACCCTGAGTATGTATATATAGTTTTCCCTCTGAATAAATTCCAATGAGAGAGATGCCTTCAAGCATTACCTACCATTCCCCCCACCATTTTCCTCTCCAAAGTAAAAGTTCTTCCTTTTGTACCTCTTTTATGTAAGATAATTTTTCCCATTTTACCTCTCCCTTCCTCCTTTTCCCAGTGCATCCATTTTTCTCATCCCTTTATATTTTTGAGATCATCATAACCTAATCAGCCTACACCCATGTCTTCTGTCTATGTATATTCCATCTAGTGCCCTAATAATTAGGAAGTTCTTAGGAGTTACATGTATCATCTTTCTTTAAGCGAATATAAATAACTTATTGAGCCTCTTATGATTTCTTTTTTCCTGTTTATCTTTTTAGGCTTCTCTTAAGCCTTCTTTTTGAAAAATCAGTTTTTTTATCAAGATTTTTGTTAGGATTGCTTCGAAGTCCTCAGTTTCCCCCCTGACTTATTATACTTACTTTTGCTAGGTAAGTTACTCTTTATTGTAATCCTTTCTATTCTGGAATATCATATACTAAGCTCTTTGCATCTTTAATGTAGGAGCTGCTAAGTCTTCTGTGTTCCTTACTTTTACTCCATGATACTGAATTATTTCTTTCTGACTGTGTGCAAAATTTTCTCCTTGATCTTGGAGCTCTGAGACTTAACTATAATGTTTCTGGAAGTTTTCATTTTGGGATTTCTTTCAGGAGATGATTAGTGGATTCTTTCTTTCAATTTCAATTTTACCCTCTAGCATAACAGGGCAGTTTTCCTTGATAATTTCTCAAAATATGATGCATAGACTCTTTTTTTAGTCACACCATTCAGTTAGGCCAATAACTCCTAAATGATCTCTCCTTGATCTATTTTCCAGGTCAGCTGTTTTTGTGATGACATATTTCATATTTTCTTATATTTTTTCATTATTTTAACTTTGTTGGTGTTTTTGTTGTCTCAGGGACTTGGCTTCTACTTACCCAATTGTAATTTTTAAGGAATTATTTTCTTCAGTGAGCTTTTTAAAAAACTTTTCTTTTTTCTTTAATTTTTTCTCAATTATATATAAAAACAATTTTAACATCCTTCTTTAACATTTTGAGCTCCAAATTCTCTCCCTTTCTCTTTTTCCTCCGTGCCCCTGCTAAGAAGACAGACATTTTTAAATAGGTTTTACATGTGTAGTTATGCAAAACATTTCCATATTAGTCATGTTGTGAAAGAAAACATAGATAAAAAAACTCAAGAAAAGTAAAGTAAAAAACATATGATTTAATCTGTATTCAGACACTATCATTTCTTTCCTTGGAAATAGATACCATTTTTCATCATAATTCCTCAGAGTTGTCTTGGATCATTGTATTTCTAAGAAGAGCTAAGATCATCATCCAGTATTGCTGCAATTGTGTACACTGTTCTCCTGTTTGTGCTCATTTCACTTTGCATCAGTTCATGTAAGTCTTTCCAGATTTTTCTAAGAGTATCCTTCTTGTCATTTCTAATAGCCCCGTTGTATTCCATCATAATCATATATTTGTTCAGCCATTCCTCAATTGGTAGGCATCCCATCAGTTTGTAATTCTTTGCTACCACATAAAGAGCTGCTATAAACATTTTTGTATGTAGGTTCTTCTCCCACCCCCACTTTTTAAAAAATCTCTGTGATATAAACCTAGTAGTGGTATTATTGGGTCAAATGGCATTCATGATTTTCTAGCCTTTTGGGAATAATTTTAAATTGTTCTCCAGTGTGGTTGAATCAGTTCATGACTTCACTAAGAGTTGATTACTTTCCCTCATTCTCTCCAGTATATTTTATTTTTTATATATATGAGTTGATGCCTCAGAGTTGCTTTAACCTGAATTTATAGCATTTTTATGTGACTATTGATAACTTTGATTTTTTCTGAAAACTTCCTTTCCATATCCTTTGACCATTTATTAATTGAGAAAATGCTCTTATTTTAATAAATTTGGCTCAGTTTCCTATATGTTTGAGAAATAAAGCATTTAGGGTTAAACTTAATGCAAAAATTTTTTATTTTAATTTACTATCTCTGGTGCCTTTTCGCCAAATTTAGTTTCTTGATGGCCTTTTTTATTTGTCTATTTTTCCTCCTTCTCCACTTTCCCTTCATCATGATTACTACACTTTGATTCTTTTTTTTTTACTTCACCTGAAGTAAAAACTAAGAATTTTCTGTGTGTCTTTCTGTTTTGAATGTTTTTCTTGTTAACAACATATTATTAGATTATAGTTTATAATCCATTCCACTATCACTTCCATTATATGGGTGAGTTTGTTCTTTTCATATTCATGGTTATAATTACTGTGTATTTTCCTCCCTGGTGGCTGCAAACTTTACTGTGGTGGTGTTCTTCTTTGTCCTGGGACTGTGACCCAGATCTTCACATGGACAATGCAATAGAGTCTTGCACCCAATGCCAGTAGAGGATCCCTTGTAATCTTCTTCTGACTAATTGTCCTACCACCAGGGGTGGGGAACCTGTAGGCTTGGCCACAGGTGGCCTTTTAGGTCGTTGGATGTGGCCTTTTGACTGAGTCCAAGTTTTACAGAACAAATCCTTTTATTAAGGGAATTTGTTCTGTGAATTTTGGATTCAATCAGTGGGCAGCACTTGAGAACCTAGAGGACCACGTGTGGCTTAAGGCCACAGATTCCCCACCCTTGTACCCCTTTACTGCCCATGGACTGAGAATTACAGGAGCTACTGATGCAGATTCAGTTTTCCTCAAGGCCTGCCACTGTCTTACAGGGTCATTGTCTGCACTGGACTGGGCTCCACTTTCATGCCAGTGTGATGGACCTCTCCTACTGACCTTGTAAGTTGTCTTGGGTGGAAAATGTTTCATCTTATTCTTTTTTAGCTTTTATCACTTTGGAATTCATTTTGAGGCATTATTTAAAGTTGTTTGAAGGGGATTTTGGAGACTCTAGGCAATTCCCTCTTTTATTTCCATATTGATTCTGCCTCTAGAGTTAACCATTGTACCTCCTTTTCAATTTGACCTGTTCTGCTTTTGAAGGAGTTCTTACCTTTTGTGAATTTTTGAAACTCTTCTACCAGTAGACCAATTCTGGTTTAATTGATTTTTTCCTTAAGTATTTCATTGTGCTTATTTTATCAAGCTATTCATTCTCTTTTCATAATTTTCTTGCATTAATCTCATTTGTTTTCCAAATTTTCCTCTACCACTCTTAGCTCCCTTTTCAAACTATTCTGGTTAGGCTTATAGCCAATTAGCATTTTTCTTTGAGGCTTTCCTTGTAGCCATTTTCACGTTGTCATCATCTTCTGAGTTTGTGTCTTGGTCTTCCCTGTCACTATAGCATCTATTTTTGTTCAAGTATTTTTTTCTAGCCTATTTCTTGACTTTGATGTTTATATTAACCCTTGGCTCTTCTCACCATGAGAAGGGAATGCACTGTCCCAAGCTTTGAGCTTTTTTGAGTTGCTGTTTCCACAGCTAGTTCTAGGGATCTGCATATTTTTGGTGCTTCCAACATGGTGTGATCCAAGGAAAGGAGAGGTCTGACCATTGCTCTTCTGTTCTGTGCTCTGCTCTTTTTTTTTCCCATTTTTCCATTTTTGATTTGTAAATGTTCATATCAATGCAGAGAAATTGAATTTTAGAGATACAAGATATCCATTTATTATAAACAAGAGACCTGGAAATTATTTACCTGATGAAACAAAAGATTTCAGAACTTCAATGGAATAGATAATTTTCATGATGCCACTTTATTAGTGATTTCAGTCCACATATTTTCCCAGAATGTCACTATCTCTAAATAAGAAATTGTCTTTGTCTTTTATAACTACTTTGGTTGCATCATATTTTGGAAGAAGAATTTTGCCTCCAACTTTCACACTAACTGGTTGAATTTCTCCACTCTTTCCTTTAGATCCTGATCCAGCAGCTGTTACTGTTGTCTGTAATACTTTTCCTTGAGATTTTTCTGGAAGCATATTTCTTCATAATAGTCTCAGCTATGCTCCTTTCAACCAAAAGTCAGTGAAAGAGGGGAAGTAACTTTCTAAAAGCCTGCCTTGCCATGGCTCCCAAAGTGCCCCACAGCTGTCGCTCTTGCTCACATGGTTCCCCCAGGCCCTCTCTGGGTGCTGGTAGACTCACAGCCCCGTCCATAAAACACGTGAACTTCCTCTGTTCTTTATTTCCAACCACAAGTGCTAGTACTCCTCTTGGCCCTAGAATAGTGACTTGGTTCCCTTCAGGAGCAAGCATTAGTGCCCCTTTCTGCCCTGTAACTGTGTGAGCCCCTGCTCCCTAGTGACCACAAGTGATCATGTGTTCTTTTCCACCCTGGAACTGAGACCCAGAAGTGTGTATGTGTTGCTTATCAATGCCAGCATCATCCATTGTCAGCAAAGCATCCTCTGTAATCTCCTGACCAATTGATTGAACCCCTTCCTGTCTCTGGGCTGAGAGCTCCTGAAAGGGCTGCTGCTACTGTCATAGCCACTTCAAAGCCCATTGCTAGCTTTGCCACCACCTGTATGCTCAGTCATCTCCCATCCATTTTTACACATTTCTGCCAACTTCCTAAGTTGTCTGAAAGGTGGGAAAATGTCTCAACTGGACCTTTTGTTGGCTCTGCTGTTCCCAAATTCAAATGTAGGCATACTCTCACAGTTGCTTAGAGGGGAATATTGGGAGAGTTTGACTCCATTGTTGCCTCTGCCCTTCAATTCTGGTTCCTGTCAGACAGAGGAGTTTAAGGTATGTAGTCCAAGACACAATAGGATGGACCTGGAGCTTTTCAGGAGAGTAACATCATCTTATCCATACTTTAAGGAATATAATTTTGATTATGGAGAATGATTTAGAGAGGAGACAGAATGGAAGAGTCAGTGAGCCCAGTTTGGAGGTTGTTGTCATATATTAAGAGAGGTGATAAAGGATATGAACTAAGGTTGGTGGCTTTGGTGAATGGAGAGGAGATAAAAATAGCCCTTTCAGTTCTAAATACTTTAGAATTTAGCATCATAAGTCTTGTATGAGTTGTGACGAAGGTATTAAGCTCTCTTTCTCCCAGTAAATATCTGTTTCTCTGTTTATTTCTGTCTTTCTGTTTCTTGATTCCTTCCCTGTATGATGTATCTCCCTATTAGAATATGAGCTTTTTGAGAGCTGAGATTTTTTTTCTTCAGCATTTTTTTGGGGTCTCCTTTAGCAAGGTATTGACCTGTTTTTCATGCTTTTCTTGCATCTCTCTCATTTCTTTTCCCAGTTTTTCCTCCACCTGTCTGACTTGATTTTCAAAATCCTTTTTGAGCTCTTCCAAGGCCTGAGCCCATTGGTTACCTATTTCAGATGTTTGGGATACAGAGGCCTTGACTCCTATGTCTTTACCTGATGGTAAGCAGTTTTCTTCCTCGTCAGAGAGGAAGCTTGGAAGCATTTGTTCAAGAAAATAACCTTCTATGGTCTTAGTTTTTTTCCCTTTTCTGGGCATTTTCCCAGCCAGTTACTTGACTTCTGAGAGTCCTCTCCACCCCTGGCCTAGGTCTGCCCAGCTAGTGCTTGGGGTCTGAGATTCAAATGCTGCTCACCAGCCTCGGGGCTTTCGGCAGCAGGCCTGGCTACTATTCAATGGGAGCTTAATTCCTGGTGCTCAGGTGGGGGCAGGGCTGCCTCCCAGGCTCAGTTCCCTCAGGGGGTTTATGCAGAGACCTTTTATAATGGAGCTGCTGCAGAGCTCCTGCCTGCTCCTGGAGCCTCTGGCCACCTGCTGCCTCTGCCGCTGCCTCCCGAGAGGGCCTGAGTCCCAGAGACACCCCGCTCCCCTCTCAGCCAATCTAGACGTCTCTCTCACTGACCTGTGTATCTGTGGGTGGAAGGACCTTCGTGGCCACTGGAGATTCTGTCCCTGAAGCCTGCTCGGATCTGCTTGCTCCTCTCAGTGCCATGCTGCCAGGGCAGGGGAGGGGAGGGCTCTGCTCCCGTCCAGTGCACGATGGACCTTTGGGATCGGTTTTTCAGGGCTCTCTGGAATGGAAATCTCCTTCACTGTGTTGCTGCGTGGCTTCCACTGTTCCAGAATTTATCGGGAGTTCTTTTTAGAGGAAATCCATGGGCTGTGGGTTTGGAGCTAGCATAGGTGAGTCTTTCTACTCCACCATCTTGGCTCCACCCCCCGAGAGCTGAGATTTTTTTAGCTTTTATTTTGTATTCCTATCACCTAACCTGACAAATAGCAAAATTTTATAAGTGTTTACAAAATTGAATTGCTTGGTCTCTTTAATATGAGTGGTAGCTGGTGGTGCAGGGAATAGAGAACTGGACCTGGAGTCAGAAATATATGAGTTTAAATCCTCCCTATGACATCAGCTGTGTGACCCTGAGCAGGTCATTTAACTTCTTCATCTGAATGAGAAATGAGAATAATAAGATCACTGTTGTCCCTTGTTCTCTCTGTCTCTGTCTCTCTCTCTCTCCCTCTCTCTCTCTCTCTCCCCCCCCCTTCCTCTCGCTCAACTTGCTGTCAGGTAAACCAAAAACAAACACCCAAAGCCTAAAAGGGGATTAACAAGATCTCTCTTCTAGCTTTGAATAAGTTTAGCAGGATGATAAACAAAAGGGAAAACTTCAAACTGAAAAAACTGCTGGAGAAATTAAGAGTTTAAGAAAAAAGCATGGTATCTTCTACATGAGACTGCTACAGAGTATACACATTTCTCATAACCACATAGATCCTTTGCAAAAATTGACTATTATTAGGGCACTAAAGTATTGAAAACAAATGTAAAAGGGGGCAGAAATGGTAAATATACAGTTTATAGAACATAATGCAATAAAAATAATAATCAGTTTAGATGCCACAAACAATACACATGGATCCAAATGAAGAATGAACAGTGAAATCCTAAATAATTAATGGATGAGAGAACAAATCATAAAAAAAA
>CM053769.1:82250575-82266781 GCA_028658325.1 Potorous gilbertii | reverse complement strand
TTTTTTTTTTGAGACAAATAGTCTTAATACCCTAATAAGGGAAAGGTAAAACATCTATAACAATAGATTATACTACAGATTGCTTTCAGCTTAAAATTTTTAAATAAAATTTTGTCATATATGCTACGATGCTAGCTTGGTAGAACTAAATGATCTCTGAGATCTTGTGATTTAGTCAGATTTATAAGGTTTCTAGCTGTACTCACAGCACATCTAATGTCCCAGTAGATACCCTGTAAAAACAGGAGTTTTTTTCTTTCTGATGCTCTAGTTTCAGGGAATAATTTCATTCTATCAAAGTTAAAAAAGTCTCCCCCATGGGGACATGGGCTGTAATGTCAATTTTGTAATACCCTTGCTGCATGTAACCATATTTGAAAAAGTTTCTGAAAGTGCAATACAACATATTTGAAAACTCTGTCTAGATTAATTGGTAAGTACTAAAATACTCTGAAGGTGAAGTCTTGATTTGTAGGAACCAAGTGGAGTTCGTTATGTTTGTGCCTGCTGATTTTTTAGGTTTGTTTTTCTTTTATTTCTCCCAGGTTATGAACTTATATAAGAAGAAAAAAATCAAAATCCATGCCTTTTCAACTTTTAAAAGAACCCTACTTCTTCCTGCAATTCTCTTCTATTTATTTCATTTGACTAATTGCTACTTGTAGGCTATTTCAAGTTGGTTGAATCCATGCCCATCTTGCCACAAATGCGTGATCCCTAAAACACTCCTATTACTGTTTAAACAACTGATATAATGAATTGCTACATTGCCAAGAGCATAAATAAATTTAGACAAGTAAAATTCTCTAGAGCTGAAAGTTTAGATTATGCAAAAACTTCAACAACAATTTGTAGGTCCTAGTAGATTTTGAGAGTGTGAGTGATGTAAATTACAAAAAGTTGACATTTAGCATATGTTTATTTTGTCATTTTGCCAAACGGCCAAATTTGATTGCTATGTTTCCCTTTAAGTGAATAACTTAAGAGGCAGAGCCCACTAAAAGAGAAGCAAAAATATTGAGAATTGCCTTGTTATCAAAACATGATGGTTTAGTATGTGATTAATAAAGAAGCAGTATCCATGAGTTTTAATTTTAAGGAAAATCATTTAATGTTTTTGCTTGTTTAGCCATTTTTATACTTGTCCAACATGTTGTGACACCTTTTGGAAATTTCTTGGCAAAGATACTAGAGTGGTTTGTCATTTATTTCTCCAGCCCATTTACAGATAAGGAACTGAGGCAAATAGGGTTAAGTGACTTGCCCAGGGTCACATAACTCATGTGTCTGAGGCCAGGTTTGAATTCATGAAGATAAGTTTTCCTGCTTCCAAACCTAGTGCTGTATCCCCTATCACCTACCTACCTTTCAGCAGTGTAAATACACTTTAATTTTGTAGCTGAAACTATCAAAAGAAATTTTGAAAAATGACCTAAGATTTATACTTTTGTCATCAGAATTTTTGTGAGCAGCAAATAATACAATGCTCATAAAGTACTATGTGACCATAAAGTGTTTCATGTATTCCTAAATATAATTATTGAATCAATGCTTCTTTGTTGTCCTAAGAAAGTAATTTGGGTTGCTTTAAACTTTGAGTTGCTTGAAACTTTAATAAAATTTTTTCTTCTCTCTCCCCCATCTAATACAATGAATGTAAGCTCTTTAAAGCAAGAAGTTAAAGACTGATAATCCCATAAAATTACAAGTTTTTGTTTTATGGGCAGAGTGGTAAGGTATAATGTCACATTTGTTCAGGGAGTTACAATGTAAGCATAGGTCATGTTTGTCTCTGTTGCAAAACTACCACAGAGCACATTACTGCTAAACTGTGACCACCCAAGTAATTGAATAATTTTGTGTTCATTTATGCCAGGCCATCCTCCATTCATGATTTTCCTAAGGTGTAGTTCTAGCCATTCATTGCCTTATTCAGTAAACTCCAGTAGATTCCTTGGAATCTCCAAGAACAAATGCAATGTCTTTCTGTGTTTAGGAGGCCATCTCCCTTTTCTGAGAAAAAGCCACTTTTATTCAGATAATTGCTGCACCTCTACTTAAGGAAAATTAGATAACACTCCAATAATTAAATTCAGAAGGATGCTTAGGAGAGTCCTACTACTGTTTATTTCCTCTTTCATTCTTTCTGGCAGAGGCAAGCTTATGCGGCTTAGTGTGTCCATGCTATTGTGTTTCTGGTAACGTTTATGCAATCACTGAAGCATTTCATATGGCTTCATCACTGAATATCAATATGTCTTTCTGTGTATGAGCAGGTATATGAAGCACAGTTGAATAGCTGAACCTAGGTTACCAAGTCATTTCTTAAACTAAGCTACATAGAACCTTAAGAATAGATAAATGACAGTCCTCTCCCTCAGATTACATCTGGATGCTAATAACCTATAGCCTTATTCTACTTTTCCCTTTATTTTTATAAAATTTTCACATTCATTTCTTTTTAAAAATTTAAATTTAAAGAAAAATGAAAGAGGACTTTTTATATATCAAGTAGAATAGAAAAAGAATTATTGCATGAAAATGAGTATATCCCATTATATATGCTGTTTAAGCAGGATGTAGTAAATTAAACATGTAACTTTCAGCATCATCTGACTTATTTATGTTTCCTTCTAAACTTCTTTCTTTTCTTCTGTTCATTAAAAAATTTTGAATTGCCCTAGTTTTTCTTCCTTCCTTCCTTCCTTCCTTCCAGTACTATTGCTTACTACCCGCATGCATCCCCCCAAAATTTCTCTTAATAAGGATAGTCAAATAAGGCACACCTTTGTTATGTCCAAAAATGCCTCTAATTTTGTACCCTGGGTCCAACCGTCCTCTTTTCATTCCCTTCTGGGCTCTACTTTTGAGTCTCTGGACTTTTCCACTAAGTTACAGCTTTCTCACTCTGAAATTTCTCTTTTCTATGGCTTCTTTACCCAGGAAATTCACACCACTCTTACTGTGTCATCCTCTGATTGGTTGGTTCCTCCCAGAACCTCCCTCTTATGGCAGGTGTATAGGTCAGCCATGTTTTCATTCCTGTCTGGGCTCCATTCCTGACCTTCCAGACTTTCTCCATCATTCCTGCACATGTACCTGCTCCCCACCATTCTTTTCAGCTTCTTTAATCTTTTCTCATTAGAGTGTAAACTGTTTGGGACCATGGACTGTCTTTCTGCTTGTGATTATATTTTCATTACATTCCATTTCATTCAAGACTGTGCCTGCCCCAGAATAAGTCTAATAAATGCTTTTTTGCTTGACTTGTTGACTTCTTTAGTGGTTAGATAACATTCTTCAACATCAGTCCTCTGGAGTCACAGCTACTCATTGTATTGATTAGAGTCTTTAAGGCTTTCTGTTTTGTTTTTTCCTTTGTTTTCCTGGTTCTGCTTACTTTGCTTTTCATCAAAAACTTCCCAGTGTTCTCTGAAACCATCCCTTTTGTCATTTCTTGCAACATAACAATATCATTTCACATTCACAAACCATGTATTTATTCAGTTCCCCTAAAAGATGGACACCCATTTGTTTACATTTATTTTCTACAATGAAAGGAACTGACATAACTGTGTATATATGAGTGTTTTTTCTTTCTTTCTTTGAAATCCTTTGGGGGCCATGCTTTACTCATTGTGTCACTGGGTCAGTGAGCCAAACTCAGTGTAGTGACTTCTGGGACATATTCCAAATTTCATTCCAAAATGCTGGGCCAATTCACAGTTAAAACAGGAATATACCAACATGCCTGTTTTCTTCCAACAACTGTAACTTTTGAGTTTTTTTTGTCAGCCTTGACAATCTGAGGGAGCTGAGGTAGAAACTCAAGAGTGGTTGGAATTTTCATTTTTCTACTTAAGAATGATTTGGGAAATTTTAAAAATATGAACAGTGCTTGTTTGGATTTTCATTCCTTTGAGAAGTACCTGTTAATATGTTTTGAATATATGGATGGTTACTCTTATAATTTTGAATCAGTATGATATGTATGTTGCATGTCAGACTTTTATCAAAGAAATATTGTGGAAAAATTTTCCCCAGTTAACTGTATCCTTTCTAATTTAATTTGATTTTTGTGTGCAAAAATTTTAAATTTTAAATAAATCAAAATTATATTTTTATCTCCTGTGATCTTTTGTATCCCTTCTCTGTCCAGTCAAGAATTCTGCCACTCTCTACAGTTATGAAAGGTTTTTTTGCCTAATTTGTTTATATTGTAACCCTTTTTATCTAAGTCCTATATATCTAATTAGAGAGTATTGTGGTACATGATGTGAAATCTTTGAGTAAATATAATTTCTGCCTGACTGCTTTCCAGTACTTCCATTTAGTTTTTAGTGAATAGTGGGTTCCCCACCCCACTACTTGAAGTTTTGGGGTTAATTGAACATAATGCTACTATATATGATGACTTCTGGGTCTTTTATATCTAATTTTTTTAATGTTTGAATTTTCTGCTTTTTAGCCAGCATTAAATTGTTTTGGTGATTACTGCTTTCCATTTTAGTTTGATATCTAATATTTCTGGGCTCTCTTTGTTATTGTTCTGTCATTTAGTCATGTCTGACTCTTCATGATCCCATGGAACATAGATGGTATGTGCTAGGGCCTTCTATTATCCACTATCTGTCAGTCTGTCCAAGTTCATGTTCATTGTTTCCATGATACTATCTATCCATCTCATCTTCTGTCATCCCCTTTTCCTTTTGCCTTCAGTCATTCTCAACATCAGGGTCTTTTCCAGTGAGTCTCATCTTCTTATTATGTGGCTAAAGTATTTAAGCTTCAGCTTAAAAAATCTTTTTACCTACTGATTTGACCTCCTTGCTGTCCAAGGGACTCCCAAAAGTCTGTTCTAGCACCACAATTCAGAAGCATCAATTCTTGCAGTACTTAGCTTTCACAGTCATACATTGCTACAAAGGCATAGCTTTGACTAGACAGACCTTTGTTAGCAAAGCGAAGTCCCTGCTTTTCAGTTTGCAGTCCATATTTGCCATAGTTTTCCTTCCAAGGAGCAAATGTCTTTAATTCTTTGGCTGCAGTTACTGTCTATAGTGATCTTTGAGCAGAAGAACATAAAATCTGATAACTGCTTCCATTTCTTCTCATTTTTTTGCCAGGGAATGATGCAACCAGTTTTCAAAATCTTAGGGTTTTTTTTTGTTCATTTGTTTTTTGTTGTTAAACTTCAAGCCAGGTTTTATTCACTCCTCTTTCACCCCTATCAAAGGGCTTCTTACTTCTCCTTCACTTTCTGCCATCAGTGGAGTATTATCTGCATATTTGAGATTAGTGATATTTCTCCCAACAACCTTAATTCTAGCTTTTGATTCATCCAGTCTGGTATTTCGCATCATATACTTTGCATATAAGTTAAATACATAAGTTGACAATATACAGCCTTATTGTACTCCTTTTCTAATCTTAAACCAATCAATTGTTCTACGGTTGGTTCTAATTTGCTCCTTGGCCCACATACAGATTCTTCAGAAGATAAGACGATCTGATTCTTCCATCTCTTTGAGGACTTGACACATTTTGTTGTTTTCTCCTTTACCTTTTGTTTTCCTTTTCCTCAGTTATTTGTAAAGTTTCATCAGGTGGTCATTTTGCTTTCTTGCTTTTCTTTTACTTGGGGATTTTTTTTTTTTTTGCCTTTTGCACAATCTTGTGGCACTATCTGCCCATAGTTCTTCAGGAATGCTATCTACCAGATTCAATCCCTTAAATGTATTCTTCACTTCAGCTTCATATTCATAAGGGATGTTTTTTAGGTCATACTATATGATGTGGTTTTCCATACTTTTTTTTTCACTTTAGGCCTGAATTTTGCAATAAGAAACTCATCTAATTGTGCAAGATTCAAGTGTCAGCCATTCCCTGCCACATCTTTCTGTTTGTTACTTTTAGATGTCTACTTCTACACTATGATTATGTTAAATTATCTTTCCCAATCTTCCTTTCCCTTCCCTTCCCCTCAGTGTATTCTTCTTCCCTTCTTTCTATTTTTCTCCTAAGATCATCAAGACATAACAGAACCATTCCTAGATCTTGTCTAATTAGATTCCTTTTAAGACCTCAAATGTTGATAGAGCTCAGAGGGGACACATATCATCTCCTTATAATAGAATATATCCTTGTTTAGACAGTTATTGTTTAGTAATGTTTACCAGGGTATTTGAACTTAAGAGTTTTTCTCCTTATCTGGTCTTTTCATCAAGAGTCCTCAGAAGTTCTTTAAATAGTTTAGGTGAGAATAAGGTAAAAATGTCAGCCGTGCCAGCCCCAGTCCCCACCTCCTTGTTTGTATAGATGTTTACTTGATGACATTTCCTATTTCTATTCCTTTTCATTAATTGCCAGAGTTTTAACATATCTAACATTTATAAAGTTCTACTCAGTTGTTTGACTTCTTTTTTGTTTATATTTTTCTATGTATGAAAGTGTTGTGTTATTATATTCAACTATTATTGTACATTTCATGTAATTTGATTAAGTTTCTTTTAAAATATTTATATACTATTTCATCTGGAACATATATATGTATATACACACATGTATATATATGTGTGTATTTGTATGTGTATATGTATAAATACTATATATAGTACTGATAGTAACTTTTTATGATGTCTTTAAATGAAATAGGAATTTCCTTATGTATTTCTTTTAATTATTTTATTGTTGTTATTGAGTCATTTTCAATTGTGTCTGATTCTTTGTGGCCCCATTTAAGGGTTTTCTTGGCAAAGATACAGTAATGGTTTGCCATTTTCTTCTCCAACTCATTTTACAGATGAGGAAACTGAGACAAACTGGGTTAACTTGCCCAGGGTCACACATGTTTGAACTCAGTAAGGTGAGTCTTCCTGATCTAACCTGACATTCTATCTACTGTACCACCTAGCTGCCCTTGTGCCATCTAGCTATCTTAACTTTTAATTATAGTTTATTTTTTATTGTTTCCTTGTCTGATAGCATTACTCTCCCTGATTTTTTTAGTTCCCCTAAAGTATAGGGGACCTTTTGCCTCTTACATTTATAGACTCTTATATTTACTGTGTATGAATCTTATAGTTTCAAGTATGTTTCTTATAAATGACATTGATTCTGCTGTATACTTCTGTTTTATTGGTGAGTTCATCCCATTCATATTCACAGTTTTTATTGCTAATTGTGTGTTTATCTCAGGACTATCTTTTCATACTTTCTATTTCCCTCCTTCCTTTACAAAGAAAAGAAGGTTGAGAGACAAGGATTACGTTAAGCACCAGTGCTGTATGCTTCAGAACATCTGCTTCCACCTCGTAGTCTCTTTTTTCTGTCTTACCCCACTGCATCCTTTTTTCCCTTTCTTTTTATTACTCCTATTCACATTCCATCTTCCAAAGATGAAATTTGTTTTCCTTATGCCTGATCCCTTCCACAATTGCTCCCTCTTAATCTCCTGCTCCCTTTCCTCATCCCAACTTGATTCCATTTATTTTTAATATGTTTCAGATTTTTTGTTACATGTATAAAGCTTTCAAATTCTTGACAGATCTTAATCTTAAGAATTCAGGATTGCAAAACAAATTCCTCAAATCACAAATTATTCTGTATTTTTATAACTTTTATTTACATGCTTTACAAAATGAATAAGCATAATAATGAAATAAACCATTTTCTTCTGTGATAGTGTTATACAAAAAGTTTCAGAAGTTTTCTATTAAAATTTGATATTATTCATGATTTATTATTTTGAGCCAATCTATTGTGACAGTGACTTAAAACATTTCTGGCAACAAGTTTACTGGTTTCCTTTATCTTTCTTAAAGTATTTTCATTATCTGTCATGCTCACTATGGTTATCTTAAAAAATCTGTAATAAAAAATATTACCTTCAATTTTTTTTTACAAATAACTGTAATAATATCTAAATAGTAGAAAACATCAATAAATGTTATTGGATAGTATTTAAATAATATAAAATTCAGCTCTCCCATAAATATTAATACCACTACACATTATCACATGTTGAAACTGCCAGCTTAAGGACTTATTTTATTTCCAAACTTTACTATTTCTTGGAACAAAACTCATATGATTTGTGGACTTTGCACGTACAATTACTAATATTTTATTTACAAGAATGACTTGCCATAAGAAACACAAACATCTGTAAACATACGTATAACAAGCAATGGTTGCCAGAAAGACTGGCTGAGTAAATCATGACTACTTCTCTCCTACATATTCCTATCCAGTCAGTTTTTTTATATTTTTGCCTTTGAACCAAAATCAATGGATTCCTTCAAACCAATAATGCCTCTATTTTGATTGTTCACTTTTAATTCTCACAATAGAAATAAATTATTTTTTCCCAATTTCTTAGTAGATTTTTCTTGGGATTTGGAAAACATAAATTTCCTGAAAAATACAAGAGAGAAATTACCACATGGAAACCATGTATGTGAGTGTGTGTGTATGTGTATGTATACATGTGTGTGTTCAGCCTTCCTTTGAATATTTCACATAAAAACTAAGCATTTATACATATAGTTTTTCTCATGCCCCCATGATGGTATGATTCACCCTAATTATATGAGATAATAAATTTTACTCACTCTTTCTTTCCTAGTGTATAGCTTTTTGCTTCCTTTTTCTTTCTCCTTTTAAAATAATTAAAATATGACCAAACTGCTCCCAGGTTTTCTGTTATTTATTCTCTCCATGACCCATTATTAAGATCTTAGGATTCTGAGAGAACATATTTCTTCTCCCTTTTTTCTAAATAAAAACACAATCATTGAATAGTTCCTTTCTATTGCTACAATTTTTCTGTGCTTCTTTTGACTCTTATGTTTGTATTTTACATTGGCAGCATCTACCTACCTCTGATTTTTTCACCAAAAATACTCAGAAATCCTTTATTTCATTAAAGATTCATTTTTTACTCCTTCAAGTTTATACCTTACTGGAAAGTTATATTTTTCTTGTAAGCCTTTTTCTCTTGCCTTCCCTAGTCCCAGCTTTCTTCTCTGGCCTAGTGTGTCTAAAGCTTGAGCAAGAGTTATTGGTACTTGGACTCCTTTTTTTAACAGCTGCTTCTATTTTTTCATTGATCTAAAAGTGCCAGATTTTGACTATGAACTCTTGGAAATATTCATTTTGTAGTTTATTTTCAAATTCTTTCTATTTTTACCTTGCCCTATGTTCTAAGAGGTTTTCTTTCAAAATTTCTTGAAATTTGGCATCGTCTTTTTTTTTTTTTAATAGTACAGGTTTTCTAGTAGTTGTGATTCTTAAGTGTCTCTTCTTAACCTATTTCCCAGGTCAGTTTCTGATTAGAGATACCTTAGATTTTCTAAGGCATATTCTAATTTTCTTTTCATTTTTACCATTTTATTCTAGTATTTGTTGTTGCCTCATGGAGTGACTCCTTTCTGTGTGGTTCAATCTAATTTTTAATACATCTGTTTCATTTCTTGTACTAATCCATGAATTCTTTTTGTAATTCCTTGTCTACATTTTTGTTTTCTTTTCCCATCATTCTTTTATAGCTCACATTTCATTTGTATAATCATTTAAAAATGTTTGCTTTATTTCTTCAAGGAACTCTGGTAAAGTTTCTAATGAATCTGATTTTCTTTGAGGTTTTGCTTGTGTTAAATATAACATCTCTTTTGGGTTTTTGAATTGAGACTCCTTTGCTCCATAATATTTTTTTATTATCAGAATTTTCTCTCTTTATTCATTTTCCCAGTTTTACCTCTTGAACTGGGGTTTTGTGTTATGGTCAATCTGTCCTCTTTTGGAAGAATGGACTTAGTTTCTTTGGTAATGATCTCGATTACTCCTTGTCTTTGTAATACATTTTGTTTTCAAAAATACTTTAGAAGCATGGAGGGGTGGGAATGGAATGTATAGAGGGCCTCCTGCACCCAGGTTCTCTATGTGCAGCCTGAAGGGGGCCTGTAAGTCAAAGTGCAGGCCCATATTTGCTGTACTTCCTATAGATACCGCAGTGGACTCCACTTGGATAATTTATTGCTGTTCTGCACTCTGATCACTTCCCTCCTTCTCCATCCCTTGTGGCCATCTGATTCCCAGTTAGGGGGTCATGATCCATAAGTCCTTGGCTAGACTCAGCCCAGGTTTCTGTATTTCTTCTCCTGGAACATAGTTTCAGGCATTAAGCTTCCTTGGCTAGCCCATAGTACCTGAAATGGAAGGCCTTCATGAGCCCCTGTCGTCAGAGCTGACCTTTTCTGTCTAAACTAGAGCCCATAGGCTTCTAGGTATCTCTTTATAAGGATCTGGACTGACAAAACACACTTACTATAATTTCTCTTGGGCTTTCTTTGTTATTTCTTGGTCTAGTATCCCTACCCCTTACTTTGGATCCTTGCTATAAAGAAGCTATAAGTGAACTATGTTATTCTGCTTCTACTGCCTCTACCAACTTGAGTAGAGTCGCCATTTTGTTTTCTCCAAATGGAGAAGATTGGGTTGACAAATATGTATTCAAATCACACTTAATAGGCAGGAAGACTGGGTTCTAGTTTGAACTGTATCACAATCATTGCATCTCAATTTTCTTGTAAAAAGTAAGTATTTTTATTTTGTGATTATTTTGCTGTTCAAGTGAATTGTTTGTGTGAAAACTCTATACAAATTTGTGACATTACTCCTTTTAGTATTGGTCTAATATAGCCTTAATCCATATTTTGTTGGTGGAAGCAACAGTAGACTTATTTGGTCATTCATACTGTATGATTTGTTATAACAGTTATGATGGATGGCATTTACATAGCACTTTAAGAGTCTGAAAGCCCTTAAGCTGTTATGTGAGGAACTAAAAGTAGACACATGCAATTGTAATTTACCTAAAATTAGATTTTCCAAACTTATTTAATGGGATTCTTTATGGATTTCAAAATAGAAGATAGGTTCCTCCTTAAATGTTTTTGACTTGTATAGTGTAACATGAGGAGACTTATCAGTCATAGTATGATACTTTCTTTGCAGAGCTTAAGGATTTTAAAGATAGTGCCAACAGAATGAGATAAAAATAGCATAATATCATTTCCTATCTTGTCTTATGAGAAAGACAATAAGGCATGTAGACTTATTTAAAAGGAATGTATTACATATTTTGTTTTGGATTTATCATATTTTATGATTTGAAATTCTTGGAAAAGACAGAACACAACATTTTGAGTGCTGTATAGTACTGATTTTTCTATTTACAATATTGTCCCTCATATTACACTTCACTTCACATAGTTAATTAATTGAAGCATTCAACAAAGTTTATCAAGTATCACAGAACACTGTGGCTAGGGGAGATTTAAAGTCTTAGAATGCTTGGAAACTGCCCATATGGAATTTAAAAGTCTAGTTGAAGCTAACATAAAACCAAATAAAAAATGTAGAAAGTACATGGTACATGGATCAGAATTACACAACAAAGTACTTTGTGGGAAATGGTAATTGCCCAGCTGAAAGATCAGAGAAGGCTTCCTTTTAACATTAAGTATTTTTTAATTTTGGGTCCCAAATTCTCTTGTCTTCTTCCTCCACCCATTGGGAAAGCAAGGAAAATCATACTGATTATACATAGGAATTCATGCAGCACATATTTCCGTAAGTCATGTTGCAAAAAATAAAATAAAAATCATAAAGAAAGTGAAAAAAATGCTTCAATTTGCACTCAGAGTACATCAGATCTCTGTCTCTGGAGATGGACAGAATTTTTCATCATGAGTCCTTTGGAATTGTCTTGTATCATTGTATCAGAGTAACTAAATCATTCATAGATAATCATCTTTACAATGTTGCTGTCACTATGTGCAATGTTCTCCTGGTTCTGTTGACTATACTGTACACTAGATCATGAGTCTTTCCAGATTTTTCTGAAATGATTCCACTCATCGTATTTTATAGCACAATAGTATTACATCGCAATTACATACCACAACATGTTTAGCTATTTCCAAATTAATGAGCATTGCACTCAATTTATAATTGTTCACCAATCAAAAAAAAAGCTGCTATAAATGTTTTTGTACATATAGGTCTTTTCTCTTTTCTTTGATCTCTTTGGGATACACACCTAGTAGTGGTATTGCTGGGTCAAAGGGAACAGACAGTTTTATAAACTTTGGGTATAGCTCCAAAATGGGTGGACCATTTCCCAACCCCATCAACATTGCTTTAGTGTTCTTGCTTTTCCACATCTCCAGGATTTATCATTTTCCTTTTCAGAGATGTGAGCCAACCTGATAGGTGTGAGATGGTATCTCAGAGTTGTTTTAATTTGCGTTTGTTTAGTGAGTACTGATTTAGATCATTTTCTCATGTGAGTAATCTCTGCATTTTTTGATATTATCATATGATTTTTGTGGGTTTTTTTTTAAATTATATGTTCTATTATGCCAGAAAAGGCTTCCTTGAGAAGGTGATACTTAAGTTGGACTTTAAAGACCAGGTAAGGGTTTTAAGAGTGAAGTTATCCTGTCAGTCAATAAACATTTACAAAGCAATTAGTATGAACCAGGCACTGTGTTAAGCACTCATAATATAAGGAATGGTAAAAGATACTCCCCGTTCTTACAGAAATTGTGATAGAGGAGCACATTTTAGGAACAGAAAAATAGAGTGCAAGTATGAAAACAGATTGTTGCATGCTGAACCTTGGCAGGGCAGAAGAGTCTTAAAATGCTTTTAAAATCTGACTTTCTTTAAAAGGCAAATAGGTTATTAGTATTTTATTCCCCCATTTGTTTGACAAAGTATGTTTTCAATTGTCATTCTGCCTTATGGGAGAAAGGATTGCAATCTGACAAGAGATAATAAAGAATAAAATCACAGATTTACCATAGTTCAAAAATAGAATGTCATAATAAGTTTCAATACTGTGTGGAAGCCCAGGTATTTATTATGCTGCCTCTTATGGTTGCACTTGGAAAACTTATTACATGTGTTCAGTGTAGAGTGTTCTTATTTACATTTTGGAAATGATTGAAAGGAAAACTTTAAATCACAAATAAAGAATTGTGATTACAGAATTAGGGACACTGTCTTTGTGAACATTACCTATATGATCTTCATTGAAATCAAGGATGGAGAAGCATTTCATATAGACGTCTACATCTTAATGGCTTTGAGATTATAAAACACCTTGACACTTGGATTGCATATTTAATTTTATGTGAGGAATACTAAGATGTTTATTTATTTGTGGTTAATCAGAGTTGAGGTTCAGGAAATTGTACAAAGTTTTTCATTTAGTTTCTCACACAGAAATATTCACGCAATATTTTTGAGGTAGCTTCTTATGTTTAACCCAAAAATCTGAGAGCCATATCAACAGGAATTATAACTAACACATCATAGTCACTATCTCATAATAGTAGACAACTTTTTTGCTAGTATTTTATGATTCCCATCTCCTAGAAAATATGTGTCTTTATATATATACATATATTTTCTCATCTATATATACATGCATATATTTAATGTTGAGTTTTGATAGAATTTTAACAAGTTTCACACCAAAAAAATAAAAAAAAGTCAAGTAGATTTTAAAAAATTTCCCTCTTTTAATTGTCATGAGCCCTTTTGCTTTCAGAAATATATTTATTTTACTGTAGTCATCTAACAAAGATGCAAATATAAATTTATTGAGTATTTACTATTTATAAGGTACTATGCTATATGATGGAGTACAAATACAAGAAAGGAAAATACCCCCTATTCTTAATGATCTTAATTCTAATGCAGGATTACATATATTGGTTGCTTAAAGGTGGGAGGAGTGTTATCTCTAAGTCCATGCAGTAGGCAAGAAAGAGTACAGAGAGAGTTAAGGTAATAGTGGTATCTTTTCTTTCCATTACCATTCAATATCACATTCTAGGAGCCAAAGTAGATAGGATTGGGATTCCTCCTCCTTCCCTATCGTCCACATGGGAAATCATACCCTTAAGGGTGAGGACTCTGTCCAAAGGAATATAAATTTTGATCACTTATACTTTGCAATTTATCCTGGGGTTTGGGGGCTAGATCTTTTTATTTCTTACGTAGTTTTATGCTATCATTAAAAAGAAAAAAAACTTGCTTAATTAACTCATTTGTTTCATTTATGAGTTCATGAAATAAAACCAGGCTTTGATAAAGCCTATTGGGATTCAAATGCAACTTCTTAACTATGCTTTTACTTCCAGATCCTCCTGGCTCTCACTGATTGGCCAAAATTAGTCCCCATGACTAAGCTTCATGTGCTGATTGTTTGGATTTTGATGGCTCAGATCGAGCATAAATAGCTATTCTGGCCAGAAATTGAGGATCTTCCTCTCCCTCCCTGATTCTTTTATAAAGGCAAAGTAGTAGACCATCTTCTAAAAACTCAGTTCTTTTCTAGCCTTTAACTACTTCTCAGAGAAACTGAGACCTGGGAAAAACCTTAACTTAAAAAGGTCAGGGTCTCCCACTGCATCCTACACCATCCCCAGTTATCTGATCTATGACTTGCCTCTGGACTCCATTGACTGTGGAGGAGAGAATGGGGTTGAATCACTTTGCACAGCTCTGCTTCTCTTAAATCCAATTTACTTGCAAGTTAAGACATCACCCTCCTGACGTCATTCGTCCTCTTTGAGAATGAATCATTGGTATAGAGATTCCCAGGCTAAATAACTCCTTGTATAAATATAAGGTAACATCTTCTCTATAGCTTCTTTTCCTTACCCATTAGACTCTAGAGTCCTAGAAGCTGGGGGTTTGGGGGCGGGGGAGAGCACATATTAAGGATTTAATGAGTGCTTGTTGTTGATTTATTGGTAGATAATTCATCAGAGAGTTGCTATGCCTAAATTTTTTTCAACAACATAGACATGGATCTTTCTAAATTTGGCTAGGGTCATACTCCTCAGACACTGGGTCCATTTTGGAAACATTTCTAGCTTTGTAGAGCCTTTTAGAATTTGCCAGCATAGCCTTTAAGAACTTGAATTTACCTTCACACCATAAATAAAGAGAACTTTAATAATTACACATTGCAATTACTGTGGAGACTGGGGTTGGGAAAGAAGGAAGGCATTTGGAGGGATTGACATAAATTGAAAACTGATGGATAAAACTTTTTCCACATGAATGAATATATAATCAATAATAGAAAAATCATTGTGGTAGAGGTATACTTTACAACTCATAGGATATTGTCTTTTTATGTATAATGTTTTTCCAAAGTATGTTAAAACAGTTTTTAAACACTTTTTAAAAAAGTTTTGAGTTCCAAATTCTGTTCTTCTCTCCCTTCTTTTCTTCCCCTTTTCCCGAAATGGTAAGAAATCCAATATAGTTTATAGATGTGTAATCATGTATATATTATTAATCACTTTATACACAAAGATTCAAATAAAAACAAAAGAAGGAAAATGAAAAATAATATGTTTCAGGCTGTTTTCACATAGCATCCATTGGTTCTTTCTCTGGAGGTAGATAGCATGCAACATCATGAATCCTTTGGGATTGTCTTGGACCATTACACTGATGAGAATAGTTCATCATGCAATATTGCTGTTCATAATATATTATCTTAAAGTGGTTTATTGTACTCCTGGGATCCTTTGATGTCTCCAAACATGTTTTAGAGTAAGGAGCCTATGAGAGACATGAGAAAACTCAACCTTTACTGTATTCTGGACAAATAGAAATTGGAAAGATGTGTGGGCCTGAAAGCTTTAAATTAGATCAGCGAAGAGTATACTTTATGAACAGTGGATAGTCCCAGCAAGTTCTGTATTGGTTGAAATTCTCAGTTATTTAGGGTGGTTCAGGAATAATTTATAAACAAATTAATTTCACACAAATCAGAAGGCAAGTTTTCTCTACAGTGAACACTTAGTCCTATTTCTTTCAGAAACTTGTTGACTACTTCTATCCCTTAAGATATGAGGGTTACATGAAGGTCACATAGTTAGGCCTACCATATTTCCTAAAAGGTCCCAGTTACAGACACATTTTGGTAAGGCTTTTGTCATTAAGGCTTGAGTCATTAAGACATAAAATTGAAATAGTTTTGTAGCCAGTATTTCAATAAGTGATTGCTAGAATCACATATCACATAGTATTTTTAGTTTGAAATTTATTGTAGAGGAATGTTAGAATTTTTTTTCTTCATCATGATTTCCTCTTTCCACTATAACTCCACAG
>CM053769.1:82188638-82250075 GCA_028658325.1 Potorous gilbertii | reverse complement strand
CCAAAAAGTTCTGTTTGTTGTATATATCATTATGTGTTCTTGGTTTATATATGCTGATGTTGCTTATATAGATTCACTATAAATCAATAAACCACAAAAACTTACACTTTTTTCTTAGTAGACCATGAGAAATTCCCAAACATAAAGATTGGCTTTAAAGATCAAGTACCATTACAGTGCCCTTGTACCCAGCAGGCATTCATTATATCTTTGTGATAACCATAACACCATTACGGTTTGGCATTTTGTAAACTGAAACAACAAATTTTAGTAACTCACATCAGAGGACTAGTCTCATATATCTAATGTCGAAATGTTCCAGCTCTTTGATTGTACAATCATGATTAAAAATAATCTGGTGGACTTCAGTTTGTTACCCTAATAATTGAGTGACATCATCTCTGTTGGCAGGTTTTATAAAGTGTTATTATTATAGTATTATGGACATTTCATAAACCTTTCCATATTGGAATGGCTACACTAAAGTATACATTAGTAATCTTAAATACCTTCCTCCATCTCTTGGCCTCCTCTAATGTAGCTCACTTAGAGTATCCCATTTTGTTCTCTTTTATCTTTTTGTTTTCTCCCATTGAAATTGCCCTTCCATCTTTATCATTTCAATGCTATTTTTTGCACCCTTCTATTTCTTTTTCTCTCTTTTTAAAATTAAAGTATGCTCAAGTCTGTTTTGATCCTGCTTTCTTCCTATGTGTCAATATTTCAAAGAACTGTGATATTGACAGTGTGGATACTGATGTAGATTATAATCCCTCTAAAAATTGATGGTTTTAGGTAATTGCTGTAGCCAAAATCTTTCATCCTGATGCTGAGCTTCTCCAAATTTTGGTAACCTTAAGCCTCAGAGAAGAGAAATAGAATCCATGCTGCAGGCTGCACTAAATAATTTACTAGCATTCTTGCTCAATTGATACAGCTTTTTAAAATCCAGGGTCATCTAAATATAAACAAGAAGCATCAAAATAGGATTTTAGTGAAATACCTCTCTTATTAGAATCTATCCAGCTATATCAATGGAGCTTTCCTGAAAATTGTAAGTACTATCTATCTAAAACTAAGAGCAAACATTATCTATAATGGGAATAAACTTGAAGTTTTCCCAGAAAGATCAGGAATAAAATAAGGCTATCATCACCATTATTATTCAATATTATGCTAGAAGTGCTTGCTATACCAATAAGAGGGGAAAAAAAGAAATTGAAAGAGTAAGAGTAGGCAATAAGAAAATGAGACTATCATCACTCTTTGCAAATGACACAATGGCATACTTAGAGAATTCTAGAGCATCAACTAAAAAACTAGTTGAAACAATTAGCAACTTTAGCAAAATTGCAGGATATAAAATAACTTCATATAAATCATCGGTATTTATATATTGCAAAATCCAACATGAAGAAAGAGAAAAAGAAATTTCATTTAAAATAACTGCATACAGTATAAAATACTTGAGAATTGACCTGCCAAAGCAAACTCAGGAACTACGTGAACACAGTTACAAAACACTTTTCTCCCAAAAACAGATGTAAACATTTGAAGAAATATTTATTTCTCATGAATAAGCTGAGCTGATCTGATAAAAATGACAGTACTCCCTTAATTTACTTTTTCAGTGCCATACCAAAGAATCAAAGAATTGTTTGATAGAGCTAGAAAAAATAGTAACAAAATTCACCTAGAAGAATGAAAGGTTGAGAATACCAAGGAAATCAATGAAAATTAAGGGGGACTAACAGTATCAGATTTTAAACAAAATGGTAACGATCAAAACAATTTGATACTGGATAAGAAGTTGACCAGTGGACTAGGTTAGGTACACAATGTGTAGAAACAAATGGCTATATTAACATAGTATTTGATAAACCCTCAAATCTGAGCTGTTGGGCAAATGACTTACTATTTGACAAAAACTCCTGGAAAAAACAAAAAACTAGTCCTAAGAAAAATTTGGCATAGACCTCTATCTCACACCATATGCTAATATAAGATCAAAATTGGCACAAGATTTAAACACAAATGCACATATGACAAAGAAATCAGGGAAGCTTAGAACATTTTACCTGTCAGACCTATCGTTAAGAGAAGACAGGATCAAACAAGAGATAGAAATCATCCAGGAAATAAAATAACAAAAGAGAAAAGGGGATGCTGGAGGGGATATAAAAAAATGGGACACTAATGCACTATTATTGCAGTTGTGAACTGATCTAACCATTTTGGAGAACAATTTGGAACTGTACCCAAAGGGCTATAAAACTGCATATACCCCTTGATGCAGGAGCACCACTACCAGATCTGTATGCCAAAGAGATCAGAGAAAAGGGGAAAAGACATATATGTAAAACATACACACATGATCATATACATGCACACGCACACATACACATATATTAGCTGTTTTTTTGTTGGCAAATAAGTTGAAAGGATGCCTATCAGTCAGAGAACTGCCGAACAAGTTGTGTTCTATCATTCTGATGGAATGTCATTATCCTATAAGCAGAACAAACAGGGTGGTTTCAGAGAAACCTGGAAAGACTTATGAACTGATTTGAACTGATGCAAAGTAAAGTGAACAGAACCAGGAAAACATTGTACACAATAACAACAACATTGTAATAGGAATTAGCCTAGAGCTATGATCTTAGCTATGAGAAGTATCATAATCCAAAATGGATGATGCAAATGGAATCCACCTCCAGAGAGAGAACTAATGAACTCCGAGTGTTGAATGAAGTATAATTTTTTTCAATTTCTTTATTTTTCTTTCTTTTGTGAACATAGTTAATATGGAATATGTTTTGCTTGATTTCATACACATATTGTGTATATATATATATATACACATATATATGATATATTGTGTGTCTTTTCAACAGGTAGGGGAGGGACTTGAGGGAGGAAAAGAATTTAGAACTCAAAATTTTTTTTGAAAAAGAATGTTAAAATAAACAATAATTTTATATTTTAAAAATCCAACCAATTATAAGTGTCTTCAGAAATATGCAATTCAGTTCAAATTTCTATTTGACAAAAGTTGATCATTTTTATTAACAAATCTATTCAGTTAGGTGTTATGACTCAATGGGCCGCTAGGTGGGCCTGTACCTAGAGTCAGGAAAACCTGAGTTCAAATCCAGCCTTACATACTTACTAGCAGGTTGACCTTGGGCAAGTCTCTTAACCTCTTTCTGTCTAAATTTTCCTGTCTCTATAACATTGACAATAATTGTACCTACCTTCCAGAATAGTTGTGAGGATAAAATAAGATCTTTATACAAATTCTTTGCAAATCATAAAAGTGCTTTACAATTGCTAGTTATTGTTAAACTCTAACCCTTGAATGTAGAAGTCCTGAATATATATTTTTGTTCCACCAGTCTACTTTAGTCAGAAAATGGCAAAAAAGAGGCCATGTGGAGTAGTGGATAGAGTGCTGAATTTAGAATTAGGAAGACCCAAGCTCAGATCCTGCATTACATATTAGCTCTGTGACTCTGAGTCTTATTTTCTTACCTGACTTTTCTACTAATGTTGACTATATTGCTTTTGTTTGGGCAAAAACTTTTTGATTTTATGTTATTAAAATTATCAGTTTTACTTCCTATGATCCTTCCTATCTCTTGTTTGTTTTTAATTTTATGTTATTAAAATTATCAATTTTACTTCCTATGATCCTTTCTATCTCTTGTTTGTTCACAAAGTCCTTTTATTCATAGGTATTTCAAGTAAAATGTTTCATGTGTATACCCTTTCACCCAAGAATATCACTTCTAGGACTGTATCTCAAACGAGATCATAAAAATGGGAAAAGGACCCACATGTACAAAAATATTTATAGTAGCTCTCTTTGTGGTGACCAAGAATTGGAAATCAAGGGATTGCCCATCAATTGGGGAATGGCTGAACAAGTTGTGGTATATGAATGTAATGGAATACTATCATGCTATAAGAAATGATGAACAGGAAGACTTCAGAGAGGCCTGGAAGGGCTTATATGAACTGATGCTGAGTGAAATGAACACAACCAGGAGAACATTGTACACAATATCAACCACAGTGGGCAAGGACTGTTCAGTATACCTAGCCTTTCACAGCAATGCAAGGACATAAAACATTCCCAAAGGTCTCAAGGCAAAATGCCATTCACATCCAGAGAAAGAACTATGGATTCAGAACGCAGAATGAAGCAGAATATTTTCTCTTGTGTTTCGTTTTGTTTTGTTTTCTCATGGTTTTTCCCATTCATTTTAATTCTTCAGTACAATATGACTAATGCAAAAATGTGGTTAATAAGAATGTATGTATAGAACCCATTTAAGATTGCATGCCATCTCAAGGAGGGAGGGGAGAAAATCTAAGAATTATGGAAGTGATTGTAGAAAACTGAAAACTAATTCATTTTAGACAAAAGTGAAGAGAGAAGTCACCCCTTCTTGTAAATCTATTTAGTCCTTGCTCAGCAGCCAGTTGTGATACTTCATCATCAATCCTTGCAAGACACTGAGTTAGCTCTAGCTAGAAGTAATTCCTCTAAACTTTCCACAAGATGTACTGAAGAAGGTAAGTAGTATTTGCATCTGTGCAACCTCTATATGACCTACTATGAAAGATAAATCCAAGCTTCTTCCATATCTGTTATACTGGTATATAATTCCTTAACTAATGGTTTTTATTCCTGATCTTGAAGTTCCACATTATTCATTATTCATTTTTTTTATTTTATAAGCTTTTTTGCTGTCTTTTGCTTTTTCTTATTATTTATTAATTTTCAACATTCACTTCCACAAGATTTTGAGTTCCTAATTTTCTCCCCATCTCTCCCCTCCACCCACACCAAGACAGCATGCATTCTGATTACCCCTTCCCCCAATCTGTCCCCCTTCTATCACAACCTCCCTTCTCTTATCCCCATCCCCTCTATTTTCTGGTAGGGCAAGATAGATTTCTATACCCCATTGCCTGTATATCTTATTTCCCAGTTGCATGTAAAAACAATTTTTAACATTTATTTTTAAAACGTTGAATTCCAGCTTCTCTCCTTTCCTCCTTCCCCATCCATCCCCACTGAGAAGGCAAGCAATTCAATATAGGTTACGTATGTGTAGTTAGGTAAAAGACTTCTGTCTGGCTCAATTGCCGTGGGCTGCCATGTCCTCTTAATTATTTCAGGTCTTCAGTGATCAGCTGGATATACTTATAAGAGAAGAGACCGCCAGAGTGAAGCAGAGGTGTAGGCTTTATTACTGATATAAGCTACATGTTGACATGCAGGGCGAGTTCTCCCCATGGGAGCCTCCTCCTCCTTTCTGAGGAGAAAGGAAACCCCCCTTCTCAGGCTTTTCTGTCCCCAGTTAAGCTCTCCCAGCTGCATAGTTCACTCGTGGACAGCATGCTCTCAGCCTCTTAGCCAATTAACAAAACCTGCTCAGACCATGGACCAACCTCAAGGGTGGGATGCTTTCCCCAGCAAGTTCCCACTGAGAAAAGGTGGAAAAACAAGATAACTCATGTCTCACTCCTCAATTCCTAGCTGTTCTCTGAGGGGGCCTCATGAGAGCTCAGCAGTTAAGCCCTCACCTTTACCTGACCCAAGACCATTCACATGAGAACTGAGTTTGTGCCTTAACAGACTTCCATAACAGTCATGTTGTAAAAAATGAATTATATTTCCCTCCATCCTATCCTGTCCCCCATTTATTCTATTTTCTTTTGACCCTGTCTTTCCTCAAAAATGTTTACTTCTAATTAACCCCTTCTCCTATTTGCCCTTCCTTCTGTCATCCCCTCCACTTCCCACTTATCCCATTCCCCCCTGCTTTCCTGAAGTGTAGGATAAATTTTCTAAAAATTCTAAATTTTCATACCAAACTGAGTATACATTATTCCCTCCTTAAGTCAAATGCGATGAGAGTAAGGTTCACTCCTTCTCTCTCACCTTCTCCCTCTTTCTTTTATTTATTTTAAACCTTTTTCTTGCCTCTTTTATATGAGAGATAATTTGTCCCATTCTATCTTTTCATTTCTCCTCCCAATATATTCCTTTCTCACCGTTACTTTTATTTTTTTAGATATCATCCCTTCCTGTTCATCTCACCTCGTGCCCTCTATCTAGATGAATATAATCCCTCCAACTACCCTAATACTAAGGAAAGTTTTAATTGTTACAAATATTATCTTTCCATGTAGGAATGTAGCTAGTTCAACTTTACTAAGTTCCTTATGATTTCTCTTTCCTGTTTACCTTTTCATGCTTCTTTTGATTCTTGTGTTTGAAAGTCAAATTTTCTATTTTGCTCTAGTCTTTTCATCAAGAATACTTGAAAGTCCTCTATTTCATTGAAAGACCATTTTTCACCAGAAATATTGTACTTAGTTTTGCTGGGTAGGCAATTCTTGGTTTTAATCCTAACTCCTTTGACCTCTAGAATCTCATATTCCAAGCCTTAAAATTCCTTACTGTAGAAGCTGCTAGATCTTGTGTTACCATGATTATTTTTCCACAATACTTGAATTGTTTCTTTCTGTCACCTAATAATATTTTCTCCTTGACCTGAGAGCTCTGGAATTGGGCAACAATATTCCTAGGACTTTTCCTTTTGGAATCTCTTTCAGGAGGCAATCAGAGGATACTTTCAATATCTGTTTTTCCCTCTGGTTCTAGAATATCAGGGCAAATTTCCTTGATAATTTCTTGAAAAATGATATCCAGGTTCCTTTTTTTATCATGGTTTTAGGTAGTCCAATAATTTTTAACTTATCTCTTGTGGGTCTATTTTCTAAGTCAGTTGTTTTTCTGATTAGATATGTCACATTATCTGCTCTTTTTTCATTCTTTTGTTTTATAATTTTTTTTGTTGTTTTATAATTTCTTGATTTTTCATAAAGTCATTAGCTTCCATCTGCTCCATTCTAATCTTTAAGAAAGTGTTTTCTTCAGTGAGCTTTTGGAACTCCTTTTCCATTTGACCAATTCTGCTTTTTAAGGCCTTCTCCTCTTTGACTTTTTGGATCTCATTTACCATTTGGGTTAGTCTATTTTTTTCAGTGTTATTTCTTCAGCATTTTTTTGGTTCTCTTTTAGCAAGCAATTGACTCATTTTTCATGATTTTCTTGCATCATTCTTATTTCTCTTCCCAAATTTTCCTCTACTTCTCTTACTTGATTTTCAAAATCCTTTTTGAGCTCTTCCATAGCATGAGACCAATTCATACTTTTCTTGGAGGCTCTGATTGCAGGAACTTTGACTTTGTTGTCTTCTTCTGTTTGTATATTTTGGTCTTCCTTTTTACCAAAGTTAAGATTCTATAATATGATTCTTTTTTCCAATTTTTGCTCATTTCCCCAGTCATTTACTTGACTTTTGAGTTCTTTGTTAAGGTATTCCTCTGCTTCTAGTGGGGATGGGGAGGTGTACTGTCAGCTGCTCAGTCTCCCTTCCTCCCAATCTATAGGTCTAGAACTTCAGAAACAGCTGCCGCTGCTGCCTCTAATCCTGCTGCTGCAGGCTCCTTCACCCCTTCACTGTCCTGAGACTCAGGCCAAATGACTCCGCTCTCTCACACAGGTCTCACAGGTTTTTCAGGATTTAAGGTGAAACCTGACTTGGTTTTTATTTGAATTTCTCTTATTATGTAGAGATATTTTCATGTGATTGTGAATACTTTGTAATTCTTCTTTTGAGAACGATATTTGATATTCATTGATTATTTATCTGTTGGTTAATATTATGTTCATTTTTAATTCTCTGGAATTTTCAATTTCAAGTTTGGGAGGTACTTTTATTTCCTCAATTTCCTTCTCTCAACATTTGGAGGTGTCTTGCTGCTACATAGCAATACAATAGAAAGTTATTAAAAATGTCTTCTCTATAACAATGCTATATGCCATTAGTGTGAATGTATGGCCTTGTTTTATGCCTCCTCTGATGTTTAAGATCAGAAGGTCATTGAACAGTGTTATTCCTATTGTATCTTTCAAGGAATCTTGAATGAGAATTGTGTGTCGCTAGGAGACATCTCTTAAAAATGTCTGTAAAGAGGTGTTGTGTTTTGTTTTATTAAATCAAAAGCTTTTTCATAAGACCAATAAGTACAGTAGTATCATATACTCTCTGCATGTTTCAGTTAATTATGAAGTGATAAAGATATAGGACACTGTTAAATATTGTTTACCAGAGCCTTCTGAGGATACCCTTTATTTATGTAAATATGACTCTTATAAAGATAGGAGTAGTTATCGATTTTCTCATGCTCATCTTTTTTTTTTTTTTGACATTAATAAAGTCCAGGATTTTTTCCATACCTTTGGTATCTTCCCTTCCTTCAGCTACCATGGCATACAAAATCTAAGTTGTATATAGTAGTGATTGTAGAACACTGAAAATAAAGAAAATTAATCTTAAAAAAGAGGGAAAAAAGAATTTGGATGCTATACCACTTGATACATATGTATTTAATATTGATATTGTTTCATTGTGTATGGTACCTTTTATTTAATTTTTAATATTTTTATTCATTTTCAGCTCAAATATATAAAGAAAAAAGAACATTCCATGTACACAATACAACATAGAGAATTCAGTATGAAACCATGAATTTCCATTTCACACTGTTTATTTTTTAAACCATGTAAGAAGTAGTACATATTGCTTTTCAAATCTACTTTTTTTTCAAAAGGTGCTTTTCTGTACTTTCTATTAAGTTTTCTTTTGTTCTCTGCCATGCATTTTTCCCCTCACTCCCCACCTTGCCAGAGAGAAAGCTACCATTATACACAAATATGTATGGTCAACCTGGCAGAGTATGATCTAAGAAAGACAAGTGAAATTAGGTTGCCTGCATGTTTATTTTCTCTCAAGTTGGCAGCATGCATGGGGAGCGACAGGAAAAGGCTGAGTTCCCCTTGGACTTAGGGTACAGCTTTTCAACCTTTCTCACAGGGGCTGAGGTCATTCCATTATCAACTCATCTCTGGACAGGGGAAATACTCCTTGTATGAGGACACCTACCAATGTGGGTTTTCTAGACAAAAGAAAATGTGAGTAGAACAATGAACTTCCCCTACCTTAGATTAATCTATGGTACCTTTTAGCAAAATGTAGTTTCTTTCTTTCTCTCTCTTAATTAGGTCTATTTTTACTTTTAATTTGTCTGAGATCAGGATTACTACCCCTGTTTTTTTTTAACTGCAACTGAATCAAAATACTCTAGCCCCTTACTTTTACTCTATATGTATCGCTCTACTTCAAGTATGTTTCTTGTAAGTAACATATTGTAGGATTCTGGATTTTGATTCACTTTGCTATCTGCTTCTGTTTTATGGGAGAGTTCATTCCATTTACATTTACAGTGAGGATTACTGTGTATTTCCCCCCTTCCTATTTTTCCTTCCGTTTATCCTCTTTCTTCTTTTGCCTTTTCCCTCCTCAGTAGTGTTTTGCTTCTGGCTACCATTTCCTCCAATTTGCCCTCCCTTCTGTGAGTCCCCCCTCCCTTTACTTAATTCCCTCCCCTCCTGCTTCCCTGTTGGGCAATGTAGGTTTCTAAATTCAACTGATTGTGTATATTATTCCTTCTTGAGGGGCAATAATGATGAGAGTGTGGTTCAAGGGATTCCCATTGCCCACCCTTCCATCTTCCCTTCCACTGTAATAAGTGTTTCATACCTCTTCATGTGAAATAGTTTACCCCATTTTATCTCTCCCTTCTTTCAGCATCCAGTGTTTTCATGATTTCTGTGTCATTCTCTCAAATTCACCTTATACCTATACCCTTTTTCTATGTATATTTCTTCTAGCTGTACTATTAGTGATATAATTTTTAAGAATTAAAAGTATCATCTTCCCATTTAGTGATGCAAACTGTCTAGTTCTGTTGAATCCCCTACGTTTTCTTTTCTCTTTTTACTTTCTCTTTTACTTTCTCTTGGGTCTTGATGTTGGAGATTACATTTTAATTCTGGTCTTCTCCTTATAAAAGCTTGAAATCCTTCTGTTTCATTGAATGACCATTTCCTCTTTACCCCCTCTTAATGTATTGATTTCTTAATTTCTCTGGGAAAATGATTCTTGGTTGTAGTCCTAGCTCCTTTGCCTTCTGGAATATCATGTTCCATGGCTTCTGATCTTTTAATATTGTGGATGCTAAAGCCTGTGTCATCCTGATTGTAGCTCCCCAATATTTTAATTGATTTTTGTTGCGGTGGTTTTCTGCTCACTTGCAGTATTTTTTCCTTGACTTGATAGTTCTGTAATTTGGCTTTAATATTCCTGGCAGCTTTTATTTTGTGATTTCTTTCCTGAGGTGATCAGTGGATTCTTTCAAATGCCTATTTTGCCCTCTGGTTCCAGAAAATCAGGACACTTTTCCTTGCTAATTTTCTGAAAGATTCTGTCCAGGTCTTCCTGTTGATTATGGTTTTCAGGTAATCCATTGAATCTGATATTGTCTTTTTTAGATCTGTTTTCCAGGTCAGTTGTTTTTCCAACAAAGTATTTTAAATTTTCTTCTATTTTTTCATTCTTTTGAGTTTGTTTGATTCTTGATGTGTCATGCATTCATTGGCTTTCACTTGTCTAATTCTAACTTTTTTCCTTTGTACTTTCTTTTCCATTTAGCCAACTGTAATTTTTTAAGGAGTTGTTTTTTTCAGTGGATTTTTATATCACCTTTTTCATTTTGTCAGTTCTACTTTTTAAGCAGTTTTCTTTTTTCAAGCTGTTGACTCTTTTTTTCATAATCCTCTTGTGTCACTCTCATTTCTTTTCCCAATTTTTCTTTTACCTCCCTTACATGATTTTTAATCTCCTTTTTTGAGCTCTTCTATGAGTTTTTTCTGGGCTTGAGACAGTTCCTCTTTTTCTTTGGGATTTTATCCATGGATGTTTTGACATTATTGACCTCTTATGAATTTGTGTCATGATCTTTCCTATCACCATAATAATTTTTTACAGTCAGATTATTTTTTGTTCTCTTTGGGGAATTTTTTTCCTTCTAAATTTGTACTCTGCTTGCAGGTTGCAGCCCTGAGGCCTACAGGGTGCCTCTTTGTGATGCTACATTGAGGGAGTGAGTTAAGGAGTGGCTGGTCTACTGGAGGCTACAGAAATCTGACAGCTTACCTGGTACTGAGCCAGAGTCCTAGTGCAGCTCTTGTGGGTGTGCTGAAATTAGTGGTGTGTTTCTGCATTTTTCTGGAGGTGCATTGAAGTACATGGCAGTCTGACCTCTGCCAGCTGCCTGTTTGCCCTGGGTTAGACTGAAGCAAGTAGTGGGGGGCCCCCAGCACTGGCGGCTGACTGCCTGTTGATTAGGCACCCATAGGGTTAGTGTATATAGTGAAACATGTTATATTTTAAAACTAAGTCACTATGTGTCCCCCCAGAGATACTTACTGGTTTAGTAGCCTCTCTTTTTAAGTCTGACATTACTTTCCTACATCAGTACACATTATATATAAGAAGGTAAGGTATATGACACTTACTGAGCTGCAGGTGATAACTACTAAAGAATTGATAAACCTGAGAATTGGCTATGATTCTAAACCTCATTGCTGTCTGAAACCTCATTGGTGTGGGTATTCTCTCCATTAGTGTGGGTTGTAATTGAATGTGCAAGTTTACAGCATTGACTTCAATTGTCATGAAATATTATGAGACAATATCTCAACGATATTTTAGTTTGCAGTCCTTGTACTTGCTCAAATCAAAAACGTCCCCCCAGCCTTCCTTGAATTATTGATCAGTACTAAGGAGGCCGTTTCCTACTCTGACATTCTTCAAAGACCTCATCAGCCTGTATTAAAAAAGACTCAGCTAGGTTCACCAAGGCACCCACATTTCTAGGAACTAAGATGAGCATTACTAAAGCAGGAGTTTGTATTATTTACGGTGATCAAACAAAGAATGGGAATACTTTTTGGTTAACTCAGTTAAGAACCATAGTGTCCTTTCCTTTTTCTCACCTCTGACACAAACTAGTTGAGTGACCCAGTTCTAGTCACTTCAAAGCTTTAGACAACTTTAAAATTAGGTCGTGATGAGATGCTGAATGCATTGGTTAGGGAGTTTTGTCACTTGTGAGTTCTTATTATTTGTGAACAAGACTATGTGAAGAACCATTTATGTTCACTTAGATTCTGCATGGGACTTTTTCTGAGATACTGGTAAATACCATTCTTTAGAACCATATGATTCTCTATCAATTGCTGTTAATAAGTAGTCTCTGAACAAGTTATCTCTGCAGTTACACTTATCAAAGCATTTTATGATCTTAATATAGGAATAAGAAATTCCTTGTGTGTGTAGATCTGTATAAAATATACACATATGTGTAATGCTTTGCAAATCATAAAACAGTACATGGAATTTAGTTGTTATAATTATTAAAAGTATGTTGTAGAATTGCACAATCCGGTCAATGTAAATCACTAGATTTGTAATCAGGGTCTATGTTCAAAATACTAGGTCTTTTTACTGGTCATGTTACCTTAGGAAAATTATTTAACCTCTTTTTACTTCAGTTTCTCCATCTGTATGATAAGGGTATAATCTTAAATAATTTCTGAGATTCATTTCTATGATTCTATGAAAGCTGAAATTTTGTATATCTTTGACAATATGTTATAGGGAAACCTTTCAAATGAAGATTATGATGAGGCCTCTGAGAAAGCTCAGATTTTTAAAATTCAGGCAATTCCATACCCCTCAATAAAGTTCAGATGTTATTTTCCTCCAAACAGGCATCTCTGACAACCTGAGTTGCTGAAAAGGTACATGACAAACACTTGATAGGAGTCAGGTATAATTAGCCATTTCTCTAAAAACATCAGAAATTACCTACCTGATCTATAAAACTCAAATACATAATGTTGATGGAGCATGTGCTAACCAACCTTATACGACTGAGCTTATCTTCTTTAAAAAAAAAAAATCCTATTGGTGTCCTAAGAGTTCATTAGAGATAGATGTCCTACTTCTGAATCTCTTACTAAAGGTGTGATACCAGGCAATTCATTTAACCTCTTTGTATGTCAATTTCTTTATCTGTAAAGTTGGGTTGCCCTTGATGACATTTCAAAATCCTTTCATTTCCAAATCTATGATCCTTATAATCTTAGGACCTGTTCAATGTCTTATCATTTAAAGAGAAATAAAGTGGGAAGTGGTTCAGTTTATAGAGAACAGAGCTACCCTAAGAACAGTGAATCAATAAGTCTTCTATGATTTTTACACCTGAAGAAGTCACTGCCCATTTCTGTATTAATTTGTGCAACTTCCAGAGGTCAATATCAATTCACTAAGAAGACTCATCCTTAGTTCTGTGCTTTTTTAGCTATTTTAATAGGACTTAGATAAAGGCTATTCTTATCAATTTGCAGCAACACAGATCTGGGTAGGATAGCTAATATACTGAATGACAGAATTAAGAGTCCAAAAAAATGTTGACAGTTTAAAAGCATTAGGCTAAATCTAATAAGATAAAATTCTGTGCCATGAACTGTGATAGATATTTATCTTCTGTTGAGAGAAGCAACTTTTACATGAAGTATATGCCGTGTGATTCAGGTGGGGGGTGAGGGCACTAGCTTCTAGAGGGATCAGGAAAAAATTCATAGGAAAATAGTACATAAATTAATCTTTGAATGAATGGTTCATTCTACCAGATGAAGAAGCTCCAAAGTCCAACCATTTTACAGACAAGAAAACTAAGGCCCAGAGAAAGCATGTGATTTACATAGAACATATGAGTAATTTGAACCAATGTCCTCTAACTCTTTTTGTACCCACTATGCCTCCTGGAATTCCATACATAAGTGAAGTCATTTAACCTTAAAAACTAGTAAGACAGAAAACAATCTCTAAATTTCCAGAATTCCAATTTTATTATATCATTGAACTTAAGATGAAAATAATTGCAAAACTAAACAAAAATAATCTTCATTAGAATAAGAATAATTTTTATTCATTGTCAGAATTCTAATATGCAATGAGTTATTTGCTTATTTTGATTTTATAGAGAAATTCTGGGACTAGAAAGACCCATTTCTTTAATGTTTGATTATCCAGAATTTCACCAATCCACATGGGTTTTTGTCCATCAATTACAACAGGTAAGGGAGGTATTATATAATTATATAGATGCCACCTTCAGCCTTTCTACAGACTTGACTTAAAGCTACTTTCTAATTAGTGAGCCTACTTTGAGTACTAATGCATAGCCTTCTTTGCTGCTTTTATCCTTATTAAAATAGCTCCATATTTCCAAGCCATGTTGAAGAAAATCTACTAACAGTAATAAAAAGGTGTCAAAGGGAAAGAATGGGCAGGTAATTACATTGGAAATGACTATCCTTTATGAAAATATTTATATGTTTTTGATGAGCTGATGTTAAAATAAATGTCCTACAGACGCTAAAGTATTTTTCTACTTCTTTTGAAACATTTGTCTCAGATTCTAAAAACAACCACTTCTCTGATCAACTTATCAAATCTTAAAAAGCAGTAATATTCCACTGGCAATGCAAGAGTTAATAAAACATTTTGAACAGAAAGGGTGTTTTGCTATTGTGAGGGGATGGGGATGAAAGAGAAAGAAAAGAAAATTACATTTTAAAAAATCCTTTAGTTTGAGCGTCAAGCCCCATAGGAATGTTAATAGTAAAGAAAAATAATAATGTTTACAGGCATAATTTTATTTAAAAAATTAAGTTGTATGCTTTAACAGACAACTAAGAAAACCAAACAGAACGCAGGGTAAATTGGCAACTCTTCATTGTTAATAGATAATAGTTTGTAATTTTTTAATCATTGTTTCCAGTTTATAGCTGAGTAAATATTTGCTTTGGTTCTATATAATACTCCTACATATCAGTGCATAAATAGTTCTAATTTGGATATTATGAAGCAAAATTCAACACCCTGGAAATCCAGAAATGTGATGGAGTCTCTCACTAGATTACCTTCAACCTTGGTTCCAATCTGCTGAAACAATATTAAAAGTACCAAATGAATCAATTCTTCTAGCTATTCTCCTTCAATATTTTCTTCTTTTTTTTTTTTATTAAACTTTGTTGACCTTCTGTTAGCTGCTAACCCTTACAAGTACCCAAACAAAGGACCTACTGTAGACTTTGATTCAGCTGCCAATTTGATTACTTTGGCTTAGAGAGAAGCAGGCTACTTGGGTTGTTGAATCAGGGTCATTCATTGACATTCTCTTTTTTCAACATCTGTAGCCCCTGGCAACCAATTCCAGAGTGGGTTTGGCAAAGCTGTAGACCATAAATGATGCATTTAGTGCAATGTGATCAGTGCACCCTTTTCATAGTTGGGGTGAATTATGATCCTGGCTTTCTTCATGGCAGTATGCTTGCAGTTTCACTAAAAACAGCTCTCCATCCCCCTCCCCCAGGAGGCAGCCAATGGATCTATTCTTGTCTTAGTTGTTACTTGGGTAACAAAAAGGTTTTTCTTATATTTTGTATTGAAATAGGATAGCTATAACCATACAGTTTTGAAATTTTTATTTGCTCATTTCATTGTAAACATTTTGCTAGTTGTTTTTAAAAAAATTTTTACAGAAAACATCTTGTCTAAGGGAAGTCTTCTCATGTCAAAGAAAAATCAAACTCTGCATCTTCTTCACCTGACAATAGCTGAAAGTGTTTTGTGTATAGGTGGCTAGGACTCTGCTATGTTTCACTGTCCCACTGTCTCTTAAAAGTAACAAGCTCAACACATTGCTAAGAGCCTAACTAAACCCACCTCTGAAGTGACACTTAGGACTAACAAAAGAGGAAGAGAAAAACAGTAGAAACAGACATTCAGAGATCTGGGTAAGAACCATAGTCTATAGGCTTTAGGATCTTTTTTTTTTTCCCTACCTCTATGACCTGGGATTCAAATCTTAGAGGTGACATAAATAAAATCGGTCAATACTGCATTAGAAATAATACATAACATGTATTTCTTGCAGCAACTACCTAGCATGGCATGAATATCCCCCCTCCAAAAATAACCAAAAAGGTGGTAAAGTTGATCTATAAAATAAAAGTAATTCTGGTTTGGGTGAATCATTGTAATTACAATCACTTAGTAAATAACTATTTACTTTTAATAATTGAATAGTACAAGGCTCATTGATGTTTATAAATGAAACAAACAAAGTCTTAGAACGCACATTAAGCAAACAAGTATTTATGGTAAGTACAATGGAAATAGACAGACAGAGGAAAAGAGAATATCCTGAAAGTGATACCTCAGGATAATAGCCATCCCTACACAACTCTTCCTGCTTCTCCAGTTTACGACTCTAGCCTACAGCTATTTCTGGCTGTCTGTAAGATACCATGATTTCATTGTCCACACATGTGAAATAGAACACTAATAACTGATCTATCTTTTTAAACAGTTGTCCTTTTTAACACTGCCCACCTGTGCCTTTTTTACTTTCTAGACTGATGACCTTACCTATAGTGATTTTTCTATCATGTTTTACTGTTTCTTCTATCTTCACACTCCCCACAGACTCATACTCTCCCCCACCAACCTATTACAGCCAGAATTCTGACTGGGTCCAAGATGTAATGGCACTATAACTCTTAAATCTATTGGAAATCCACCAGCACATGCCATTTCTTTTTCAAAAGCATGGAATTGCTCTCAGATTTATAAAACCTTTGAGTTGGACATCTCTCACTTTTAAAAAATGATTCTTTTATCAAACCTAAAATCTTTTGCCTCAGCAGCTTGCTTCCTCTTTGGAGACTTGATCAACTCATTTCTCTTCTACATCACAATCCTTCAAATACTTGAAGACAGAGGCAGAGCCAAAATGGCAAAGAAAAGGCAGGAAGTTCCCAGAGCTCTCCCCAGTTTCCCTCAAAACAACTTTTCATCAAGCTTCAAAACAAATTCTGGAGTGATGGAACCCACAAAAAGATGGGGTCAAATAATTTTCTAGCCTAGGATAATTTAGAAGGATTGTAGGAAAGCTCTGTCTCACTTGGATAAAAGAGGAGTGCAGCCTAGCACAGAGGTGTCTGAACAAGGCAGAGGCAGGTCCCTCCCCCCAGCACAGATCAGCAACGAAGGCCCAGGGGTCCTGGCTTGTCAGGCCAGCAGCAAGGTTTCCAGGCCCAGTGCATCAGGGGAACTGCTAGCCCTGGAATCCCCAGAGCAACAGATAGGACTGGGCCAAGTGACTGCAGGCTGGAGTAAACTGCCAGCCTGAGCAGCAAGCTAGTGACCAGATTCCAGGGCCAGGCCAAGAAGCTCGGGACAGTGACTTCTGTGCCCTAGGAACAGAGCTCTGCTATAAACGTCATGAAGTAGGCTGGAAAAGGAGCAAAAAACAAAACAGTAAAAGCTCTGACCATAGAAAGTTACTATGGTGGCGGGGAAGATCAAAACAAACTCAGAAGAGGACAATGAAATCAAAATGCCTGCCTGCAAAGCTGCTGCTTCTCCTTCTCCTCTTCCTCTTCCTCCTCCTCCTTCTCCTTCTCCTCCTCCTTCTTCTTCTCCTCTTTGTTCTTCTTCTCCTCCTTCTCCTGCTTCTTCTTCTCCTTCTCCTCCTCCTGCTCCTGCTTCTTCTCCTCCTTCTTCTACTCCTTCTCCTCCTCCTTCTTCTCCTCCTCCTCCTCCTCCTCTTCCTCCTCCTTTTCCTTCTCCTTTTCCTCTTCCTTCTTCACATCCTCTTCCTCTTCCTTTTCCTCCTTTTTACTTCATCACATGTGATCCATATGGAAAATCATACTCTTTATATGTGGGTGTTCTATCCAAAGGAATATAATTTTTGGTCATTTATACTTTGTAAGATATCTTAGCATTTGGGGAATGGAAATTTTGAAAATTTTTCTGGTTATTTTATCTTTTTTTTTAAAAAAACTGGGATAACTAACTCTTGTTCTTGTGTAGGTTTCATTTATGATTTCTTGAAATATAATTTTGGAAAAATAGTCACAGAGGAAGGGGTGTGAGTAACTTTAAAATGGAACATTGGGGAGTTTGGATTGAGAGGAATGGGAATAAGGGAGAGAATGTAGTTTAAATGATGACAGCTGGCAGTTCAGGATCACTGGGACAGTGAGAGTCTTACCAGGGAGAGTCTGTAATTCTAATTATTATAGGGAACTCCCAATTCAATGAGAACCATTTCAGTCTTGAGTATTTTAAGGAAATTTTAGCTGCCTATTAATACCTACTTAGTAAGTTAGATATTTTGCCTCCTCTTCTTGGTCTCATCTAATGCAGTTCATATGTGACAAATGTATACAAAAGTAGTTTTATTGTAAAATCAGGCACAGTGACCTGACAGAGCATGAGTATTTCCAACAATGAAAACACAACTGTAGTTTGTTTTTTTTTGAGTTACATAGGTGTGTATATGTTAATCTCTAGCAGTTATACAGCTATCTAAAGTTTGTAAACTGTTTTGCATATAGATTGTTGTGCCCCTCAATAAACAGGAGGGCTCTTACTCTCCATTTTAAAGATGAGGAAATTGAGCTTTATAGCATTTAAGTGATTAACTCATGGTCACATGGCTAAGAGGGATTAGCTTTGAACTGAAGTCTTCTGCACTCCAAGCACTGTGTTCACAGGTTGACCTGGAGTGAGCAACATTGTATCCTAATCAGTCATAAACATAAGCATTTGTTCATCAATCTGAAACCCGCAGGAAATCAGGGTAAATCTCATAAAATATAGCAAAATATCTGAAGAGAACCTGAATTTAGTCTATATTTCCTTCTAATTGTTTTCTTGATTTTATTTGATTTTTCTGGGAATATTGGAGAGTAAGCTAAATGCATTGGTTGCATATATTTTTACTTACAATTCTCTTAGCATCATGATTTAGGAATTTTTTTTAATGGCTGAGAGAAATTAGAGAATTAGAGAAATTAGTATTGGTGAATGTGAATTCTCCATGTACCCAGACCTGTTTGAAAATTACCTACAAGTTTGTTTTAGACCCTGCAATTCCTAATTAAGTTCAAGTGTCTGAAAGAATCTAGATGTACTACAGCCTATTTTATTAATGAAATTGTGGCTTCTGTTCAGTTACCAAATGGAACAAGCCCTGGGTTTTAAAATTCAACCTTTCTGTATGAATGTTAAATTATTTCTTGAAATTCAGTTGAATTTTTAAAAAACTAGAGAACATTTAGCAAATTAAGAGTATCAGAATTGGTGGCAGAAACACAATATCTACTCTTTACAGTCTGAAGGAACTTTTGGATGCTGTTTTATAAGTTAGGAAATAAAGAGAAAATGCTTTACTTTAGGGTTAGAAATCTTGGAAGAAAATATAGGCAAGTTCATTTTTCCAAATTAAAAGAGAAAATATTATTTCTAATTAAATTTAATGTGTAATTGATGAAAAGATCTTTATACAATAGTCATACTTTGAGTATTTTCATTTTGATGTGCTTTGAATATTTGTAAAGATGTGCCCCATCTAGGATATGTGTCATCAATGATAGAAGTAAACTAAATAGAGCTTTGCATGTAGTGGTTGCATCTACCTGAGGAGAGCTATCAATTTCATTGATGGGTGTTTGCCATCTCTTCAGGTGGTTAGTTCTAATAAATCATTGTAACTAGGGGTACAGGTAAAGAAGGAAAGATAGTGGATCTAAACAATCAAAACAAAATGCTACTTCTTCTTCTAAGTATAAAGATGTTTTCAGGCAAACTTCTGAAATTTAAATGTCAAAACCACCAATTCTGATGTCTGATATGAAAAATGTGTTTAGGAAGTATTTTAATTCTATGGTTTGGTGCAACTTGGAGTTTTAATCTAATGCTTCTAAAGGTCTCCAATTGTAAGCACATTGTCTTGTGCATGGTATGAACTTAGTACATGTTTGATGATGATGATAAATAAATAAATAAATAGATGAATTCTTTGAAAGACAGAAGAAAGTGACACAAAAATAAAATTAATTTAAAATATATATTCTTTTAATTTAGGTGAAATGGAAATTCCTGATACAAATGACCCTTTGGGACAATTGGATGGACCTGACAACCCTATTCCCACACCAAAAGGTAAAATGTAAAATATAAAATATAATATTGGAATTGAATTATTAAATGTGTAAATATATCATGAATCATAGCTTTAGAGGAACTTATTCCTACCTTTTTCCAGAAAACAAAATAAAATTCAGGCTTATTCTACTCTTTTCATTTTGTGCTAAATCAATAAAGAATAAAAATAATAAAAAGTAAACCAAATAAATTACATTTACTCATTTTGAAGACACTACCATCCTTCCAGTCACACAGGTTCGCAACTGTGGCATCATTTTTAACACTCTTTCATCCAGCACATTCAGTTAGTTTCCAGGTCTTGTTATTTTTACCTCCACAGCATCTCTTTCACTAATCTCCTCTCCAGTCACTTGGCCATCCCCATTGTTCAGTCTGTCATCTGACTCCTACCATTGTCTCCTTGTTTGTCTCAATGCCCCAAGACTCTTCTCTATCCAATCTATCCTTTCAAAGTGATTCTCCTAAAGTTCAGATCTAACCAAGTTGCTCAACTCCTTAGTATACTCCAGTGTTTTCTTGTTGCCTGCAGGATCTGGAGGATCCTGGATAAGCTTCTGTCCACAGGAGTTTTATTTTTTAGCCCTTCCCAATTTGGCCTTAACCTACCTTTCCAACCTTATTTTCCATCATCTTTCCTGGTCTTTATCATCCAGCTTAACTAGTGTTAATTCTATTCTCATGTAACATTCTATCTCCCTTTTCCTTGCTTTTGCATTATCTGACTATACCCTGTGCTTGGAATATATGCTTTTCCTAAACTTCCTCTTAGAATGTCTTCCTTCCTTTAAAACTTGGCTTAAGTCCCACCTTGTACATGAAGCTTCTCCTGATGGCCTCAGTTTACCCCCATAAATTTACTATGTATTCATTTTGTATATACATATTCATGTGTCTCCCCAACAGAATTCAAGCTTCAATTCAAAATTCAATTCAATTCAAATTCAAATGCAAGCAGCACTTACTTCATTTCGGTCTTTCACTGTAGCACATAATAAACACTTAATATATGCTTACTGATTGATTTACTGATTAGAGCTCAAAGTGACCTTAGAGGTAATTTAATCCAGTCCTCTTGTTTTACATATAAGAAATTTAGACCCAGAAATAAGTGTTTCAGTAGCTTGCCTTACACATACACTTATATTATAAATGTCATGAGGAAGTAATGGTTTGCTCTTTTGTTTTTGTTGTTGGACATGAGATTTCATCAGTATGGAGAACTCTACCCCTCTTTAACCTATAGTCGTAGAGTTACCTGGGGGCCTGAGGAGTTAAGTAGCTTGCCCACAGTTGCCTAACAATAAGAGTCAGGTGAATAGTGATTTCTTCTACTTGTGTTACTTGCTTATTTTTTCCCACTTTGAGGTTTGAGCAATGTGGACCAGCTTCAGAGAGTGACATTTTTTTTCATCTTCTGATACCCACCAAGCTCCACATTAGCTTGATACTGACTATTGTCTTTTGTCTATTTCTTCCTGGAATGGTAAAGATGAGGGCCGGTTGGAACCTGCCATGATAGAGAGAAAGAAAAATCTTAAGAGACCAATGATTAGAAGCAAACAAGCAAATGGTCAAATTGTACCATCAACAGGGCAATCCTGCTGGGTGGGCAATCACATAACAGCAAGTTTCAGGAGCAGTGTGGAATGGTGAAATATTGTTCAGTGGTTTAGTTGTGTCTGGCCCTTTATGACCCCATTTGGTGTTTTCCTGGCAAAGATACTGGAATGGTTTGCGATTTCCTTCTCCAGCTCATTTAGTAGATGAGGAACTTAGGCAAACAGGGCTAAGGGACTTGCCCTGGTTTACATAGCTAGTAATTCTCTGAGGCCAGATTGAACTCAGGAAAATAAATTTTCCTGACTTTAGGTCCTGTACTCTATCCACTATGCCACCTAGATGCCTTTCGATAAGTAATCTGAATTAATTTCTTTAAGTATTGACTGATTTGACTTTCATGCTGTCCAAGGAACACTTAAAAGTATTCTCTTTAGGGGCAACTAGGTGGTGCAGTGGATAGAGCACCAGTGCAGGAGTCAGGAGGACCTGAGTTCAAATCTCACCTCAGACACTTGACACTCACTAGCTGTGTGACCTTGGGCAAGTCAGTTAACCCCAATTGCCTCATCCTGGGTCATCTCCAGTCATCCTGATGAATATCTGGTTACTGGATTCAGATGGCTCTGAAGGAGAAGTGAGCCTGGTGACCTGCACAGCCCTCCCCCATTCAAAACAAAGTCAAGTGCAAGTCATGTCATTATTTCTCTGATGGCATGGTCTTTTTCGGCAATGAAGAATGAACACACATATAAAAGTGTTCTCTAGGACCAAAACTTGAAAGTGTTGATGCTGTGGTTCTCAGCTTTCCTTATTGTCCCACTCTCTCAGCCATACGTTGTTACTGGAAAAACCATACCTTTGACTACACAGACCTTTGTTAACAAGGCAATATCTGTTTTTTACTGTGCTATCCAGATTTACCTTGGCTTTCCTTCTAAGTATCAAATGTCTTTTAATTTCATGGCTGCCATCACCACATGCAATGATATTTGAGCCCAAGAATATAAAATCTGATACTTCTTCCGTTTATTTCTTCTAATTCTATTTGCTAGGAAATGATAGGACCAGTTCCTAAGATCTAAGGTTTTTTTGCTGTTAAACTTCAAACCAGGCTTTGTGCTCTCTTCTTTCACCCTTGTCAAGCTGATCAATTCTTCTTCCATCATAGCAATATGACTAGCATGTCTGATATTGTTGGCATTTCTCCTGGCAACCTTAATTCTGGTTATTGATTTGTCCAGACTGGAATTTTCATTTAAGTTAAATAAATTAAGTGACAACATGCACCATATTGTAATTATTTCTCAATCTTAAATCAATCAGTCATTCCATGTTCTGTCCTAATTGTTGCTTCTTAACCTGCGTACTGGTTCCTTACGATACAAGTAAAGTAATCTAATACTCCCATTTCTTTGAGGGTTGGCCACATTTTGTTGTCATCATCAGAGTTAAAGACTTTAGTAAAGTCAATGATAGAAAGCTACCTGTTTTTATGGAACTGCCTTACTCTCTCCATAATCCAGGGAATGTTGGCAATTGGCAAGATCATTCCAGTTCCTCCACTTCTTTGAAAACCAGCCTGTTCCTCTGGTAATTCTTAGTTTGTATTTTGCTGAAGCCTAGCTTGCAGAATCTAATGCATAACCTTGCTGGAGAATGAAATGAATGCAATTGTCTGGTAATTTGAATGTTCTTTGGCATTGTCCTTCTTTAGGATTAGGATGTAAACTGAGCTTTTATAACTGAATGTCACTGGTAAGTTTTCCAAATTTATTGGTATATTGAGTGCAGCACTCCAACAGCATCATATTTTAGGATTTTAAGTAGCTCAGCTGAAATTCCATCACTTCCACAAGCCTTATTGTTGGCAATGTTTCCTAAGGTCCACTTCATTCTCCAGGATATCTGGCTCTAGATCAGAAACCACACCATCATGGTGATTGTTGATGTAAGGTTTTTTCTTTTATAGTTCATCTGTATATTCTCACCAAATCTTAATCATTTCTAATTCTAAGTCCCCATCATGTTTGTCTTTTATCATGCCCATTTTTGTATTAAATGTTCCCTTGAAAGCTCTAATTTTCTTGAAGAGATCTCTTGTCTTTATCATTCTATTTTTTCCCTATTTTTTTGCATTTCTCCTTTAACAAAATCTTATCTCTCCTTGCTATTTTCTGGAATTTTGAATTCAGTTGGGTAGATCTTTCACTTTCTTATTTTCCTTTTGCTTTCCTTCTTTCTTCAGCTATTTGTAAATCTTCATCAGACAGCCATTTTCTTTGGGAATATTTTTTGTTTCTGCTTCCTACACAATATTGTGATTCTCTATCCATAGGTCTTCAGGCACTCCACCAGATCTCTTAAATCTATTCATCACTTCCACTTCATATGTATAAAGGATATTATTTAGGTCATACCTACATGATTTGATGATTTTCCCTGCTTTCTTCCCTTTAAATCTGAGTTTTGCAATAAGAAGCTCATAATCCGAGCTACAGTCAAATCTGGGTTTGTTTTTTTTTAAATTGACTGTGTAAAGCTTGTCCACATTTGGCTGCAAAGTATATGAACAATCTGATTTCAATATTGACCCTCTGATGGTGTCCATGTATAGAGCCAACTTTTGGGTTGTTGAGAAAAGTGTCTGTTATGAAGTTGTCTTGACAAAACTCTATTATTCTCTGTCCTACTTCATTTTGTACTCTAAGGCCAAACTTGTCTATTGTTCCAATTATCTTTTGATTTCCTACTTTAGCATTCAAATCCCCTGTGATTAATGTGACATACTTTTATGGTGTTATTTCTACAAGATGTAGGTTTTTATAGAACTCATCTACTTTGGCCCCGTGGGCATCAGGGATTGCAGCATAGATTTGTATTATTGTGATTTTCAACGATTTGCCTTGGATTCAAACATATGTCATTTCTGTGATTATACCTGAATACTGCTTTTCTCACCTTTTTATTGCTTATGAGGCTACTCCATTTCTTCTAAAGAATTCTTGCCCATAGTAGTGTCTGTAATGATTTTTTGAATTAAATTCACTGATTTCCATCCACTGATACCATTTGACTCAGTTCTCTCTATATTTTAGAAATGAGGCTTTTATGAGAGACACTAGTTGTAAAAATTCTTTCCCAGTTTTCTACTTCCCTCCTAATCTTGGTTGCATTGGCTTTGTTGGTGCAGAAACTTTTCAATTTAATGTAATTAAAACTATCCATTTTAAAATGTTTTCTTGTTTTGTCATAAATTTCCTCCATTCTCCATAAATCTGGCATATAAACGACTCCTTGCTCCCCCAATTTGTTTATAGTATCAGCCTTTATATCTAAATCATGTACCCATTTGAACTTTATTTTGGTATATGTTGTCAGACGTTGGTCTATGCCCAGTTTCTGCCATGATATTTTCCAGTTTCACAGAAGTTTTTGTCAGATAGTGAGTTCTTGTCCCAGAAGGTGGAGTCTTTGGGTTTGTCAAACAGAAGATTGCTATAATCATTGACTGCTGTGTCTTGTGTACCTGTCGTGTTCCACTGACCTACTCCTTTATTTCTTAGTTAGTAGCAAGTACTTTTGATGATTACTAGAACTGAAGATCCAGTATGGCTAGGTCACCTTTCCCAGCATTTCAAAAAGGATTTTAAAAAGAAAATTAGAAAATTAAAAGAAAAATGGGAAAAGAAATGAGTAACGCAAGAGAAGTATGGAAAAAGAGTCAAAAGCATGGGAAAAGACATACAGAATTCATTGATGAAGGTAACTCCTTAAAAAATAGAATTGATCAAGTGGAAAAGGAAGTAAAAGAAGTCAATAAAGAAAATAATTGCTTAGAAATCAGAATTAGGCAAGTATAAGCTAATCACTCCATGAAACATCAAGATATGTTAAAAACACAATCAAAAGAATAAAAAAATAGAAGAAAATAGAAAATTTCTCACTGGAAAAAACAACTGACCTGGAAACAGAAAGACATGATAAAAAAAAACAAGCCTGGATAATATCTTTCAAGAAATTTTCAAGGAAAACTACTGTGATACCCTAGAACCAAAGGGCAAAATAGAAACCAAAAGAATTCACCCTTCACCACTTGAAAGAAAATGAAAACTCCCAGGAACAGCACAGCCACATTGCAGAGCTCAGAGATCAAAGAGAAAGTACTGCAAGCAGCCAAAAAGAGCCAATTCAAATATCATTCAAACAGATAATTTAATTAAAGATAAGAAAACATAAAAACTTTATGGAATACAGGCAAATCAATACTTAGGAGAAAATGTGTATCTCTGAAAAGGCCAGCCTAAAACCGACAAGGTGTCCCAGTGTATCCTGGGCCATCTCCTGTCATCCTAATGAATATGTGGCCACAGGACCCAGATGGCTCAGGAGGAGAAAGTGAGGTTGGTGACCTTGCACAGTTTTCCCTCCCTCCAAACAAAGTCAAGTGCAAATCATATCATCAATTCTCTGATGTCATGGTCTTCAAAAACAAAGGACAAACACAGACAGACCAATCAGTAAAATAAAGGAAAAGCATATCAATGAATTGGGCATGCAACTAAAATAACTAGAAAAAGAACTAATTAAACATTCCCAATTAAAGGCCACATTGGAATGCCTGGAAAAATAATAAATCATCAGCATTTCTATATATTACCAACAAATTCCAGCAGTAAGAGATAGAAAGAGCAATTCCATTTAAAATAATAGGAGTCTGTGTGTGCATTTGTCCTTAGTTGCCAAAGAAGATCATGCCATCAGAGAAATGATGACATGACTTGCACTTGACACCAGTCTCACTTCTCCTCCAGAGGCATCTGAATCTAGTGACCACATAGTCATCAGAATGACTGGAGAAGACCCAGGATGAGACAGTTGGGGTTAAGTGACTTGCCCAAGGTCACACAGCTAGTAAGTGTCAAGTATCTGAGGTGAGATTTGAACTCAGGTCCTCCTGACTCCTGCACTGGTGCTGTATTCATTGTACCACAGGAATCTAACTGCCAGGGCAAGCCCAGAAAAAATATGAACCAAATTAGAAATCACTCTTCACACAAATAAAGTCAGCTCAAAACAACTGTAAAAATGCTAATTGCTTACAGGTAGGCTGAGACAATAATAAAAATGACAATTTTGCCTAAATTAATATATTTACTCAGTGCCACCAATCAAACTATTGAAAAGTTATTTTATAGAGCTAGAAAAAAATGACAAAATTCATGTAGAAAATCAAAAGGTCAAGGACTTCAAGGGAATAAGTGAAAACAAAGTGAATGAAAGAGGTCTATATACAGATTTCAAACTGTATTATAAAGCAATAATTATCAAAAAAAATTGGTATTGCCTAAGAAATAGAGTGGTAGATCAGTGGAAGAGATTAGGTACATACATTATGGTAAATGAAAATAGTAATCTAGGATATGATAAACTCAAAGATCCAAGCTTTGGAGACAAAAACTCATTACTTGGCAAAAACTTCTGGGACAATTTTGTATAATAGTATGGCAAAAACTAGGTATAGACCAACATCTCACATCTTCCATACCAAGATAAGATCAAAATGCATGCATGATTTATACATAAGGGTAATAAGATCAACAAATTAAAAGAATATGGAATAGTTTCCCTGTCCAATCTTTGGGTAAGGAAAGAATTTAGGACCAAAAAAGAAATGGAGAATATTACTAAATGTAAAATAGATACTTTTGATTATATAAAATTTAAAAGTTTTTGCATAAATAAAACCAATGCAACCAAAATTAGAACCAAAGCAGAAAACTGGGAAAATATTTTTCCAATAAGTATTTCTAATAAACCCCTCATTTCTCAAATATATAGAGAACTGAGTCATATTTATATGCAAATCATTACCCAATTGATAAATGGTCAAAGGATATGAATATGCAGTTTTCAAAGAAATCAAAATTATCTATAGTCATATCAAAAATATTCTAAATCACTAGTGATTAGAGAAATACAAATTAAAGCAACCATGAGGTGTACCACCTCACACCTATCAGATTGACTAATATGACAGAAAAGGAAAATGGTGGAATTATGAACTGATCTAACCATTCTCTAGAGCAATTTTGGACTATGCTCAAAGGGCTATAAAACTGTGCATACCCTTTGACCCAGTAATACTACTGCTACATCTTTATCCCAAAGAAATAAAAAAAAAGGGAAATTACACATACACCCACACAGTAGCAAGGTGCCCTTAGAAAAATCTGGAAAGACTTATATGAACTGATCCAAAGTTAAGTGACCAGAATCAGATACAGACAGAAAATTAAAACCTAATTTTTATACTTAGCACTATTCATTCCTACTTGGCATTATTCATTCCCCCATTTAGAGGATGAGACTCCACTAAGGAATTAATTACAGAACACTTTTAATAAGAAGATGTGTTCTAATAGAAAAATGAATTCATTTCAAAGTTGTCAGATTAAATTCAGTTGTAACAAAAGTTCTGGGATAAGATACATAAATACACTGAGTGATCAATTCATATCAAGTAAGTTATTTATAATAAAAATACATCCAACTTCTAGCCACTTTCAAATGAATAATCCCTAGTAAAAGTGGATCTCTCTTTAAGGCATTTACAGGAGAGACCACAAGTTATGCTTCTTCTAAGATAACTAATTGTACTGGTATTCCTTTTCTTAACACAGAACTGATACAGTTACTATATTAACCTCACTAAATAACAGAATTATATACTGATTTCACAAGCGTTTGCACCATTTGCCTAAAAAGGACCTTAACTTTCACAGAAATAGTAGTAACAGATGTCAAGGCTAAATGCTTAATTTGCTAGTTGTTTGGAATATTGAAAGAACTAAAGTCCTAGACCAAATAGCTCAAATCTTATATCTGAATTTTACTATAGTAACTCAGATATGTTCCAATATTGGCCTATGAAATAAAGATTTACTATCATCTTCATATTGATCATCCAACATGATTATAGAAATTTGCCATAGAAGAGGAATAGAGACATAACTGTACAGTAAGGGAACAATGCTTCACTAATGTCAGGCAAACATTATATAGATACATGGCCAGTTGAATTGAACTAGGCTCAAAGTCATCCAGATGGGATATTTTCAAGACAAAATGTCAAATTGGGCAAATTGATTCAAGAGAATCCTGCCTCAGGTCATACTGATAGTTACTCTCCCAGCCTTTCACATGAGAACTCCACCAGCAGTTCATGCATGTAAAACCCGATAGGGTTGCTGGCATCATAGATTCACTGGCTCACTAGCATTCCTTGTTGATCATACCTGGAATTTGATTCAGAATATATCAGTTAAGTCTCATAAGGTCTTAAATAGCAAGTTCCAAAAATCAGAGTTCCAGGAAGATTCAGCTCTCAAAGATCACATATCCTAGATCACAAGTCTTGACCCTAATCTCACATTGCTGGCAGTAAAGAAATTCATAATAAAAAAAAACAAAACCACTGCTTATCTTGCTATAACTACTGCTCATACTAAGTAGATGTTTCCCCCCACATTTAACATTACATAAATGATTTTGCTTTAAGATGCTTAATAACAAACAACAGATTTGGTATATATAAACATAAAAATCCCAAATTGTATACAGAGAACAGATCAGACAGTGTTTCATAAAATAGTGCATAGTAAAACATGGTCAATTATTAACCATGTTCAAATGAACATAAACTCTTATTCTGATGTTAAAGAGACTATTCACTAAACTTTCATGAAGCAAAATAGTTGGAAACCTCCAAAATGACAGATCTCTCTTTCTTATTCAAACTTAAAGCAAAAATAAATCTTTAAAACTTGAATTTATCAGAACTAAGTTGAAATGTCTTTAAATAACATAAATAAATTCTAAAAGTACCATAAAAACAAAATAAATTTCTGATCATCACAAATTCCTAAGCACCCTGTCATCAAAAGGTGTTTGGAAATGGGGAGGAGATTCAGTTTTCTAAGCCTAAAAAAGAAAAATATACTCAATTGAATTATCCTTATCACAAAAACAAAATTTACCAAGCCTTTTAAATTTTACTTAATGTTTTTCCTCTGTCTTAAAATACATCACTTAAAAATTAAGAAAAATAATTACATTTTGGAATCCCACATAGATGTGGATATGTGATAGCTAGCTCACTTAAAACCCCAGAAAATCAACACTGGCCAATGCTGTAAACCTCCAAATTAGCATATAAATACATTCTTAGATAATGCAGGCTTGAAAATTCCACCCCCATTTTATGCAAGGATTCCCATTTACTCAGTAGGAATTCCACAACATAGACCTCTTGCACACAGGTTAAGAGTTTATGACTAAATGATTCCAAATAACACTTGTAGGTTAACAAAGGAGATTTTACAAGGTCTTTTATTTGTATAATTACCAAATTTCCTTTTTAAAATACTTGTGTAAATACTTAATTAACAGTCTCATAACTTTCATAAGTGGTAGCCAAATAATTGTACTTGAACTTCCTCTTAAATATAGGCAAAACTTGAAGTTTTTTATTTCTTAAATGATAGTTCTTCAGAATATTGCAGCATATAGTCAACAAGGCTGATTAAATGGTTGACTATTAAATCTTTTTTTTTTTAAAAAAACAGTACAGTTCTAAAGATACCATCTACATTATAAGAGAAATTGCTTTTCTAACAGCATAGATAACGGAATTGTTTATCAAATTATACAGTATAAGAAAAATAGAAATATAACAATATCCTAAGCAATATTCCGTATTTAAAAGTTTGAAACAAAACCCATTACCCATCTGGCAACCATAATTTAGTTGAAAGCACTTCCAAATGACCTTATAAAGAAAATCATTCATCTCTTCACCATTGATATTGTATAATGGTCAATCAGAAAACCCATATAAAAATTATCAAGTATGAAGCAGTCGCATCTAATTAAAAAGGTAATAAAGACAGTTAACACTCAGATAGCTTTTGTCCTATGCCAAGCACTTTATAATCATGTGGTCCTCATAACAACCCTGGAGGCAGCGTCTGTTATTAACCCCTTATGGAACAGTAAACTGAGGAAAATAGACAGAAGGTGATTGGGGGGGGGGGCTTATAGCTAATAAATTTCTTAATACCAAACAACAAATATCTTTTCATGTTAGTTTGTAATTTACTTTAATAATACTGTTAAGGAGAGAACTCTCAGACCCAAGTCTTTTTTTATATCAGGACAGATTTTGGCTTAAATCAAATCTAAATTTATGATTGCTAATGGTAACATTTAGATTTCTAAGGTCCAGTACTCTAATCACTTTAAAAGAAAAAGATTATCCTTAAATTCATATGTTTCTCTTTTTTTAAAGAGGCACGTGGTTCCAATTTCCAGCTCCAAGTAACCTTTTGCTCTACTTCCTTAAAGAGGTAGAATCCCCTGCCTCTACTTTTAAGACTTATCAACTAAAGAACATTCCAGCTCCCTATGCCCATCCTCCTGGGAATTTCAAGCTGCATATACTAGGCAATACATATGGAGTTTTACAAAACAGTTTGAAATCACACCTGTTATCTTCAGGCCAGCTTAAAATGTGCTAGGCCAAAATATCACTGGATTCTAAATTGTACAGCTACCTTTTTTTCTGACCCAGGCAAATAGACTTAAGGAATTTGACTTAATGCTTGACAAGGTGTGCTCAGTTTCTCCAGGCAGAAACCTTGAAAGCTTTCTGAATTACGAATAAGGGTGTGACCATTATATAAAGCTTTTTAAAAAGTGTATCAGTATTACTTTAAAAGAATTTATTATTAAAGTTTCTTTGGTGCAAGATTAGGAGGCATAGAATACTCATGAATATATGTTAAAATTGAATACTGACAATACACTTGTCCGGAGAATTCTGGGCTCTGGGTTGGCAGTGCTCTAGAGATAAATGCGTATCCATATGCCACTGGTGAATATGTGCTGCTCTGTTTACCTTTTAAGTGAAGTGATGAACACAATTACACCATGTAATGACTGTGCCATGCAAGGTAATAAACCAGTTTTTGGACTGAAAAAACAGAGTGCAACAATTATGTGCTGGCAACGTTTATGCTGTGAAATATTGTAATAATTAAACAATTGAACGGTAGAGGAAACATTTAAGATTTTATGTAATATCACAATAACCAGTATCTTTATCATATCCAATATTTTTGTAGTGTTCTATTTAATAAGGCCTTTTTCCTACCAATTTATCCTGAAAGGTGGATAGACATATTAACCAGATGGTTATCAAACCTTACTCTTAGACTATAACTGGTTACAGACTGATTTCTGAAACTCTTTTCCTTTGAAATTTCTACTTCTTAATTGAAATAGAATCACTGTATCTTAACCACACAAGCATTGGGTCTAGATTCTGAAATCTTAAAGTTCAATTTATAATTTCACTTATTTAGGACATTTTAAATGAGCTATGAAATGCTTACACATTTCATATTTTTTCATCACTATTTCCACCTAACCCACTGCAAAAGATTTTAAACTGACAATATATAAAAAGAAGGGATTGAAAACACATGGTGTCCTCCATTTTGATTCCTCCTAACCTTCTTTAACTTTATCTATTGACTTTCAAATCAAGCTACAAAATTTTCATTCTCAATTTTTCTACTTAAAACAAGTCAGACTTCCACACATCCTCTCAACATGCTTAAATCTTCTGAACCTGACACAAGGTACCCCCCCGAGCAACCCTCCAGGGATTGTTGGGAGGGCCTTGGAGCACATGGCTCTGTTTGCAGGGTATGTCTCCCATTTGTCCCCAAACCTTATCTACCTTTCATATTTTCACTCAAACCTTTATTTCTCTTTCTAAATCTTTCAAGCTCAGACTACCCAACTTTACATTTCAACCATATTCCAGACTGCAATACTATTATTAATAAAAAACTTCACTGTCTCTTCCTAGTCCCAATATAGGAAGAAATTTATGGGACAAATCCATTAAGATTTTTAAGAGACATGCAGTTGCTTATGTTTCTGTTGAAATTCAAGAGTGGAGTTCTGATTACTCTACAGATTGCAAGAGACTTGACTGCCTAATTAACAGTTTTCCAAATTAAAAATCATACTCACCCTCCTTTTTTGTCCCACATCTCTTCACCTTTTAAAATCTGGAGTTAACACTTAATAATTTACAAATCAAGAGAGCTGTATTTCTCTTCATCAAAACTACTTGTAAAAACAGCTTTTACAATATTAATATACATTGTAAACTAATCACTGAAATCCTAAAGTGATTACATTTAAGGCTATGATATAAAGGATCTGATCATAGTGTCTTAAAAGACAAAAAAAAACCAAACCTTATATTTGCAGTTTTAAGCACATTGCCCTGATGTCAGATATATGGGCTGTGTGTGGCAAAGACAGTTCTCCAGATTTAATTTAAACATAATCTACAAACTTTAACTTTAGAATCTAATTAAACCTGAATCCATCAAACTTTGGATTAACAAAAAAACTCCCTTAGCTTTCCCTCATCAGCCTTTATAATCTTCTGGCTGCTTGGCCTTGATCTTTATCAGGATAAAGCTGCTGCTTGAGTTTCATCCAAAAGGGGAGGAAAAAACTTGCCATTTTTTACTCAGAGAGAAAAGTCCCTTTCCTGATTCCACTTCCCCAACTAACTCCTGGGAGAGTTTCACCCTGCTTTTAGAAAACCTCACATGAGACAGAAATAAATGGACCAGAACCTTAGTGACCTAGAACGAGAAAAGCTAAGATTAAAAACTACTTTCTTTCATATCTCACTTGGTTTCCTCACTTTACCTGACAGCAAGAATCCTTTTAACACACCTCTGCCTAAAAACACTAAGAATAGTGTTGGGCAGCCTTACATACCTCTACATCTTTACTTAGAGGTCCTTTCATATAAGTTTAGTTTTTTTATACATTTGCCATATTTTATGTTTTGCCTTTATCTCACTTCCAGATCCTTCTTAATTAGTCAATCAAATCTAACACTCATATCCCTTATGACTGATTTCTCCCTCTCCTTATCTCTTTCATAGCCACAAACAGTTAATATTTCTGTTATTTTAAATCTGACTATTTTATAAAAAGTAATTTATAATTATGTTCATAGAGTTCCTGGGTTTGCCTTGGCAAGTATACTCAGGTATTTTATGTTATCTACAGTTATCTCTTCTTTTCAGTAACATCATTTTCTATGATACCTTTGAGCATAGACATGTATATTCCAGTTCCTTTTTTTTTCTTCCAGGAACCAAACCAACTTGCACTTTGGACATGCAAAGATGTTATCTAGTACTGACAGAAAACACAAATATATAGCCTACTTTTTTGTAAGTCTTAAAGGAAGGCAGGAAAACCAGGAAGAGAGCATTCCAGGCAAGGAGAACAGGAAGTAAAAGGCAGAGTCTTGAGATGGAGTGTCCTGTGCAAGGAACTACAAATAACTACCTGTAGAATACAGGGAGGAAGGAGAGGGAGAAAGAAAGTGTAAGAAGACTGGAGAGGCACAAAGGACTGAATTGTGAAAGATTTTAAATGTTAGTAGATTTTATATGTGATCCTGGCAATACTAAGGAGCCACTGAGTATATAGGTGGTGACATGGTCTAACTCATACTTCAGAAAAATCACTTTGGCAACTGAGTAAGGTATGGAGTAGAGAGATTCGTGGCAGGATCCCAATCAGAAGACTATTGCAATAGTCTGTATATAAGGTGATGAGAGCCTGTACCAGTATGGTGATAGTATCAGAGAAGAGTAAGGTGCATATATGAAAAATGTTACTAAGGTAGTATCAGTAAAACTGGTAATGGGGGAATGAGAGAGCATAAAGAGTTAAGGATGATACCTAGGTTGCAAGCTTGAATAACTTGGAGGATTGTGCTATCCTTGACAGTAATGGGAAAATTAGGAAGTTCCTGTCCTCAAAGAACTTACACTACAGGGTGACAACTAAAAGCAGAATAAGGGTAGGGTAGAATTTGCCTGTGTAGAAGGATGGTAGCAAAGACCAGAGAATCAGAAGCACATTTGGCCCTTGGAAAGAGCTCATCACTGAGATGAAGGAACTAGCTTGGCAGAGGGACATTCCAGGGTGAAAAGGGGCTTGACACTAAGAGAAGTTCTAGTATGAAAACAGAGCTGAATCATAGTGAGACGAAGAGAAAAGGAGCCAAAAGCTCTTTAGACCACACACTGTGACTTCTATCTCATTGTAGGTGTAGCATATCCTTCGAGGGAAGGCAGGAAAGGAAAGGATTAGGTGTCTTCCATCTGCCCCACATCAGTGACTTCTATCTGTGCCAGCATGAGGCAATCTCCGTATCCTCTTCATAGCCTGATATCTCATTTGACATGGGGTGAATATCTAGCATGGAGGAGCAACCTTCCTTTTAACCTCAGTCCATCCATTTCTAACTACAATACTGAGGGAAGGAACATTGATGGAACAGGACTTGTTTCTCCTGTTGTGTAGATTTGGCTTCCATCCCCTGCTCTACCCTTTTACTGCTTACTCTCCACCCTTCAGAAAGATGTCGAATAGTGAAGCAGGGCCTTCCATCTAACTGTGTCTCCCATTTTGTACTGCACTTGTCTTCAGCCTTAATCTTCCCAGCCTCCTTTGGGAAGAGGAATGATGTCCTCCATTCAAAGATGAACATTCTCATACCAGCTCATACCCTTCATATCCCAGTGATTCTGAATCCCTATCAGTCATTATCCAAACCCCATCTCCTGATTCCCTATTACCATCCCTTTCTATCCCCCTACTCCAAAATTTCATCCTAAATTCACCCAGCTGTTCCACTGTGACATGTGGAATTCCTGTTCCATAGGTAACAGGTTTCCCTTCAACCTAAATCTTCTCTTTCCCACTCTTCCTAGTACTAGCTAATGGCTGTGAACTATACCAAAGCCTGGCTTCTTCCTGATGACAGTCTTCTTGGTTACCCTTCACAGTACAGGCTGCACCTTCAATTCATTCCTTTGTGCTCACTGGTTGAAGGGAGGGAGTTGTGATCACCTTAGTTCCTTCTCCAAATTCATATCTGCCACCTAATATCCTGGTAACCATTGTCTTTAAGTCTCTAGGTCGTTCATCTTCCTTCCTCAATGATTTCAGTATCTGGCTCATAATTCTTACCTTCTCCCTAATTCCTGTCTTCATACCAGGGGACATCAGCACACATGTCGATTCTCCCTCAAGTACCCTAACAGTTCAGTTTCTCAACCTATTCACTTCCTTGATCCTAATCTTGATTACCATGACCTTTCACATTTGAGAATTCCTAAATCCTTTTATCCTACCACAGTCTACTGGTTTTTCCCTATGCCCTTCATGTACAAAACCATACTCTTCATTTATATCATTGACCTTTCAATTCTCTCCCAAGTCATCAGTCCTGTACTAAGCAATCTCTCTCCTCTTTTCTTCATCTCAGTGAACTTGGTGAATTAGTTCAACTCTGAAACTTTTTATCCCTCCTTAAATTTCTAATGGATCTCTCTATCCTACTTTCTCACTTAAGAGAATGCCTCACATTATACAGAAAAAAATTGGAGCCATCTGCCATAAGTTCCCTCTTTTCCCTTCTTCCTCATTTTCTATCGTTCAGATCCCTCCTTCACTTTTGTCTCTCATGATGTGTGGTCTTCCTCCTTACCATGGTTGACCCCACTAAATGTTCAAGCTATCCCATTCTATCTTATCTCCTCCCAAGTGATGTCTGAAGCATGTCGTCCCCCTAATATAGACTCCAGTAGCTCCCTATCACCTCCATGATCAAATGTAAAATCCTCTATTGGTCATCTGAATTCTTTAATAATCTTGCCCCCTCCTACCTTTCCGGTCTTCTTACACCTTAATCCCTGCCATGTATTCATTGATGCAGTGACAGTGGTCTCCTGATTGTCCCACAAACAAGATATTCCATCTCTCTGTTCTGGTTCTTTTCTATGACTGTCCCTTATGCCTGATACACTCTCCCATCTCCCCTCTGCTTACTGACTTTCTTGGCTTCCTTTAAATCTCAATTGAATGCTTTCTTTTACAGGAAGCCTTCCCCAACCCCTTTTAATTCTAGTGCCTTCTCTCTGTTAATTCTTTTTTATCCTCTATATAACTTATATAACAATTCCTATTTATCCTCTATATGTATGTATAAATATGCAAATGTGTACATGTATACATATATATGTATTTGCAAATTGTTTTCTCATTAGATTTGAGCTTCTTGAGAGTAGGGACTGTCTTATGCCTCTTTTTGTATTCTCAGTGCTTAGCATGGTGCCTGGCTTAGTAAATGGTTATAGATTTATTTGTCATGGTGGCTACATCCAAAGAATGAGAAGTATAACTGGGAAAGGAATCAAACAAAATTAGGAAAATGAATTAATGCAAAAGGAAAGGGAAAAGATAAATTCTGTTTTATACAAGTTAAATTTGAGATGCCTAGGGGACAGCCATTTTGAGATTTCCAAAAGGTATTTGGTGATGTATTGGAACTCACCAAAGAGTTTAGTGAGGGCTGCATATATAGGTCTAGAATCATCAGCATAGAGATGGTAATTGGACCCATAAGGAGCCGATGAGACAGATAGTATAGGATAAGAGAAGAGTCAGGCTTCCCTCTTAGGAGAGAGTGATCAATTGTGTTAAAAGGAACAAGTTGGTCAAGAAGAATGAACTGAAAGATGGAGGAATTATAGGTCAATGATGAAGATGAAAAACCAGATAAGTAAGGCATAGGGAAGGATAGAATGATGACAGATTATGATTAGATAAAGGAATTTTAGAATTCCTGAGCATGGAAGTGAAACATTTGTGTATGAAACCCACAAAACCAAGGACATGTGGACAAAATCAGGGTATGAACATTGTGGTAGCAAAATATATATTTTGAAGTCCCCAAATAGAAGGGCAGGAGTTATAGAAAGAAATATTGAGAGTCAGGTAATAAATTCATTGAACAAATGTCAAATGAGGCTGAAAAGATTGGTTAGGCTTAGGCTGTATAGGGCTTTAAAAACTACAGAGAAAAGTATATATTTTATACTAGAAGCAATAGGGAGCCATTGGATTTGATTGGGTAAAGGAATCACATCACCAGTTCTGTTTATGGAAATTTGGGGACAATTACTTTGGCAACAGGATTTAGAATGTTCTGGAGTGGAGAGACTTGAGGCAGTGAGATCATCCTTGACTTTATTCCCCCACCCTCTACTTCTTTTCCCCAGTTTCTGTCAGTGAGATGGCCTTCTCCTTACCAAAACTAGCATGTGTGCTTGATCTTAATCCATTCCAATATTCTCCAGCAGAGAGCAGTCACAATTAATCCCCTCCTTAATCTTCAATCTCTCCTTAGGTAGTAGTTTCTTCCCTAAGGCCTTAAAATATGCCTGAATCTTCTCATCTTAAAAACAAAACAAAAACAAAAAACAATACTGGATCCCGCCATCTGCTTCATTTGAAATAGCTGATCTCTGTTACCTTCTGGATACTTTCTCTCCATTTTCTTTAATATTACATTCTTCTGTTTCACCCATCTCGGTAACATATCTGTCTTAGTCTCTTCTGCTGGTTCATTGTCTACATCACACCTAACTGCAGATATTTTTCAAGGCCTGTCTTAGACACCCAACTTTTTGATTTTATACACTCATGATGACCTTATCACCCCAATGGATTTTGTTACCATCTCTGTGTATACAACTTGAAGATTTACATATCCAACCCCAGTTTCTTCCCTGAACTTAAGCATATTCCCTCATAATTGCCTGTTGGACGTTTCGAACTGAATGTCTCAAAGGCATCTTAAACTTAATATGCCCAACACAGTTATTTGTACAAAGATATTTATAGCAGCTCACTTTGTGATGGCTAAGAATTAGTCATTGAAGGGATGCCTATTAATTGGGAAATGGCTAAGCAAGCTATGATATACAATTGTAATGGAAGATTGTGCTATGAGAAATGACAAGCAGGATGATTTCAGAAAAAAAAAGTGAACTTACATGAACTCATGAAAAGGGAAATGAGCAGAACCAGGAAAATGTTGTATACAGTAACAGTAGTATTGTATAATGAACTGTGAATGTCTTAGCTATTTTTAGCAGTACAGTCCAAGGTGATCCCAAAGGACTAATGAATAAAGCATTCTATCTGCCTCCAGAACACAGACTGAAGCATGCTATTTTTTCACTTTCCTTCATTTTTTTAGTCTTCTTGTACAAAATGACTAATACAGAAATGTTTTACATGATCACATATGTATCACCTATATTTGAATGCTTACTGTCTCAGGGAGAGGATAGCTCAGAATTTTAAAAAATATTAAAAATTATTTTAATGTGTAATTAGGGAAAAATAAAATGTTACATATTAAAAAACAAAACAAAAATTGAACAACTTATCTTTTCCCCAAACCCAACCCTCTTCCAAAATTTCCTGGTTCTATTGAAGTCACAACCATTCTTCCAATCTCCCAGTTTCCTAATCTTAATGTTATTTTCAACCTGTAGCTCATCCCCTCCCTACATATCTAATTATTTGCCAAATCTTGCTGTTTCTACCTCCATGCTTGTATTGCTTTTGACTCTTTACTCATACACCTGCCACGTTAGTTTATCCCCCTCAACACCCACAACCTGTGTTATTGCAGTAGATTCCTAACTAGTTTCCCTGGCTCCATTCTCCCCAATTTGGTCCATCTTTTTGCCTGTTGACATCTTGCTGCCATCTTAAAATATAGATCGATCCATGTTCTTTACTCATTAAACTTGTGGTTCCAGATTGTCTCTAGAATAAAATATCAATTCTTGTTGAATTCCTGCTCTCCTACTTGGGATTCTCACAGTTTGACCCCAGCGTCTACCTTTCCACCCTCACTGGTCGTCACTCCTTGCACAGTCCGTGATCCAGCTGCCATCCACTGCCATGTCCATTTCTTTAATTATCCCCCATAGCGCAAAACCCTCCCTTCTCACCTCCACCTTAAAGACTCTCTGTGACCATGTCCAGGCTCAAGAACCACCTTTTATACGAAGTGTTTCCAGATTCCCTCAACTGCTAGTGACCTGTCTTTCAAAACACCTTGTATTTGATGACTTTGTATTTATTTATAATTGGTCTCTTTATATTCCATATATTCTCATATTTGTGTCATACAGCATATACTCTATATTGACTGTAAATGTTGTCTCTCTTGTTAGAATATAAGCTCCTTGCAGGTAGGAATGGGGGGCGGGAATGGAAAGGAATAGCATCTATATAGTGCCTAGGATGTGCTAGTTACTCTGTTGAACGTTTTTTATGAGTATTAACTCATTGGATCCTCACAAAACCACTATAGATACTATTATTACTATTTCCATTTTGCATTTGAGGAAACTGAGGTAAACAGAAGTGCTAAGTGATTTGTCCAGGCTCACACAGCTAGGAAATCAAAGGCTGGATTTGAATTCAGGTTTTCTTGACCCGGCGAGGTCTAGTGCTCTGTCCACTGCACCACCTACTTGCATTTATTGTATCTTCAGCACTTAGCACACTGCCTAACGCATAAATACTTAATAAATATTTGTTGATTGAATGATAGACTCTCTGGATGCACTTGGGGTTTAAGGCTTACTTTGTTTACCCATAAGAACGGAGCTAATGGACACTAGATAAAATCCCATTAATTCATTAGATCTGCACAATTTCAGACTTCAAACTGGAACTAATTCGGACTGGTCTCATGCTTCAAGCTTTTAGTTGGAATGAAATAAGACACACCATCTATCTAAAAATGCAAAATGATGGTTACATAGGCATTGCATGAAAATTATACATGCCAAGGATATAGCATTAATTGAACTTCCCTCTGGCTTCCTTATCTGCTGACTGGCTTTTTTACTTAGGCCATCAAGGAAACTATAGTTATTAGCACATTAAGCCTTATTCCCTGATCAGATTTGATCGTGGTTTCAGACCTTTCAGGAAAACAAAAACCTTCCTTACCTTCCATTTTTGTAAACTTTTCCATAACCTGATCTTCTACCTCTCCTTAGTGATATACAGGGATGGTCCCACTGACTACCTTGAATTATCCCCAAGCTGCCTTCCCCTAATTGGGAATCTGATATTTTCTTATCTGACCAAAACCTCCTGCCATTCCACCACTGCCTAAGCTTTATTTTTCCTATACCGTGTTTTTTGCCTTCATCAATAATACCTCCATTCCCTGCTCGTTTCAATACATTCTCAGCCCATTTCCCTCTGCCCTGATGTCATTTTCCTCCTTCTCCAACCTCAACAAAATTGTTAACCATCTCAACCCTGCGATGTTCTCTGCTTCTTGAATTCCTTGCTTCCTCATACTATTGTCATTCAACCTATCTAAAATCCAACTAATTTTCTTTTCTCTAAAACCACCTCCTCTTCAAAACTTTCCTATTTCTATTGAAAGTATCATCATCCCTCCAGCGTCTTAGCTTTGTAATTATCTCCATAGACGCATTATCCTTGGTTCATCATTTTCATTCACCCTGTATGTCCAATCAGTTACCATTTCTGCCTTCTCAACATCTCTGATATCTCTTTCCTTCTTTCCCCTGACATGGCTATCACCTTATTAAGGCCCTCCTCATCTCTTGCTTAGATTATTGCAAGAGTCTCTTGATGAGTATTCCTATTAAAATCTCTCCCACTCTACACATTGCTGTCAAAGTAGATTTGATTTCTTCAAGCAAAGACCTTACTCAACTAACTCCAGTGGTTTCCTTTTGCCTCTAGGATAAAGCATAAACTCCTTGGTTTAGCTTTTAAAGTTTTATACAATCTGGTCCCAACCAATCTTTCCAGTCACATTGGATATTAAATTCCTTCCTTCATCCTGAGATCTAGCCAAACTTACCTTTCTCTTTGTTCTTCCCTCTGGAAACTCATCTGCATTTTCTTTGCCTTTGCACTGGTACAGTGCCAGTCCAATATTTGCAGCACCAACAGTGGCCATGAATATGCCAGTACAATTCTGAATCACAAAATACAACAGACTCTCCATGTGGAAGACAGAACCAAAACATTTATTCAGACACCAGCGAGCCAAATGCATCATAATCTATACACAATAACAATGCAGATAACAATACCATCCCCAAGCCTTCCCCCTGCTAGGCTTCCTACAAACCAGCTCCCTTAAATCACAAACAAGGTCTTTCACTCATACGAGACAGCTTACCTGTCTACATCTTTCCTAGCTTAGGCTAGACTCTAACTTCTTCTCAGCTCTGCCTCTTTTTGTTCCACCCATTCAGCAAACTCCTCCCACCACAGGCTCAATGTGCCACAGGCAGGTCACATGGACCCTTTAATGAATGGGAAAGATCTTCCCATTTATATTACCATTACAACTGGTTGTCCTCCATACCTAGAATGCACTTCTTTTTTCTATCTCGTAGAGTCCCTCTCTTCCTTTGAAGACTGAGCTCAAACACCATTTTCTGCATGAAGAATTTTCTGATCTATCCAATTTTTGATGCTCTCCCCTCTGCCCCACGTTACCTTGTATTTAAGTATGTGGTCTATATTTACATATATTAATTTGTTATTTATGTTATATATATTTTAACAAACTCCTCCCCTTCCCATTAGTATATAAGTTCCCTATTGGTAAGAGTTGTTTCATTCTTTGTACTTCTGTTCCCCAGTGCTTAGCACATAATAGATTGATTGTAGAGAGTGGAGAAATGAATGGCACATTTACTGTCCTCAAGTAAGAGATAAGACATTTATTTATATTTCGATATGTTAAAATGTGATATTTATGGGGAAACTGCAAAGGAGCAATAGATCACTTCCTTAGGGGAAAGAGAAGGGAAAGCTTCATAAAAAGGTATTTGTGGAGTCAGGCCTTGGAAGATGATTCCCTCTTGCAAAAGGGGTGTGTGTGTGTGTGTGTGTGTGTGTGTGTGTGTGTGCGCGCGCATAGCAAGGTTGGGGGAGATTAGAAAAATTAAAATATAGGGACAAACATAAACAAAGCTATAGAAAGACTGGAAAACATCATTGGGAACGAAAATTATTATGTTCTCAGCATTAGGTAGCTAAAAAGGCGGCAGTAGCAGTAACAGACCTGAGGGAAGAAACTTGTTAGTGGAAAATACTGGCCCTCAAACCAAAAGTTATTCCTATTATAATATACTTCACAGGTGACCATCCAAACTCTACTTCAAGACATCCAAAGTGGAGGGACTCCAATCTCATAGAGTATTCTATTTTAGTATAGCTTTAATTTTTAGAAAGGTTTTCCTGACATTAAGTCTAAACTGACCTTTTTACAACTTCTCTCTATTGTTCGTGGTTTTACCCTCTGAGGCCAAACGGAACAAGGCAAATCCTTCTTTCATGATAGGCTTTCAAATACCTGAAAGCAACCATCGTGTAGTTCCCGCCATTCCCCATCTGTCAAGTCTTCTCCAGGCTAAAAAATATCAGTTCCTTTAAGTGTTTCTCATATGACATTGACTCAAGGCCTTTCACCATCCTGATTGCCCTCCCATGGACACTATTCATTCTACCAAAGTCCTTCTTTTAAGCCATAGTGTCCAGAATTGAACACAGATGAAGCATAAGTAGGGTAGAATATATTTTGGCTCTGCCATTTCCCCATTTATAGAACTCATCTTCTTTATGCATCCCAACTGCATGAGCCCTTTTGTCTGTTCCATAACACTGCTGATCATGTTAGCTTTGTAGTCCACTAAAACCTCCAGACCTTTTTTTCTTTTTTTTCAGACCCTTTTTTCAAAAGAGCTGTTGTCAAACTGTGCCTCCTTCCTCCCCCATCTTATACTGTGAAGTTGTGGGAGGGAGTTGTACCTAATTATAGTATTTTTTAGTTATCCCTATTGAATTCTATTTTATTAGTGTCAGCCCATTGTTCTAGATTGTCAGGATCTGTTGCATTTTATCATCCATTATCTCAATTTTGTAGTATCAGTAAATTTAATGAGGATACTACTTATGCCTTTATCCAAGTCATTGGTGAAAACCATTAAATAATACAGGGAAAAGCACAGCTTGATAGAGTGTTGGACTTTGAGTTAGAAAGATCTGAGTTCAAATTCGTCTTCAAACATTTAGTAGCTTTGTGATCCTGAGCAAGTCACTTAACCTCTGTTGCTTCATCTGTAAAATATAACACCTACCTCTCAGTGTTGTAGTTGTGAGAATCAAATGAGAAAATATTTGAAAAGTATTTATCATAGTAACTGCCACATAGTAGGTACTTAATAAATTCTTATTCCCCTTCACTTAGTCTCACTTGCCACATTGACATTGAACCATTTAATGGTGACTCTGATTCTGGTCATTAAAGCAGCTCTGAATCCAGCTGATTTTCTTACTGTCAATCTTAGCTGCAAGGTGGTACAGTGGATAGAGCAGCAGGCCTGGAGTTAAGAAGATGTGAGTTCAAATAGACCTCAGACACTTAGATGTCTTATCTCTTACTTATGATGCTAAGCAAGTCACTTAACCCTGTTTGCCTCAGTTTCCTCATCTGTAAAATGAGCTAGCGAAGGAAATGGCAAACCATTCCAGTGTCTTTGCCAAGAAAAACCTGAAATGGGGTCATGAAGACTTGGACATGACTGAAACAACCAAACGACAATATAAATTCATATCTCTCCATCTTCTTTCTACACAATTATAATTGAGAATAAGTTTATCAAAAGCTTTGATAAAATCTAAGTAAACAATGCCAATAATATTTATCTCATTTACTGATTTATTAATCAAAAAAAAAAAGGAAATGAGGCTGCCTGGTGTGACTTTTTGTTGATGAAGCTGTGATGGCTTTGTAATTACCATGTCCCTATGTAGATGTTTGCAACGTTTTCTAGAATTTTGCTGGAAATTTAAATCAAGCTCTCTTGCCTAGAATTACCAAACTCTATTCTCTTTGCTTTTTTCTGAAAGTCCCTACCTGCAATCTTGTGGTACCTCTCTCATTTCCCATAATCTTTCAAATAACACTTACAGTGATTTAACAAACATATCTATCAGTTCTGTCAATAGCGTGTACTAATTCTTGGCCAGTGACCTGATGTTTGTTTACTGTCTCCTTACTTATCTTGGGTATCAACTCCATGTTAGTAGTTTGTGTTCTCTCATTTCCAGAATAAAGATCATACTCTTTTGCAAAAGTATCCAAGAAACATATTAACACAGTACTCTACTTTTTGAACACGTCTACCAGAAACAATTTTTATTAATTCATCCTTATTCTAATCCAAGCATTGTTCTTTATAGAAATATCCAAACCAAAAAAATTTCTTTGGACATGTTTTTCTAATACGAGATATTTCTAAATAACATTTATCGGAATCTTAAGCAAGGGAAATTTAATAATACAATAAAACATTTTATTGATTGTGTTACTATTGATATTTGTGTTATTGATTGCGTTTACCCAATTTAAGGTTAACATTCCACTTCATCTCACAATAGAATAATAAGCACATACTCTTTCAGGAGTGCTCCCTGGAGAATTCTCCTATAACCACGCAATTCTTTTTTTTGACTGCTCTCCTCAAGGACTCACCCCTACCAGCTCACTATTAACTTGAAATAATCAGAGACCTCCTAGTTTTGATCAATACTTAATTTCTACAGGAAGGGTAAATAGCCTTCAAGTGGGTAATTGCTCCAGTGTTCATTCTTAACCTTTTTTGTGTCCTGTACCCTTTTGGCAGTCTGGTTAAGCCTATGGATCCCTTCTCATAATAATGTTTTTAAATTCATAAAAATACATGTAAAAAAAATTCAAAGGAAAGAAATTATATGGAAATATAGTTATCAAAATATTTAAGAAATAAATTTACACTCCTGTGGTTAAAAATCTTCTAGGGCTTGCGGAAAGCGATGATCTTACCAAAACATGAGGTATTTCTGACTCTGTGTCTAGTATTTATTCTTTTCCCCCTTAATCACTGACACGTAACTTCTCCTTTAAGTTAATTAAATTCAAATTTGTCACTCAGTCAAGATTCTGGTTGATATTATTTACTGTCCATTCTCTCTCCTTAGTGTCCCCCCTCCCCGATAATCACCATATTTCTTTAGTGAGTTCGGTGCCTGACTCACATTCTTGGCCACACCAACTACTGCCTTCATTATAGGGCCTTTCACCATACATTTTGACATTCCCATAAATTAATTCCTCTATGTGGTTCTCATGAACTATACTTCCATCCCATGTCATCTGAGGACAGCGATAATCCCATGACATTTAAACTGAGAAGGTTACCTCATATTTCACTGAAAAAGTTGAGGCCATCACACTTAGATGTATTCCTCCATTACCTCCTCCATTGCCTTTTCTCCTATGGTGAGATGACATTTCCCCTCAACAAAGCAAAACCTGTGTACACCTTTTATCCAATTTTCTTCTACTTTCTCCACCATATTGCCCTTCCTCATCAAGACTTTCAGTCACTTTCAGTGTTTCCAAAGGAGAAAAGAGGAAAATGGAATTGCTAATTCTGCTTTATATAAAGTGTGTGACCTTTCAGTATAGATTCTCTTTTTTAAAATAAATTGTAGTAGTTTTCCTGCCCAAATATCTGCCTTAAAAGGAGGTAAACTGCCTATCTCTCTAACACATGTTCCAATAAATCCTTGAAGCTTCTCAGTATACCAAGTAATGATACAATGATAAACTATAAATAACTTCACCCCCTCAGAATAGTAGCTTATGGGCAATAAAAGAGGTAACCGCAAGCAAAATGAACACCAGGGTGATCAGAGACAGGACAGCCAGAGCAGAGAACTCCACTGAGAAAGCTCTAGGGTAGTCACAAAACCCTTGGGTAGAAGCCCTGGGGAGTAGCAACTAGACAAAAGAACTAAGAAAATTTTGCCCTGCAAAGCTGGGGTAATGGGGAGGTGAGAGAATTCTGGAGGGAGAGAAGGTTGTGAGTCCTAGAGGAAGCCAGGGAAACCAGGAGTCAGAGGTAAGTAAAAGGAGCCTTTCACCCAATAAGGCAAAGGAGACCTTTGGTGACAATTTCAAAAAGGCAGGTTTGAGCCTGAGGCCAGGAAACCATTCCTAACAATTCCAAGTGCGCTCAGAAGGAGTGGGCAATTGCCTTCAGTGGTCTCAAGCAGAGATGACTGCTTCTAAGGTATGCTGAAGTCAGGGTTTGCTTTCAGGAAAGAATTGTTGATTAGATGGCCTTGGAGGTCCATACCGACTGAAATTCTGTGAGTCAATTACAAGGTCAGGCCCTTCTGTGACCTTACAAAGATATTTATTTCACTAAATGAATTTGTTTCCCTGGGTTCTAATTTGCCTATAGAAATATAATCAGCTAAGATTAAGCAACAAGTAAATTATCCTAAATTATCTTAGTAGTGTTGATGTTTTGTCTGGTTAAGATTAGAAATAACATTTATGTACATAACTTAGGAAAATCAAAGAAAAACTGAAATTTTCCTTCACAGTGCTTCTTTGGATTTGCTTTCCTTATTGAAGTTTGATTTTTCTTAACCCTTATACTTTATAGGCTACTTTTTGAATTTTTTGGAACCAGTAAACAATATCACCATAGTCCAGGGCCAGACAGCGATTCTCTACTGCAAAGTGGCAGGAAACCCATCTCCAAACATCAGATGGCTAAAGAATGATGCACCTGTGGTTCCAGAACCACGTAGGATCATCATCAGGAAAACAGACTATGGTTCGCGTTTAAGAATACAAGATCTGGATACCACAGACACGGGGTACTACCAGTGTGTGGCTACCAATGGAATGAAGACCATCACAGCAACTGGTGTCCTTTTTGTGAGGCTTGGTGAGTCACTATACTGAAAACAAATTATGTTTTCAGAGTCTACCTTCTCTAAGTATTTAATGTATATAATTGAGATATTAAATTGCTATTTAAAAGTAAACACACACACGCAATTCAACAAAAAAAAACAAGCCAATAAAGCAATTCCTTGACATTATTTTGAACTCATATGCAGCCATTAGTAATGAAAGAGAGTAGTGGTCTATAACAATAACCATTGTACTTTGTTCTTGTCCCTAATAGAAAGGTAATGTTTCATTGTTTCTAGTAGTCTTTTAAACACTGACCAGGGGTAGCGTAGCTAGGTGGTGCGGTGGATAGAGCACCTCAGACACTTGGCACTCACTAGCTGTGTGATCTTGGGCAAGTCACTTAACCCCAATTGACTCATCCTGGGTCATCTCCTCCAGTCATCCTGATGAATATCTGGTCACTGGATCCAAATGGTTCTGGAGGAGAAGTGAGACTGGTGACCAGCATAGCCCTCCCTCACTCAAAACAAAGTCAAGTACAAGTCATGTCATGATTTCTCTGATGGCATTGTCTTCTTCAGCAATGAAGGATGAACACACACAAATGCTGGCCAAAATTCCATGGGTGAGGTACTCTTGACTGAGAATATACTGACACATTGTGGTTAGCATTTTGACCTAGTTGATTAAACCAAGATTTCTTTGCCAGTTATTTGCCTCTGCTGTTATTATTATATTATTTTATCTTCCTTTGTGATGTGGCAAGTATTATTGGCCTTAGAATACTTAGTAGTCATGCAGAGTTAAATTCAGTTTGATATATTTAGGAAACATCAGAGAGAGAAAGAAAGAGAGTGAAAGAGAGAATGATATAATCTTCTATTTAATTTTCCTAAAAGATAAAGTGAATTAAATGCCAAGAGGGAATTAAACAGTGTATCATTCAGTTTAGACAGGATCACAAACAATACCTATGCCATTTAATTGGTCCCTAAAGTAAGAACTTAGTAAAAGAAAAGTCATTATATCAAGTAATTTTTCATCATTTAAAAAGTGTATATTTACATAACAAAAGTTTCTCCAAAATTAAGGTCATGCAAGTTTCATCTAGACCAGAACCAGTATAGCATAATGGATAGGCAATCAACCTCCAAGCCCCAGATCAGGTCCGCCATGTCATGATTACTTAACCTTTCAGTGTTCTAGGAAATTCTCTGACCATAAACTATAAAGAAATTCATCTAGCTGTATCAGTAAAGGAACTTTCCTTACCTGCTTTTAAAAGAGTGTGTTTTTCAGTATAACTAGTATATAATTAGGAGTAAGGAATCCAAAGTCCTTGACTTGAGACAAGTTTTCTGTAAAATAAAAGCCACAAATTCTAATCTTGTATCATTTATTCTCAATTTTTATAGTATTAGTAATGGATGGTTAATAACTTTTGTTTACTTTGTCTCTTTAGGTCCAACACACAGCCCAAATCATAATTTTCAGTAAGTATTTTTTCTCTACAAGTCATTGTGAACTTACTGTCATAGAATTCACACCACAAATTCAAGAAACACTGCTTGCAGTCCCTACATTTTTGCCAAAATTATTTAGCTTGATTGTAATTTCTTGGAATGAAAAAAGTGTGTTCTGAAAATGACAAAATTATGGTTACTTTTTGGTCAACAAAGATCTTTTGGGAAACTTAAATTTCATAACGGTGAAATGATATAAATTTGTGATGTATAAATTATGATGCTATAGAGGAGACAAGGCAACACTGAAGGTAATGAATGTCTGTGGTGGATTGCCTCGGTCACCAAAATTATTTCACTAATATTTCCGAAATTAAAAAGAAAATAATTGCTACAGGAAGTCAGTTTAGAGAAAAATAACTTCTGAGGTTGAAATGTAATGACATGTAACAAAACAACCATATCATGATTATTTGTTGTAGATTTTTCATTAATTTACTGACCAAGTTAGATTAGTAACCAAAATAATATATCTTATCTTCTAGAACACATTTCAGTGTATCTTTTATATAAATGTTGTCTTAAGTAACCTGACTTGAATGATCTATAATAAAATAGATCTATGTTCATCCCAAAGTACATATTTCTCTGTTATAGCAGTTAACTGGAGCTATCAGGAAACATTTTCTGGTTCTTTGAAAGAGGAAGTATCTCTTGGATTCTTTAAAAGTCTAGCCAATGCTTAGAATCCTTAAGAGTCTGGTCAGTATGGCAAATTTTTAGAATCACGCTCACCTTGGATGGTGTGTTAATATATCTTGTTTTTCTTTGACTGAAAGAAGGCTTGGGAGGGGGCAGAGCCAAGATGATAGAGTAATAGCATGCAGTTTCTAGAGCCCTGCCCCCAAGCCCAGCCAAATACCTATAAAAAATGTCTCTAAATAAATTCTGGAGCTGCAGAACCCACAGAATGACAGAGTAAAGCAAAGTCCAGCCCAAGATAGCCTGGAAGATCATGAGGAAGTGTCTGTCACACCAGGCAGGTGGCAGGATGCAGTACAACATGTGCTGCGCCAGCACAGACAGGACCTGAGCAGGCCTTGGGGAGACTGAATCTCTTACACCTGTGGCAGTTTCAACTTTGGGACCCCAAAATGCCTAGGACAGATTGGAAAGTTAGTGGAAAAAGTCTACAGGACCAATGTGGGAGAGTAGAGTGGTTCAACCCCACCCCCAGGGCAACAGAGGGAAAGAGGGCAGAGGAACCCACAACAGCCACAGCAGCAGCAGGGGCAGAGACAGTGACTGCTTCTGGAACTCTAGGCCCACAGATTGTGGGGGTATTGAGTGACTGACAGTACACCCTCCCACCCCCACTGGAAGCAGAGAACAATCTTGACAAAGAGCTCAAAAGTCAAGTAAATGACTGGGGAAATGAGCAAAAACCAAAAAACAAATCAGACTATAGAATCTTACTTTGGTGACAAGGAAGATCAAAACATGCAAACAGAAGACAACAAAGTCAAAGTTCCTACATCCAAAGCCTCCAAGAAAAATATGCATTGGTCTCAGGCCATGGAAGAGCTCAAAAAGGATTTTGAAAATCAAGTAAGAGAGGTAGACCAAAAATTGGGAAGAGAAATGAAAGTGATGCAAGAAAATTATGAAAAATCAGCCAACTGCTTGCTAGAGGAGAGTCAAAAAATACTGAAGAAAATAATACTATAAAAAGTAGACTAACCCAAATGACAAAAGAGATCCAAAAAGCCAATGAAGAGAAGAATGCCCTAAACAGCAGAATTGGCCAAAAAAGAAGGTCCAAAAGGTCACTGAAGAAAATAATTCCTTAAAGATTAGAATGGAGCAGATGGAAACTAATGGCTTTATGAAAAATCAAGAAATTATAAAATGAAACCAAAGGAATGAAAAAATAGCAGACAATGTGAAACACTTCATTGGAAAACAACTGACCTGGAAAATAGATCTAGGAGAGACAATTTAAAAATTATGGGACTCCCTGAAAGCCATTATCAAACAAAGAACTTAGACATCATCTTTCAAGAAATTATCAAGGAAAACTGCCCTGATATTCTAGAACAAGAAGGTAAAATAAATATTGAAAGAATCCATCAATCTCCTCCTGAAGGAAATCCTAAAAGGAAAACTCCTAGGAACATTGTAGCCAAATTCCAGAGCTCCCAGGTCAAGGAGAAAATACTGCAAGCAACCAGAAAGAAACAAATTGAGTATTGTGGAAATATAATCAGGATAACACAAGATCTAGCAGTTTCTACATTAAAGGATCTCAGGGCTAGGAATATGATATTCCAGAAGTCAAAGGAACTTTGACCTAGAATCACCTACCCAGGAAAACTGATGGGGAAAAAAATGGTCATTCAATGAGGACCTTCAAATATTCTTGATGAAGAGACCAGAACTGAATAGAAAATCTGATTTTCAAACACAAGAATCAAGAGAAGCATGAAAAGGTAAATAGGAAAGGGAAATCATAAGGGACTTATGTTGAAGTTTACATTCCCTCATGGAAAGATAATATTTATTACTCTTGAAACTTTTCTCAGTTCTAGGGTAGTTGGAGGGATTATATACATATAGACAAAGGGCATAGGGTGAATTGAATAGAAAGAGATGATACCTAAAAAAATAAAATTAAGGGGTGAGAGAGGAATGTAATGGGAAGGGAAAGGGAAAAATAGAATAGGGCAAATTATCTCTCACATAAAAGAGGCAAGGAAAAGATTTTTCAATTGAAGGGAAGAGAGGAGAGGTGAGAAGGAAAAAATGAATCTTACTTTCATCACATTTGGCTTAAGGAGGTAATAACATTCATAATTTGCTGTGAAACTATCTTACACTACAGGAAAGTAGGAGAGAAGGGGATAAGCAGGGGGGCGGGGTATGATAGAAGGGAGGGCAAATGGGAGGAGGGCATTATTAGATAATAATAATTTTTGAGGAGGGATTGTTGTTGTGTTTGTCCTTCATTGCCAAAGAAGACCCTGCTCTCAGAGAATTGATGACAACTTGCACTTGACTTTGTTTTGAGTGAGGGAGAGCTGTGCAAGGTCACCAAACTCACTTCTCCTTCAGAGTCATCTAAATCCAGTGACTGGATGATGACTGGAGATGACCCAGGATGCACTGGAAGACCTTGACCCCTTTAGGCCAAGGTCTATGCCGGTGCTCACTTAGGGTGATGTAAGGCCCATTCATTGAATAGGCCTGTTTAAGACATAGCCAGGGCATGGTCTCTTTAATGAGACAAAGAAAAAAAAGACATCAGACTGGGAGGGAAATAGCACCAGGTACTATTGATAATCACTCTTAAGCCAGGAGGGTCCAGAAGAGACCCTTAGGGCAGTAGGTTTAAGGTTCAGGGAAGGGAAGGGAAGGAGCCAGTAAAACCCAAGTCAATTGGGCATCTTTTGGCCATCCAAATTTACTTTCCTTTGGAAAGGAGAAGGAAGGGGAGGAGGAGACAGAGAGGAGAGGAGGAGCTGAGTCTACTCAGAGGGTTGTGGTCATTCTTGATGAGAACCTGCATAGACCTTGACCTAAAGGGGTCAAGGTCACCCAGTGCATCCTGGGTCATTGCCAGTCATCCTGATGAGTATCTGGTCACTGGATTCAGATGACTCTGGAGGAGAAATGAGGCTGGTGACCTGCACAGCCCTCCCTCACTCAAAACAAAGTCAAGTGCAAGCCATGTCATCATTTTTCTGATGGTGTGGTCTAATTCAGCAACAAAGGATGAATGCAGCAACAACAACAACAACAACCTTGAAGAGGGATAGGGTAAAAAGAGAGAATAGAATAAATGGGGAGAAAGATAGGATGGAGGGAAATATAGTTAGACTTCCACAACATGACTTTTATGGAAGTCTTTTGCATAACTATCCTTGTATAATATATATTGAATTGCTTGCCCTCTTAGTGAAGATAGGTGGTGGGGGAGGAAGGGAGAGAAGTTGGAACTCAACGTTTTAAAAACAAATGTTAAAAATTGTTTCTACATGCAACTGGGAAATAAAATATACAGGCAATGAGGTATAGAAATCTATCTTGTTGTCCAAGAAAATAGAGCGTATAGGGAAAAAAGAAGGGAGGGGGTGTGATAGAGGAGAGGGCAGAGCGTGGTAAGTGGTAATCAGAATGTGTGCTATCTTGGGGTGGGCAGAGGGGAGAGATGGGAAGAAAATTTGGAACTCAAAATCTTGTGGAAATGAATGTTGAAAACTAAAAATAAATAAATTGGAATTAAAAAAAAAGAAATATCTATTTGACACATTTTCTTGCTGTTTCCTTCTCTAGTTCATTACACAGATGAGCAAACTGTATACAGCAAAATTTTATGGATAATTACTGTGTCCCAACATTTACAGGAAACAGTTCAAACTGTGATAATGGTCTGACTCTAATACATTTTTATTCATTGAACTCTTTAAGATATTTTGGTTTCCACAACCCATACAATAAAAATGGAAATTTTGTCTAAACTACTTTATATATTCAGTGTCATTGTAATGAAAATAACCAAAAAATTACTAGGGTGAATTAGAAAATAATAACAAAGTTCATTTGGAAGAAAAAAGAGATTTAACAGTACGACATCTTTAAAATAAGGCAGTAATTATCAAAATTATCTGATACTGGCTAAGAAATAGAAAAGTAAATCAGTGGAATAGAGTAGTCATACAATGTATAGCAACAAATAAATATAATAACCTCCTATTTGACAAATATAAAGACATTAGATTTTGGAAGAAAAATTCATTATTTGGTAAAAATTTTTGGGAAAACTGGAAAGCAGTATAGTGCTGGGCATAAAATTCTATTTTACCATTTAACAAGATAAAGTCAAAATGAATATTTAACTTACATATAAAAAGAGATATTAAAAGAAAATTAGAAATAGGTGTGGTGTTTTGTCAAAAACTTTTAAATTTATTTTTTATAATCACATTTTTGTTATTAATATTGTCAATTATATTTATAGTTTTCTAATAGTTGAACAAACCCTTCATTACTGGTACAGATCTCATGTAGTCTCGATAGCTATTAAGGTTTTTAATTTTTTTATTTGTTAGTTTTTTAGACTTTTAAAATTTGCTTTCTCAATAATCCTTGTGATACATTGCTATAGCTTCTTTGCTAATATTTTATTTACATTTTTTGCATCAGTGTTCATTGGGGATATTGCTCTATAATTTTTCTACTTTCATTCTCCCTGGCTTAGATTTCAAGACTTTATTGGTGTCATACAAAGAATTTGGTGAAATCCCCTCTTTTCCTATATTTTCAAGCAGTTTCTATAATATTAGAATTAATTTTTCTCTGAATATTTGGTAAAATTTGACTTTAAATACATCAGGTGACAACCCTCTGTTCCCCCTCCAGTTGGGCATTCACTTATTACTGTAAGTGTTATAGTAATATATTATAGTATGTTCAATTTCCTTTTCTGAGTGAATTATTTAAATTGTCCATTTTTTCTTTTTTCTTAGTGTCTTGATTTTAAAAATATTCATTCAGTTCCCTCAAACTGTAAGTTTAATCTGCATTTGTAAAAAAATTAATGATGCTCATTTCTTTTTATTAGATGTGAAGAATAAGTTCCAAGTTTTATTTATTAATTCAGTGGTTTTTAATTTTTAAATTTCAGTTTGTTGATCATGTCCTTTATATCTTTTGTTAATGAAAGTGTTTCAAGATATTAGTTTTTACTCTCTCATTGTTATAAATTTTAATGAAATTACTTTTCTAGTGCTTCATTCTTTGACTCATCAATTATTTGGGAATGAATTATTTTATCTCTGGTTAATTTTAATCCTTTTTTCAATGGGCATTTATTAAATGTAATTTTGTTGCATTGTGGTTATCAGAGAGATTGGTCCTGGAAAAAAACATTTAAAAATCATCAGCATATATGATAATTGAACCCATGGAGCTGATGAGCAGAGAGAACCCTCTGGGACACTCACAATTATCATGAATGTCCTAGATGAGAATCTAGAAAAGGAGACAGAGTGATCAGATGGAGAGGAAGAGAACCATGACAGAGGAGTGTCACAAAAGCCTAGAGTGCAGAAAGTATCAAGAAGAACAGGGTAAACAACAGTGTCAGAAGCTACAGAGACATCGTGGAACATAAGCATTGAGAAAAAGATCATTAAGGCAGCTGAATGATGGAGAAAGGGCAGCAACTCACCTGAGCTCTCCCCAAAACCCCTCCAAACACCTTTAAATAATGCCATAAAATAATTCCTGGAGTGACAGAACCCACAAAAGGACAAGATAAAGTGCTTTTCCAACCAACGACAGCTTAGAAGAGCAGCAGAAAAGTTTGTAATGCCTAGGTGAGAGTGAAGCACAGCGCAATGGAAGCTGAGCCAGGAAAGACCAGGCCTCAGCAATCCAGGAGAAAGTCTTGGGATCCACTGACATTGCAGTGGAGCTCTCAGCTCACAGAGGGTAAGGAGGTCAAAGGAATCAAAAAGAGATGGCAGAGGTCTCTTTTCTGCCCTGGAGATAGGACACTGTTGCTTTGCCCATACACAGACCTGAGTTACAGTTGTGGGTGGCATTTCCCAAGAAGGAGTACCAGCATGCTAGAGTTTGTGGGCTACAGTGGAGCAGGGACCCTCATCAGAGTTCCAGAGCAGAAAAGAGTGTTTATGGTCATTCCCAGACCAGAGCACAGGCCAGGAGAACAGTAATCATATCTCCTTAGCTCATATGACCCTACCACCTGGAAAGAATTAATAACTTACAGTGCTCCAGAAGTATCTCTGAAAACATCCTGAAACTTGGGACAGCACACCCTCCAGCCTGGAAGCAGAGCCCCATTTTAACAAATAATTAAAGTCAGGAAAGAAACTCAAGAAATGAGCAAACAACCGAAAAAATTCTTATCATAGAAAGTCATTGTGGTGATAAGGAAGATCAAAACACACACTCAGAAAAAGATAATAAAGTCAAAGCTACTATATCTAAAGACACCAAGAAAAGTATGAATTGGGCTCAGACCATAGAAGGCCTCAAAAAGGATTTCAAAAATTAAGTAAGAAAGGTAGAGGAAAAATTGAGAAGAGGAATGTGTGATGCAAGAAAATCATGATAAAAGAGTCAAGAGTTTGTAAAGGAGACCCAAAAAATAATGAAGAGAATAACCCCTTTAAAAATAGACCAACCCAAATGACAAAAGAGGTCCAAAAAGTCAATGAGGAGAAGAATACAGTAAAAAACAGGATTGGCCAAATGGAAAAGGAAGTTCAAAAGCTCACTGAAGAAAATAGTTCTCTCAAAATTAGAATGGAGCAGTTGAAAGCCAATAACTTTATGAGAAACCAGGAAATTATAAAACAAAACCAAAAGAATGAAAAAATAGAAGAAAATTTGAAATATCTCATTGGAAAAGCAACTGACCTGGAAAATAGATCCAAGAGAGATAATTTTAAAATTATTGGTCGACCTGAAAACCATGATCAAAAAAAAAAAGAACCTACACATCGTTTTCCAAGAAATTATCAAGAAAAACTGCCCAGATATTCTAGAACCAGAAGGTAAAATAGAAATGGAAAAAGTTCACCGATCACCTCCCGAAAGAGATCCCAAAAGGAATACTCCTAAGAATATTGTAGCCAAATTCCAGAGTTCCCGGGTTAAGAAGAAAATACTACAAACAACCAGAAAGAAATAATTCAAGCATTGTGGAAATATAATCAGAGTAACACAGGATTTAGCAGCTTCTACACTAAGGGATCGAAGGGCTTGGAATATGATATTCCAGAGGTCAAAGGAGATAGGATTAAAACCAAGAATCACCTACCCAGCAAAACTGAGTATACTTCAGGGGAAAAAATGAAGTTTCAATGAAATAAAGGCCTTCCAAGCATTCTTGTTGAAAAGACCAGAGCTGAATAGAAAATGTGACTTTCAAATACAAGAATCAAGAGAAACATGAAAAGGTAAACAGAAAAGAGAAGTCTTAATGAATTCATTAAAGTTGAACTTTTACATTCCTATATGGAAAGATGTTATTTGTAACTCATGAGACCTTTTTCAGTATTAGAATAGTTAGAGGGAGTACACACACACATACACACACACACACACACACACACACACACACACACACACAGGGCACAGGATGAGCTGAATATGAAGAGAGAATACCTAAAAAAATAAAATTTACTGTTGAATGAAGCATACTGAGTAAAAGAAAAGTAGAGGCAGAATGTAACAAATCATCTCACATAAAAGAGGGAAGAAAGAGCTTTTACAATGAAAGGGAAGAGGGGGGAGATGAAATAATTGGACCTTAATCTCGTGGGATTTGGCTTAAGGAGGGATTAACACACACTCATTTGGATATGGAAATCTATTTTACCCTGCATGAAGGTAAGGGGGAAGGGGATAGGAGAGGGAAGATAAATAGAAGGGACAGCAAATTGGGGAAAAGGATACTTAGAAGCAAACACTATTGAGGGAGGACATGTCAAGGGAGGAATGGAATAAATGAAGGACAGACTAGGCCAAAGGGAAATGTGGTTAGTTTTTTACAACATAACTATTATGTAAGTGCTTTGAATTGTTACACATGGATGACCTATATTGAATTGCTTGTTTTCTCAATGAGGGCATGTGGGGAGGAAGAGAGAGAGAATATGGAGCTCAAAACTTTAAGGATGGATGTTAAAAAATTGTTTTAGCATGCAACTGGAAATTAAGCTTTACAGGCAATGGAGTATAGAAATCTATTTTGCCACACAGGAAAAGAGAGGAGAAGGGGGATGGAAAAAGGATGCATAATAGAAGGGAGGACAGACCGGAAGAAGGGGTTGATGGTATACATGCTGTCCTAGGGTGAGAGTGGGGAGAGATGAGGAGAAAATTTCGAATTCAAATTCTTGTGGAAGGGAATGTTAAGAACTGAAAAGTAAATTATATATATTTTTGAAAAATAGAATTGGGAGAGATGGTAGAGTAAGAAGTAAATTGCCATAATTCTCTCATATTTATCTCCAAACAACCATAAACCCTAAAATAAATCTTGGAACAACAGAACCAACAAAAAGACCAGGTGAAACTATCTCTTAGTCCAAGAAACTTGGAAGATTTGAGAGGAAAGGTCTGTCTCATTTAGGTAAAAGGGGAATACATTCATGGACAGGAAGCATCCCAGCAAACCAGCAACAAGCCCTATGTCAGCAAACCAGTGGGAGATATCCTGAGCCCCACTGTACTGGAGCAGACAGATGCAAACACCAGTACCTGCTACATGCCTGAGGATAGCCAAAGAAACTGGCAGACTCCAGCTCTGAGAACCACCATGTGTTTCAGTGTAGACCCAGGCAAACAAACTTCCTCCAGGATCCAGACCTCTAGATGCTTCAGCATAGCCCCAGGGAAACATTGAAACCCCCCAATGAGCCTCAGCACATGCCAGATTCTACCACAAGGATCCCCGCTCAGGACCAGGTAAGCTGCCAAACTCCCTACAACCTCTAACAGTGCCATCCACTTCCTACCCTACCCCCTCAGTGCAGCATCAGATGAGAGCATCCTCCATGTGCTTCAGGGCAGCACCTAGGTAAAGAGCCAGCACTTGAAGCCCCTAGCACAAGAAGCCTAAGAAAGTGCCCTTTCCACCCTGGGAGGAGAGCTCAAATTAAAAAAAAAACGAAAAGACAAAAAAAAAAGATGAATGATAAAACAAGAAAAAAGGAATCAACCACAGAATGTTATTTTATTGAAAGGGAAGACCAAGACCAAACTCAGAAGAGGATAGTAATTGTCAAAACACCTTTGGGCAAAACCTCAAAGAAGAACAGAAGTGGTTGCAAGCCCAGAAAGAACTCAAAAAAGAGCTTTAAAGTTATATGAGAGGCAAAAAAAAAAATTGAGAAAAGAAATGGAAGCAATAGAAGAGAATTATGGAAAGAGAGTCAACAGCTTGGAAAAAGAAAGTAACTGCTTAAAAAATAGAATTGGCCAAATGGAAAAGGATATACAAAAATCCACTGAAGAAACAGCTCCCTAAAAAGTACAATTGGCCAAATGGAAAAGAAAGGACAATAGCAAACTGGGGAAAATAACTCCTTTAAAGTTAGAATTGGGCAAGTGGAAACTAAAGAAAGTAGGAAATATCAAGACTTAATTAAATTTAAAAGAATGAAAAAAGTAGAAAATATAAAATACTTCATTGGAAAAACAAAGGACCCAGAAAATAGATTCAGGAGAAACAATGTCAGAGTCACTAAACTACCTGAAAGCCATAATCAAAAGGAGGACCTGGACAGCACCTTTCAAGACATTTTCAAGGAAAATTTTTCCTGATATCCTGAAACCAGAGGGCAAAATAGATTTTGAAAGAATATATCAATCACCTTAGGAAAGAGATCCCAAAATAAAAACTCTAAGGAACAATTTAACCAAATTACAGAACTATCAAATCAAGGAAAAAATATTACAAGTGGCCAGAAAGAAGCAATTAAAATATTGGGGAGCCACAACCAGGATTACACAGGATTTAGCAACTATAACATTAAAGGATTGCAGGTCATGGGAACATGATATTCCAGAAGGTAAAGGAGCTAGAACTACAACCAAGAATTACCTACCCAGTGAAATGAAGCAGAATACATCAAGGGGAAAAAATTTTGAATTGATGAAATAGAAAGATGTCAAATTCTAATAAGAAGACCAAAATTAAACCAAAAATTTGATTTCCAATATTAAGACCTAAGAAAAGCCTAAAAAGGAAAAAGAGATTCAGTGGAGCTGAGCTATTTATATCCTTACATGGGAAAGTGATATTTGTAATTCTTAAAAATTGTACCATTAATAGTGCAGCTAGAAGAAATATACATAGACAAAGGGTACAGTTAGAAGGTGAATTGGAAGAAATGGCATAAAAAATAAGGGATGAGAAAGAGGCATACACTTGGTGCAGAAGGAAGAAAAAGATAGAATGGGGTAAATTTTTTTCATGTGAAGAGACAAGAAAGACCTATTACAGTGAAGGAAAAGATGGGAGGGTGGGTGATGGACATTGCTTGTATCTTTCATCAGTATTGGATCAAAGAGGGAATAATATGCATAATCTTCTGAATATAGAAATCTGTTTTACCTGAGAGGAAGTAAGAGGGGAAGATATTAAGTAAGAGGGGTGGGGAGAGAAATGGCAAAAGGTAAACCAGAAAAAGTGGTCAACAGAAGCAAAACATTGGTCAAGATGGAAAGGATTGGAGAGAGAGGACAAAGAGGAGGAAAAATAGGATTGGAGGGAAATATATAGTTGGAAATAACTTTGAATGTGAATGGGATGAAAGCTCTTGTAAAAAAAAAAAGAATAGCAGAATCCTGTGTTGTTTACAAGAAATACACTTGAGGGGGGCAGAGCCAAGATGGTGGGGTAGAAACACTCACATATGCTAGCTCTGAACCCACAGCCCATAATTATCTATACAAAGAACTCCAAACAAATTCTGGAACAGGGGAGCCACACAGCAATGAGGTGAAGGAGATTTCAGTTCCAGAGAGCCCTGAAAAACCGATCCCAAAGGTCCGTCATGCCCTGGCCACGCGGCACTGAGACGAGCAAGCAGATCGGGGCAGGCTTCAGGGATGGAATCTCCAGCGGCCACGAAGGTCCCTCCACCCACAGACACACAGGTCAGTGAGAAAGACGTCTGGTCGGGCTGAGAGGGGACTGGGGTGTCTCCATGACTTGGGCCCCCTCAGGAGGCAGCTGCAGAGGCAGCGGGCAGCCAGAGGTTCCAAGAGCAGGCAGGAGCTCAGCAGCAGCTCCATTACAGAAGGTCTCTGCATAAACCCGCTGAGGGAACTGAGCCTGGGAGGCAACCCTACCCCCACCTGAGAACCTGACTTAATCTTACCCTGAATAGCAGCCAGGCCTGCCACTGAAAGCCCTGAGGCTGGGGAGCAGCATTTGAATCTCAGACCCCAAGCACTAGCTGGGCAGATCTAGGCGGGGGTGGAGAGGACACCCAGAAGTCAAGTAACTGGCTAGGAAAATGCCCAGAAAAGGGGAAAAAAAAATAAGACCATAGAAGGTTACCTTCTTGGGGAACAGATGATTCCACCCATCCTCTCTGATGAAGATGACCAATGCTTACCATCAGGTAAAGATATGAGTCAAGGCCTCTGTGTCCCAAATATCTGAAATAGATATCCAATGGATTGAGGCCTTGGAAGAGCTCAAAAAGGATTTTGAAAATCAAGTTAGACAGGTGGAGGAAAAACTGGGAAGAGAAATGAGAGAGATGCAAGAAAAGCATGAAAAATGGTTCAATACCTTAATAAAGGAGACCCAAAAAATTGCTGAAGAAAATAACATTAAAAAAAAAAGAAAAATAGGCTAACTCAATTGGCAAAAGAGGTTCAAAAAGCCAATGAGGAGAAGAATGTTTCAAAAGCAGAATTAGCCAAGTGGAAAAAGAGGTGCAAAAGCTCACTGAAGAAAATAGTTCTCTCAAAATTAGAA
>CM053769.1:82157239-82188138 GCA_028658325.1 Potorous gilbertii | reverse complement strand
TCTTACACAACACGACTATTATTGAAGTCATTTGCAAAACTACACAGATATGGCCTATATTGAACTGCCTGCCTTCCCAAAGGGAATGGGTGGGGAGGGAGGGATGGGGAGAAGTTGGAACTCAAAGTTTTAGGAACAACTGTTGAGTATTGTTCTTGCTACTAGGAAATAAGAAATACAGGTAATGGGGAATAGAAAGTTATCTGGCCCCACCCGACAAAAGGGAAAATGGGGACAAGAGAAGGGAGGGATGATAGAAGAGAGGGCAGATTGGTGAGAGGGGAAATTAGAATGCTCAGTGTACTGGGGTGGGGAGAGGGGACAAATGGGGAGAAAATTTTGGAACCAAAAATTTTTTGAAAATGAATGTAAAAAGTTAAATAAATAAATTTATGTTAAAAATTGAAAAAAAAAATACACTTGAAGTGGAGAGACATACAGGTAAAATTAAAAAAAAAAACATAACAGGGATAGCAGTCTTGATTTCAAACAAATAAATCCCAAAAATAAACCTAATTAAAAGAGAAAGAAAGAAATTGCATCTTGTAATAGATAATGAAGTCATATCAGTACTAAACATATATGCACCAAGTGGTAGAAAATCCAAATTCTTAGTGGAGAACTTAAGTGAGTTACAAGTTCATTACTTAATAAGAGATAGAAAGTATTACTAAATATAAAATAGAAAATTTTGACTACATTAAATTTAAAGCTTTGTTGCAAGTAAAACCAATGCAATCAAGATTAGAAGGAAAGCAGAAATCTGGAAATCAATCTTCATAGCAAGTGTCTTTGATAAAGGCCTCATTTCTAAAATATATAGAGAACTCAATCAAATTTGTGAGACTACAAGCAATTCCCTCATTGGTAAATGATCAAAGAATATGAACATGCAGTTTTCAGATGAAGAAATCAAAGCTATCTGTAGGCATATGAAGAAGTGCTCTAAATCAGTTTTGATTAGAGAAATGCATATTAAAACAACACTGAGGTAGCACCTGACACCTATCAGGTTGGGTAATATGACAATAGAAGGAGAATGATACATTTTGGAGGAGATGTGGTAAAATTGGGACACTGATGGAGTTGTGAACTGATCCAACCATTCTGGGGAGCAATTTGGAAATATGCCTAAAGGGCAAGCAAATTGTGCATACCCTTTGATCCAGCAATATCATTACTAGGTCTGTGTCCCAATGAAAACATGAAAAAGGGGAAAGGACCTACATGTGCAAAAATATTTATACTTGCATTTTTCATGGTGGCAAAATATTGGAAATTGAGGGGATGCCCATCATTTGGGGAATGGTTGAACAAGCTGTTCTGGAATAGTACTGTGTAATAATAAGAAATGATGAACAGGCAGATTTCAGAAAAACCTGGGAAGTCTTGTATAAAGTAATACACAGTGAAAGTACAGAACCAGGAAAACATTGTACAAAGTATAAGCAACATTGTGTGATGATCAATCATGAATGACCCAGTTCTTCTTAGCAACGCAATAGTTGAAGACAAATACAAAGGATTTAACGAAGGAAAATGCTGTCCAAATCCAGATAAAGAACTGGTAGAGACTGAATGCAGATTAAAGCATATTTTTTCTACTCACTTTATTTTTTTATCTATTTCTTCTTTCACAAGTGTAACTAATATGGAAATATGTTTTACATGATAGCACATGCATAACCTATATGAAAATACCTTTGAAAAGGAGGGGAGGGAAGGAAGGGGAAAATTTGGGACTCAAAATCTTGTAAAAATAAACGTTAAAAATTGTCCTGACATATAATTGGGAGAAAAAAATACTAATAAGGAAAACAAAAAAGTAAGATTGACCAAATGAAAAAGGAGGTACAAAAACTCACTGAAGAAAATAATTCCTTAAAAATTATAATGGTGTAAGTTGAATGACTTTATGAGAAATCAGGAAACAATAAAACAAAACCATGAGAATGAAAAAATAAAAGACAACATGAAACATCTCATTGGAAAAATAACTGACCTGCAAAACAATCTGAGATAATTTAGAAATTGTTGGACTACCTGAAAGCCATGATCAAAAAGAAAGCCTGGAAATCATCTTTCCAGAATTATTAAGGAAAATTGACCAGATATTCTACAGGAATAGAAATTGAAAGAATGCACCAATTACCTCCTGAAAGAGATCCTCAAATGAAAACTCTGAGGAATTTTGTAGCCAAATTTCAGAGTTCCCAGGTCAAGGAAAAAATATTGCCAGTAGACAGGAAGAAACAATTCAGGTATCATGGAGCCATAGTCAGGATAACACATGATTTAGCAATTGCTACATTAAAGGACTGGAGGGCTTTGAATATGTTATTCCAAAGAGCAAAGGAGTTGAGATTAAAATCAAGAATCACCTACCCAGCAAACTGAGTATAATCCTTCATGGGGAAAAATAGATATTCAACAAAATACAAGGCTTTCCAGCAATCTTGATGAAAAGACCAGAGCTGGAATAGAAATTTTCACTTTCAAATATAAGACTCAAGAGAATCATAAATTGGTAAACAGTAAAGAAAAATCAGAAGGAGCTTAGTAAGGTCAAATTGTTTATATTCCTGAATGGGTAGATGATAATTGTAACTCATAAGAAGTTTCTCATTATTAGGGCAGTTAGGAGGAGTGTATATACACAGAGGGCGCAGGCATGAGTTTAATATGAAGGGATGATATCTGAAAAAATGGAATTCAATGGTGAGAGAAGAATTTACCAGGAGAAAGGCATAGGGAAATATAGAATGGAACTCATACAGAAGAAGCAAGAAAAAACTTTTACAGTGGTGGGGAAAAGACAGAGGTGAGAGGGAGGGAGTGAACCTTATTCTCTTCAGAATTGGTTCAATGAGGGAATAGCATACACACTCAGTTGGGTGTAGAAATCTATCTTACCCTTCATAACAGTAGGAGGAAAAGAGCATAAGGGAAAGGTGTGGTGATAAAAGGGAGGGCAGATTTGGGGAAGCAGTAGTCTGACGCAAAACACTTTTGAGGAAGGCCAGGGTGAAAGAAAAAGAGTAGAATAAAGAGAGGGGGAAATAGGATAGAGGGAAATACAATTAGTTACAATCTTAACTGTGAAAAAGTGTTGAAGAAAGTTTCTCTGATGAAGTCTCATTTCTCAAACAGAGTACAGAGTGAAATTTATAAAAATAAGAGCCATTCCCCAATCAATAAATGATCAAAAGATATAAACAGTTTTCAGATGAAGTCATCAAAGTTGTCTGGAGCCACATGAAAAAACTCTTCAGTTCACTATTGATTGGAGAAATGCAAATTGAAACATTTCTGAGGCACTACCTCATACCTATTAGATTGGTTAATAGAACAGGAAAGGAAAATGACAAGTGTTGAAGTGGATGTGGGGGAAATGAGGCATTTATGCATGGTTGATGGAGTTGTGACCTGATTCAAAAATTCTGTAGAGCAATTTGGAACTATGCCCAAGGGGCCATAAAACCATGCATACCCTTTGATCTAGCAATACCACTACTAGGTCTGTATCCAAAAAGATTTAAAAAAACCCAAAAAGGAAAAGAACCTATACATCCAAAAATATTTATAGCATATCATTTGTAGGAGCACAGAACTGTAAGTTGAGAGAATACAAATCAATTGGGGAATGGCTGAATAAATTGTGGTATATGATTGTGATGGAATATTATTGTACTATAAGAAATTATGATCAGGATGCTCTCAGAAAAACATTTAATGTCTTAAATAAGCTGATGCAAAGTGACATGTACTGTGTACAAAGTAACAACAATATTGTAAGAATAACTTAGCTATTCTCAGCAGTGCAATGATCCAGTATAACAGTGAAGGACTTATGATGAAAAAACGTATCCATTCCTAGAAGAAAGAATTGATGGTGTCTGAATACAGATTGAAGCATACTCTTTTTTTACTTTATTAATTTTTCTTGAATTTTTTTGTCTGTGTTTTCTTTCACAATGTAACTAACATGGAAATGTTTTCCATGACTACACATGTATAACCTATACTCAATTGCTTGTATTTTCAAGGAGGGGGATAAGGAGAAAATTTGGACCTCAAAAAAATGGATGTTAAAAATAGTTTTTATATGCAATTAGGGGAAAATAAACTACTAAACAAAAAAAAGCAACGATATGAAGAGATCATTAATAATTTTGGAAGGAGCGCTTTCATTGACTGATGAAGCCAGAAAATAGACTATAGGGTTTAAATGCTTACAGGAAAAGTTATTTAATTTAGTTACAGAAATAGATAGCAAAATTAAAAATGATATCTTCTGAAACCCAGGCACATGTAGCAGTAAGATAACCAAGTAAGACTTTAAGGATGTGAATAGAAGAATGAACAGATGAATTAATTTACATGCAACTTAAACAAATGAGACTCAAATTAAAAACCAAACTAAATATTCTGGAGCTAGAAAAGAACTTTCAACATCAAGAGAACATCAAGAAGAGGATGATCAATGATTCCAAGGACTGCAGAAAGGTCAGGAAGGGTGAGACAGGAAGCCAAACTGAGGGTTAAGAAGAGAATGAAAGAAAAGAAAGTAGAGGCATCTATTATAGATAGCCTCAAGAACTTGAACTAGGGAAATGAGGAGCCATGTGGAATGATAGTGCTTAAAGATGGACAGATAGAGAAAATGATGGGGTTTTGAGGACAGAAGAGGTTTGGGAGAGCTTGTAGACAGTAGGGTGGGAATTTATAGACAGGGAAAGAGCAAAGATTAGTGAATTGGAATTAGTGTTATTTGGGTTAGAGTCGGTGGGACAATCTATTGGAAAAGATAGCATGGAGTAGGATCACTGATAGAATGGTTTGCCCTATCAAGAAGTGACCCCTTTTCATATTATACAAAGTTGAAGGAGAAGATAGTGGTGAAATGTATCTGAATGGTGTGTGGTGGAGAGATGAGAAGAGGGAATTCTCAGAGAAAAGCCTAAATTTCTTCAGTGAAATGAGAAAATCATCTTTAACCGAATGAGTCAACATAGGGAGAACTGTAGGAGGTTTGAGGAGGAATGAACAGATTTGGAAAAGCTAGGGTGGTGTTTGAGATAGTGAGTTAATTAGGGAGGTGTAAAAGTATTGCCTAGCCACAGTGAGGTCTCAGTTTAGGTTATGTGACATAAATTTGTAGTGTACCCAGTCGACACTGTTTTGTGATTTTCCTCCAGGATCATTCAGCAACATGTGAGTAAGAGTGAAGGCAGTGGATAATCGTAATCCAGTGCTGTAGTTTGGCAAGCAAGATCAGCAATAAAATAAAAGAGTATGACTGTTCTTTATACAACATCAGTTTTTCTGCTCTTTTCAGCAGCCAACTGCATATATCTCTAAGGGGTTGTACCTTAGAAAAATATGAGATTGGACTACTTCACAACTCTACCAACAGTGTTTTCCCACACTGCATGTATGAGAGTGACATTCAAACATTGCCCACCCTCCCATTTTCCCTTTCTTTGTAAAAATTCTCCTTTTGCACCTCTCTTTTTGAGATTATTTCCCCCATTTTCCTCTCCTTTCCCTCTGTCCCAGTGTACCCCTCTTTCTCACTCTTCCTTTCTTTCAAAATCATCCCAACATAATAGATTCAGACCCATGCCCTCTGTCTAAGGATATACCTTCTAATTGTCTTAATGATGTTAAAGTTCATAGTGGTTACATGTAGCGGTGTCCCATATAGAAGTGTAAAAAATTTAACCTTGTTAAATCTGTTATTATTTTTCACTCATATTTACTTTTATACTGTATTTGAGTCTTGTGTTTTAATGTTGGATTGTCTATTTAACTGTGATCCTTTTGTCAGTAATTGATGAAAGTCCTCTATTTTTATTAAATGTCCTTTTTTCCCCATATTGTCTTGTTGGGTAGATTGTTCTTGGTTGTAATCCTAGTTCCTTTAACTCTGGAATATATTTCAATCCCTTTAGCTACTAAATCTTGTGAGTCCATGGCATTTGAATTAGTTCTTTCTGAATACTTGTGATGTTTTCTCCTTAACCTGAGAACTCTGAAATTGGGCAATAATATTTCTAGGAGTTTTCATTTTGAGATTTCTTTCAGGAGGTAATTGGTGGATTCTTTCAGTTTTTAGTTTACCTTCTGTTTCTAAGACAGTTGGACAGTTTGCCTTCATAATTTATCAAAATATGATTTCTAAGCTTTGGTTGATTATGGCTTTCAGGTGCTTCAATGGTTAAGTTTAATCATCTCTCTACCACTTATTTTCCAAGTTAGTTGCTTTTATATGAGATTTTTCACATTGTATCCTTTTTTGTATTCTTTTGATTTTAATTGTTTATTGAAGTCCATTTTCCCTTGACCAATTCTAATTTTAAGGAGTTATCTTCTTCATTGAGACTTTGTGCCTCTTTTTACCATTTGACTAAAATTGAATTTGGGGGAAATATTTTCTTCAGTATTTTTATGTCTCTTTTACCGAGCTGTTAATTTTTTAAATAAATTGTTTAAAATATCTTTCTCTTGCAATTACATGTAAACAATTTTAATGTTTGGTCTTTTAAAATTTGAGTTACAAATTTTCTCCTTTTCTCCCCACTCATTGAAAAGGTAAACAATTTGGTATGTTTTAAGTGTGAAACAATGCAAAACAAATTTCCATACTGGTCATATTGTGAAGGAAAACACAGAACAAAAAAACAAGAAAGAGAAAAATAATAAAGTTTTTAAAAAGTGTGCTTGAATCTGCATTGACTCCATCAGTTCTTTCTCTTGAGGTATCTTTCTCCTCGAGAAAGAAGGACAAACAATGATCTGTGAGTAGGGGATTGGGAACCCAATTGGCCAATTCCAGTTGGACAACACAGATCTTTCTTTCTTTCCTTCCTTCTTTCTTCCTCTCTCCCTCCCTTCCTTCTCTCCCTACTCTCCCTTTTTCCTCTAATGTTGTCCACATGGGGAATCATACCCTTAATTGTAGGTGCTGTACCCAAAGGAATATAAATTTTGATCTCTAAAAACTTTTGCGACATCTTGGGATTTAGGGTTACAACCTAGGTTTCTTTTTTAAGTACCATGTCTTAAATCCAGATCACTCTGGCTCTCATTAATTGGCCAACAATAGGTCCCAGCCCAAGTTTCACTTGGTCATTGTTTGAATTATGATGGCTCAGAGGAAGTGTAAGTAGCAATTGTTGCTGTTTTGTCCATAAAACCCTTAGAGTCTCCCAGACTGATTTTGGTTTTTTGACTATGTAAAGGAGGACGTTCTTTGCCTTGTTTCTTACTTAGCTTTAAATTACTGAATCAATCACAGTCAAACTGAGACCTGGAAAAGACCTGAACTTAAAAAGACCAAGGTCTCCCACTGGATTTGGGATCATCTTGTCTTTGTAATCTCTTTGTTGCCACTGAACCCACATGGCTCTGGAGGAGAGAGTGAGATTGTTGACTTTACCCAGCCCTCCCTCACTTAAATCCAGTGCTCTTACAAGTCATGATATCCCCTTTCTGATGTCACAGTCCTCTTCAAGAATGAAGGACAAAACAACGAACAGTGAGGTAGATAGAGTTTTTCATATATCCTTCAGAATTGATGACAATACCTTAGTCATTCACAATTGATCATCATACAGTATTGTTGTTGCTGGGTACCCTGTTCTCCTGGTCCTGCTCACTTCACTTTGAAGCGGTATACTTCATGTGTAAGTCTTCCCAGGTTTTACTGAAATCATCATGCTCATCTTTTCTCATAGCAAAATAGATTTGATCAAAATTTTATACCATAACTTGTTCAAGACATTCTCCAATTGATGGGTATCCCTTCAATTTCCAAAACTTTACTACCACAAAAAGAACTTCTATAAATATTTGTGTGCATAAAGATCCTTTTCCTTTAAAAAAAAATCTCTTTAGTACACAAATCTAGTAGTGTGAATCCTGAATTAAAGGGTATGCACAGTTTTATAGTACTTTGGGAATAGTTCAGAATTGCTCTACAGAATAGTTGAATCAGTTCACAACTCCATGAAGAGTACATTAGTATCTCAATTTTCCCAATCCCTTCCAACATTTATAATTTTCCTTTTCTGCCATATTAACCAATCTGATAAGTATGAAATGGTACCTCAGAGTTGTTTAAATTTGTATTTCTCCAATCAATAGTGATTTAGAGCATTTTTTCATGTAGCTATAGATAACTTTGATTTCTTCATTTCAAAACTGCCTTTTCATATACTTTGACCATTTATCAATTGAGGAATGACTTGTATTTTTATAAATTTGACTCAATTCTCTATATGTTTGAGAAATTAGACATTTAACAGAGAAAATTCTAAGAATTTTTTTCACAGTTACTGTATATTTCATCCTGTTTTTCACAGTTTATCTTTTTCTTTCCTTTCATGCTGTCCATCCTCACAAGTATTATGTTTCTGACTACCACTTTCCCCATATAGCCCTCATTCATAGTCTTTTATTTCATTGAATGTCCATTTTTTTCCCTTGAAGGATTATACTCAGTTTTGCTGAGTAGGTCCTAGCTCCTTTGACCTCCAGAACATCATATTCAGTCAGAGCCCTCCAGTACTTTAATGAAGCAATTGCTAAATCTTGTGTTATCCTGACTTCATGATACTTGAATTGTTTCTTTCTGACTGCTTGCAATATGTTCTCCTTGATCTGGGATCTCTGCCATTTGGCTATAATATTCCTGGGAGTTTTCATTTTGGATCTCTTTCGGGAGGTGATCAGTGTATTCTTTGAATTTCTACTTTAACCTCTAGTTCTAGGATATCACAGAAGTTTTTCCTGACAATTCCCTGAAACATAATGTCTAGGCTCTTTTTTAATATGACTTTCTGGTATTACAGTAATTTCTAAATTATCCCTCCTGGATCTATTTTCCTGGTCAATTGTTCTTTCAAAGACATTTCTAGGTGGTGTATTTTACAGAGTATTAGCCCTGAAGTCAAGAAAACCTGAATTCAAATCTAACCTCAAAAATTTTTATTTATATGACCCCAGAAAAGTAATTGAGCCTTGGTCTGCCTCAGTTCCATCAATTTTAAAATGGAGGTTATAGTAGTACCTACTGCCCAGGTCTATTTTGGGGATTAAATGAAGTGACATTTTTAAAGCATTTAACATAGTACATATGAATTCAAAAAAAAATTTGTTTCCTTTCTCCATTTCCTTTAGCACTCCCTTTTTTTCCAAGGCAATAAGGCAGCAGATAGGGTAAATTATGCTGAGGAAATAGGAAATGGAAAATGGAAACAAATCAATGACTTTGTTTCTAATAACACCAGTATTTGAACTTTGCTTTTGTGAAAGAGATAAAATAAGCGTTTCATATTCACTCATTTCAGTGTATGGAATATGAATTTGACATCATCCAATGAACTAATGTTCTCCACCCAAAAGTTTTCTCCAGAGTTTGTGGGAAGGATTAAATATCCACTGAAAAACAAAATAATTATAAACATGAAACAATAATAGAAAGCTCTGTGAGGATCCAGCTTCATAGAAACTTTTGAGTCTACCTTTCCTTTATTCCCCATCAGCAAGCAGCCCTGATATATCTGCTTGAGTTCACTCTTGATTTGCCCTTTGTGGAATTTCTAAGTGCCACTTAAAACAAAAAGAACAAACTCTTTGAAGTGGTTCATAGTCTAAAGGTTTTAGCTAAAGAACAGATTTGTAAGTTCAGCAGTTCAATTAGTCTCTAAATAGGCTCTCAGTACTAGAAGTTAACCAGTGATTTTTTTCCTCTTTTGTTTATATTACTTTATATAAATAAATATTACTCTCCATCTTAAATAAAGTTGAATAAGTGTCATTTACTATAGAAATTAAGATGTTTGAGAGGATTCTGAGAGCAGAGCTAGCTAACTGCATTTATCACTATAGTAATCTTACTATTTTTTTAACTCCCCAGTCCTTATTTCATGATAAATATCAAGTGATTGGTTTTAAGGAGCTTACAATTGAATGTACTTTTGTTAGGAAAAACATACTTTATCCTTTTTTTTTGTTTCATCCACAATGTTGACATACTGCTTTGCACTTGCTAGATGCTCAATAAATATTTGTTGACTGGTTTTCTCCTTATCCCCATTAGTCAGAGACAGTAATATGTAAGTTAATGTAACTGACTTTAGATCAATAACAACTTCAAAAGAAATCTCTAATCATTAACATGATTTTGGAACGATGTTCATTTTTTCATAAGAACCTTGTTATACTCATGTGAGGGGGGATGAAGGGAAGCAGTATATTGGCAATTATTTTTTCCTATCTATACTTTGCACATTTCCCATTTCTCCTCCGTACCTCCTTTGAAGAAGTTGAATTATTTGCATCTCTGAATACGAACTTAGTTAAAGTTTCCGTTTGTATTTTTCCCAGGGATGATTATCATGAAGATGGGTTTTGTCAGCCCTACAGGGGGATTGCATGTGCACGATTCATTGGAAACAGGACTATTTTTGTAGACTCTCTCCAGATGCAAGGGGAAATTGAAAACCGAATTACAGGTAAGAATTATGTACATTTGCAAATAATAATTTGTTCAACTCAACCATGTAAGTGCAAGCATTTCCAGTTTTACTAGCTTTATGGTTATCAATTCGCAGTCTTTCTATCCTTATTTTAATGATGTGGCAAAGGAATCCTCACTTTTTCTTTTACAATTAAAAACTTGAAATCTTTGTTGTTCCAGCCCCTCTGTCTGGGGATGGAAGGGAAATGATGTGTAAACATAATTGGTGAAATTTGTTTCTTTGACCCTAAATCCTAAAATCAGCAGCTTGCAAATTACATAGATTTTAATTTTACTTATCTAATTTAGCCAGAAAGCCTGCTTTCTTGTCAGTACTATTTTCCATTGTTGCTTTTCTTATAGTAGGTCCTCTACAAAGCATTATTAGAGAAATGGTTGCTTTACTTTTTCTCCTCTAGTTCAGAATCATATTTGCTTCATCAGTAACACACTTGACATTTAATTAGATTAAATTTTCCTTTCTTCTGCGTTTATTCACTGTTGCATGCCCTCTTAGTTATTTGGGCAAAAGATAAACAGGCTTGATTCTTGATATTTCAAGTTTTTTCATTAGACCAAGTTCTATATTCTGTATCTATATTTAAGTCTGGTAGCCATCTCAAACTAAACTTGTCCAAAACAGAATTCATTATACTTTATTACACACCCCTTTTTGAACTTTGGTTTTTTGAACTTTACTGTTAAAGACGTCATGCTCAGCTCCTAAATCTCACTCACCCCATTTAGTTTTGTCATTTCTGCCTTAACATCATTTCATACAAACACACACCCCTCCTATTCACTCCTAGACACCCCTAGTTCAGATAGTCATTATCTCTCTCTAGAACTATTGCAAAAGCTTTCTGATTGTTCTTCCCTCCTCCAAACTATTCCCCGCACTGTTGCCAAAATGACTTCCCTAAAGCATTGATGTTACTATGTCAACTCTCTCTTCCCCCTTCCTTTTCCCCCTTCAGTGTTGCTCCATTGCCTCCAGGACAAAATATAAGACTTTTGGCATCGAAAGCTCTTTATATCCTGGTCCCTTCCTACTTTTCAATTCTTTTTATACATTACTGTGCTCCAAGCATTCTGTAGTCCAGCCATACTTGTAGCTCCTCATATATAATAATTCATCTCTTATTCTCCATGCATTTGCATTGGCTATTCCTCATATCTAGAGTTTGTTTCCTCCTCACCTCTGCCCCTTAGAATCCCTGGATTCTTTCAAGACTTAGATAAAATGCCTCATTCTGCCTCTTTCTGTAAGAGGAAACATTTTCTAGTCTCAAAAATTTTAGCTGCTAGAGCCTTCCATTCTAATGGGTGCCTTCCATCAAGCACCTTGTATATACCTATTTAGGTATATGGCATCTCCTCAGCTAGAAGGTTCATTAAAAACAAGAACTGATTTTGGTCTTTCTTTGTATTTCCAGTGCTTAGTGTAATGCCTAGGATATGGTAAGCATTTAAAGTTTAAAATTAAGCTTTCAGATTTAAGAGTGGGAATTAATGACCCAAAAAAAAAGATATAGAAGATCATGGAATATAAAATGGACCCTTACAATTACAAAAAAAATTAAAAATTTTATATAAAACAAATCCAGTTAAAATTAGAGAGGAAACAGTTAATTGGTAAAAGCAGCTTTACTGCAGCTTTTTCTGATAAAGGCATCATGTTCAAATTTTAAAAGGAGTTGACTCAAATTTATGAGAATAAGAGCCATTCTCCAGTTCATCAATGATCAAAGAATATAAAGTTAATTTTCTAAAGAAGAAATTCAAGCTATTAATAGTTATATGAAAAAGCCTCAAAATCACAAATAATTCAAGGACTTATGAAAGTGAATGTAGAAAACTGAAAACAAATAACTTAATTTTTAAAAAATCTAATTAATTAGAGAAATATATATTAAAACACCTCCAAGATTCCATCTCACACCTATCAGATTACCAAAATTAATTTATAAAAATGGAAAATGACAAATCTTGAAGGGAGTGAGGGAAACAGACATATATTGTTTGTACAACTATGAATTTTGGTCCAACCATATGCCCCAGAAGTCATGAAATTGTGCATACCATTGGACGCATTGATAGCACTACAAGGATTGCACCCTAAAGAAATTTTGAAAAGAATTCACAAATGTTTAGAGTAGCTCTTTTGATAGTAGCAAAGAACAGGAAGCAAACTCAATTGGAGTAAGTCATAGTTCATGAATATAATAGAATTTTATATTGTATTAGGCAGCAAAAAATTTATGAAATGAACATTTTCACAAAAACCTGAGATTTATATTGAGTGGAAATGAAGTGAACCAAGAGAACAATTTAAGTAATAACAGCAATATTGTAAAGAAAAGCAATTTTGAAAGATTTAAGAGCTCTGATAAATTTATAAATGCACCAAAATTTCTGAGGGCTAATATTGAAGAAGATGACCCACCTCACCACAAATGAATTTATGCTGCAGAATGAGATGCACATTTTTGAATATGTTTGATGTAGGAATATATTTTGCTTGACTACATGTTTGTCAGGGGTTTGTCCTTGTTTTGTTTTCTATTTTATTTTTATTTTCTTTTTTATAAGTGGAAGGTGGAAGGAAAATAAATACTCAATTGAAAATATAAAATAGAAAGGAGAAAAATATATAATTAATGCCACAAACAATTCAAAACTGTCCTGTTTGTACTTCGTTCTACACTCTGAACACGTTCTTTAAGAATGAGGTCAGCTGCATGTCCCTTTCCGTTCTGTGACTGTACCTGGGGAGGACAGTAGTGTCACTGATTCAAGCTCCCATGCTGTGTTCTACTCACTGTTAGTTACCAGTGATTCAGTTCCATTTAACCAATTAAATCAGTTAGCTTTTCCAAAATGTTATTTACTGAGAAGTTATTATAAAAACAGAATACAACTATTCCTCCACCTGGAAGATATTCGCCATACACCTCCTTTGTTTCTGTAGAAAGTGGGTTCAAAATTTAAGGCAGGTTTTTTTTAACTCATCCCACCAGGTTTATTGCCAAACTGTGTAACAACTACTGGGAAAAGTCTCATTTCAGCTACTTTTTGGCTATATCCCTTAAATCATTTCAAGGAGCTCTGCTATTGAGCTAGATTCATAAGGTCATTCTACAAAACCTCATTAGTGGGCTAGCTGGTTGCTAAATCTGGCACATACCTTGGCTCCTAGTAGCGAGCAGTTCTAACCTGTTGAAACTCAAAAAGCCGTAGCTCAATCCAATATTTTTTCACCTAAAATCATGACAAAACCAATTCATTGAGACAAAGAACAGAGGTACCATACTTCTTAGGTCCTCTGGAGACACAGCTAATCAGGAAAATGATGAGACTGCTTAAATCCTACAAAGTTGTTTTTCTTTACAATGTTCTTGCCCTTGTAACGGATTTTTCTCCTAGTTATGCTTATTTCACTCTGAATCAGTATTTACTATTCAAGATTCTATGTAATGTTCTCTTGTAATTCCTGATAGCTCACTAATATGCCATTACATTCATATGCCATAACATGTTCAGATGTTCTTCCAATTAATGAACACTCCCCCCACATTGTAGTTTTTTGCTTTGTTTTCCTTTTGGGATTCCCATTTGGGATCAGAAGTGTGTTTTGCTTGCAACTATTCACTTTATTATATCCCCTCTTAACTTCCCTCAACCTTGTTTATATACCCACCCAAGTTTCATATTGAGATTCATCTGAAACCCACACTTTCTTTTATGCCTATATACTCATCTTCTCATGCATTCCATTTATAATAAGTGGCAAATCCCACCTCCATTTCTCTTTTTATACACTAGTATGTTACTTTTGCTCTCCTTTCTCTTTCCCTTTTACAAGCCCTGTGGAGAGAACCCTGTAGAACAATACTCAGCTTTGTGAGGTAAGTTATTCTTGGTTGTAAATCTGTATCTTTTGGTTTTCCCTTTATATCAAATTAGGTAATGTTGGTAAAGTACTTAGTACAGTGCCTTGCACATAGTAGATTCTATGTAAATGCCTACTCCCTTCCCTTCACTATTTTGAATGTTGGGGCAGCTAGGTGGTGCAGTGGATAGAGTGCCAGTACAGGAGTCAGGAGAACCTGAGTTCAAATCTCACCTCAGACACTTGACACTCACTCACTGTGTGACCTTGGGCAAGTCACTTAACTCCAATTGCCCCATCCTGGGTCATCTCCATTCATTCTGATGAATATCTGGTCACTGGATTCAGATGGCTCTGGAGGAGAAGTGAGACTGGTGACCTGCACAGCCCTCCCTCACTCAAAACAAAATCAAGTGCAAGACATGTCATCATTTCTCTGTTGACATGGTCTTCTTTGGCAACAAAGGACAAACACACATTTTAAAATGTTATAATCCAAGATCTCCTCTGTTTCTTGGTATAAGCTGGTAGGTCTTAAATGACCCTCACTAAAATTCCTTCATCACTGAATTGCTTCTTTCTGGATGCTTAAATGCAGGGACTCTAAATTTTGTCTACAATGTTCCTGGGACTTTTCCTTTGGGAGTTTCTTTCTTTAAAAAAAAAGAGACATTTTTAGCATTGATTTTTTTAAATTTGAGTTCCAAATTCTCTTCCTCCTTCCAGGCCCTTCTCAAACAATCGTTTGTCAGTTAGAGATGTGAAATCACACAAAACATATTGCCATATTAGCTGTTGCAAAAAATAAATAAGAATAAAATTTTAAAATATGCTTCAGTATACGTTCCAGGTTCATCAGTTCTGCCTCTGTAGGTGGATAGTATATTTCATTATGAGTGCTTTGGAATTGTCTTGGAACGTTGCGTCGATTAGAGTAATTAAGTCTTTCACAGTTGATCATCATTGCTGTTACTGTATACAATATTCTACTGGTTCTACTCTTTGCTGATATAAATCTTCCGAGGTTTTCCTCAAACCATTCTCTTCATCATTTATTTCTTAGAGCGTGGTAGTATTCCATCACAATCAAATACCACAACTTGTTCAACCATTTCCAGATTGATGGGCACTCCATCAATTTCCAATTCTTATCTACCCAAGCAATGTTGCTTTAAATAGTTTTTGTCCATATCGTCATTTCCCTTTGATCTCTTTGGGATACAGACCTAGTGGTGATGCTGTTGGGTGAAAGTGTATACACCAAATTTTATAGACCTTTAAACAGGGTTCCAAATTGTTCTCCAAAATGGTTAGACCTGTTCACAACTCTACCAACAATGCATTCATGTACTGATTTATCCACACACACCCCCAACATTTATCATTTTCCTTTTCTGTCATGTTAACCAATCTGATAGGTATGAGGTGGTACCTCAGAGTTTATTTAATGTGCATTTCTGTAATCATTGGGGATTTGACTCAGTTCCATATATATTTGGGAGAAGAGATCTTTATAAGAGAAACTTGCTTTAAAAAAACTTTTCCCTGTTTTCTGTTTTCTTTCTAATCTTGGCAGCATTGGTTTTGTTTGTGCAAAACCTTTTTAATTTCATGTAATCAAAGTTGTTATTATACTTCCCTTGGTCCTTTCTATCTCTTCTTTTTGCATAAACTTTCTTTATTCACATATCTAATAGGTAAAATTTTCCATGCTCCCCTAATTTGCCTATGATATCACCTTTTATGTTTAAATTATGCATACATTTTGATCTTTTCTTGGTATATGGTATGAAATGTTGGTCTAGCCCTAGTTTTTCCCAGACTGCTTTACAGTTTTCTGAGTTTTATTTTATCAAATAGTGAATTCTTGCCCCAAAAGTTTGAATGTTTGGATTTATCAGACACTAGATTACTGTGATCACTTAATACTATGCAATGTGTGTTGTATTTACTACTGTGTGTCCCAGTGATCTGTCACTCAATTTCTTAGGCAGAATCTTTGTAATATACTTCAAAATCAGTTTTCCTTCAGATTTTTTTTTTCATTTACTCCCTTGATATTTTTGAATTTTAGTTCTTCCGCGTTAATTTTGTCATTTTTTTCTAGGGATATAATTAATTTTTTCGTAATTTGGTTTGGCACCAAGTATTAATTTAAGTAGAATCATCATTTTGTTATATTAGATTAGTCTACCTATGAGGAATTTATATTTCTCCAGTTTTTAGATCTGAATTTCTGTGGGAAAAATGTTTTTTAATTGTGTTCATATAGTTCTAGATGCCTATTGGCAAGTATATTATTCAGTTATTTTAAATGGAATTTATCTTTTCCTGCTAGATGTTTTTGAAATAGAATATATATAGCATACAGAAATGCTGATAATTTGTGGTTTTATTTTATATTCTGCAAGTTTGCCAAATTTGTCAATTGTTTTGATTTGTTTTTTAATTGATTTTCTTAGGTTCTCTAAGTATACCATGACATCTTCTGACAACGGTGGTAGTTTTGTTTGTTTGTTGTCTGTTCTTATCCCATCAATCCTTTTTTCTTGTCTTATTGCTGAAGCTAGCCTGTCTAGTACAATATTGAATAATAGTGGTGATAATGAATTTCCTATTGTTTATCCTCATTACAGATAATGCTTGTTTTTAGTTTTAGATAGATGCTACTTATCATTTTAAGAAAGACTCCATTTATTCTTTTGATTTTTAATGTCTTTAATAGAAATAGGTGTTGTATTTTTGTCAAAAACCCTTTTTTCTGCCTCAATTGATATAGTCATTTTTTATTGTTTTTTTGCTGATATGATCAATTATACTTATAGTTTTCTTAATATTGAACCAGCCCTGCATTTCTAATCTAAATACCGCCTTAGCATCTTTGTGGTATATTGCTTTGGTCTCCTTGCTAATATTTTATTTAAAGTTTTTGCATCAGTATGCATTAGGGAGGACCTATATGTCCAAAAACATTTACAGCAGCTCTAAGAATTTGTAATTGAGGGGATGCCCATCAATTGAGAAATGACTGGACAAGTTGTGGTATACAGTTGTGAAGGAATACTATTGTGCTATAAGAAATAATGAGCAAGATGGTTTCAGGAAAACTTGAGAAGACTTAATGATGAAAAATTAAGTGAGCAGAACCAGTAGACCACTGAACATCAAAAGAGCAATATTGTACCATGATCAACTGTAATTGTCATAGCTGTTCTCAGCCACACAATGATCCAACACAAATCCAAAGAGTTTATGTTAAAAAAAAAAATGCCATTTGCCTCCTAAGAAAGAACTGATGGAGTCTGAATGCAGATCAAAACATTTTTTTTACTTTATTTTCCTTAGGGTTTTTTTGTTGTTGTTGTTTTTTACAATATAACTAATATGAAAATAAGTTTTGCATGACTGCATATGCACAATATTAAATTACTTGCCTTTTGTAGGAAAGGAGTAGAGGAAAGGGAGGGATGAAGAGAATTGGAAACACAAAATTTCTAAAAATGTAATTTTTACATATAATTGGAAAAAATATTGGAAAATAAAAATAGTTTCCATTGGTAAATTGGTCTATAGATTTCTTTCTCTGTTTTTGCTCTCCCTGTCACAAACAATATTTGTGACAAACAAGAAATTTTCTACTTGTTTTTAAAAATAGTTTATATAGTGTTAGAATTAGTTATTCTTTAAATGTTTGACCACATTCACTTGTAAATTCATTTAGTTCTATGGATTTTTTTTTAGAAATTTCATTTATCACTTTTTGAATTCATGTTTTAAAGTATTATTCTTTTTCCTCTTATGCTAATCTGGGAAATTTATATTTTTGCAAATATTTATACATTTCACCTAGATTGGTAGGTTTATTGGTATATAATTCAGTGAAATATTCTAATTGCTTTAATTTTCATCTTCATTGGTGGAGCTTTTTCCCTTTTCATTTTTGACACTGGTAATTGGGTTTTATTCTTTCTGTTTAAAAATTACCTAGGTTTATCTATTTTATTGGGTTTTCATAAAATCAACCCCTGGTATTTTCAATAGTTTCATTTCAGTGTTATTTTTACTTTCAGTTTTATTAATCTCTCCTTTGGATTTTAGAATTTTTATTTTGGTGCTTAACTGAAGACTGTAGTTTTTTCTAGTTCTTTTTAGTTGCATGCCCCATTCATCTATCTATTCTTTCTCTTTTTTATTGATATAAGCATTTAGAAACATAATCTTTCTTCCATGTATTGTTTTGGCAACCTCCCACAAATTTTGGTATGTTGTCTCATTGTTTTCATGTCTTTAAGGAAATTTAAGGAAAAGATTTGTTCTTTAACCCACTCATTCTTTAGAATGAGATTCTTTAATTTCATATTAATTTTTACTGTCTGCTTCCAAGGTCCTTTATTGAATGTAATTTTTACTATATTGTATGGCCCAGAAGCATTTCATATCATACTTCTGCTTTTCTGCCTTTCTTTATTAGGTTTTTATGCCCTAATACATGATTAATTTTTGTGAAACTGCCTTGTACAGGTGAGGAAAATGGTGTACTCCTTTCTATTCCCATTCAGCTCTCTCCAATAATCTCTCATATCTACCTTTTCTAAAATTCTATTTGTTCCCTTAACTTATTTCTTATTTATTTTATGATTATATTTGTCCAGTTTTATGAGGGAACAAGTTGAAATTCCCCCACTAACATAGTTTTACTATTTCTTCCTGTAATTCATTTAATTTTTCCTTTTAGAATTTGGATGTTATTCGTTGGACACATATATATTAAATATTGATATTATGTATAGTACCTTTTAGAAAAAATGGTGTTTTCTAGATTACCTTTTTTAATTAGGTGTATTTATGTTTTTGTTTTGTGTGAGATCACAATTGCTGCCCTTGCCTTTTTTTATCTGAAGCTTAATTGATTTTATTTGACTCCCTTATTTATCTGTCTTTCTGTTTCAAGTATATTTCTTGTGAACAATGTATTGTTGTATTCTTGTTTGTAATCTGTTCTGTTACTGCTTCCATTTTATGAGTGTTGTGATTTTTGTGTATTTCCCTCCACCCTATTTTCTTCTATTTGTCCTTGTCTCTCTTTTTTTTTGCTATCCTTCCTCAAAGCTATTTTCCTTCTGATCACTGCTTCTCTTAATTCTCCCTCTTGTCTCTACTTAGCCTTTATCTTGTCCTTTTCCTCTCCTACTTTCCTGTTCAGTAAGATATCTGTTTCTCTGTCTATGCATCTATAGCTATGTAAATCTATTTACGTAGCTATAGATTATAGATACACTTTAATAGATCTATCACTATGCATGTAGAGATCTATATAAGGCACTTATTTAGATCTATCTATAGATCTAGATAATTTGTATATCTTTATAGATTTATCTATATGTAGATATATCTATGCATGTATGTATGTATGTATATATTCTTCCCTCTTTGAACCAGTTCAGATGAGAGGTTAAGATGTTTCATGACCCCCTCCATTTTGCCCTCTGCTGTAAAAACCCTTGAGATAACTTTCCAATTTTCCTCTTTCTCCCTTCTCCCAGTGCATCCCTCTTTTTCATCTCTTCATTTTTTTAGATGATTCCAACATTACTGATTCACACCCCTGCCTTCTGTCTATGTAAACTCCTTCTACCTACCCTTCTAATGATAAAGTTCTTCAGAGTAACAAATATTTTTACATGCAAGACACAAATATTTTAAATACATTGAGTCCCTTATGATTTCTCTTTCATATTTACTTTTTTATGCTTCTCTTAAGTCTTGTTTGAATATCAGATTTTCTATTGAGCTCTGGTCTTTTCACCAAGAGTGCTTGAAACTCCTCCGTTTCATAAACATCTATTTTTCCCCCAGAAGGATTATACTCAGTTTTGTCAGGAAGGTTATTCTTAGTTGTAATCTTAATTCCTTTACCTTGCAGAATATTATTCTGAACTCTCCGCACGATGGCTGCTAAATCTTTCACTGTGGCTCCATATTTCAATGGTTTCTTTAATTTGGCTATAATATAATATTTCCCGTAAGTTTACATTTTGGGATCTTTTTTAGAAGGTGTTCAGTGAATTATTTCACTTTTATGTTTTGCTCTGATTTTGACATTTACCTTGATAATTTCTTGAAATATCAAGTCTAGACTTGTATTTTATCAATACTTTTAGGTAGTCTAGTAATTCTTAAATTATCTCTCCTTAAGGTGTAACCCAGGATCAGTTATTTTTCTGATGAGATAGTTCATATTTTCTTCTATTTTTTCATTCTTTTGACTTTTTTTTATTGTTTCTTGATGTCTTGTTCATTAGCTGCTGTTTGCTCAATTCCAATTTTTGAAAATATTTTCTTGTTACATTTTGCACTTCTTTTTCCATTGGCCAATTATGCTTTTTAAGTAGCTCTTTTCATAAGTGAAGTTTTGTTCCTCTTTTACTATTTAACCAGTTGTTTTTTTTCTTTAGTATTTTTGTGCCTCTTTTATTGAACTGATTTTCTTCATAATTTTCTTGCTCTGCTCCCACTTATTTTTCCATTTATTTATTTATTTTCCATTTATTCAGATTCCAAAACAATCAATCTTTGTACTCTTTCTGAGTATAGGAATTTCAAGAGTGATAAAAATGCAGTGGTTTTAAATTAAAATCTCTTTCTACATTTCCTCTCAGTGGAAGTATTAGGCAATCTTTATACACTTCAAATTCAAGTTGAGATTTTTTTTTTCTTTCTTAGAAATATAAGTTCTGACAGGCATCCTTTTCTGGAATGAGTCTATTGAAACTGTTGATCAGTGTATCTACCTTCTTCAATTACTATCTTTAGAACATCAGCATGTTTAGCTGCCATAACCTCATCTGCACTGGTCACCTGTCTGGTAATTTTGACATTATGTAAATGCACTTAATTACTAAAGTAATTGAATCAGCCAGTGTTTTCAGTAAAAGTTTCTTCACTCTCCACTTCATTTCCATTTTCTCCTCCTGCCTAAAATAAATTTGAAGTTTTTGTCTCAATGACTCTTCTGATAAGAGGAAAGTGTTCTGATTTCATTTTTCAATTAGATAAAGGCTGTTCATGTCTATTGTTGTAATACTTCTGCCATTGTTATACCATAAAAAGCTGATAAACTTTGCCCCTTTTATTTTATCTGTGTGTTTTGTAACATGTACTATGGAGTCAGATATCTTGTCCTATTTAATAGATACTGTAACTATTTTCATGCTGTTCAGTTATATAAAAGTTTTGTTCCAGTGTATGAATAGCCTCTTCTTTTTTGTGTTGGCATTGTTACTATCTCAAGTGTGGCTCTTAAAAAAAATTAACACGACTGTTGGAATTACAGTACATAACATAGCATCACATACATACATGATGACAGGAAAGTACAGATTGGCATTGCAACAGAATGTTAAACCCCTAAACTAGCTCACCTATTGCATTAATTGAATTTTGACTTTAATTAAATGTGATCTAGTATCATTTTATGATTTGAAGTAAATCAAATTTGACATTATTCAAACAATTAATCACAATCATGCTAGAATGCCTTGCAAATCACATGATGTTATACTACAGCACTGGATCAGGGAGGTTTTGTAATTAAAAATTGGAGCAAGGAGAACTCTGATGTTTGAAGAGGTCACAAAGATGGTAAATGTTAAATCCATGTTTCAGACTCAGATGTTTACTCTTCCTAAAGAGAATCATATAGAAAATTTCAACAGGACAGTTCATCTCTGTTTCTCTGACTTAATCCTTCCTGCTGGGGAATAGCACTGTTTACTTTAATATATATTCCTGAATGTGTCAAGGGGGAAGTCTGTAGACTATGTGGCTTTGATTGTCTGGAAACTCCTAAGATTTATATGAACTGATACAGAGAACCAGGAAGGAGAACAACTTATACAATAATGACAACATTGTAAAGATGAATAACTTTCAAAGCCTTAGGAACGCTGATCAGTAAGTAAAATGACCAAGTGTGCTTCCAAAGGAATCATGAGGCATGTGCTCACCTCCAGATAGAGAGCTCATGGACCCAGAGTGAAGATTGGAGCATATTTCTCCTTCCTGTTTTTCCTTCCTTCCCTCATTCCTTCTTTCTCTCCTTCCTCCCTTTCCTCCTTCCTTCCCTCCTTCTTGAACATGGTTAATGTGATTGGTTTGTAGTTAATGGTTTTGACAATACCTACTTGTAACAGGTTTTGCTTTTCTTATCTTCTCAATGAGTAGGAAAAAGGGAAGTGGGAAGGAAATAATCTAGAACTGAAAATAAGATAAAATTGAGTTTTAAAAAATGAAACTGTCTTCCTAATGCTGTTTGGATATTGTCTTGCAGCTGCCTTCACCATGATTGGCACTTCCACCCAATTATCTGATCAGTGTTCACAGTTTGCCATCCCTTCCTTCTGCCACTTTGTGTTTCCACTCTGTGATGAGTGGTCCAGGACTCCTAAACGTAGGGAGCTGTGCCGAGATGAATGTGAAGTGCTGGAGAATGATTTGTGCCGGCAGGAATATAACATTGCCCGCTCAAATCCCCTCATCCTCATGCAGCTCCAACTGCCCAAATGTGAGGACCTACCACTACCTGAAAGTGCAGAGGCTGCCAACTGCATGAGAATTGGCATTCCTGTGGAACGGCTCAACCGCTGTAAGCTTTGATCTCACTTTTGTCATTTTCCTTATCTACTGTGTCATTCTCTGAAAACTATGAATGGGATCTCATTCTTAGTTAGACCTAATAATAATCAACCTGTTTGATTCAATTGGCTCTCTTCTGTTTCATTGGCAGCTTCTAGAGCTTCAAAGTATGTTACAGAGAAAGAGAAATGTTAAATTATTCTGAAACATGGCTGAAAAAAGCCTGTCTTGTGTTTGTTTTAAAATTATAATGGCAACTAATTAATATTGAATTTTACCAAGTTGTTTTTCCCCTCATAAACTTAAATAAGTTTGATAGTACAAGTGATATTGTTTTCCTAAAAGATAAAGAAACTGAGGTACAAAGGAAGTTAAATGATTTATCCAGATCTCCACAGCTCATAAATACCAGAACCATCACTTGAACCCCTACTGTCTTCATTCAAATCCAGGATTTTTTGCACTACACTTTTTTTTAAAAAGTTAGAAATCCCACTTATATCTGAGTAAAGGACTGGAGAGCAAGTTTATAGCCACTTGCTCCTTTTTATAGTAAAGACTCATTCTCATTTCCAACCTCTAACATCTTCTTCATCTTTAAACACACTTTACAGTTAAATGGTAAAGGAATATGACTGGGAATAGTTTTTTCTCAATACTTCTAAGACAGAAGATCACACAATTATAGTTCTGAGGCTGAACCTGGAAGTGGTCTATTCTGTGGTATGCAGTGACAAAGATACTACTTCATTTTCATAGATACCCCTTCTTTTTTCTATTTGTTCTATACAATTCCCAGAATTGTGTGTGTATATTTCCAATGTATATAAAGTTTACTTAATATTTATAACTGTGAGTGGCTATATTGATACTGAATGAGATTTGGGTCCTTTAATTTGGAAAATAACTATAATTTACTACATAACATTTTTACTCTAGCAGTATGATTTTGAAGGCTAATTTAATTTAGTACACATTTATTAACTGCTTTCTGTTGTGCTATTCTAGATGCTGAATTTAAATGTAAAGTTTTCTCTGAGCTACCGTTGGAAGAATCAATTACTTTTTCTCTCAGAAATTATCCAAAACTGTATTGTCCTACTGAATTTCATTTTATGTTTGTGTTAATGCTGTTAATTTAATTTGGCTAAATTGCAAAGGGTAGAAGGTTGAAGTACAGAGGTACTGTCCCCTTAGCTTTTTAACTGCTAAAGTCTGTTTTTTCCTTCAGATCACCAGTGCTACAATGGCTCTGGATCAGATTATAGAGGAACTATCAGCACCACTCAGTCAGGTCATCAGTGCCAAGCGTGGAATGCCCAGTATCCACATAGTCATCACCTATCAAGCATGGATTTCCCAGAAATAGCAGGGGGACATGCCTACTGCCGAAATCCTGGAGGACAAATGGAAGGTCCATGGTGTTTTACACAGAATAAAAACGTACGCATGGAACTGTGTGACATACCTTCTTGTAGTATGTATTATTTTTTTCAAATATTGTCCAGATATTTGATGTGTATAAACTTGCATTGATAATGTTCTCTGTAAATGATTAAATCCTATCTCTCTCACTACATAATTATTTGACTTTCCACAGATATTTTAATTTTAGTTTCTTTATCTATAAAATAGAGGTAACAATATTACCCTCTAAATTACAATTTGTCAACAAATTATCATTTTGGGAGTGTACTGTCACTTAATTTATCTTTAGTTTTTGGTCATTATACTGTTTTTGTAACAGAGTGGGCAAAGCCAGGGTGTTGGGAAATGTATATTCCTAAGTCTGCCTACATGCTGACATTTCTAGCTAAGTTTTTGTCAAACAGGTTTTAATTGGCAAGTAAAATCAGATTTTTAGATGATCAGTATATTTCAGTGATTCGTGAAACTTTTACTTCAGCATAAATAATTGAGGATTATGTTTTAAAATAAATACACTTCAGAGTCAAAATGAAAAGATTTTCCAGTTTCTTTGACATCTCATCAATGTAGGCAATCCTTCAAAAAGTAAACAATTTATGTCTTTACGGTGATGTATAAAATAGGAATCAATCAAATTTCAAAATAATCATTTTCCTATTTATCTGAGAGAACCTTAATGATAGCAATATTGAGTCATTGCTAGGATAGTAAGAACGTCAGGATAAATCTCCCTGTTAGATAGATTAAATCATCATTAGATTATATCTCCTCATAGTGAGAGTTCCTTTACATTTTTGTACAAAGCAAACCTGGTCAACATTAACTTGAAATGCAATCTTGATGAATGTAGAAAAATATAAAGAGCATTCCACTTGGGGTCAGAAGGCCTGGGTTCAAATTTCTACTCTAGCCTTTTTTAGTTGTATACCCTTGATTATATTATTTCATTCCTTAAACCTCAATTAACTTATCTCTGAAATGAAAAAATTGACCAATGAACTAAGATTCTTTTTAGTTCTAACATTCTCTGTGATCAGTGGAATAACAGAGTGCAAACATTCTGATCCCATACCCAGTATGTGGACATATTTGGGAATATAGATCTTGCTGAAAATTTGTCATTAGAACGGGTGCATGGCCTTTGTTTCTTGACTTCACACTTGAAGTTGGAGAAGAGATATCCAACACATAAGGATCCTCTTTAAGTTTAAAAATCAAAAATATTGACCTGATTCACAGAATTTTGGTATTTTCAAACATCTCAGAATTTGCTTCATTCCAGTTTAACACAGCAGATGGACAAGGACACGGAGTGGTATTTGGTGACAGTTTCCAATTTCACCTAGGAATTAATTTTCAAATCACTACAACTTCATCCAAAGGAAACAAACAAAATGTCTCCAAGTACTTTTTACTAACTATTCATGACAGCAGAGTTTTACATTGTGATTTAAGATTTACAAAGTGCTTCACATATATTATCTCATTTGATACTCAGTGCAATACAATGAGTGAAGTACCCCAAGAATAATTATTTCCATTTTACAGATGTAGAAAAGGCACCTTAAAGTATTTGAGTGTCTCATCCATGGTTATATAATTCAGAGGTATTAGAGTATTCACACTCTGGTCTTGCCTGATCTCAATTTTAGTGGTCTTTCTGCTCTTCCTTATTTATTGTCTTACCAAGGACAGTGCCACTAAACTATAATTCAATAAGAATAGTGTCTTGCATGTTAAAGAATTTTCTGATATATGAAACTTTTTCTGTAAAAGTGAGCAAATATTTCACTTTTCTTGTCCTCATATTTTTCATTATAAAATGAGATGATCAGAATAGCTGACTTCTAAAATGTGTTCCAGTTCTCTAGTTTTATCAGTAAAACCTGTTTACCAACAATAGTTCATAGGAAAGCAGTCTGCCAAACATGAAGTTCTATCAAATATAGATTTCCTCACTATATTTTTCTATTACCTGTCAAGTTTTTGTGACATACAATTGTTTCACGTGATAGAGCTCAGAGGAACAATTTCTATTTAGGCTGAATCTCCTTCCTGTTTCTCATACAGTGCTCTGCATACATTGATTGAGGGTTTTTTTTTTCTTAATGCTATTATTAGTGGTTAACTAGAATTTTACCATTTTGTGTCACTTGTGAGAGAGTGAAAATCCTATATAGGGAGACAAATTTCTTCTTTATTTTTAAAAATAAAAGTAAAATAACTTCAATAATACCTAGGGGAAAATTAATGTGGTTAATATGATCCAGTGATTCTATCTTCTCTCTACGAAATCACTAGTTTTTAATGACTTTACTGAAATTTCAGTCTCCAGGAGTTATCACAGATCATAAGGACTTCACTAAAGCTTTTGTGAAATGTGCAGTAATAAAAATTTCATAATTGGAACAGAATGCACAATTGCTTCATTTTTACCTGTATTTAAGGGCTTGTGATGGAACATTATGATATGATATTATTTATCATGTCAATTAAAAATTTCAAAATAAATATGCTGTACTAAACAAAAAAATGCATCTTAACTGCCTTTAGCTAATGCTAGCATACAACTATTATTATTTATGATGGATTTTGTTTTGTTTCAAAATATATAGCAAAGTATGTTATTGAAATATATAAGCTTATTTAGCTTATGTTATTTTTGAAGTTTAACATGTAATTGCCTTTTTGTGAAGTTTAAGAAGGCATATTTTGTACATTTAAATATTTTTATGAGTATTTCCTATTGAACAAGATCATCTGAAAAAGCATTCAATACTTATTCTTAACAGGTCCCCAGGATAGCAGCAAAATGGGAATCCTCTACATCTTGGTCCCTAGCATTGCAATACCCTTGGTCATTGCATGCCTTTTCTTCTTGGTCTGTATGTGTAGAAATAAACAGAAGGCATCTGGTGCCACACCACAGCGGCGCCAGCTAATGGCATCCCCTAGCCAGGACATGGAAATGCCACTTATTAATCAACACAAACAGGTATTCTTATATAATCCTTTTAGAAACTGACTTTAACAGTTAACTCAGTATATATACTTATAGATACATAGGTTGTATATGTTACAGGATGTCTAATATTTAATGTTAATACTTTTTAACTAAATTTTCATTTTTCCCTATAATCTTTTGTCTTCTGCTTATAAAATATCATTGGTATTCGCTTTCCCTTGGAAGTTGTAATAGCAAATATGTTACCTTTATAGGTGGGTGGATGTGTTTATATATGTGCACATAGTAATTGAAAGAATTAGTCTTGAACAAAATTTATCTTTCTTGAATAACTAAACTTTCTTTTCATAAAGGATAGATGAAGAGGAATGTGTCATAGGAGTGTTTTACACTCCTATGTTTTACAGAAGGATTTTTCTCAGCTTTTGGCTTTTGATATGTCATGGATTCCTCTTCCATTTCTAGAAACCTTTTTTATTGAAGGGGTGATTTAAGTAAATTCCTTTATGAGAAGAATATGATTTTGCAGGGAAGACCATGACCCTAATTGCCTAGGGAGGGATTGAAATTAATTAATTAATTAATGCTATGCTAAGGTAACATGTCTAGTTTATATGAAAAGAAATTCATCAAAGCTTTATATAGTTTACTTTGGTACCTTTTGATCTGTTGGCCAAGTATTCAGAGATTCAAAGAACATTCCACATTATTTGTTATTACTAAGACCTATATCCATATCATATAGAGAAGTCCATCTTCTATATGGCAATGAAATTGATAGTTAGGTAACTGACATCAAATATTGTAATGCCACTGAACCAAAAACAAAAATTAACAACCAGATTGAGCCTCTTTTTCTGTAAAGATGCTTCTGATGTGACACATTAAGGAAATATATTATTGTGATTGTCTCTCTTACAGACCAAACTCAAGGAGATCAATCTGTCCACTATAAGGTTCATGGAAGAACTAGGAGAAGACAGATTTGGAAAAGTCTACAAAGGTCACCTCTTTGGTACAACCCCAGGGGAACAGACACAAACCATAGCTATTAAAACTCTTAAAGACAAAGCAGAAGTCCCTCTCCGAGAAGAATTTAAACATGAAGCCATGATGCGATCGAGGCTGCAGCATCCAAATATTGTATGTTTGCTGGGAATCATGACCAAAGAACAACCTATCAGCATGATATTTGGTTATTGTTCCCACAGTGACCTCCATGAATTCTTGGTCATGAGGTCTCCCCATTCCGATGTGGGAAGCACTGATGATGACAAAACAGTTAAATCGACATTAGAACCAGCTGACTTTTTCCATATTGTAGTACAAGTAGCTGCAGGGATGGAGTACCTTTCTAGCCACCATGTTGTCCATAAGGACTTGGCCACCAGAAACATACTTGTGTTTGATAAGCTCAATGTAAAAATATCAGACTTGGGCCTTTTTAGGGAAGTTTATTCTGCTGATTACCACAAACTGATAGGAAATTCTCTTCTTCCCATCCGGTGGATGTCCCCTGAGGCAATTATGTATGGCAAATTTTCCATTGATTCTGATATATGGTCCTATGGCGTGGTGTTATGGGAGATATTCAGCTATGGCCTGCAGCCATATTGTGGATACTCCAACCAGGATGTCATTGAAATGATAAGGAATCGGCAAATTTTGCCCTGTCCTGATGATTGTCCTGCCTGGGTGTATACATTGATGATAGAGTGTTGGAATGAATTTCCCAACAGAAGACCAAGATTTAAAGACATCCATAACAGGCTGAGAACATGGGGTAATCTTTCTAATTATAATAGTTCCGCCCAGACATCTGGTGCAAGCAATACCACACAGACAAGTTCTCTTAGCACAAGCCCAGTCAGCAATGTCAGCAATGCCAGATACATTGGACCCAAGCCAAAAACTCAGTCTTTCCCTCAGCCACAGTTTATTCCAGTGAAAGGGCAGATAAGACCCATGGTCCCTCCTCCTCAGCTCTATATACCAGTCAATGGTTATCAGCCAATGCCTGCTTATGGGGCTTATTTGCCAAATTTTTACCCAGTCCAAATTCCCATGCAAATGGCCCCTCAACAGATGCCTTCCCAGATGATTCCTAAACCAGGTTCCCACCACAGTGGCAGTGGTTCTACAAGCACAGGCTATGTAACAACAGCCCCCTCCAATACATCTGTAACTGACAGGGCAGCTCTTCTCGCAGAGGGAAATGATGATGCTGTCAATACAATGGAAGATGTAGCTCAGAATCCTGTCCAGGAAGAAGAGGAAGAAGGTTCTGTTCCTGAAACAGAGTTGTTAGGTGACAATGACACACACCTGCAGATAGATGAAGTAGAAATTCCTTCAGAAGCATAGGTAAAGGAGATGACCTCTTAACTTGCTTTCATCTTCTTTATGGGGCTGTTTTTAAAACTGTGATCCTTTAAGGGCTGTATGATCAATTAATTGATCAGAAAACTTAGCCATCATTGACACATCAGAAAACAAATACTAGATGCAGCAGTAATGATATTCAAGAGAAACTGGTGAGGTTATTGCAGACTTGATACTATAGAACTGCTGCTTTACTTTAGTCAATAATCCTTGAGAAAAACTGCTCTAAGATAAGATACTGTTGCTGTGCAACATATTGCTGGGCAGCCTTGCACGTCATGTCTTTCGTGGTCTGTGATTTATTGTATTTTTAGTCCAAAGTGCCTAAGCTGGACAGGCAGAGGAGAGACTTGCTTTCAGAGTCCTGAAGTGAAGTACCAAGATAAGCAACTTGGTGTACTTTATCTCACTGATGGGATTTTTTAAAATAACAATCATGAGCCCTAGACATTGGTTTCTAACTAAAAAAGACTTTTAAGATTATTGATCTCTTTTTGCATCAAAGTGGCTCAAAACTCTGAGAAAAAAGCATTAAAGAAGGCAGAGAGAACTGTTTCCAATGAGTAATGAGGCAGAAGTTTCTAAATAAGGTTGGGGCATGAAAAAGAGCTTTTCTTCCCATTGGTTCGTTACTCTTTTCTCCCTCTAGTGACTAAAAGACTTAACTTCACAAATCAGAAGAGAATGAGATATTTACTGCATACTGCAAACCCAACCTCTGCAGCTCTGTGTGGGTCATCAGATATGAAAGAGATTTTTGATAACAGGTCTCCTAAATGTATTTAAATTGGTGCCTTAAAAATTCACACATATATTTTAAAAGTAAAATAATTTTAATGATTCTGCATGGCTATATGGCCACTTTACTTTCAGGAAAAGTGGCTCTTGATTCTGGGATATCCAAAAAAAGACATTATACAGAATACAGTTTTGTTCTTTTTTCCTTAAGATAAATCATGTACAGAAGTTAAAATGTAATTTATATTTTATTACATTACATATACCTTTTTCATTGAAATATTTTCATCTTAAAAAATGATTTTTGTAATTTAACTGTTTTCATTGTCCATTTT
>CM053769.1:82135920-82156739 GCA_028658325.1 Potorous gilbertii | reverse complement strand
GGTGATGCCTCTAGAGATGATGCTTTGACCATCCTTCACCCCCCACTCCCCCAAGATTGGAAGAGGAGAAAGGAATGTGCATTGATAGAGCGCCTATCATGAGCCAGACACTGGGCTAAACGTTTTACAAATGCTGTTATCATTTGATCTTCATAACAAAGTTTTAAGGTACTTATCATGAATATTCCTGTATTAAATGTTGAGGAAAACAAGGCAAACAGAAGTTAAGTGACTTGGCCAGCTGAGATGTGGATTCACATAACTAATCAGGTCTTTCTGACTCCAGGCCCAGCCCTCTATCCACAGTGATACCTATCCGATGAGAGTAAACCACCTGTGTCTATTCTGCAACAGGAAACAGTGTCCTTAATTGTGTCTTGAAGATAACTGCAGTAAACTGTCTTTAAAGTCCTTAAGTTATATTGGGATTTTCTAAACTGGCGATTTAAGCCTCTTCTAAGTTACTAAGGAATTTCTTCAGAATTCAGTTTACCTTCAAAGCAGTTTGGAGGGATTAAATTTCTGGAGATTGAGAAAGATTTTTCTACGCAGGAGAAATAGAAGAATTTAGAACTGGAGGAGCTTTGCTCTGGCTAAGACTGGAAGTTTTTTTTATGGCTAATAGGCATCATCAACCAATTGCCTCAGGGGAACCCTCCTGAAGAAAGGCTCTTCCCAGCCTGAAGGGAGTAATATTTGTGAAAAAAATATTTGTTTTTGAATGTGCTTTTTGGAAATGAAAATATAGCTGAACCTGCAGTCTTCAGTCTTGTACGTGAACATAGCCAATCAATGAGGGATTTCAACAATGAAAGAATGCAAACCAGAAGAAATTCTTTAATTTTTTTTTTTTTTTGCTTTGGAATTTGAGAGTTCAACAAGAATTTTGCCACATATACACGTGTGGGGGTCGGGTGGGGTGGAGGGGTGCATGTGTGATTCTTTGATGCAAACCACTGGGGAATGTACTTGAAAAGAAAATGCTAAATTCTTAGGTGGTATGAAGACACCTTATTGGAACTGGGGATATGGAAAGATGTATCAATTTGTAAACACACACCGCCCATTTAACTAGCTGAAGACTGGCAGAGTTGTTATATCTGTTTAAAGTTTCCACTCTTATGTCCTTATGGTAGGAACAAAATCTCAATCCTTTCCCCATGCAGGTTAGGCTAGTTTTTCCTTAAAATGTACTGAGACTTGGTTGGCTCTGGACATTAAGGGCTCAGACTACTGATACCATTTTCTCATCACTTGAGTACAAAGTAGGCATGAGGGCTAGAATTAAAGGAGTTTTAACTTGTGGATTGTGAGCTTTGCTTTGCTGAAAAGATGCTCTCAATGCCTAGTTTTGTTAAATATTCTTTCCCTGCTATGGTTAAGTGAACCTTTTCTTTGCACTTGAATGACTTATGGGTGTTTCATTTTGTTCCAATATCAAACCACATTGCGTATGTAGGACTGGGAGAATGAGGAATTGAAGATCATGCCAAAGATATGAATCCAGGTGATGAAAAAGATGGTAATGCCAACAAGAGAAATCAAGTTTGGAGGAGAGGAGAATTGAGGGGAAAAATAATGGATTTTGTTTCGGACATGTGCTTAAGTTGTCTCTAAGATATACAACATCAAATGCCCAAAAGGTGTAACGTGAGGGGCAAGCTCAGGTGACAGAGGGATTTAATATATAAATCTGGGCATCATCAGAATAGAGACAATAGTTTAAACACATGAGGGCTTTTGAGATGACTATGGGTATAGAGCAAAACCTTGCGGAACATTTTTAGTTAAGGACCATGATATGTAGCCAAGAGAGCAGCCTAAGTAAGGTAAGAGGTGAATGAGGAGAAAGTTATGTCACAAAAAAAACAGAGAAAAGAGAATATTCAGGAGGAGAAAATTGTCAAACATCAAATGCAGCAGAGAGGTCAAGGAAGATTAGATCAGGGAAATGACAATCAGATTTGGTAATTATGAGGTAACTTTGGGGAGGGTGATGAAGCTGCAAGTGGTTGAGTAAGAGGTTAGGCGAGGAAGTGATGCCAGTGAATGTGGACAGTTTATTCAAGAAGTTTGGCTGAGAAACGGAGAACAGATAAATGACAAAGGCTTGAGGGGGATGGCAGTGTTTTTAAAGTAAGACTAGGGCACGTCTGAAGGCAAAAGGAAAGGACCCAGTGGAAAGGTAAAGGTTAGAAATTCGAGGGAGAGGGTTTATTGTGAATCCGCTGGAGAATTGCTACAAGGATATGGACCAAGAGCACATAGGAAAAAACCACCTTTGTTAGATAACTGAGGGAGAGAATGGAAGAGTGGGAGATAATTACAAAGAGTTTTGAGGTGAAGAAAATAGGTGGAGAGGAAGCTAGCACAGAAATCTCAATTTTTTCAGTCAAGTAGGAAAGAAGGTTGTCAGCTGCAGCAGGGGAGAATAAAATGTGGAAGTCTTGAGGAAGGAAGAAAAGGTTTGGAATAGCTTCTACAGGAAATGAAACAAGGAACCAATCAGGCAGGTACAGAAAAGTTGTCTTGCTAGAGTGAGGACCCAGCTGCCAGGCTGGATAACAAGAATTTGTAATGTACCTAATCAGCATGGTTATAAGATTTCCTTCGGTGGTTCAATTAACAGAAGCAGGGAGGTAATCTAGGCCTGAAATGTGAAAAGACAAAAACACCAGTAGGATGAGGGATTCAAAATCCATAGGCGAATGTCACTGAAATGGCTAACTATTGGGGTTGATATTGGAGAGGGAAGTGAGGTCACAGCATAATAGTCTTAATTCTGATGAAAGTAAAAAAAAATAGGTGGATAAAATATAAGGAAAGGTACAATTTTGGAGATTATGGCAAAATATGGGAATGACAGAGTTTCTAATTAAGTAAGTGGAACATTTATAGGTAATAGTGAGGTCCAGTGGTCCATACATGTGGCTCAAATGGAGTAAAGGTGATTGATTTATGTGATTTAAGAGGGCTGAGAAATTGGGTGTTTAAAGAATCTGAGGAAGTATGTAAGTAGATAATAAATCTCTCTCATATAAGAGAAAGATGGAGAGGAGAAGACAGTGAACAGCCCCTTGAGAGAAGGGAAAAATGACTTGGGGCTCAGTATACTATAGTTAGAATAATTTGGACTGAGTGAAAAATTCTGAGTACTGAGCAATGGGAATGTCTGGCAAAAATAGTGGAGGATAAGGAATACTGTAATTTTCTCTCCAGGACAAGTGTGTTGTGGGGTAGGTGGAAGGCAGCTAACGAGAAAATGTCCATCCAGGGCAGACAAGGAGAGTGGAGATGCAGTGTCATCAGAGGGAAGCCGTTCTCAGAGAAAGCTAATAGATGGAAGAAGCATGATAAAGAGCATTAGGATGAAGAGGAATTCTAGAGGAGAAAATGTGTGTGTGTGTGTGTGTGTGTGTGTGTGTGTGTGTGTGTGTTCATCCCTCACTGTCAAAGAAGACCATGTAACCAGAGAAATGATGACATGACTTGCACTTGACTTTGTTTTGAGTGAGGGAGAGCTGTGCAGGTCACCAGCCTCACTTCTCCTCCAGAGCCATCCAGTGACCTGATACTCCTCAGGATGACTCAGGAGGAGGCAATTGGGGTTAGGTGATTTACCCTTGACTCACACAGCTAGTGAGTGTCACGTGTCCAAGGTGAGATTTGAACTCGGGTCCTCCTGACTCCTGCACTGGTACTCTATCCACTGCACCACCTAGCTGCCCCAAAGGAGGAGAAAATGAAAAGGGTAGGGAAAGTTGGATTGGGGCATGTATAGAAGAGAGTTGAGGGGGACAGGAGGAAAAAATTAGGAGTGGGCTGGGGACAATTTTACCAAAATGGCCTGTGATTAATAAAATACAGGACTAAGGAGAGAAACAAGAGAATGTACAGGAATAGGACTAGACAGAAACACTTTTCCAAGAAGTGTTGCTGAGGGAGCTGGGCTGGGTTTGATTTTGTTCCAAAACCACTTTGGTGGCCGAAGACCAGGTAGAGGTTAGGTATTATCATCTCTCCTGCCAAGAAAGTGTGCTGGTCAGTGGTCAATCTAAGTTTGGGTTCAGCCCAGACCTGTCTGCCAAGTACAGAGTCATGCTCAACTTCTGGGGTAATTGAAGGTTGAGTGTTTAGGGTCTGGTTGAAGGGAGTGGTAGGCAAGGGCCTTACCACCTTCCAGAGGGTTCAGTACCCTGATCAAAAACGTTTATTACACAGATGTCTGGGGCACTCACAGGTTAAGTGATTTGGCCCTGTGTCACAAGGCCTGTATGAGAGGTAGGAATTGAAATCAGGCATTTATGACTCTAAGATCAGCTCTGTACTTGGTACGCTACTGCTGTCTCAAAGCAATTAATTATATAAACATCATCAACAACAAAAATATGAATTATTTTTGTTAAAAAAAATCAGATGTAAATATTTTGGCAAAGAGGAAAAAGATTTTATATAAATCTGTTATGTATAGTTTCTTTTTAACTTAAAAAAATTTTAATATATTACCATGCCTCTGTTCCTTTCTGAACTTCCTTTTGTTTTCTGCATTATGAAAAGGTTCACTGACATTTTTTTCTTTTCTATCACTATCTCTATCCTCATGTCTACTGTACCTAAATTATACCCATCAAAATAAAAGCTGTCCTTTATAACAAAAAACATGGTCAAGCAAAACAAATTCATATACTATTTCTATGAACATAAATCTCATTCTGTACATACAGTTCTCTGCTGAATCACGGGAAGCTTATTTCATTATGAATGACTTAAAGTAAGGATTGTATTATCTTCTGTAATTGTAGTTTTCCTTTTTGGGTAATATTTGCTAATCTCATAGGTATGTGGTGGTACCTCAGAGTTGTTTAATTGCATTTCTCCAATCAAGAGATATTTAGAGAACTTTTTCAGGAGCATAGATAGCTTTGATCTCTGCATCTGAAAACTTCATTTTATATCATTTGACCATTTATCAACTCGAGAATGATTTGTATTCTTAAAAATCTGACTCAGTTCTCTATATATTTGAGAAATAAGGCCTTTTTCAGAGAAACTTAATGTAATTCCCCTCCCCCACAGATGTCTTTTTTCCTAGAATGTTGGTTGCACTGGCTTTGTTTGTGCAAAACCTTTCTAAGTTTAACGTAATCCAAACTACTCATTTTACATTTTGTAATGCTCTTTATTTCTTGTTGGATCACAAATTCTTTACTTCTCTATAGCTCTGACAGTAAACCATCCCATGCTGCCCTGATCTGCTTATGTATCACTCTTTATGCCTACATCACGTACCTACTTTGACCTTATCTTGGAATACAGTTTGAGATGGTAGTCTGTACCTAGTTTCTGCCGAGCTGCTTTCCAGTCTTCCCAGCAGTTTTTGTCTAATAGTGAGTTCTTGCCCCAAAATCTTGGATCTTTGCATTGATCAAATACTAGACTGCTGTAGCCGTTTACCATAATTTGCAGCTAGTCCACTCCACTGACCCACCTCTCTGCTTCTTAACCAGTACCAGACTGTTTTTATGATTACCACTTTATGATACAATTTGAGATCTAGCATTGTCACCTTCCTTCATTTTTTCATTGATTCCCTTGATATTCTTGACCTTTTGTTCTTCCAGATGCATTTTATTCTTTTACCATAAAATAGTTTTCTATAATGTATATTCTATAATATAATACATAACAAAATAATTTTCTATAAAATAATTCTTTGATAGTTTGGTATAAAACTAAATAAATTAATCGGGGTAGAAATTTCACTTTGATTCTATTAGCTTGACTTATCCCTGAGCAATTAATTAATTAGATTATTTAAATTGTTTAGAGCTATCTTTATTTGTGCGGAAAGTGTTTTGCAACTGTGTTCATATAGTTCTTGGGTTTGTCCTAGAAGGTAGACTCCCAAGTACTTTATGTTGCCTACAGTTATTTTAAATGGAATTTCTCTTTCTATCTCTTGCTGCTGAACTTTATTGGTAATATACAGAAATGTTAATGATTTATTTATGAGCATTTATTTTACACCCTGCAACTTTGCAAAAGTTGTTAATTATTTCAGCTTGTTTAATATTTTAGTTGTTTATTTTAGAATTCTCTACATATACCATCGTATCATCTACAAAGAGTAATAGTTTTGTTCCTTCACTGCCTCTTCTAATTCTTTCCATTTCTTTTTCTTCTCTTCTAGCTAGAATTTATAGAACAACATTGAATAATAGTGGTGATGATGGGTCTCCTTGCCTCACTCCTCATCCTACTGGGAAGACTTCTAGTTAATCCCCATTAAATACAATGCATGTTGATTATTTTACATAGACACTACATATCATTTTAAGAAAAGCTCCATTGGTTCCTATGACTTCTAATTGTTTAAATATGAATGTGCTGTATTTATTCAAAGGCTTTTTTTCATCTGTTGAGATAATCATATGACTTGTTTTTGTTATTGATATTCTCAATTATGCTGATAATTTTCCTAATAGTGAACCTGTCCCACATTCCTCATATAAATCATACCAGGTCATAGCATGTGATCTCTGTGATATATTTGTATATATAATATCCTTGATAGTATTTTATTTAATTTTTTTGCATCAGTATTCATTAAGGAAGTTAGTCTAGAGTTTTCTTTCTCAATTTTTACTCTTCCCTGTTTAGGTACCAGCATTATATATGTGTCCCAAAGGGAACTTGGTAGGACTCATTCTTTGCCTATTTTCCAAATATTCCCATAATATTGGCAATAATTGCTCTTTAAATGTTTGATAGAATTCCCTTGTAAATCTATCTGATTCTGGCGATTTTTTTCCAATGAGTTCATTTATGAATTGTTCAATTTCTTTTTTTTAAGATAGAGTTATTTAAATATTCTTGTTCCTATTCTGCTATTCGGGGTAGTCTGTATTTATGTAAATATTCATCCATTTCACTTATATTGCTAAGATTATTGGCACATAATTTGCCAAAGCATTTCTAATAAATGCTTTAAATTCCTTTCCAATGGTGGTAAATTCACTCTTTTCATTTTCAATACTAGGAATTAGATTTTCTTCTTTCTTTTTTAAAATCAAATTAATCAATGATTTATTTTATTGTTTTTTCATAAAACTTTATTAGTTCAATGATTTTCTTTCAATTTTATTAAACTCTCCTTTGATTGTCAGGATTTCCAATTTGGTGTTTTCAGTTGGGTATTTTATTTGTTTTTTTTTCTAGTTTTTTTTTTTTTTTTACTTTCATGCCCAATTCATTTGTCTCTTCTTTCTCTATTTTTCTTCATGGTTTCCTTTATTAAGGAAATTTTACCATCATAACATTTGCAAAAAGCAATTTCTTTTTTTCACTGACTTTATTTATTCCCTCAAGCTTTATTTTCCTGTCTTACTGTCATAGCTAAAATCTTTACCACCATATTAAATGACAATAGTGAGAATAAACATCCTTCCTTTACCTTGATCCTACTGGAAATGCCACTTCCATATTTTAGATAGAACTAACTTTTGGTTTTAGATAGGCATTGTTTGACTTATTAAGAAAGGGCCCATTTATTATGTCTTTTAATGTTTTAAGGTAAATAAATGTTTAATTTTGTCAAAAAAAGTGTTTTCTATATTTATTGATAAAAATATAATCATAAAAATAAAATAACAATAGCCATATGATTATTCCAATAGATGCAAAAAAAGGCCTTTGATAACATAAAGCACTTATGTAAAGAAAACAAAAAATGGCAAAAGTATTAAATAGAGCTTCTTTAATATAACGAAAAGCATATAGCGGAAACTAGGAGCTGGCAGTAATGGAGCAGATGAGCTTTCTGACTAAATACAAATACGGCATAAAGCAAAGATGCTTTCTCTTTCCCATTATTATCTGGAATGCTAAATAAAGCAACAAGAAAATAAATCAAATCCAGGATGAAAAAAATATGAAGAGGAGACTTGTGCTTTAGGAAGATCAGTTTGACAACTGAGTGGACTGGGAACAGGCAGACAGACTTGAGGAAGGTATACCAACCAGCAGGCTACTGAAAATGTCCAGACTTGAGTTGAGTGAGGATGGGATTTGGGAGGATGGGAAGAGACTTTAAGAGGAGCGTATGGCTTGATATTGAGGGTGGGGTAGAGAGAGGAAATGGGGGAACTTTTGAACAACTAGATGAAGTGGGAGGTAAGAGGGTGGGAGAGAGAAGATAAGGTGACAGAGAGAATAAAAAGAGAGGCTGAGAAAGAAAATAATGAGTAAAAATAAGATGGAGGGAAATTCAAAAACAGTAATTATAACTTTGGATGTGGAAAGGGAAGTTTATAGGCAGCTCTCTTTGTGGTGGCAAAGAAATGGAAACTGATGGATCCCCATCAGCTGCGGAATGACTGAACAAGTTGTGGTGTAAAAAATGAATACTGTATACAGTGTTCTCTTGGTTCTTGACTTAGAAACCCCAAAATAAAAACTTCCAGGAATATTATACCTAAAACCCTGAGCTTCCATGTCAAAGAAAATGAACTTCAAATAAAAGGAAGGAAGGAAAGGAGGAAGGCAAGAAGGAAGGAAACAATGCAAAGTACAGAGGAACTAGTTGGTGAATAAACAATTATTAAGTGCCTATTATGTGCTAGGTACTGTCTAAGTACTGAGAGACACAAAGAAAGATAAAGGACATTCCTTACATTCTCAAGTAACTTACAATCTAATGGGAGAAAACATGCAAATAACTATGTACAAATAAAATTTATACACAATAAATTGGAAATTATTAACAGAGAGAAGGTATTAGAATTAAGAGGGATTGGGAAAATCTTCCTGTAGAAGATTACATTTCATCTGGGACTTGAAGAAAGGCAGGAAATAGAGAAGAGGGAGAACATTGTAGGCATGGGAAACAGCCAGTGAAAACGCCTGGAACTGAAAGATGGAGTGTCTTTTTTGAGGAATACCAAGGACCTAAGTGCCTCTGGATCACAAAACGTATGGGAATGAGTAAGGTGTAAGAAGAGGAATTATGAGGGGCTTTAAATGCCAAGACAGACTGATCCAGTTGATCCTGGAATTTATTGAGGAGGGTGGTAACATGGTCAGCCTTGCCCTTTAGGAAGATCACCTTGATAGCTAAATGGAGGATGACGGTCAAGATTTAGTAAGAAACTTAAAACAAATAGGCACTTAAGAAGGAATAGAGAGCATAGAACATGATATTCCCAAGGGTAGAAAATAAAAAGTTACAAACAAGAATAACTTACCCAGTAAAACTGAGTGTAATTCTATAGGGGGAAAATGGACCTTTAATGAAATACAGGACTTTTAAGCATTGCTGATGAAGACTGGAGTTGAACAGACACTGAAATACAAACAAAGGAGTAAAGAGAAACATAAAAAGGTACATAAAAGTGAGCAATCAGAAAAGTCTTTATATGGATAAAATAACTGTCTTCTAATGAGAGGGAAGTAGCATCTCCTGAGAACCAAGATGTTAAAAAGGATGGCATTACAATTACAAGGTACAATATAATGCAAGTCTGGATTGATTTTTGTTATATTGTAATGATATTAGAAAGAAGAAAAGGAAGGGAAAGGGAAAAGTGAGGGGCGATTTATTTCCTAACAATCAGGGAGCATACAAGTAGAAGTTCAAGAAGATAAAGAAGAGGTGAGGAAAGTGTCACTGAACCTCCCTTGGAACCATGCGAAGTAAAGTGAGAAGAACTAGGACAATGTTTATCATAGCATCGTAACAACTTTGAAAGTTTTTAAGAATAGTGTGTCTTTAAGTGTATTTTTTCAAACAATAGACTGCATTCTGCTTTCTAATCTGCCCTATTATTTCACTTTATGAATGAGTTTATCCCATTCATATTCAAGGTTATTACTGGTAATTTTACACTGCCCTCTAGTCTGTCCTCTTGTACTTTTACCTCTCTGCTTATATTCCCTTCATGAAGAAGATGGTGAAAGGAGCGTATGCCTAACGTGAGCAGAAGTGAAATGATCTGTTTTTTCTTCATTCGCTATTATATCTTCCCTATGCCCATTCGCAGAAATTCTGGATTTTGACTGTTATTTTGGGGAGATTTAATGTTGTGATTTTGGGAAAGAGGATTGCTTCAATTTACATTTTGCACTCTGGATCTAAGGGATCTGTCATTTTCATTTGTGATTTCTTTTAATATGGTATCCACTTTTCATTGTTGTTCCTCTTTTCAACATTATTTCTCACTGACCCGTCCTCCAGGTGAGCTGCTTTTGATAATACATATCAAACAGTTTCTTCTGCTTCTTTTCCAGCCTTTCCATTTTGTTTTTAATATGTCTTGTTACACAGTCACTTTCTATCTGGTAAGTTCTAACTTTAAAGAATTAAATTCTTAAGTGGGGTTTATCCTTGTCTCTTCTAAGGTATTAGAAGATTTCCCCCCTTCAGAGCCATTATATTCCATAGGTCTCGTTTACTTTCTTCCAGGTTACTGTGGCCAGGACATTTTTTCCCTACTTAAACTTACATGGAGTTATGAGTTTGCCCCCTTGGGCTTCTCTTAGTCCAAGGCATGTATTTATTGTTGTCAGCATTTTCTTCTCTCTTGGTTGTTGAGTTAGGGGCTTGTGCTTGGAAAAACTCTGCTCCTCTGCTTCTGATATGAGGAGGACTTGCTGATTTCTTGAGTCTGAGAGCCAAGACTAAGTCCTACCTTCTTTAGAAATTGTCAAGCCTTGTCTCTTGCTATTGTTTGAGCACAAGCTACCTGGGAGATAGGTCTGGGTAACTGTCATGCTCTGTTTCCTACAGCAAATGGGGCTGCCCTGAACTGGCCATTTTTCCTGCCAGACTATAGACAGTGCTATTTTGGTTGGGATTGGATCACTGGATAATGTAAAGTGGATCACTCTGGGCTGTATTCTGAGCTCTACTACTCTTCAGGATACATTATTCCATTCCTTTTATATTCCCTAGTAGGTACAAAGAGAGAGCTATGTTGCCCAGTTCCAGTTGGGTCCTCAGTGGGGCAGCTCCTTTACTACTCACAGAGGTGGTTGTTTGTCCTTCATTCTCAAAGAGGACCATAACATGAAAGAGATGATGCCATGACATGCAAATGTAATGGTCCACAATCTCTTTTACTGGATCTTCATCAAGGTCACATCTAATTGTAAAGACCACAGATTCAGCAAAACAGATTAAAGAATGCTCAGATAGGTAGGATAAGAACCACAAAGAGTAGTTAATGTCAAGGCTACAGAAAGGACAATACATTTGAAAGTTGAGAAAAGGCAATTATTTGCAATTAAGAAATCATTAGTAGCTTTGGAGACAGCAGTTTCAATTGAAGAATGAGAGGAAAAAAGTAGAGGCACTTGTTAGAAATAACCTTTTCAAGAAGTTTAGTCATAAGACAGGAGAGTTGTAGGGTAATAGTTAACAGGTATAGATGGATCAAGTGAAGGTTTTTTGAGGACGGGAGAGACATAAAATACTTGTAAGGTAGTAAGGAAGCAGCCAGAAGACAGGAAGAGATTGAAGATAAATGAGAGAGCAGGAACTGTAAGAGGGGCCAGTGCGTTGGAGAAGTGAAATGGGCTCAGTCACAAGGGAAAAGTAAGCATCTGGTTTTCCTTTCAGTAACTGTATTCCCCTAGTAAATGCAAATATACCTCAGCATGACAATGCTATTCCTTTAAAAAATGATATCTATATGGAATACTGGCTTAGTGGAAAAACGTATTTTAATGCTTTGTTGTGAGACACTCTTATCTATAAAGCAGTGTTTATTTTCTGTGTTTTAGGAGAAAGGAAAACTGTCCTATATGTTCTACATTTAAAAGTTGCTGTCTTTCAAACTGACCAGAGTACACATATTTCCTGGGTTGTTCTTTTTTCTAGAATTATTTTCTAAAAGCAATTTCCTTTTGACCTTTTCAAAACAGTATTTAACAGGGGTAACAAAAGATTTTACTTCACAAGAAAACTGATATTTATCTAAAAGATTATTGATGTCTTAAAAGCAAGGAATTAAATTTGCTACTATTTTGAATTTGGTTTTCTGATGGTTACCTGCTCATTTTGGATGAGAGTGTTCCAGAGGTATAAAAATAAGTTGGAGAACTTTCCAGGTCACCTCTGCTATGGGCTTGGTCACCATAACAAGGAAAAACCAAACCAACAAGGGTGGTGGGCTTCTAGTTACCTCCCTGTGACTGCAGTTACAACCATTACACAGGACATCACGACTCCTATGGAATCAGAGCAAACTAATACTGACTGGAACAGAGCAGGAGTTCAGGTGAATTATTTCTCACATTCCCTTCAAAATTTTGGCTGAATTGGTGTTTCTGCAAAAATTTTTCAACTTCATATAACAATCAAATTTATCCATGTTACCCTGCCATGATCATCTCTATCTTGTTGAGTCATTAAGCTCTTCTTCTATCCACATAGCTAACAGGTAAAAACTGTTATGCTCTGATAATATCTACATCACACATCCATCCATTTTGATCTTATCTTGGTATAAAGAAGCTAGTCTATGCCCAGTTTCTGCCAGACTGTTTTACAGTTTTCCTGGCAGTTTTTGTCAAATAGTGAGTTATTCCCTCAAGATCACTGGTTTTATCAAACGCTAGATTACTATGGTCATTTACTATTGTATACTGTGTTCCTAATCTATTCCACTAATCCACCACTCTATTTCTTACTCACTACTATATGATTTTGATGACTACCATTTTTTAATAGGGTTTAAAATCTGTCACTGTTAGGGCACTTTCCTTTACATTTGTTTGATCAGTTATCTTAATATTCTTAACTTTCTGGATGAATTTTATTATTTTTTAACTATAAAGTTATTCTTTGGTAATTTTATTGGTGTGGTATTGAATAAATTAATTTAGGTAGAGTTTTCATTTTGATTATATCAGCTTGACCTACCCACAAGCAATTAATATTTCTCCAATTTTGTGTGTGAAAAGTTTTGTAATTGTGTTCCTAGGTAGGTCTTGGTAGGTGGATTCCTAAATGTTTTATACTATCTGCAGTTATTTTAAATGGAATTTCTCTTTCTATTTCTTTCTGCACATTTTGTTGGTAATATTTAAAAATGCTGATGATCTATGTGGATTTATTTCATATCCTTCAACTCTGCTAAAGCTGTTAATTGTTTCATCAAGATTTTTAGTTGATTCTCTAGGGGTTTTTTAAGTATATCATCATACCACCTGCAAAGAGTGAGTTTGTTTCCTCATTGTCTACTCTTATTGCTTCCAGTTCTTTCAATTTACTTATTGCTACAAGTAGCATTTCTAGTACAACACTGAGTACTAATAGTGACGATGGATATCCTACCTTCACCGCTGGACTACTGGAAAGGCTTCTAGTTTATCCCCGTTACAGATAATGCTTGCTCTTCATTTTAGTTATTTTAAGAAAAGCTCTGTGGATCCCTATCCTTTCAAGTGTTTTAAATAGGAATGGGTAAAAATCCTTTTCAGTATCTATTAAGATAAGCATATAATTTTTGTTGTTTTCGTTATTGACATGGTTAATGATGCTTGTAAGTTCTAATATTGAAGCAGCCCTGTATTCCCAGTATAAATCGCACCTGGTCATAGTGGATGATCTTTGTGATGTGTGTTGTTGTAGTCTCCTTGCTAGTGTTTTATTTACAAGTTTTACATTAATATTGATAAGGGAAACTGGTATATTGTTTTCCTTCTCTGTTTTTGCTATTCCTGGTTTAAGTATCAAAACCACATTTATGTTAATGAAGGAGTTTGGTAGGATTCTTTCTTTAACTATATTTGTCCATCAGTTTACAGATCACTGTAATTAATTGTTGTTTAAATGCATGGGAGAATTCACTTATGAATCTATCTAGTCCTGAGAATGTTTCTTATGGAGCTCATTGATGGCTTATTCAATTTCTCTTTCTAATATAGTTTCCTTTTTTGTTAATCTGGGCAATTTACATTTTTGTAAGTATTCATTTTACTTAAACTGTCATTTTTACTGACATGTAATTGAGCAAAATACCTCTAAATAATAGCTTTAATTTCATCTTCATTAACATTGTACTGATCTTCATTTTTGAGAATTTTCTTTCTTTTTTTAAAAATCTAATTAACTAATAGCTATTTATGCTATTAGTTTTTTCATGAATGGTCTTTTTTTTACTTTAATAGTATCAATTTGTCTTTGCTTGTATTATTTCTATTTTGGTATTTAATTGGAGATTTAAAATCTATTCTTTTTCTAAGTTATTTTAGTTGCACGTCCAATTCTTCTATCTGCTCTTTCTCCATGTTACTGACATAAGCATTTAAAGATATAAATTTTCCCCTAAGTTTTGCTTTGGTTGTATCCCACAAGTTTTGGTATGTTTTCTTTCTCACTGTTGTGATTTGGACTATAAAGAAAATCGAGCACCAAAGAATCAACACTTCCAAGTTGTGGTGCTGGAGAATGTGGTGCTGGAGAAGACTTTGGAGGAACTTGTTTTGTGAAGTTTGGATTCAGTCAAAGGGCTGCCCTTGAGGACCCAGGGAGCCCCATGTGGCCTCCAGGACACTACTTCCCCACCCTCACCCTAGATGATGGCACACTAGGCCCTTCTGTCCTCCACTGTTTCCTGAAGTCTGCCAGGCTTATGTTTGTTGTTTCCATTACACTATCCATCCATCTTTCATCCTCTTCTCCTTTTGACTTCAATTAAGGTCTTTAGCAGTGAGTCGTGTCTTATTTTGTATGTAAGCTTCAGCTTCAGTATTTGTCCTTCCAATGAGTGGTCTGAATTAATTTCTTTAAGTTTTGACTGATTTGATCTCTGTTGTCCCAAGGGATCCTCCAAAGTCTTCTCCAGCACCACAACTTGGAAGTGTTGATTCTTTGGTGCTCGGTTCTCTTCTATAAAACTTAAACTTAGTTAAAAAGCCACACTTGAGAGCCTAGAAGCCCACATGTGACCTTGAGGCCACAGGTTCCCCACCTCTGATCTAGGGGTCACCGAGAGATGGACATGACTGAACAGGATGCATTGTCATGATTACCTTCAATGAAATTATTGACTGACTGTTCCTGTGACTTGTTGTTTGACTCATTCATTCTTTAGAGTTAGATTATTTAGTTTCCAATTGTTTTTTAGTTTCTTAAAATCCAAAGACCTTTTACTACAGTCTAACAAGGGTGCATATTAATGCTTTGCTACTGGCTTTTTTGTAAAGTTTAGGTCTTTGATATCTTAAGATGCTAACAATTTGTCTACTCAAATTGAGAAGTACAGGATAATAGTTAAATGAAACTAGCTTAACTTGCATTATTTTTGAAAGACCAGTTCCATTTTCAATATGGCCAAATAACTATCTAAAAGTAGATTGGCTTTACAGCAAAATAAGCCAACCAGTCAATAAGTCAATAGGCACTTCTGTCTAACATGTGGACAAGTACTGTACTAAGGGACTAAGTATGTAAACACCAAAATGAGACTGCCCTCAAGTAGTTAGTATACATTTTTAATAGTATTTTATTGTTTCCTAATTACATGTCAAGACAACTTTTAGCATTCATTTTTACAAGACTTTGAGTTTAAAATTTTTCTCCCTCTATTCTTCCCCCCACTTCCTACAATGGTAGGTAATTTGATATAAATTATAGATGTGCTATCATGTAAAACATATTTCCATAGTAGTCACAATTATGAAAGAAACAGATCAAAAGAAAAAAAAGAAGTGAAAATAATATCCATCTATCTGCATTAGGAGTCTCAGTTTTTTATCTGGTTGTGGGTAGTATTTTTCTTTTTGAGTCCTTTCTACTTGCCTTGGATCATTGTGTTGCTAAAAAGGCCTGAGTCCATCAAAACTGATTATTACAAAATGTTGCTGAAATTATGTAGAATGTTCTCCTAGCTCGACTTATTTCACTCTGCATCAATCAATCTACACAAAGGTGTAGTTTTTTGGTTTTGTTTTTGCCAATTTTAAACAGATTTTATTTTCTAGGACAAGAATTGTTTTTCCACTGGTTTACAGTACTAATAAAGTACAGTGGTGTTCATTTCTCTCTCTCTGCACACATTCAAGTATTCAGAAAGCCTAGATTTACACATTAAATGTTTATGCTGCAAATAAGAACACAGACAAGAAGAATAGATCACTACAGCCAAGGACAAAGGTTATCAGATCTTGTTCTCCTTACTTGTGCTCTAATCCACGTCAGATACATTGCAAATGTTACTTCAGTTTGAGGAACATTCCTGCATTCATGTCTTTCCAGATTTTCTGAAATTTGCTTGTTCATCATTTCTTATTACATAATAGAACTCTATCACATTCATACACTGTACAGCTTCCCAACTGATAGACTTCCACTCAGTTTCCAATACTTTGCCACCACAAAAAGGGCTGCTATAAATATTTTTGCACACATAGGTCCTTCTCCCTTTTTTATAATCTCTTTGGGATACAGACCTAGCAGTGGTATTGCCAGATCAAAGAGCATACACAGTTATGCGGCCCTCTGGGCAAAATGCCCAATTGCTCTCCAGTTCACAACTCTAACAGTGGTGTATTCGTGTTCCAATTTTCCCACGTCCTCTCCAACATTTACAGGTTCATTTACTGTCATATCCGGCAAGCGTGAGGTGGTACCTCAGAGATGACTTAATTTCCTCTTCTCTAACCAAGTGACTTAGAGCACTTTTCATACACCTATAGATAGCTTTGATTTCTTCATCTAAAACTGCCTTTTCATATCATTTGACCATGTATCGATTGGGGAATGGTTTCTATTCTTACGAATTTGACTCAACTCTCTATGTATTGGAGAAATGAGGTCTTTATCAGAGATATCTGCTATAAAGTTTGTTTCCTGTATTTTTTTTTAATACTCTCTAGCTCTTGTTTGGGCATATATTCTTCTCTTCTCCATAGATCTGAAGGCCAGACTACTCCTTGCTCTTCTAATTTTCCTATGGCATGACCCTTTATGTCTAAATCATGTGCTCGTTTTGACCTTATCTTGGTGTATGGTGTGAGATGCTGGTTTATGCCTAGTTTGTGCCCTATCATTTTTCAGTTTTCCCAGTAGTTTTTGTCAAATAGTGAGTTCTTGTCCTAAAGGCTAGGATCTTTAGGCTTATCAAACACTAGGTTCCTATGGTCACTGACTACTGGGTCTTGTGTACCTAATTTATTCCACCAATCCACCACTCTATTTCCTAGTCAGTACAACAGCTTTGATGACTACTGCACTATAATACAGTCTGAGTTGTTGATAAGCTAGCTTCCTTTGTATTTTTTTTCTTTAATTGACTTGACATTCTTCACATTTTGTTCCTCCAGATAAATTTTACTCTTTTTTTTCTAGCTATATCCAATTATGTTTTGGTAGTTCGATTGGTATGGTACTGAATAAGTAAATTAGCTTAGGTAGAACTGTCATTTTTATATGTTGGCTTGGCAAGTGATATTTTTCCAATTATTTAAACCTGACTTTATTTGTGTGAAAAGTAGTTAGTAATTATGTTCGTATAGTCCCTGGGTTTGTCTTGGCAGACAGACTCTCAAGTTATTTTATATTGTTTACAACTATTTTACATGGAATTTCTCTCTCTAGCTGTTGGTTTTTGTTGGTCATATACAGAAATGCTGATGATTGATATGGGTTTGTCTTATGTCCTGCAACTCTGCTAAAGTTAATTATCTCAAGTAGTTTTTCAGTGGATTCTCTAGAGTTCTCTAATTATGCCGTCATGTCATCCGCAAAGAGGGACAGTTTTGTTTCCTCACTGCTTATCCTGACTCCTTTTCTTCTCTTCTTGCTAAAGTCTCCAGTACTCTATTGAATAATGGAGGTAATAACAGACACTCTTGCTTCACCCCAGTCTTACTGGGGAAGCTTTCGGCTTATCTCCATTGCAGATTACGCTTGTGGATAGTTTCAGAGAGATACTGCTTATCACTTTAAGGAATACTCCCTTTATTCCTGTACACGCTCATGTTTTGTTTTTAAAGGAATTGATGTTATATATTTTTTCAAAAGCTGTTTTAGTAACTATTGAGATCATCATGTGCTTTATGTTGGTTTTGTTATTGACATGGTCAGTTATATTGAAAATTTTCTTAATATTGAACCAACACTGCAATTTTGTTATAAATCCCACCTGATCACAGTGTATGATCCTTGGGATGTATTGCTATAATCTCCTTGCTAGTATTTTAAAAATTTTGCATCAGTACCTCTTAGGGAAACTGGTCTATAATTTTCTCCTCTGTTTTAGCTCTTCCTGATTTAGGTATAACAACCATATTTGTGTCATAAAAGGAGTTTGGGATGACTCTGCCTATTTTTTCCAAATAGTTTGAATAGTGTTGAGATTAATTGTTCTTTAAATGTCTGGTAGAATTCACTTGTGAATCCATCTGGCGATGAGAATATCTTCTTAGGGAGTTCATTAATGATTTGTTCAATTTCTTTTTTTTCTAATATGGGTTTTTTCAGATATCCTATTTGCTGATCTGTTAATAGGGGTAATTTATATTTTTTGCAATATTTGTTGATTGTGCACAGATTGTCAGATTTATTGGCATATAATTGGGCAAAATATTTCCTAATTATTGCTTCAATTTCTTCTTTATTAGTAGTGATTTCATCCTTATCATTTTTGATACTGGGTATCAAATATTGGCTATCAAATTGGATATCCAAAATATCAATATTGAATTTTCTTTCTTTTTTATTTTAAATCAAATTAACCGATGGCTTATCTACCTTATTGGTTTTTCATAAAACCAGTTCCTAGATTTATTTATTAGCTGAATAGCTGTCTTTTTCTTTTTACTTTCAGAAATTTTATTAATCTCACCTTTCACTTTCAGGATTTCCAATTTGGTGCTCAATTGGGGATTTTGAATTTTTTTCTAGTTTTTTTAATTGCATGACCAATTTCTTGAGCTGTTCTTTCTCTACTTTGTTGAGATAAGAAATTAGGAAACAAATTTTCCTCTAAGTACTGCTTTGGCTGGATTTCACAAATTTTGATATGCTGCCTCATTGCTATCAATCTCTGATAAAATTACTGATTGTTTCTATGATTTGTATACTTTGATCCATTTATTCTTTTGGATTGGATCATTTAGTTTAAAATCAATTTTTTTATATTTCTCCTGCCCTTTTGTTGAATGTAATTTTATTGGATTATGATCTAAAAACAATACATTTAGTATTTCTGCCTTCCGATATCTGAATCTGAGGTTTACATGCCCTAATGCAGGTTCAATATTTGTGTAAGTGCCATGAGCTGCTGAGAAAAAGGTATATTTCTTTCTGTTCCCCATTCAGTTTTCTCCAAAGTTCTATCATACCTAACTTTTCTAATATTCTATTTGGCTTCTTAGTTCCTTTCTTATTTATTTTTTGGTTTAATTTATTGAATTCTGAGAGGGGACAGTTGACATTCTCTACTAGTATAGTTCTATCAACTTTTTCCTCTAACTCACGTAAATTCTCCTTTAAGAATTTAGATGCTATCCAACTGGATACATATATGTTTAGTAGTGATATTACTTTGTTTTCTATGGTACCTTTTAGCAAGATGTAGTCTCCTTCCCTCTACGTTAATTAGATCTATTTTGGATCGATTGCTACCCCTATTTTTTTTTTTTTTACTTCAGCGGAAGCATATTAAATTCATAATAAAGGGCTTCAGCCCCTTATATTTACCCTGTGTGGGTTTCTCCACAACAAGTGTCTTTCCTGTAAACAACATATTGTAGGATATTGGTTTTAGATCCACTCTGCTATCCTTTACCATTTTATGAGAGAATTCATTCCATTCACATTCAGTTATAATTACTGTGTATTTCCCTCCACTCCCTTTTCCTGTTTATGCTCTCTCTCCTTTTATTCCTTCCTTCCTCATCAGTATTTTGTTTCTGTCCACTGCTTCTTTCAATCTGTCTTCCTTCTGTCAGTTCCCCGCTCCCCATCTTTACTTAATCTCTTTCCCTCCTGTTTCCCTGTCAGGTAACATATTTCTACATTCAACTGATTGTGTATATTATTCCCTCTATGAGCCAGTAGTTAGGACAATAAAGTTCCAGGGATGGAACATGGTGGTTTCATTATCTATGGGCTGCCAGTTTGCGGCTAGTGGCTTACTGTTTCCTCAGGCACCTGTAGGGTTTGTATCTACCTGTTTGCCCAGGGTTCTTTGTATGTTCATCCTTCATTGCTGAAGAAGACCATGCCATCACAGAAATAATGACATGACTTGCACTTGACTTTGTTTTGAGTGAGGGAGAGCTGTACAGGTCACCAGCCTCACTTCTCCTCCAGAGCAATCTGAATCCAGGGACCAGATAATCATCAGGATGAGACAATTGGGGTTAAGTGACTTGCCCAAAGTCACACAGCTAGTGAGTGTCAAGTGTCTGAGGTGAGATTTGAACTCAGGTCTTTCTGACTCCTACACTGGTGCTCTATCCACTGTACCACCCAGTTGCCCTTTCTGGGGCTATGCTGAAGCACAAGGCACTTCTTAGGACTGAAGTATGCCCATTCCCCTGACTAAGCTAAGGCACATAGGAGGTCATAGCGTTGGTATTTGCCTGCTCCACTGCACTGAGGCTCAGGATCTACAACTGTTTTGCTGAGGTGGAGCTTGCTGGAATGATTCTTGTCCTGGACTGCACTTGCCTTTCACCCAAAAGAGACAGATTTTTCCTGCCAATCTTACAAGCTTCTTGGGCTCAAAAGTTTGTCTCACCTCAACTTTTTGCTGCTTCTGGTGTTCCAGGATTTGTTTAGGGAAGCTTTTTGATGGCTGGTTTTTTTT
>CM053769.1:82117188-82135420 GCA_028658325.1 Potorous gilbertii | reverse complement strand
AAAAATCTAAGTTTTATGGTAGTGATTGTAGAACATTAAAAAAATAAATAAAATAATAAAAAATAAAATAAAATAAAATTTCAAATAAAAAAGAAATATTGTTATGCATAAATACTTCAAGATATCTAATACCGCAATTCATTTTCACAATCCCATACTTATTTCCCTTCATGTGACAAATGTGCAAAAGAATATCCTCACAGTATCAGAGAAATAGAGCTGGATGGGAATGTAGGAGCCACATAGTACACTTTCATCACTTACAGATGAAGAAACTAAGGTGCTCAAAGGTTATGCTACTTGCCCAAACTCACACAGGTATGAAGTAGCTGAGCTAGCATTTGAAGCAATATCCTTAGACTCAAAATCCAATACTTTTTAGCTAGATCACAATGCCTTTAGAACTTCTAGGATCATTAGAAGTTACTTTTATGGTAAGAGTTAAAATAAATATGTAAAGGAAAAATATTTTTCTTCAATAAACTATTACCAAATAATTGAATTTTATTTTTATGCAAAAAGCTACTGCCTTAAAAAAAAAAAAGGCTAAATTCATACCTGCACCAGGAATAATGGCCAATTTTGTTTCGATCAAGCCCATTTTAGCAGAAGAGGCTATGAAACAAAAGAAAAACAAGAGGAAGTAAATTTTTATTGCACTAAAAAGTATGTAACAAAAGAATTTAGAATAATCTGATTTCACTAAATGCCTTACAATGAAATATAACTTCTGTGTCAATGTCTCAGTGAATGTGCACATATTAAAAACTCAAACAACTCTCTCAAATGAGAATAGTTCAGCATTAAATAATTATTATATACAAGATGACTACAAAAGTAAGTAAATTATCAGGCCTGATAACTTGTTATATGAAGACAGAGAAATGAGACCACCCCTTCTTGTGATTCAGAAGGGCTGTGAGCTAAGGTAAAAGATTTATTTCTAACGATTATGAACACTTCAACTACTTTAGGATCAAACAATTTAATATACTATTTATTTTATCTTTTTAAAGGTATTTATATTCTTTTCTTAAGTTTTCTGTATTTTTAATATTTTTATTACACAGCAAATTTAATATGATTTTAAAATAAAATTTAATGAAATTTAAACATACAAATCGTATCCACAATAGATCCTATGCACTTAACACATCAAAAAAAATACTTCCCATTCTTTACCAATAATAACAATATCAATAGCAGTCCTACCCCATCAAGGCATAGATATATATATATATATATATATATATATATAGACATATATATGTAAAAGTGTGTGTGCATGTGTGTATGTATATATACATCACATACATATAACATCTGTCTATCCATCCATCTGTCGGTCTGTATTTTTTTTTAGAAGCAAATGGCTACAGTATACTTTCATCACTCCCATAGGTCAGTATGATTCAGAGCTGGTATTTCACTCAGCATAACATCACTGCACAGAAATAAATTATAATGAAATACCATAAATATTCTGGAGTTTTTTTTTCTTGTGTCTTCTAATGTCTTTTCTGTTATAACCACCTCTCCCAATTGAGCAAATGTTAAAACCTCAAAAATTGAAGCCCTCAATACAGATGCATAGTTTAGCAAAAACAAATTCCCACATTAACCACATCCAAAAATGTGTCTCTTCCTTTATTTTAAGTTACTCACCTCTCTGTTACAAAGTGAGTGATATGTTACATATTTATTTTTTAGATTCACAGTTTATCAATAGATTTTTTAGGTTTCTAAAGTCTTTTGAAATTGTTTTTCTCCATAAGGTATCACTGTACCTATAAATTTTTCTTCTAGTTTCACTTGTTTAGCCCTGCATCAGAAATATTATGTATCCCCTAGCTGCTAGAATATTCTTCTAGGACTAGACAACTTAACTATTTCAAAGACTTACTAACAATTTCTCAGGGCCAATCTCCACTTACTTTCCAACAAAATGGTTTCTATAATTCTGAGAGCTGAATAAGTCAAGATTCCCTTTTTCCTGACCTAATGATACTTTTACTTTGTAACATGTTAAGTTTTTTACTGATATACCCACAAACAACCTGTTTTCAGAACCTTTATTATAGATATACATAGTGCTTTAAATATTTAATTTCTAGAGTTAAAGTCCTAAAATGTTAAAGAAAACAACCAAAAGAAACGAATGCCAAAACAAATAAAGGGGGGAGGGGTGTTTGAGAGTAGTTTATTTAGCTTTCTCTGTATTACTAACACAACACACCTTAATAAATGCTTGTGGACTGAATAAACTTTTTTAAAAAGGTATTAAATAATATGTAAAGTACGTGACCGCTACTTTCAGAAAAGACTGTTCAGAGGTGGTAAATAGTAGAAAGGAAGAGGGAAAGGAAGAGAGATTATGAAACAAAGTGAGGCAGTGGACTGAGGATTCATTAACAACTCATTTTTTTTTCAATATTTTATAAAAGTACTCTTTCCCTCCATTTCTCATGGAAGTTTTCAAGTTGTAAAGGAAACTATAGCAAACAATGAGACAGCTTCTCCAAGCCGATAGACGGTAATGATTACTCAAGGACACAGGCAGAATCAGTGTGAGGGCATTCAACTATGTACCCTACACAGTATTTAGTAAAAAAGCTTACAAAGAGCAGACAATTGATAATTGGTTTTTAAATAAATGGGGGATAAAATATGGAAGCTGAAAATAATGTGAAGACTGACTGAAATTTAAATGTGAAGTTAAGAATAAATCTTTTCACCCAGATGTTTTACTTCTAGGCATATACCCCAAATATGTCACTAATGAAAAAGAAAGGCCTCATAAATACTGCAAAATATTTGTGGAAACTAGAAACAAAATAGATATCCATAGAATGGGGACTGGCTAAATAAATGATGGCACAGGAATATAACAGAATATTACTCGGCTACAGGAAACAATGAATGAAAAAAGGGCAGGCAGATGCAAAGTGAAGTAAAAATAGGAAAGAAAACAATATACACAATAAAAAGAATAAAGTAAATGATAAAAGAAACTATAAGACAATAAAAAAGAAGAATTTTGCAAATTACAAGTAAGCCTGACTTCAAAAAAGATATGAAAAGAAACCTCTCTCTATTCCTTTCCAGAGGTGGGGAGGGGGACACACAGGAGTAGAAGACTCATATACTGTCAAGATTTTTTTTCAATATATTGAAATGTTTTCCTAATTTTTTTCTTTTAAAAAATTACTTATTATATGAGATGGGATGGTTCTCTGGGATAGAGAAGTCAAAGGATAAAGGAGAAATTTAGCCAATGTAAAATCAAATGTATTAAAATTTATTTCATAAGAAGAAAATAAGCAGAATTTTTAAAAGCAAACTGTCTACAGAGATTTGCAGTATTATATATAATTTTCTTTTGTTCTACTTTGTATACAGAGATATATTTTATTTGTGCTCATGTTAGTTACATTAAGAATTTTTTTTAAATTAAAATTTTAAAAATTACAAACCATGAAAAAAGTGGCTCTAACTTAGTGGTTGGTATTTTCTTAGCTGGACATCATGCTGCACCTAATTTATCATCTAAGAAGTCCAAATATAATCCTAGCCCATCAGGAAGGCTAAAACTAAATTAGTCTCAAAGTTGAATGTAATATTTTGGCTCTTCACAACGTCCTTCCCAGAGTAAGAATGAGTTTAATCTTTACATGATCAATTTTAACAGGCCATATTCTTACCTGCTAAAAGGCTGCACAACAGATAGAGTGACTCATCTTCCTGAGTTCAAATCTGTCCTTAGACCCTTACTAGCTATGTGACCCTGGGTAAGTTACTAAGTTACTTTAGTGTCCTCATCTGGAAAACCACTCCAGTAACTTTGCCAAGAAAACTCCAAATGGGGTCACGGAGTCAGACACGAATGAAAGGACTGAGCAATAACAACAATTCTTACCTGCTACTCTTATATCACATGCTAAAGCCAACTCAAGGCCACCACCCAATGCGATCCCATCTATTGCTGCAATAGTTGGCACTGGAAGATTAGCTGTAAGAAAAGGCACCACTTAATACTTTACAAAGACAGAAAACAAAAATAGTTAATCATTACTTAAACATTCACATAACATTTCAATAAAAACATAGTTCCATAGTAAATAATGCTATATCAATAACCAGGATCATATCAAATTTGTTAAGTTACTAAACATTATTAAGCCTAAAATAAAGTAATCTTTACTGTAAGACTTATAATCTAAGGTATTGACCAGGCCACGTGCAATTGTCATAAATCCAAGACATATATGATGTCCCTATGTATGGTTATATAACATAAACAACCAGGACAAGTATATACAAGTACTACAACAGGATATTTCCCTTTAGAGAAATTCAGCCTATTCAGTTACCAAACTAAGTACTAGAATCCTATCCACTTCAAGGGCTGGTTAAATGCAATAAAGACTGTTTTGGGTAATGTGACAACTCTGAACCTGAAGAAGTCCTCAATTCCACAGGGGCAGCTGTTGCTACACTGCTAGGCCCATCTCTGGAGGAAACTTAGGGAAAAAGATAGACCTAAGAGATTATACCCATCCAAATCAGTCTTTCCAACTTGCTGATATTATCTAATAAAATAACTGTTTTTGTTTTGCCATTTGCTTAGTTGACTGGACCAGGGTTAGAAAGGGTAGCCAGGGAAGCTGTAAGGAGGAAGCCAGATTTCAATGAGTGTAAGAAACATGGAGGGAGTGAAAAAGGAAAAAGTTTTAGGATGAAATCTAATTTGTTACCTCTGAAGCAGCAACTTCCAAGAACTCAGTGGGAGGGTTGAGTAGCTCTAGAGTGGGAGGCTGAGAGATTGGGGGACTGGGGGGAGGAAGGGAGATTATGTTGAGGGGGCCGGGAATAAGGGTGTATGCTCCCTGAGGCTTGAACAACAAAAACTGGGAATTCAGGATCACCAGGACAGTTTGGATGGGTTGGTTATAATAAAATGGAAATACGTTAATCATTGAAGAAAGAGTTTTGGTAAGTTATTATTTTCTTTTTTTCCTCTTTTTTTTAAAAAATTAAAAAATTTTGTAAGTTATCATTTCCCACAAGGGACAGCTGGTTCTTGTAATGCAGACTGGTCTATTGCTGGAATGTGCTCAAAGTGTTACTAGCTTGTTAGAACCTGTCAGTAGCACAGATTAGGTACACAACATACGGAAGAAAAAGAATATAGTGATATAATACCTTACAACACCTAAAAGAAGGAAGAGAAGAAAACAAGCATTCATTAAGTGTTACTATCTACCAGGCTTTGTGACTAAGTGCTTTACCCATATTATCTCATTTACTGCTCACAACACTGAGAGGTAGATGTGCTATTATTTCCCTCATGTTACAGCTAAGGAAACTGAGGCAAAAAGAAGTTAAGTGCCTTGCCTAGGGTAACGTAGCTAGTAAATGTTAAGCAGAACTTGAACTCAGGTCTTTTGACTCCAGACACAGTTCTCTTCATGCTGTTACACAGCTGCCTCAAGGTAAGAGTCAAATGGATACATGACAGATACAAGCTATCCCAACATAAATCAGAAGAACAGAGGGAGTATAAAGGGCCTTGAAGACCTCTGTATAGGGGAAGAATCCATGACCAAGCAAGAGAAGGAAGGATCACCAAAGAAAAAATGGACAATCTGATGAAATAAAATGAAAGATTTTATACAAATAACACTAATCATTAGCATGTACTTATGTGCCACATACCATGCTAAATATTTTATAATTACTACCCTATTTCATCCTCCCCAAAACTCTGAAGGGTGAGTGTTGTTATTTTCACTATTTTATAGATACGGCAACTGCAGCAAACAGACGGTAAGGGACCTGCTGGAGGCCACACAGCTGGGACCTGAGGACAGTTTAATTCTGGTCTTCCTGTCTCCAGACCCCCTCTATCCACTGAGGGAGCTCATTGCTGAAACCAATACTACTAAGGTGAGAAGGAAAACACTGAACTAGGGAAGGTTCTGCAGCATTTTTCTCAGATACTTCTCATTTCCATTAGGAACTGAGTCAATTTTATAAGAATAAAAAGAGCCACTCCTCAATTGATAAAGTCAAATCCTCAACTGCTCCAAGTCACTAATAGAGAAATGCAAATTAAAACTGGTATTTAATAAAATTGGGAAAGTTGAAAAAAAAAGAAAATGACAAATAGAGTGGGGCTAAGAGAAAATGAGCACACTGGGCAGGGCTGTAAATAGTTCCTTTCAGGAAAACCACTTGGAACTTTCAGGAGAACAATCTGGAAAACAATTGGAACAATCAGTAACCAACCAAAGTACTAAACTGTACAACCGTTTGAACCAGCAACACTAGTAGGCCTACACTGAAATAGATAACAGAAAAGGGGGAAAAGATGGACATGGATAAATACAATTACAGCAGCACCTTTTGGGGTGGCAAAGAACTGGAAACTGAGCATATAATCAAATAAAGAAATGACTAAAGGTAAGTTTTAGATAATCCTGGGATGCTTTATGTTAATTGATACAGAATAATGTGAGCAGAAAAAGGAAAATAATGAACACACTAGTAACAGTACTGCCAAGACAAACAACTCGCAAAGACTTAAGACATCTGATCGATGCAGTGACCAATTATTAACATTCCAGTTTGGTCCAATGTTAAAGAAAGCTATCTACTCAACTGACAGAGGTGAGGGAGGCAAGGTGCAAAACAAGACATTCATTTTTGTAAGTGACCACGACAGAAATTTGTTTTGCTTCATTAAGCAAATGTGCTATGAGATTTTTTTCCTTCTTTGTTCCCTTCTGAATTGGAAGAGGTAGGTGAGAAGGGGGGGAAAATAATTTAATGCTTATTAATATGTAAAAAAAGGTAAAGTACACTAATAAAGATGATTTGCATGCAAGAAGTATATTAAGAGAAAATGTAAAACAGGAAAATAAGTTGGGTGAGTCATCTAAGATCAGGTCATTAATAGCCCAACTGTTACATTAATATTTACAAAGTATTATACATTCTAGGTTAGAGATTCTTTAAACTTTTTTTGTGTCATGAACATGCTTTGGAATCTTGTGAAACCTACTGACTCCTCAGCATAATTCTTTTAAATGAATAAATTAAAATAAAAAGGACAACAAAGGAAACAAATTATACTGAAATATAGTAATCAAAAGTTTGTAAAAAAACAGATACCCTGAAATTTATTCATGGATGCCACATTAAAAAACATCTGTTCTAAATGCAGACCTCTAGTGCCTAATCTTGTTGTTTTTAGCTCCATGACACCTTTCACATCTTGCCCACGCCCTACTCACATGGAGGCCTCCTTGATTTAGACAGTCATCATCTCTCTAAGACTAAGCCAGAGATGGGGAAGCTGTAGCCTCAAGGCCACATTTGACCCTCTAGGTCCTCAAGTGTGGACTTCTGACTAAATCCAAATTTCATAGAACAAATTCCCTTAATAAAAAGGATTTGTACTGTAAAATTTGGACTCAGTCAAAAGGCCATACCCAAGGCCCTAGAAGACCACATGTGGCCTCAAGGCTACAGCTTCCCTGAACTAAGCTTTTTGAAAGGCCTCTTAATTGATCTACCTGTTTCAAATCTCTTCATTCTATTTTCCCAAAAGCTACCAAAGGTATATCTGACAAGCACAGATCTGACCATGTCACTCCCTTACAATCCTATACAACCTGCTCCTAGCCCCACATTATATACTCTTAGTTGTAGTCAAACTGGCCTTTGCTCCGTTCCTCACACGTTGCTCACTTCACTCTGTGTTTTCACTTGCCATCATGCATTCCTGTAATGCGCTCCCTCCTCATTTCTATTTCAGGGAATCACCCTATTCCTTCAAGACATTTCTCAAATACCATTCCCTGAAGCTTCTTTTCATTTTCCCAACTGCAGATAGCTTCATTCTCAATGACTATCCACATTTTATATGCATTCTCTCTCTCTCTCTCTCTCTCTCTCTCTCTCTCACACACACACACACACACACACACTCACACACACACACACACACACACACACACACACTTAATTTATTCTCCACATACTTATATAGCTTATATAATCCTTCAGTAGATTATAAGCTCCTAGAGGGATGTAGAACTTATTATTCAGGGAAGTCTAGTCCTCTGATATGAGGGCTGCTGAGCACTGTTCAGGGCTGTTTTCCACCTTTGGTGTCCACATGAGATACTCAACTCTAACCTGTGGCACCAAGAAGCTGTAGAATGGGCAGGAGCCACAACCCAGTAAGCCAGTTAGGCTGATAGATTAAACTAGGCTGAGGGTAACTGAGGGGACCCAAACTCTTCAGTGAGTCAGGGAGATGTCTACATAAGCACGTGAAAGAGATTCCCCAGGGGAATGGGTATATGAGAACAATTTTTTCCAATGACTATGAAGGTCACTGAAGCAGGCACTGCAGAATGCTTGAAGCTTAGTTAGACAGTGAAGACACCAAGGTCATCCACGGCATCTGAAGTCACCACTAATAATCTTGACTTTGCCTTCCTACTGGACCTTGATGACTCTGGAAGACAGAGTGAAGCCAATGACTTTGCACAACTCTGTCTCAATTAAATCCAACTTATGCACAAATCAAAGGACATCACCTATACTATTTTATAATTTTAACTTATCTCCAAGTCCTATGGTAACAGACCATAGGATAAAGCAGGTGTAGATACACTGGGAGCTATAGTCACAATCCTGCACACAGGCAGCCCAGGCCATAGTGCAGTCTTCTCACTAGACTAATGCAGCAGTGGCATTCAGCAAGGTGTCTGAGCAGTCTTTTAAGCACCAAGTTGCTCACCTCCTAGAGTAAGGAAAGGTCTAGAAAAAGTACTCTAAAAATTGTGTGTTTCATCCAATCCAGGTCTGCTTACCACAGCAAGCATGGACTCAACCTTGCAGTCAAAACACACACAAAAACTTACAAAAACTTTAGCAAAGATGATTCCACTCACCACTGGTATTTGGAATGTGCATAAACTAAGGACAATACAAAATCCAGTAGACCTGAAAGATGAACAGCTCTTGTTGAGAGAGAACTCAGCAAGTATCCCATCCAAACAGCAAACCTGAGTTATACAAGACTGGGAAACGAAGCCAGCTTACTAAAGTCTTGAATCATATGTTTTTCTGGAGTGGCTGCCATAATGGGGAGCGCTGCGAAGCTGGTATAGGTTTTGCAGTCAAATTTAATCTAGTCAACAAGCTTGTATGTCCCCCAAAAGGAGAGAATAACAGGTTCATGACGATGTGATTGCCCCTTGTAGGAAAGCATCATGCCACTATCATCAGTGCATATGCTCCCATCACCACAAAATCTGATGAGGTCAAAGAAAAATTTTATGAAGTCCTGCAGATTCTCATCATCAATGTGCCAAAAAAAAGACAAGCCTGTAATTTGGGTGACTTTAATGCAAAACTAGGCACAGATTACCAGACAGAGTCAGAAACAGGAATGATGATTTACTATGAAAACTTAGCATCTGATGACTTTCTCACCACCAACACTGTTTTCCATTTACCTGAACTTCATAGATGCCCCCTTGAAGCAAGCACTGACATTTCGTAGACTATGTCAGTGTAAGAAGAAAAAAAACAGGATGTAAGAGTGATGAAGGCGATGCAGAGCAGAGTGCTGGACTGTTCACAATCTTATCATCTCCAAGCTAAATACTTGCATTCAACAAAAAAGCTGGGTCCAAGGCAAAATGACTACCAAAGACTTAATGTCCACAGATTACAGTGCTTCTCCGAGGATGAATAGTTTGTTGGTAATTTGGAAGGAAAACTGAGCCAACACATGGTTAATAATAGTGGAACAGGAAAGGAATGGGCAACTTTCCAGAGATTTGATGTAGAGCACTGCATTTTCTCATTTGGGTCAGAAAGCTCATAAACATCAAGAGTAGCTTGATGGAAATGATGGAGAAATTCAGAAACTACTAAATGAACAAGAACTCCACAGGGTTTACCAGCAGGATAGTTCATCCATCTATAAGAAGGCAGCATTTAACTCCATCAAAAGCAAAGTGTAAACAAAATTTAAAGAGAGATGTAGGATTCTTAGCCCAGATAGGAAGACAAAATTCAATTTTACCTTGACAGTAACAACCTAAAGGGCTTTTATGATGCCCTGTAGGCTATTTATGGCCAAAGATCTAGCACCTATTCATTGCTAATAGAGCCACAACTATAAGGACATGATCTTGGAGAGGTGGGCTGGACACTTCCATAGTATTCTCAACAGACCATCATCAATCAATGCTGAAGCCACTGACTGCATACCTCAGGTTTAAATCAATCCCTCTCTAGGTGAACTTCCAACTAAAGAAGCGGTTTTGAATGCCATTAGACTCCTCTTATATAACAAAGTGCCTAATGTTGATTACATTCCAGCAGAAATTTACTAGGCAGGAGGTCCACTAATTATACAAAAGCTGACTAAAATGTTCCAGGTTACAAAACAACAAGAAGTTATCCTCTAAGAGTTTAAGGATGCTATCTCTGTCTAATTCTATAAAGGTAAAGGAAACAAGACTTTTCTGTGACAATCACGGGGAGGAGGGTCTTTTTGTTAGTCACTGCTGGCAAGATTCTTGCCAGAGTCTTCCTAAATAGGCTGATCCTTCACCTGGAAGATAGTCATCTGCTGAGAACCAATGTCGCTTCAGAAAGGGCCACGGAATGATTAATATGGTATTTGCTGCCTAACGCCAGGAGAAAGGAGAACAGAGATCTGTACTCAATGCTTGTCAATGTGGCCAAGGCCTCTTATACTATCAATTCCAAGGGTTTATGGGAAATTATGACCAAATTTAGTTGCCCTGAGAAGTCCAACAGTATTATTCATCAATTTCATGATGTCATGCTTGCATGGGTTCTGAACAGGGGACAATGTTCTCACACCTTTCCAGTCACCAATGGAGTGAAAATTCCTCCCATATTTTTTATCATGATGCTTTCAAAATGCCATAAATCACTACTGATTGAAAAAATGTAAATTAAAACAATTCTGAGGTACTACCTCATATCCATTAGATAGGCTTAATAGGACAATAAAGGAAAATGATAAATGTTGAACGAAATGTGGAAAAAATGAGATTTTAATGAAATGTTGGTCGAGTTGTGAACTGATCCAACCCTTTTGGAGAGCAATTTGGAAACTATGCCCAAAGGGCTATAAAACCATACATATTCTTTGATCAAGCAACACCATAATACCACTACTAGGTCTATATTCCAAAAAGTATAATAAACAAAAAGGAAAAGGACATACACACATACACACACACATATCGGTTCTTTCTGGTGACAGAAATGGAAATTGAGGCAAAAGTGAACCTCTTTTTGCTAATTCTTCAATGATATGAATCCCTCATTTTGTCCCAACATCAAATCTGATAAATACTAAATACTAAGAGTAATGATGTAACTTACAAGAGTGCAACAGGCTTAATTTTTCTTAAAAGGCAACAAAGCTGTGCCTGCAACTTAATTTGCCTGTCTCCCTCATTCTCAAAAAACATAAAAAGTTACACTTACATAGAATCAAAATCTCCTCCAACTTCCTGGACTTCTGAAGACTATGAAAGCCATCATACCTTCCCTACTGACCATGTATGTCTGTATGGAGATCAAGGGGCCCACACTCAAAGAAGCAAAGTACCAGTCTCTTGTAATATCCTTACTATGTTACAGCAAAGAACACTTCCTTTAATTAACTTCTCAAAGACTTGTAAGTGCCTCATTTTGTGACAACATTAGACCTAAAGAGGTGCTGATGTTAAAGCCCCAATGATCTGGGTTCACAAAAGCTATGCCACCACAACACTATCTCTGACAGATTTTACCACACTGAAAAGGCTTAAGCATGTTCTTTGCATTGTATCAGATTTATTTTGTTTTCTAAAGATCGAATTAAATAATTATAGAGAAGTTCATTATCAGTAGACTGGCTACTGGATGATGGATTCTTTGACCATGGCAACCTATCTAGTTAATTTGATCTGGTAAAAAAAATGCATCCACCAAAGGACTGTGATGAATGAAAATACACCGTAAGTGCCTCATAAGCAATCCCAAACTAAGCAACAATGAAATATGACTGTAGCATTACAACTAAGTATAGAGTACATCTTAATCAGTGTCTTGGATTATGCTCTGTTTTTGAAAAGATTATTCACTAAAGAGTTTTGAGTATCTTTTAAGGTATTAGTTATAACACAACAGAACTTATACAGCACAAAAACATATATAAGCCAGTTGTGGCAAGAAGTTAGTGTGTTATGGCCTAGAGACCACTAAATCTACTAACAAACACTCCAAATAAAGCTATAAAAATGCATTAAAAGGAACACTGCACTGAACTCCTCTATATGGTCCAGAAATTTTTTAAAAAAGCCTGCCAGAATCCAGAGGAGGGACAGGTTAGGATAAGGCAAAGTGTGAATTAGTGCCAGTCCACAGCAGGAGACAGGGCCAGAGAATCACCCAGCTCACAGCAATGCAAAAACCTCAAGGATTTCAGAATGAGCAACTTATGGCAACCTGGTATACATACAGTCGAGGAACAACCTAGCCTCAAGGCAGCCAGAGTCAGACACTTAATGAACTAAGGATTAAGCATGGTCTATCCACAACAGAAAGGAAAATGGGAACAAATTGTGAGCTAACTACAAGCCCCTAATCCAGAAAATAGAGCCAGAGATATAAGTATGTAGAAATATATCTAGAGATATGAGTAACCAGAATAAAATCATGAACAAGATGAAAAAATATTTTAGATAGATAATAATTTCACAACAGTTCCAAGTAAAGCCTCAGAGGAAAGAATGTCCTGGACATAAGGACAAGCATAGCTGGAGGAAAGGAAAGTGAATATACAAAATGAAAAATATAGCGAGGATAAAAGGCAAGGAAAATTAATACCTTAAAGACAAAATGGCATACCTTACTCAAGAATTAAACTCCTCGAAAATTAGAATGTGTTAAGCAGAAAATTATGCCATGAAACAATAAGGCGTATGAAAGTAAAGCTAAAAGCTGGAAAAGGTAGAAAAAAATGTAAGGTATATATCATAAAAAACTACTGACCTGAAAATGAAGTCAAAGAAAGAATCTGTGTTTCACTGGATTACCTGAAGACTATGGCCAAACAAAAAGCTTGGACTCCATATTTATAGAGTGATAAATGAAAACGGAATAAATTCCTTAAACCAAAAGGCAAAGTGAGAAAGGAATAATCCACCAGTCAACTCTTGAAAGAATAAAGGAAACAAACAAAAAAAAAACTTCTAGGAAAATCTTCCACAAAATCCAGAGTTTCTAGGTCTAATAATATATTGTAATAATAATATACTCAAAAATGTCCACAGTCAGGAACGCACAAAACTTGACACAATTAAGGAGAGGAGAGCTTTGAATATAATATTCCTAAAGACAAACATTACTGACTTACAAACATGAATAACCTAATAAAACAAAACCTATCCTACAAAATAAAAAATCAGCTTTCACTTATTGAAATAGAGAATAGTCATCCCCAATGAAAATGCTTGAAGGGAATAGAAATTTTGAAACACAAATACAGGTATAAAGAAAAACATTTTAAAGTTAAATATATTAAATTAATTAGGAGGAACTACATATTGATTTAAAAAGAAAATGTTAATAGAGAAAAAATCTTCATAGAATACTAATGTCTTCAAAGGTAACAAAAAATTAATAAGGTAAACAGAGGGTAATGGAGTCACTGTGCTTTATTTTGTTTGCATGGTCACGGAATAATGAAATAGAAAGGAAAGGTGAAAATACTGTGGAGGCAAGGACAAGGGAAGGGATAAAAACTAAATGTTCTAAACATTAGACTAGGCCAAAGAGAAAACAAAAATGTATTTTAAAAAAGACTATTTAAACAAAATACACAAATAACAATCATAACTGTGAATGTGAATGGAATGAACTCATCCTTAAAATAGAAGAGGATCGCTGAATGAATGAGAAATGGGAGTGCACTAAGATGCTGTTTATAAGAAACTCCTGAAACACAAGTATTTACATGGAGTTGAAATGCGAGATTGGAGCAAAATCTAATAGATTTCAGCTACCTAGAACATGCTGGGATAGCAGTCATGATTTCAGATAAGATTACATTAAATCTAGAAAATTAAATATGATCAAAAAGGTGGGTCCAGGGGGAATGGTTCTTTGTTACCAGTCGCAAGGCCTGCAGTCTGCCAAGGAACAGGAGGTTGTTGCCTCCTATGGGGAAAGTAAGATTGATTTTGTGGGTGCTACGGCTCAGGCCCAGAATCATCTGTGGGATCCTGGCCATCTCCACATGTTGTGAAGGCTGGGTTGGAATCTGGGTAGAGATGCCCATTCATCTCCCTGCTGCTGATCACCATCTAAGGAGGCTAAGTTTTGGGCATCTGTGCCCTCCACAGGCTGCTGCTGGTTGGAGGGTCAAGGACCCCTGACAAAACATTATTTGTATAAGGGTGGGAGGGGAGGCGGCACAAAGTTGCTGACTGGGGCTCTCAGCCTGTTTGCCTTCACTACCTAGCTCTGCTACCCCTGTAGAGTCCTCTGCACCAGACATAGTTGTGTTCTTGGTAATCTTATTTATTTTGTTGATTTAAAAACTTATTCTGAGAAGATGTCCATAAGCTTCACTAGATTTCCCAAGGTGTCCATGACACAAAAAAGGTTTAGAATCCCTGATCTGGAGGAACAAATGATGAAGAATGGTTATATAAGCTCCTAGGAAAATAATGGGGTAGGGGGAAAGTGTGATGGCAGTGATTCTAGCAAACTATACCACAAAATTATAATCATCAAAAGAATCTGGCACTGCTTAAAAAATGTAGAGAGGTCAATCACTGGAAAAGATTGCATATATAACATAAAACTAGCATAGTCTTTGATAAAATAAACACCATGACTTCTAAAGTTAGGATTCACTAGTCAACAAAAATTGCTGGGAAAAGTTGAAGGGGAACTGGAAGAAATTCAATTTAAATAAGTAATTCCTAACATGTACCAAAATCAGCCCCAAATAGATATATGAGCTGGATACGGAAGGAAGGAAGGAAGGAATGAAGGAAGGAGGGGAAGGAGAGAGGGAGGAAGGAAGGAGGGGAAAATGCAGGAAGGACTTATTAAGCATTCACTATGTGCGAGGCTCTCAGCAAGAGAAGAAAGGAAAATACCTTCAGCACAAATGGATAGAATAGGAATTCATGACCAAAGAAGGGAAAGAAGGGATCATAGAAGCAAAAATGGATAATTTTGATTATATGAGATAAAAAGGTTTTTTACAAAAATAAGATCAGTACAGTTAAAATTAGAAAGGAAACAGATAACTGGGGTGAGTGGAAGTCTCTGCAACAAGTTTCTGTGATAAATGCCTCATATATAAGTTACAGATCCAAATAAGTTACAGACTCCAGAATCCAAAAGTGTAACAGCTATTCACTAATAAACAAATATTCAAAGGATATGAAGGGGCAATTTTCAAAGCAGAAATTCAAGCTACCTATAATCATAAAGAAAAATAACGCTTCAAATAACTCACAATTAGGAAAATACAAATTAAAACAATTCTCAAGAACCTACTTCACACCTGCACAACTGGCAAAGACGATTTAAAAATGAAAATGTCAGGGAAACTAGCACAATGGTATGCAAGTGGTAGAGTTGTGAACTGACCAGTCATTCTAGGTGGGGAAATGAATTATGACCCCAAAGCCCCTAAACTGTGAACACCTAACAAACATACTCCCAAGTAAATGGAAGTTAGGTATAACACACATCAATATGTGCAAGAATAATTATAACAGCAACATACCCCCAAGGAAATTAACAACAATGGAAAGAACATGCACGCATTAAATATTTAAAGTAGCAATTTCGGTTATAGCAAAAAAAAGTAGAAACAAGAGTGGTAACTTTAAGAATGGCTGTAAAAATTATGATAAGTGAACGTTATGAAATGTCATTCCTCCTTAAGAAATGAACAAAGAACAGGTAAACCTGAGAGGGCTTACAGAAACTGACGCCGAGTGAATGAACAGAACACCACCTCTACAAAGGAAAACACTGGGGAAAGGTGTATGTATGCTTATCAATGCAATGATCAATCATGACTGAGATCAAATATGCTGCCCACCACCTGAAAGACAGGCAACAGACTCGATGCAGGGGAAACCTCATAGATCTTCACAGAGGCTAATGAATGAGTTTTTCATGCAAATGCATATTCATTACACAGGTTTTGTTTTTCTTTTCTTCCTGTCCCCCCCACCCCCGATGTGGCAAGGAACAGGGCCAGTAGGGAGATGAATTAGAGGTAAAATAGTCAAAAAAAAGGGACAGACAGGTGATGTAATAGACAGAATATTGGATTTGTACTCAGGAAGACCTGGGGTAAAGAACTGCCTCAGGTACGTAGTATGTTTTGCGACCCTGGGCAATCCACGGAACCTCTCTGTGTATCTCATGCTCATCTCTAAAATGGGTCCAACAACCGTACCTTCTTCATTGGTTTGTTGTGAGGACCAAAAGAGTACCATATAAATGCCAGCTATTACAACATGAGAGAGAAAGAAAAACAGAGTCATAGAAACTATTTTTTAAATGTACAGTGGAGAATAAAGGAAGGGCAAGAAGCAATTAAAGTCAAGCTGGACAAGTTTAAAATTTTTATGTTGAATTTATTATTTTTAAATAGAAACAAGATATACATGATAATAAAAGTTCACAGTTTTATATACAATTCTCTTTCTGGTCTACTATATAAATGGAAATCTTCATTTTATTTAGTGTTGGCTCAGGGCAGAAATTTTAAAAAGGAAAATTATTTTAAAGTTTTAAAAAATAAATTTAATTTTTAAATTATTTTAAAAGAAGAAAAGAGTATCTTATCTTTATCTCTGGCCACAAATTAATTCTATTTCAATTATAATATGTCTACCAATTTATTTCACAAAGGAAAAAGTATAATTACTGCACTAAAATTTTTTTTTAACTATTTTGGGCTTAAATTCAGTATCATGATTCCATAGATTACATTTACCACATGCAAACAAACACACAGAATTTACATATATACATACATCTATCTAAATATTATATATGTATGTATATACATACCATACATTTGTGGAGAGAGACGAGAGGAAAAGGCAGAAAGAAAGAGAGAGACACAGGAGATAGACAGAGAGAGAGAAAGAGGAGGAGGAGGAGGAAGAGGAGGCATATATTAATAGTTTAGAAGTAGGCTTCTTGGCACTTTTCTTCCCTGGCCTGCACACCACTGAATGTCTGCTTAACTCAGAGGCAAACAGTGTACCACACTGTAGTTATCCCATCATTTAAGCTGTGTCCAATTTTTTGTGACCCCCTTTAGGTTTCCTTGAATAAGATCCTGGAATGGTTTGCCATTTCTTTCTCCAGCCCATTTTATAGATTACTGTCTGAGGCCAAAATTTAACTCAGGAAGATGAATCTCCCTGATTCACACAGGCCCAACACTCTATCCCAACCCATCTAGCTCCACAGTGTGACATAACTTTTCTATTTAATTGGCTTGTTGTAGTACTTTTAAAATTCCCTATACATGGTCTGAGGATACTCCTCCCTTTACAGTTGTTCAAGTTGATATGGGTCAATCCTGGCATCCTGCAGTAGCCTATAAAGCCCAGGCAAGACCCCCTGTAAGAGTCTTCACTTAGACTAGCACAACCAACTTGTTGCATATTCAGGCTGCCACTGCTCCTTGAAAGCTAACTCAGTGGGATTTAATTGAGTGCATGGAGCAGCACGTATTTTATGCTCCTGGGTTTAAAATCTTTGCTCCCCAACCTTCTGGTATTCAGTACATCATTCTAATCTGAACAAAATTTTGATAAAAGTCAATCACCTAATCCTACTCAGTATTAAATCAATTAATCAGATGAATGAACTAGGGTGAACAAGGCTTAGCCATCTCCCAGTTCCATCAGCCAATCAATCAAAGGTAGGACAAGAAGTCTGTTCATGGGAACTGGTAATCTAGTTAGATTACTATGTTATTATATCATCTCTCTGAGTGACTTTAAACTGGTGGTCCTCTGTAAATATCACAATATTTACACCTTTGCCTCTGTCTCGCAGAAATTCTAATTTTCTTCAAAGTTCAGCTCAAGAGCCATCTTGTAAATAAATCATTTTTTCATCCCTT
>CM053769.1:82091682-82116688 GCA_028658325.1 Potorous gilbertii | reverse complement strand
GTAGAGTCAGGAAAGTTTAGATTAGAAATCAGTCTGACACATAAGAGCTATGTGGCCATGCATGTTAGTTAGTAACTCTGAGCTTCAGTGTCTTCTCCTGTAAAATGGGGATAATACTCGCAGGACTTATCTCCCAGAGATGTTCTAAGGATCCATCGAGTTCCTCTACATAAAGTACTTTGCAATCATTAAAAGAGCTACATAAATGATATGGAGGATGTTCTCTGAGTTTAAATGATATGGAGCATAATCTCTAAGGTGGAGGAACAGATACTTGGAAGGAAAAATAAAGGATGGCAATCTTTCCTTTTTACAAAGGCAAGTACAAATTTCAAACTATTATAAAGTAGTAATTACCAGAACAATTGGGAGGGGGTAAGAAACAGAGCGATGGCCCAGTAGAACAGGTGAGGTGCACAGTACAGAGCAAGAAATGACTACATTAACCCAGGTTTGATAAAAACCAGACTTCTCAATTTGAGGGGCAAGAACTCACTACTTGACAAAAATTGCTGGGAAACCGGGAAAGGAGTCTGACAGAAAATAGGTATAGACCAACATTCCACACCATGTCCAAGAGAAGGTCAAAATGGGTATGTGTTTTAAACATAAGGAGTTAAGCAAATTAGGGGAACATGGAAAATTTTACCCGTTAAGACCTATAAATAAGGGGAAAAGTTTATGACCTAACAAGAGGCAAAAAGAATCCAAGTGAAATGAATAATTTTGATTTCTTTTGGTTGTCATTTAATCATTTCAGTCATGTATGACTCTTCATGACCCCTTTTTGGGCTTTTCTTGACAGAGACAGTGGAGTGCTTTGCCATTTCTTCTTTGCATAAACAAAACCAATGCAGCTAAAATTTAAAGGAAAACATGAAAGTGAGGATTTTTTTTAACAGCAAGTCGCTCTGATAAAGGCCTCATTTCTCAAATTTACAAAAATAAGAGCCATTCCCCAATTGATAAATGGGTATCAAAAGAAGAAATCAAAGCTATCAAAATACTATAAAATCAATACAGAATGGAGAAAAATAAACTAAAACAACTCTGAGGTACCTCCTCATACTCATCAGATTGGCTAACATGACAAAAAAAGGAAAATGATAACAGTTAAAGGGATAGGAATAAATAGGTACACTAATGTATGTTGATGGAATAATGAAATGGTGCAACCATTCTGGAGAACGATTTAGAACTTATGGCCAACAGGTTAAAAAATTGTGCATACCCCAGTAATACTAAGTTTATATCCCAAAGAGGTCAAAGAAAAAGGACCTATATTTTTAGCAACTCTTTTATTGACTGTGTTACTACTTATGTTTATTTGTAACTTGGCTTTTTCTTTTAATTATTTAATCTTATTTTTACTTTTCAACATTCACTTTCCTAAGATTTTGAATTACTAATTTTTTTCTCCCTCCCCTCTCCCCAAGATGGCATATGACTTGATATAGGTTATACATGTGTAATCACATTAAACATACTTCCACGTTAGTCATGTTGTATAAGAATAATGAGAACAAAAGGGAAAAACCACAAGAAAAAAGAAGAAAAAACAGTATGTTTTGATCTGCATTCAGATTCCATAGTTCTTTCCCTGGACATGGATAATATTTTCCATCCTAAGTCTTTTGGAACTGTCTTAGATCACTGTATGGCTGGGAAGAGTTAAAATTATCATAGTTAGTCATCACACACCACTGCTGTTAGTTCTCCTGGTTCTGCTCATGCCACTCAGGATCAGTTCATGTAAGTCTTTCCAGGTTTTTCTGAAATCCACCTTTAGCAGATCTTTTTGTGGTGGCAAAGAATTGAAAATTAAGGGAATGCCCATCAACTGGGGAATGGTTGAACAAGGGATGGTATGTAACTGTGATGGAGTAGTACTGTGCTATAAGAAACGAAAAGCAGGACGATTTCAAAAAAAATCTGGGAACACATATTAACTGATACCAAGTTCAGTGAGCAGAATCGTAAAAACACTGGACACAGGGACAGCAATATTATAATGATGATCAAATGTGAGAGACTTAGTTACTCTGACCAAGACAAGTCAAAGGAATCATGACGAAAAATATTACCCGAATGTAGAATGAAATCTACTTTATTTTTCTTGCTTTTTTTTCCAACATGGCTAATGCAGAAATGTGTTGCATGACTTTACATGTATCACTAATATACTGCTTGCTTCCTCAATTGGTGGGGCAGAGGGTAGAATCAGAGTAAGAATTTGGAACTCAACTTTTAAAAACAAGTATTAAAAGTAAACAATAAATTTTAAAAATATAAGAGACAATACCTCCCTTAATTCCTTTGTAAAGATGGGAGTTGGGAGAAGTTGTTGGGAGATGAAGTACAATGTGGCTTAAGAGGTTCTGAAAGCCTTCCTATTCTCCCCTGTCATGCTATCTTGAGGAGGCACAGTAAAATGAACCCATTAACAACTTTGCACAAAAGAGAGTATGCTGAATATCAAAAGCAGAAGATCTCAGTTCAGATCAATAAATAAATCGATTACCTATTATATGCCAGGCATTGTGCTAAAGCACTGGGAAAAAGGCAAAAAGAAGATCTTGGCTATGTTAACTAACTAGTTTTGCTGAATAAAATTAACTTTAAAAATGGTCATCATAGGACAACAGATAAGAGAGGTAGGTCTAGAGTCAAAAGACCTGGATGCAATCTCGGCTCTGCAATTTACTATGTCTGTAACCTTCGGTGAATAACAATTTCTCTTGACCTGAGTTTTCTCATCTGTAAAATTAGTAAGTCAGACTAGATAATCCTCTCAAAGGTCTTTCAACTTAACCCTATTATTTGATGATGTAAGGAGTTAAAACAATTTAGTCTCTTCTTTCCTCCTAACCCTCCAAAATAACTCAGTTTCTGTGGTTAAACACACACACATACACATTTTTCAAAACTAAATTATACTCAACACAGTTGAAAAACAGTAATCTAGGAATTATAATAATCTAGTTATAAATATACTTTTAGCTTAATTTTTATGTAGAAGTAATTGTTCATACATTTTACCACTTATTTGAGCTGACTTTTAATGTCATCTTCAGTGAATTTACTCACCTATTTCATTAATTACTGCTCTTGATTTGGAGACAAAAGAACTAACTTCATTCAAATTCATTTGGGTTCTTTCCTTAAGGTCAGCACCTGCAAAAGATATATATGTACACACATATATGTATACACACATAAATTCTTTATTATAAAGAATTTTTTAAAAGGTAAAACATTTATATACATTTGTTCACATACAGTTTTAAGATTGTCATATTCCATTCATGCACTAAATTGTAGTATAAATTCTCTTCTCAATTACTATAAATAGCATTAGTAAAATTATTGGCATCTCATTTTTAGAACTTCCCACACAGAATAACTACTTAAGGCATATTTACATAAAAAGATAAATATGAACTTTTGTGGCGTCTAAAAATGAAACCTATTTTCTAGAAAATGTGCTAATAATTACAAATAAAATACTATAAACATGCAGAATATAAATAAGAAATAACAGATTATCTAAGTAATTTATATTGTTTCTTTTTTTTAATTCATTAGAAATGTAAACAAATCTACATAGGAAAAGCAATGCACTAATAAACCTCGTTTTTTTAACAAATGGTCACTAACTTATAAAAAATATTAATTGTGAATTATATATAAGTATAAAAGATTTAAATTTGACAGCAGGGGATAGATAATGCAAAAAGGGAAACAAAAACAAAGTAAAAATCATTCTAAAATTTATATCTATCTTAATTGAGCATTTTAAAAACATACCTCTCACTTTCAATGAACTCTTTTCAATCTCAAATGAGATAAGGTATATAAAACACTGCAGTTAAAAGTGCTAAGTGAATAGTTAGCATTAAAGAAAAACAGGAACCTTCATCATTAAATAACTAGCTTTTAAAAAGAGGCTTCAGATGCAGATGAATTGGGAGAAACAGGGTGAGAGGATAGAAGGTGAGAGGTAGGATAGGAAATTCTTAGAAAAAGCTATCCATCATCAATGCCTCTACTTACTCCCCTCTCATTTCAAAATCTTTAGCAAAATGGTATCCAACCCATCACTCAACCTAAACTGTTTTGTCCAAAGTTACCAATGATTTTGTATTTACCCAGTTTGATGATCTTTTTTCAGTCTCCATTCTTCTTGACCTCTTTATTACATTTGATACTGCTGAATACACTCTTAATGCTATCTCCTCAAGGTTTTTACTTTCCTGTGAGAAAAATTATTTTTCCTCTCTCATATTAATAGCCAATTATTAAAACTGGAGAGATCCAAGCTTTTTTCTCCTTTGTCCTACTTTCTTCTCCAATTTCTCAAGAACAAGGGAGATAGAAGATAGGATTAACATTTTCCACATTCTAGGTAAGGCTACTGCACCCAATTAGCTCAGGCTTGGATGGGGCTGGTGGTATAAATTCTTTGTCTAGATTGCCCAAGGCTAGGGGTGGTCTGAGTAATAGGGATATTGGTGTCTGGTCAAGAGTGATTTGATGTCACTCTCAGCACCTCCTAAGAGTGAGCTGACTTCTCTTATCAAGAGTTATCACCCCAAGGAACAGGCCTCTTCCAAAATACATATAAGCTATGAGTCCACCACCATGACTATCCTAGGCAAAAAGGGAGTATTTTGTTCCACGGAATTGAGACCCAGCAGAGTAGACTAAAATAGAGCATTGCTACAGAACTGCGCATTACTGCACTGCTACTACTGCGACCTGACTTCATTCCATTATGGCAGATTTGATTCTGGCCAAACCAGCAACTCTTCCCACCATCAATTAGAAGGACCCTTGCTGGCTAAAACCTTTTTCAGGAACAGTACAGGTGCTATTGATGTCATGCCTGACTCTGTCTTCCTATCCTGGGGGAAAAGCACAAAGCAAAAAGCAACAAAGCCAGAGACTCCAATCTCCAACATTATTGTTGTTCAGTTATTTCAGTCATGTGTGATTCTAACATGATGGCATTTAAGATTTTCTTGGCAGAAAGTAGTTTGTCATTGTCTTCTCTAACTCATTTTACACATAAGAAACTGAGACAAACAGAGTTAAGTGACTTGCCCAGGATCACATAGCTAAATAAGAATCTGAGGTCAGATAGGAACTCAAGAAGATGAGTTTTCCTGACTTCAGGCCCAGCACTCTATCTACCGTGCCACCTAGCTGCCCCAGCATCTTGTACATAAAGCCTTTTCTAACGTCCCTACCTACTAACAGTCTCTTCTTTCTTGAGGGCCTTGAATTTAACTATCTTGCATGACTTTTATTTATTCCCTTTGAAATTATAGCACATGCTCTGAATTTACTCTCAGTCTCAATTTGCACTGGCAAATAAGCAGCCAGTGCTTAGCTTCTATATTTCCCTTCAAGGAGAGAAGTAGCCTTAGGTACTGGGTGTGTCATTCTTATTCTATAACCCATATGTCCCTACTTGTATGCTTCCTGCCATAATTATCAATTAATAGAAGTCAGACACAATTAGTTTTTAAGCTATCTTCAAGTTTAAATTAATATAAATGGTATTACTCTAGTAAGAATAGCTAGTATAAAATATCCCCACAAACATCTGTGGTATATTCTCCTACATACATACATAATATGCATACATACATGTATGTGTGTACATACACACACACAGTCCATGGGAAAATAGGCTCAAATTTAGAGAACATATGTGGTAAAGAGGTAACTCAGAGTTCCTGTAAGTTCTTTGTTCTCCTTTATGAAGCACTCAGAAAATCCCCTCAAGTTGAAGTTTTATGTTATACTTTTTTCTAGGTTTCTTATAGACCTTTGAATTTACTTTTCCTAATGTGTTTAATCTGTCCTTGCCTCTCAATGTTGACAATTCAGCAATCCAAACCACTGCTCTCCTGTGCATACTAGTAGGCCAGCAATGAAAAAGTCCAAATCCTTCAAACACTCCCAAGTTCACAAGATACACCTCCTGTAAAGGAAAGGGGGGTGTAAAGGTGGGTGGGTGGCAAAAAGACCAAGGCTGAATCCAAGATACTCTTCTTTCCCAGCAACTGATTACTTCTCAGGAACTCGCTGAAGACAGATATTCAAATCCTCAATTCAAAACTAGCTGCTTGGGATCATATCAGTCAAATAGCACATGATCAAGTCCCTCAAATAATATGAACAGATTTCCTATTCACATAACTGAAATGCCCAGGCCTTGTTCATGATTAGTCCATACCTCTAAATAACTAGGCTGTTTTCTCACTTCCCAAAGCTGTAAGGATATAGAGTCTTATCAGTTACTTTAAATAGGGTAGGGTGATGTGATAAAGTCAATCAGTACCCACCATCACATATATATTCTGCATGTACTTATAGATGTACCTATAATCTCCATCCTTCCCATGGCCCACTAGAATTTACATTCCTTGATTTGTTTTTATTTGTATGTCCAGCACCTAGTACAGTGCCTAGAAAACCAATAAGGCATCCAGATTAATTAATTATATGAATGAATAATGAGACAGAAGAAAAAGGGGGAAGTCAGAGAAATGGGGAAAGTGTAGAAAAAGAGAAGAAAACAAAACACATTACAGGTAACACAAAAGTCAATGGAAAGACAAATGGTGCACATATGTAACAAGAGACTAATCCTTTGACAGAAAACACAGGAAACTCCTACATAAGAAAACTCTACCAAAGCAAGTTAGCACCATTACTGAATCTTATATTTTTAGAGAGTTACTAAGAGTAGCAAGTCATTGTGTGATTCACCCAGCTTCACACAACTGGTATATTTCAGAGGAAGAGCATGAAATCAGATTTTACTGATTCCAATGTCAACTCTATCCATTATACAATGCTGCCTCTTTTGGGCACAAATGCGCAAGAACATTTTACTAACAGACTTATGCGTGTAAAGTGATATAAAAGATGTTCAAAGACAAGGAATGCGACAGAAAAATACACACACACACACACACATACACACACCCCAACATCAACACCAAATAGACTATTTCTTCTGAAAAGGTCAAGACAGTGAAGTAGAGGAAGCACTACATCTGGGCTCTCCCAACATTCCTCTTTAAACACATTTAAAATAATGCCTCAATTCTGGAGTGTCAGCACAAACAAAAAGTAGGCATGAGATACATTTTCCAGACCAAGGCAATTTGGCAGGTTGGAAGAAGAGGCCTATGACACTAGGATGGGGGCCAATTTGGCATACACATGATAGGGAACACAAGTTGTAAGACTGGGTATCAGTGACAACCGTAGCAGGAGCTTCAGGAGCTCTCAACTCAGCTATAATAAAGGAATGAGACAAACAGAAACCCTTCACAGGGGACCGCTGTGCTAGCACTAGGCAAAGAACTCTGCTGATCATATTCACTTCCAGGTAATGGGTCCAGGGTAGAGAGCAAGGCTTTTCATCACAAGGAAGCAGAGGGACCTTAGAAGAAATAGCATTTTTGGCCACAAGGGATTAGGAACCTTTCTTGGATAAGGACCAAAGAACAGATCAGGAAAACTTTATTCCTACTTCTCCCTAGATCATACCATGTTGAAAGCACTAAAAACTTCCAACCTTTCAGAACCAGCTCTGAAAACAGCAGTGCAAAAAAATCTACATCTTAGTCCAACTTAGTCCAACCGTAACAAAAACAAAAAAAGATGAAAGTCAAGAAACATGCTGGAAAATGAGCAAACAAGAACAAGCCCATAAAAAAAGTCCATAAAAAGCTATTATAGTGAAAGGGAATGAAGTGAAAATCACAGCAAGCAAAGCATCAAAGAAAAAGGCAGATTGGACAAAAGGCCAACAAGAATTCCTGGGGGGGGGGGGTATTTTAAAAATAAAATAAGCTTATACAAGAAAAACTAAAGAAATAAAGGAGAAGGATGCAAGAAAACTATGAAAAGACAATTAAAACTTGGTAAAAGAGGCATAAAAAAGAACAAGATGAAAACTGTCCAGATCACATCAATTGAAAAAGTCAGTTACAGGCAAGAAAGTGGTCATTCACAACTCAGAGGACAAAGTAGAAGAGCAATGACCACATGTCTCCTTAAATGACATCACCTGAAAGATTGAAAACATGAAAGTCACCAGAATTTCCTATGAAAATAGCAGTCTGGTCAAGAGCCAAGATGGCAGAGTAAGCAGTAAATCACTCACAGAGAATATCATCTCGAGGAAAAGTTCTGAAAGTAACAAGAGGAAGGTATGCGCAGCCTTTGCACAAGCTGGGCTTAATTGGGGCCCAAACACCTAACAGAAGAATGCATGGTAGGAGAATGAAACAAATACAGATTAAGAGGTTTCTAGGAATATGAGCTCACATCTGATACTACTATGAAGTAAGCAAAGAATCGGGGGGCCACAGAGTGTTTGGGGAGTCACACTAAATTCTTTTCATTATATAAATATAATATTGATACCTCAACCAGGAAGAGTCAAAACAGAAAAAGACCCATTTCCCTAAAGAATGTAGAGGCAAAAATTTTAAATAAAATATTAGCAAAAAGATTACAGCAACTTATCACAAGAATAATATAAAATGACCAGGTAGGATTTATACCAGGAATATAGGGCTGGTTCCATATTAGGAAAACTATCAACATAAATGATCAATCAACAACAAAACTAAAAGAAACAATATGATTATATCAATTGATGCAGAAAAAGCTCGACAAAATACAACACCAATTCCTATTAAAAACACCAGAAATCATAGGAATAAAAGGAGTCTTCATTTAAGGAAACAATAAATAGCATCTACCTAAAACCATCAGCAAGATTATATGTGATGGAAATAAGCTAAAACCATTTCCAATAAGATCGGGGGTGAAATAAGGATGTCCATTATCCCCATAGTTATTCAATATGGTACTAGAAATTTGCTTTACAATAAGAGAAGAAAAATTCAAGGAATTAGAATAGGCAAAGAAGAAACACGAATATCACTCTGTAAATGACATGGTATACTTAAAAAATCCTTACAAAAATTACTAAAAAACTACTTAAAATAAACAACTTTAGCGAAGTCACAGGATATAAAATAACCCAATACAAATCATTAGCATTTCTATATATTAACAAAGCCCAAAAGTATGATAGACATTCCATTTGGAGTTACTGTAGACATCATAAAATATCTGGGAATCTATCTGCCAAAACTAACCCAGGAACCTTATGAACACAACTACAAAACACTTTTCCCACAAATAAAGTCAGATCTAAATAAATGGAAAAACATCAGTTTCTCATGGGTAGGCTGAGCTAATACAATAAAAGGGACAGTTCTACCCAAATTAATTCACTTATTCAGTGCCATACCAATGAAACCACCAAAAAATCACTTTACAGAGCTAGAGAGAACAATAACAAGATTCATCTGAAAAGAACAAAAGGTCCAGAATATTAAGGGAATTAATGAAAAAAAAAATGCTAAGGAGGGCAGCCTAGCCATACCAGATCATAAATTGTATTATAAAGCAGCAATCATCAAAACTACTTGATACTGACTAAGGAATAGGGTAGTGGTGGATCAGTGGAATGGGTTGGATACATGAGACATAGTAGTCAATGCCTATAGTAATCTAATGTTTAATAAATCCCAAAACTCTAGTTTCTGGGATAAGAACTCATTGTTTGACAAAAACTACCGTAAAAACTGAAAAAGAGTATGGCAGAAAATAGGCAATGTCTTACACCATATACCAAAAGGTACACAATTTAAAATATAAAGGCTAATACTATAAGCAAACTGGGAGAGGAATGTCAGATTTATAGAGAACAGAGTTCATGATCAAACAAGAGATAGAGAACATTGTGAAATGCAAAATGTATAGCTTAGATACATCAAATTGAAAAGCTTTTGCATAAGGCCAATGCAACCAATATTAGGAGGGAAGTAGAAAATTGGGAAAGAATTTTTACAATTAGTATCTCTGATAAAGGCCTCATTTCTAAAACAGATAGAAGAACTAACTCAAATTCGTAAGAATGCAAGTCATTCCCATATAACAAACATTCAAAGGATATGAACAGGCAGTTTTCAAGTGAAGAAAGTAAAGCTATCTATAATCATATGAAAAAATGCTCTAAATTACTATTGATGAGAGATATGTAAACAAAACAATTCTGGGCTACCACAGCATACCTATCAGATCAGTTAACATGACAAAACAAAAAAAAATAATAATAAATGCTGGAGAAGATGTGGGAAAATTGGAACACTAATGTTAATTAATGTTAGTGAAGTTGTGATGAACCAAACATTTTGGAGAACAATTTCGAACTATGCCCAAAGGGCTATAAAAATGTGCACACCCTTTTGACCCAGTAACACTGTTTGTAGGTTTGTATCACAAAAAGATCATATAACTGAAAAAAAGGACCCACATGTACAAAAATCTTTATAGTAGCTCTTTTTGTGGGAGCAAAGAATTGAAAATTGAGAGGTTGCCAATATGTTGGAGAATGGCTGAACAAGTCATGGCATATGAATGTAATGAAATATTACTGTGCTATAGGAAATGATGAGCAGGCAGACTTCAGAAAGATCTGGAAAGACTTCAATGAACTGATACTGAGTAACAGAACCAGGAGAACATTATACACAGTTAACAGCCACAATGTCCGATGACTAACTTTGATAGATTTCTCTTCTTAGCAATGCAAGGATCCAAGACAATTCCAAAGGACTCATTATGGAAAATGCTGTGCACATCCAGAAAAAGAATTACTGAGTCTGAATGCAGTTTGAAGTATATTATTTGTTCTTTTGTTTGTTTTTCTTTCTTGTGGTTTATCCTATTGGTTGTAATTCTTCTTTACAACATGACCAATGCGAAAACAGGTGCAATATGTATGTACATATATATAGAACCTATATCAAATCACACACATTCTTGGGATGGAGGGAGATGAGAAATGGGGAGATAATCTGGAACTAAAAATCTTATGGAAGTGAATATTCAAAACCAAAATTAAATTAATTAATCTTTACAAAGTGAGGAAAAAAGGAAATGACAGCATGAAAACCTTAAGCTTAAGGAAATGACAGTATGAAAACCTTAAGCTTAAGATACTGCCCCTCTAACCTGAAAGCTGAGCCCAAAAAATAGGCTGGAAAAATAATGAGACAACAACAAAAAAAAATCCTGATGTGGAAAGTTTCTGTGATAACAAAGGAGCATAAAATATAAACTCACAAGAAGACAACACATTCAAAACAGTTACATGTAAAGCCTCAAAGAAAAAGATGAATTACACTCAGTCACCTGACCCCAACAAAAAAAAAATCCTAAAAAACATTTAAAAGAGAATTTTTAAAGTGAAATAAGGGGCAGAGGAAAAATTGGGGAAGAAATGAGAGTGGCACAAGAAAACCATGAACATCCAAAAGCTTCATAAAGTATGCACAAAACATGAAGAAAATAACACCTTAAAAAACAGAACAGACCAAAAAGTAAGAGAGGAACAAACATACCCTAAAGAAAAGAACTCCCTAAGAAGCAGAATTGATCAAATGAAAAAGGAGTTTAAAAAGCTCACTGAAGAAAATCATTCCTTAAAAATCAGAATTGGACAAATACAAGCTAATGACTCCATGAGAAATCAAGAAACAATGAAACAAAATCAAAAGAAGAGGGAAGAAAAGAGAAAATGTGAAATATCTTTTTGAAAAAACAACTGGCCTGGAAAACAGCTCAAAGAGAGATAATTTAAGAATTACTGGACTACCTAAATGCCCTAATTTTTTTAAAAAAAGAACCTAGACATCAGATTTCAAGACATTATTGTGGAAAATTGCCTCAATAGTTTAGAACCAGAATGTAACATCAAATCTGAAATAATCTACTGTTCACCTGCTGAAATGTATCCCAAAATGAACAATTCCAAGAATATTATAGCTAAATTCTAGAGTTCCCGGGTCAAGAACAAAATACTGCAAGCAGTGAGAAAGAAATAACTGAAATACTGAGTCATAGTCAGGATGACACAAAATTTAGCAGTTTCCTTCCACATTGAAGGATCAGAGAACTTGGAATATGATATTCCAGAGGGCAAAGGAGATAAAATTACAACCAAGAATCCCCTACCCAGCAAAACTGAGAAATACCTTCAGGAGAAAAAAAGATGGATATTTAGTGAAATATTAGACTTTCAAACTTTCCTGATGAAAAGATCAGAAGTGAACAGAAAATCTGACTTTCATATATAAGACTCAAGAAAAGTATAGAAAGATAAATAGGAAAAAGAAATCATAAGGGATTCAATGAGGTTAAACAACTTACATTTCTAATGATACTTGTATGTCCTAAGAACTTTATCATTATGTGTCGGTAAAAAGGATTATACATAAATATGGGGTACAGGTGAGAATTACTGAGAGAAGAAGTGAAGGACAGGTAGATTAGGATAAATTAACTCACATATAAATGGCACAAAAGAGCTTTTACATTAAAGGAGAAAATGGTGGGGGAAGGGAGGAAATTCTGGCACGCAACATTTGAGTCATGCTCTTAACAGAACTGGCTCAAAGAGAGAATAACATACACACTCAGTTACAGAAATCTATCTTACCTTACAGGGAAGTAGGAGGAGAGGAGGATAACAGAAGGGCTTTGAGCTGATAGAAGGGAAGGCAGAATGAGAGAGGTAGTGGTCAAAAAACACTTCTGAGAGGGAAAGCTTGAAAGGAGACAGGAGGATAAATGAGGAAAAATATGATGGAGGAAAATGCACAGCCATCATAATTGATTGTGGGTAAGATGGACTCACCCACAAAAAGTAGACGGAAGAATGGATTAGAAACCAGAATCCTACAAAATGATGTTTTCAAGAAACACATCTGAAGCAAAGAGAAAAGAAGAGTAAATTGGGGCTTAGAGCGAAGTCTATTATGCTGAAACCGAAATAAAAAAGTAGGGATAACAATCATGATCTCAGACAAGACAAAAGCAAAAGGAAAGATCTAATTTAAAAGGATAAGTCAGGGAATACATTTTGCTAGAAGACTCCACAGACCACTTCTTAAAGTTTTGTCTCTCATGACCCTTGCAATGCTTCTTAAAACTCAGGATCACAACCCCACAGTTTAAGAAGCCATGCTAGACAATGAAGTACTAACAATATTAAACATATAAAGCAAATTGTATAGTATCCAAATTCTTAAAGGAAAAAAATGAGTTACAGTAAGAAATAATATAAGTATTCAAGTAAGGGACCTCAAGTGTCCCTCTCAGAACTAAATGAATATAACCAAAACATCAAGAAGGAGATGAACAGAATTTTAGAAAAGTCACATATTATAGAGTTCTAGAGAAAACTGGGTGGAAATATGCAAAAAAATATATATTTTCAATTACATTAAAGACCTCATTTTTCAAATATACAAAGAAATTGATTCAAATCTATAAGAATACAAGTCATTCTCTACTTGATAAATAATCATAAGATTAGAAAAAACAGGCAGTTTTGGAGAAGACAGAGTCAAGATAACAGAGTAAGGAATTAACGCTCTGAGTTCCCCCAAATTCCCCTTAAAAAATACCATTAAAACTAAGACAAAATAAATTCTGGAATGGCAAATCAACAAAAAGATGAGATGAAACAATTTTCAAGCCAAGACATCTTAGAAGGCAGACAAGAAAGGTGTATCTCACTAAGGTCGGAGTGCAGCACAGTCCAACTCAAGTGTCCCAAGAAAACAAATAGCAGGCCATGACCCAGCAAACCAACAGTGATGCTCCAAGACCCATAGCACCAGTCCAAGCCAGGAGTGTGTAACAGCAAGGACCCCAGCATACACAGGAGGGGGCTGTTGTACAGCTTCTTAGATCTGTTTTTCTAAAAAGAAAGTAACTTCTGAGGGGTCAAGCACATATATCATTCACTTAGCTCAGGGGAAAGAAATCGGCACCCTGAATTTCAGAGAAAATACAGAGAAATGAAGATCAACAGGCAGGGCTTCCAACCATCTGACCATAAGCAACACATACATCACAAACTGACAGATCCAACTATCTGGTTATTACATACACACACAGTTAACAGAGGAGAAGCACCAACATCTGCGTTTCAAAGCCTGGGGCTCCTTAGTGGCTTCCCAAATCTCATCAGCCCAAACAAACACTTCCAATGAGTAAACCTAAAAACAAAATCTCACCTCAGAGTATACCTGCACTTTTCAGAGCCTGAGAGTAGGACCCCCAGACTCAGGACCTCAAGTGAAATTAACAAAAGGTGTCAGGACTTATTAATGGGTGGGGAAGATCTTTAACTCTTCCTCCCACTCACCGTTAACCTTAAATTACCATTACAGAGTGAGGCTCCATTACCCCAGCACAGACCAGTAGCAAAGCCCAGACCCAGGACTTGGGAAGGGAGAGGGGAAGTGGGGAGAATGGGAGATTAAATCAGCAGCAGCAACTCCCAGAGCTCTCAACTCACAGATAATAAGAATGTCAAACAATTGGTCAGAAGGAGATTACAGGGGACTTTGCTAGTACTGGGTGCAGGACTCTCTTGAACTGCACAAATGGGGATCTGGGTCATATCTGTAGGATGAAAAGGAGCACTAGCGCATGAAAATATGTGGATGAAGAGAAACAGGAATTCTAGTCACAAGTCCACACCACAGAAGAGTTCTTGTAGTTCCTCACAGAATAGAGCACAGATGCGATGAGCAGTGACCACAAATCTTCTTATCATACCACCTTCAAAGAAACAAAAACTTACATGCTCCCAGCTCTGAAAACAGCAGTATGAACAACCTGAAACTTAGGATAGTGCCTCCACCACCCCAGAAGCAGAACCCAACTTCAACATAAAACTAAAGAAATAGGCTGGAAAAAAAGAGGAAACAACAAAAAAAGTATCTGACCATGGAAAGTTACTGTCATGACAAGGAAGATCAAAACAAACTCTGAAAAGTCAAAACAGCTACATGTAAAAATGTAAATTGTTGTCAGACCCAAAGAGAACTTCTAGAAGAGTTCAATAAAGACTTAAAATATCAAGTCAGATAGGCAGAAGAAAAAAATGGGAAAAGAAATGAGAGAGATGAAAAAAAAATCACGAAAAAAGAGTGAATAGCTTAGTATCCTATTAGTCAAACAGGGTGTACTTACTGAACCAAAGATGAGATTCTGAAAGCCTCTCCAAGGCTGCAGTCAACCCAGTATCACACTGTGGGAACCTTAAAGCATGATCTTTAAGTGGGAGTTATTCTTTCCTGAAGACCTCAAATCTAACTTCCAGATGCCTGCAATCGAGGTGGGGCCATCACTGCATCAGTGGGTGATAACTCCACAAAAAGACTGATGAAGTCCACCTGGACGCTAAACAGCCATCGAAGTGGCCACCACCAGGGCTCAAGCCAAACAAAGGCCCAGATGCAGGAAGAGGTGGGCAGTCCAAAGTGCTCTGACTGTATGATTTTCCATTCCTTGGTAAAGGAATCACAAAAAATTGAAAAAGACATACAAAAATTCACTGAAGAAAACATCTCCTTAAAAAGTAAAATTGGCCAAATGAAAAAAGAGGTACAAAAGCTCACCAAAGAAAATAATTCCTTTAAAACTAGAATTTTAAAATTTAATTTAAAATTAAAGAAAACATTTAATTAAATTAAAATTAGAAGAAGATAAGGTTGCCATGTGACATCAAAAAATAATCAAACAAAATCAAAAGAAAAAAATGTGAAATATTTCACTGGGAAACAATGTCAATGAAACTTGAAAATTAATATCTCCCTGGAAAACAGATCTAGGAAAGAGAATTTAAGAATTACTGGACTACCAGAAAGTCACCGTGAAAAAAACAGAAAAACATCCTGAACATCATCTTTCAGGAAATTATCAAGGAAAAACTTCCCTGATATCCTAGAATGAGAGCACCAAACATTTTTGAAAGAATTCACTTACCAAATCCTGAAAAAGATCCCAAAGTGAAAACTGCCAGGAATATTAGTCAAATTCCAGAGCTCTTTAGGTCAAGGAGAAAAGATTTGCAAGCAACCAGAAAGGAAAAATTCAAACATTACATAGGATTCAGAAGATTCTAAATTAAATTAAAGGATCAGAGGGTTTGTAATATAATATTCCAGAAGGCAAAAGGCTAGGATTGCAAACAAGAATCACCTACCTAACAAAATGAATGTAATCCTTCAGTGGAAAAAAATATATTTAATGAAACAGAGGACTTTTAAGTATCCCTGATGAAAAAGACCAGAGCTGAACAGAAATTTGTATTTTCAAATACAAGACTCAAGAGAAAGATAAAAAGGTAAACAGGAAAGATTAAACATTAAGGGATTCAATAAGGTTAAACTGCATACATTCCTACCTGGGAATAGAAACCAAAACTCAGCAGTATATTGCTTACAGGAAATACTCTTCAAACAAAAAGATACACAGAGTTAAAAGGGCCTAGAGCAAAATCTACTACGCTTCAGTTGAACTAAAAAAAACAAGGGTAACAATCATTATCTCAGGCAAAACAGAAGCAAAAGTAGACCTAATCAAGAAAGATATTCAGGAAAACTACATTTTACTAAAAGGTACCACAGACAATGAAGTAGTATCAATACTAAATAAATGTGGACCAAATGGCATAGTATCTAAATTCTTAAAGGAAAGGTTAAATGATTATAGGGACCTAGATTTTCCCCTCTCAGAGCTAGATAAATGTAATCATAAAAAAAAAAAAAAAGATGTTAAGGAAATGAATACAATGTTAGAAAAGTTAGGTACCACAGAACCCTGGAGAAAACTGAATGAGAATAAAAAGGATTATGTCCTTTTCTTACCCACAAAAAAAAACTGACCACATATTGGGACATAAAACCTCACAATGCACAAAAACAGAAATATGTAATGCATCCTTTTGGAGTATAATGTAATAAAAATTACATTCAATAAAGGCCCTTGAAAGCATAAACCAAAAGCCAATTATGAACTAAATAATCTAATCCTAAAGAATGAGTTTTGAGTGGTTCAAAGAACAATTCATAGAAGTAATTAGTAATTTCATTAAAAATAGCAATAAAAGATAAACTATAACAATTTGTGAGATGTAGTTAAAGCAGGCTATAGGGGAAAATTTTTATCTCTGAATGTTAACATCAATAAAAGAGAGAAAGAACAAATCAATGAATTGTGCATACAACTAAAACAACTAGCAAAAAACAAAATTTAAATCCCCAATTAAATACTAAAAATGGAAATTCTGAAAAATCAAAGAAGAAATTAATAAAGGTGAAAGTTAAAAAAAAAATCATTGAACAAATTAAATTGGGAGCTGGCTTCATAAAAAAAATATAAAATGATAATCCATTAGTTAATTTGATTGAAAAAAGACAATGAAAATACTAGTTTCAAAAATGAAAAGGGTAAGTGTACACCAATGAAGATGTAATTAAAGTAATGTTATATTAGGATCTATTTTGCCCATCTGTATGACAGCAAAACAGGCAAAGTAAAATGGATTAATATTTATAAAAACATAAACTGCCCAGATTAACAGAGTCAAAATCAGAATACTTAAATAACCCTATCTCAGAAAAAGAAACTGAGCTCAAAGCCACAAATGAACTCCCTAAGAAAAAATCCACAGCATTTATTTACAGGTATTGTATTCACATGTGACTTCTACCAAACATTTAAGGAATATTTATTAATCCCAATACTCTTTAAACTATCTAGGAAAAAAATAAAGATGAATCCTACCACATTATGACAAAAATATATTTTTGTTACCTAAATCAGGAAGAGCAAAATTAGAGAAAGAAAACTGTAGACTAATTTCCCTAATGAATATTGATGCAAAAAATTTTAAATAAAATACTGGTAAGGAAACTACAGCAATATATCATAAAGATTAGACACCATGACTACCTGGGATTTATACCAGGAATGCATATACTTCAAAGAGATCATTGAAAAAAGAAAGATACCATATATGCCAAAATATTAAGAGCAGCACTCCTCGTGGTAACAAAGAATTATAAACAAACTTGTTTGGTTGGTTATTGTCCTTTGTTCTCAAAGAGAACAAAAATCACATCCACTACATTGGGATCAAAGTACAACGTGTCTACTAACTTTTCCTTCTGGAAGTCATCTTGCCTCGGAGCCACAGCTTTTGTTGCATGGGAATGTTTAGCTTACAGAGGGTAAGTCTTATCCAGCACTGCATCACATATAACTTTTATTACTCTCACATCCTGTCTATCTCTTCTCCTTAAAATGAGTCTACTAAATGCCAATGTTTGCTGCAAGAGGGCATCCATGAAGTTTTACTGCACTTAGTTAAACAGAAGACATCGTTGCTGATGAGAAAGTCACAAGCTGCACAAGTCATCAGTAGTAAATGACTCTTTCTGGTCCTGTTTTCAATTGCATTCCTACCAAGGACTCCTGACTTGTCTGTCTGATAGTCTGTGCCTACTCTGGTATTAAAGTAACCCAGAATTATAAGCCTGCTCTCTTTTGGCACATTGATGATAAGGGTCTCCAGGTCCTTTTCTTTGACCTCATCAAGGTTCATCACTGTGGGAACATACACACTGATGATGGTGGCACAGCACTTTCCTACAAGTGGTGATCACGTTGTAATGAGTCAATCATTCCTTCTGGGAGGCGTACAAGGTTGCTGACTAGATTAGTTTTTATTGCAAAACCCACACCAGCTTCACAGTGCCCTCCATCACTGCAGCCACTCCAGAAAAAGGTGTATCCAGCTCTGACTTCAGTAAGCTCGCCTTCTTTTGCTGGCCTCATTTTACTCAGGGCTGCTGTTTAAATGCGAGACCTGCTGAATTGTCTCAAAATAAGGGGTATTCATCTTTCAAGTCTATTGCATTTCATGTTTTTTCCATAAGTATGCACACATTCCATGTGCTAATGGTGAGTAGAATCATCTTCAATAAAGATTTTGTGTATTTTTGTTGTTTTCTTGCAACCACAGGGTGAGATTCCCACCTGCTGTAGTAAGCAAATCAAGGTTAGGTTGGGGGAAGCAGTTCTTTTTCAGTGCACCTTTTCTAGGTCCCTCCTCACGGCAGGAGGTGAGCAGTGTGGTCCTTATAAAAGCTATTCAGATACCCGGGAGTGAGGGGGAAATGGGGGGACTGGCCAATCCCACTGCTGCTTAAGTCCAGTGAGAAGATGACCCTATAGCCTTGGCGACCTGTGAACAGGATGATGACTACAGCTTTCCATGGATGTGCACTTGCTGCTTCATCATTGGTCCATCACCACAGGACTTTTAAAAAGGTCTAGTCTCTTGACTAGAGTATAAACTGAAATTAAGTGAGGTAGAGTTGCATTAAGTCTTAAGTCCAGTGGAAAGATAAAGGTCAAGATCACTGATGATGGCCTGGAATACACCTTGGTATCTTCAATGTCTAACCAAGCTCTAAGTGCTACATAGCACCTGCTTCTGTTCGTGGCCTGTTTTTTAAATCCACTCATTTGGCCAGGTGAAGTATTCTCATGGTTGAGTTAGACACCTCCCTAACTCACTGAAGGGTTTGAAATCCCTCAGTTACCCTCAACCTGGTTAAACCTATCTGTCAAAATGGTTTACTGGAATATGGCCACTGCATATGCAACAGCTTCTTGGATCCACAGGTGAGAGTTGGGTGGTAGGTGGCAACCAAAGGTGGAAAGAAGCTCTGAAAAGGGCTTGTCAGTCCTCATACCAGAGGCACTAGTCTTCCATGACACCTGTACATTCCAGAAATAATACAGAAGTATACTGTTTACAGAATGGCTAGCCAAATTGTGGTCCATGAATAATGGAATATGACCGTGTTATAAGAAACAACAGATAATGATGAATATAGATGTGAAATTGAAAACTGATATCTCACTCTACTCTGTATTACTTATTACTGATCAATAACATTATCTAGTCATTACAATCAGTACCTAGGAATTAGTTTGATTTAAAAAGAGAGTTTGACCTCTTAACATCAGAGTCTAGAAGACAGTTTGACTTCTTTGTAAGAGTTTAACTTTCCTACTTCTCTGGACTACAGCCTGGACCTAATCCATTTTCCGTGATAAGGGAGAAAAGGGGATGAGCCAACATGTTCATAAAATGTTCTGCCTGGTCATAAGCCTAGCACCAGAATACTTGGGTGGATAAAGGGATTACCTAATACAAGACTTCCCAGAGAATGTTGACCAGCTCTGGGTTTTCCCCAGATGGGTCCTGGAGATCCCCTTGTGTGAGCCAGGCAAAATGCAAGCCCACCTTTACTTTGACGCAGGCCAATTACTGTCTCAGTCTCATTTTTATTATGGAACTATTTATTTTTAGCACGTTATGTCTTTTCAATTGTGCCACGCACAGCAAAAACAAAAGGTTGCTCTAGCTGTGAAAGGTGACTTTGGTCACTGAGGAGACACTGACCTCTATAATCAGGAACTTCTAGCCTTGCTAATAGATTATGTTCAGAACGTTGTGGCTCAGATTCTCTTCATTGTAGATTTTTTTATCATAACAGAGAAGCATGAAAGAGTGGTACAAAGTAAACAGTCAAGAAAACCATACAGACAATAACTTCAACAGTGGAAATGGAAAGAACAATAGTCACAAAATAGCTGAAAATAAAGGTGGCAAAATTACAAGAGTAATAAAAAAACAAGCTTAAAGAAGACATCTAAGATGCCTCCTTTCATTTCTTGGAAGAAGTTGGGAGAGGAGAGGAAGGAACAAGGAGGAGGCATTCCATAGTACACTGCCACTTACTGTCTGTGTACGTATGTGTATTTGTTCAGTCACTTCAGTTGTGTCCAACTCTTCATGACCCAATCTGGGATCTGTCAAAGATACTACAGTGGTCGGCAATTTCCTTCTCCAGCTTATCTTATGTATATGTATATGTGTGTATATACATGTATATAATACACACACACACACACATATATTTACATTTTGAATTCATTGTGGCACCTAGTTAGTACAAGTCGATAACTTGGTTTTAATTTCTGTCATGGTGCTTTCCAGATTTCCCGGTAGTTCTTGTCAAATAATGAGCTTATCCTTAAGCAATAAGGTTTACTGAACACTAAAATGTTGATTCCAATTTCATCCTGGTCTAGTATGTTCCATGATCTTTTTATCCACTTTTAACTAATAATATTTTTGAGAACTATTGATTTATAATGATTTATGTCTAAGAAGTCCAGTTCCTCCCTTTTTTCCTATTCTCTTGAGATTCTTAATCTTTTATTCTTCTAAAAACTGTGTTATTATTTTGCCTAATGCTATAAAGTATCCCTTTTGGTAGTTTAGAACTACCCAAAGTACTTAAGTACAAGACTGGTTTTGAATGCTTTTGTTTTTATTACTATGAATTTGGTTTCTGGTTTTCCAAATTATGAATCGTTCTGGAATGATACACCTTAATCATAAAAAATAATTTGTAAACACATCATAACATTCTTATCAGCATTTTACTTATAGTTCTAAAACCGATCTCAAAAGTGATTTTTCTTTTAATTTTTACTTTTAATTTAAACTGTTTTCTTTTAATTATCTGTCAACAGTTTAACTTTCAGAAACATTATTTTCTCATAAAATGGATTTTGCAAGACTGTCTTCTTTCTCAAATTTGAGAATAACTTATGTAGGGTAAGTATTAACTCATAAATAAAAGCATAACAGAATTCACCTCTAAATTCTTCTAAATAATCTGGCTGATCATCAATCCATACATTTTTCTAATTCTGAATTTTGAATTTATTTGTATATCTTATCATACAGCTAAAATTCAAGCTCCTTACACAATGACTTGTTTTGTCATTTCCTGTTTCTCTCATAATTTATAAATAGCAAACACTTAACCAAATGAGCTTTCCAGTGTTAATGTGGATAAATTTAATTAATCATTTATTAATGCCTACTATGATTGTAGGACTACAGGGGAGAGATACCCATTCCATCTAGAGCAGTATCCTAGCCCAGTCTGACCCATTAATAGAAGAATTAATAGAAGGAAAAAAAATGTCATTTCACTGGCTGCTACTACTGGTCCCCTCCTCAGGGCAGCCAAATGATTTGAGAGGATGCTATCCTAAGGCCAACCCCGAAGGATAAGTGATAATCTACCTGAATTCATTCCTAAACAACAAACTCCTAACTGGTCATATTCTTCCAATCCCAGGAAGCCTAAAGCCCTGGCTGTTATTACCAAAACTTTATTCTCATCCTCTTAAATCCACCCTCCAACTCTAGTTTTTCCCAATTAGGATATAAGGCCTTTGCATGTGAGCTCTTAAAATGTTCATTTCTTCCTCCTCTCCCTCCCCTCCCAATGACTCACTCTACACCTACTGATCCTTTCCAGTGTGCTCCCAAAAGACAAGGTCCTTATGCACTAAATCTTCTTTCATATTCACACTTTTCTTTAACACACTCCTTTGACCCTCTGGCTCTTAAAGAGACATGGTTCCCTCCTGAAGACACAGATTCCCAGGCTACCCTTTCCTTAATTCATTCACCAAGAATCACTAAAATATTAGATGGAAGCACCTCAACTGCACTATTAAATGCATTCTGAAATAAGAAAACATCTTATGAACTGTAGTTTGAGCTGAGAAACTGTAGCTGCTACAAATATTTATGAGAATACAGACATCACTTACTTGTTTTGACTTTTAACAGCACAGGTTTCCGTGTTCTTTAAATCTGTTCCTGCTCTCACTTCTCCCTTCTCTATCTCCTCCTACTTCCCTATTAAGGATAATATAGTTCTATATCATACTCCTTATGTGTTTTTATATGTGTGTTCAAATTCATTTGTCTAGCTCAGGTGAACATGTGGTTCACATGATAAACACTGGTCTCATTTCTTCTTCCATGTTTGTAAACACTTCATCTGATGCACCTAGTATTCTGTAAGAAAATGATTTCCTTCCTCTTCTTCATTTCCTCCCTAGTATAGCCCATTATCCTTCCTGTTTCTTCTCTTAACATCAAAAGGTTGGCAAAATATGGCCTATGGGCCAAATCCAATAAACCACCTGTTTTTGGAGCCTGTGAGCCAAGAATTTTTTTATATTTTTAAATGGTTGAAAAAAAATAAAGAGTAATATTTTGTGATAAGAAAATTATTCAAATTTTAGTGCCCATAAATAAATTTATATTGGAATACAATCATGTTTATTCATTTATGTATTGTCTATAACTGCTATTGTGCTACAAGAAGAGTTGAGAAGTTGTGAGAGAAACCTTAAATAAAGCTCTTATTATTTCCCATTGCTGCTTAGAACAATACAAATCACAGTAAAACAGTCATAACTCAACAGCATTTCAAGAGCTAAGCATACTGCTGTACTGCATTTTCTTTATACTTTTTTATTGCCAATGTATGTCAAAATAAGAAGAGAAAATAAAGTCTAATTATGATCTTTTTGAGCTCAGGGCTGAGACTGAAATTTTCCTGAGCACTAAGAACTGCCCTCAACAACTCTTACTCAACACTGAATGGCTCTGGAAATTTACGTTTGCTGTAGCCTGAATAATGTTCATTCAATCTGAAATTACAAGTCAAAATGGCACTTATATGGGAAACATTGCGGTAAAGTTACTTCATTGACAACTCATGTTTGAATCACAAGTAATATCAAGTTGATTTATACAAATTCTGTTCTGTCAAAAGTTAAAAACAATAAGCAAGGCCTCCATTCCCACAAAAATCTGCAGCAATTATGTTATCCAAGCTCAAGCTATAACTTCAGCAGTGTGTTTTAGACCTCCACAAAAGTGCAAAAGAAATGCCCAAAATCCATTTAATGGTGCAGCTGAAGGGCTTCCATTTAACTTGCGAATGAAAAGGTTACTTCAATGTGATTATATGTCAATTACAATTCCATGCCTGTAGGCTGGTGTAAAGATTTCGCATTAACCATCTGTGTTTAAAGGCGTCACGGATAATGGAACAATCTCAGTATTTAATACTTTTGCACTGCACAGCATGGTGTCTAAAAATCTTTAATGCAAAAGTTAACTGAATGGCAATGAGAAATAGAGAGTAAAACAATAGTGGGGATTTTCAATGAAACTTTCTGACTAAAAAAATAAACCTAACAAAAAATGAACAAGATAATTTAAGAAACTGAACTGAAATTTAGAAAAATTAAATATGATCAATCTCATGTGATGGGAACCAAAAGAAACTGACACGCTTTCCAGTCATGCATGGCATCTTTGCAAAAACTGGCCATGCACTGGGACATAAAAACCTGACAAACAAATGCAGAAAAGCAGAAATCTTAAGTACATACTCTGGTTACAATGCAATAAAATTTATATTAAATGAAAAGGGCAAATTCACTTAAACCACTATAGCTAATCAGCCCCAATCCATATATAATATCCATACATTCATAAGATTCATACTTTTGCTATCTGTCTACCCTTCTCTCCTAAACACCTCCTCCCAGCTCCAATCCCTGTTTTCACTTCTTGGTATAGGAACAGTAATCACAATAACTAATACCGCTTCTAGAAACAGAATGAAAGTAGATTTATCTTATTGCTACTTTCACCATTCCTATGCCTCCCTAGAGGAAAACTAGCTCCCCTAGCCACCACTCCCACATACTTGCTCTTTCCTTCTATTACATAAGCTCCATGAAGACAAGGACAGTTTTATTTTTCTGTCTGCATCCCTAGTGTCTAGCATAGTGTCTGGCACAAAGGAAGAACTTAAATAAATGTTTTCATTCATTAATTCATTCACTACAATTTGAAAGTCATTTTATTTAAATAACAAAATGCAAAGTTAATTTCATTTCTATAACTACCTAGTCCAATCATCTGAGAAGAATTAACTATTCTTTCTCATGTCATATCTGTGTATATTTTCACTTAAAGTAAGTTTATATGTGGCTTTTCTTACTTTTTTCTGGCAAGGCAATTGGGGTTAAGTCCCAGGGTCACATAGCTAGCAAGTGTCAAGTGTCTGAA
>CM053769.1:82045289-82091182 GCA_028658325.1 Potorous gilbertii | reverse complement strand
ATGATTTCTTTGTCTGAAAACAGTCATACCTTTTGTTCATATCTTTTGACCATTTGTCTTTGAAGAATAATTTATATTTTTATAAATTTGACTCAGTTCTCTATATATTTGAGAAATGAGGCCAGATCAGAGATACTTGTTGCAAATTTTTTTCCCAGTTTTCTCCTTTCCTTTTGATTTTGGTTGCACTGGTTCTGTTTGTGCAAAAACTTTTAAATTTTATGTAATCAAAATTATCTATCTTGCATTTTATAATACTCTGTTTTCAGTGGTCCTAAATTCCTCCTTTAGGCATAGATATGACATATAAACTCTCCTAATTTGCTTATGACTTTATGTATAAATCATGTACCCATTTTGACCTTATCTTGGCATATGGTGTGAGATATAGTTTCTGCCATACTCTTTTCCACTTTTCCCAGCAGTTTCTGTCAAATAATGAGTTTTTGTCCCAAAAGCTTGGATCTTCGGGTTTATCATATGATCACTATGGCCATTTACTACTATGCCTTGTGTGCCTAATCTATTCCACTGATCCATCACTCTAATTCTTAGCTAATACCAGATTGTTTTGATAATTATTGCTTTATAATACAGTTTGATATGGTACACGTAGACCCCCTTCTTTCATACTTTTTACACACTTCATCTTTTGTTCTTCCAGATGAATTTCATTATTTTTTTCTAGCTCAATAACATAATTTTTGATATTTGTTTGTTATGGCACTAAATGAAAAAGTTTGGATAAAATTGTCATTCTTATTTTATTGACTCAGCCTACCCATGAGTGATTGATATCTTTCCAGTTGTTTAGATCTAGCTTTATTTGTGTGAAAAGTACTTTGTAGTTGTGTTCATACAGCTGCTGTGTTTGTCTTGGTAGGTAGACTCTCAAGTATTTTATATGGTCTGTAGTTATTTTAAATGGAATTTCTCTACATCTTGCTGCTGGACTTTCTAATATTAAGAAATGCTGATGATTTATGTTTGTGTATTTGTATCTCATAAATTTGCTAAAGTTGTTGATTGTTTCAAGTAGTTTTTTCAGTTGATTCTCTAGAATTCTCTAACATCATATCATCTACAAAGAGTGATAGTTTTGTTTTTTCATTGCCTATTCTAACTTCTTCAATTTCTTTTTCTTCCCTTACTGCTATAGCTAACCTTTATAGTACTATATTGAATAACAAAGGTGATAATGGACATACTTGTTTTACCCCTGATTGGACTGGGAAGAATTCTAGGTTTCCCCATTACAGATAATGCTTCCTGATGGCTTTGGATACCTATTATTTATAATTAAAAGGATTATAAATTTTCTTCTTATGCTCTCTGCTGTTTTTAATAGGAATGGGTTCTGTATTTCGTCAAAGGCTTTTTCTTCATCTATTGAGATAATCGTATGGTTTCTGTTGGCTTTATTATTGATATGATCAATTAAGCTGATGGTTTTCCTAATATTAAACCAGCCCTGCATCCCTGCATTCCTGGTATGAATCCCACCTGGTCATAGTGTTTATCCTTCTGATATATTGCTGCAGTCTCTTTGCTATTATTTTATTTAAAAATTTTACATCAATATTCTTTAAGGAAATTGGTCTGTAATTTTCTTTCTCTGTTTTGGCTCTTTCTGATGTAAGCAGCAGCACCATATTTGTGTCATAAAAGGAATGCGGTAGGACTCTTTCACCTATTTTTCTAAATAGTTTGTGTAATATTAAAACTAACTGTTCCTTAAATATTTGGTAGAATTTTCTTGTGGATATGGTCCTGGGAATTTTTCTTAGAGAGTTCATGGATGACTTGCTCAACTACTTGTTCTGAAATGGGGTTATTATTTAAATGTTTTATTTCTTCTTCTTTTCTAAGTAATTTATATTTTTACAGACATTCATCCATTTCATTTAGATTGTCAAATTTATCGTCAAATTACTGTGCAAAATAGCTCTTAATAATGGTTTTAATTTTCTCTTCATTGATGGTGAAGTCACTTTCTTTTTTTTAAACTAGTAGTTTGACTTCTTTCCTTTTCAAAATCAAATTTAATGTCTCATCTTTTTTTTCATAAAACCAGCTTCTAGTTTTTTTTAAATTCAATGCTTTTCTCATTTTATTTTTTACTTCAATTTCACTGATCTCTCCTTTGATTCTGAGGATTTAATTGATTTCAATTTTGTTGGTCTCTCCTTTGATTACTGAGGATGTTCAGTTTGGTGCTTAATTGGAGATTTTTAATTTGTCCTCTTCTGACTTTTTTAATTGCTTGCCACAATCATTGATCTTCTCTTTCTCTATTGTATTAATTTAAACAATTACAGATATAAAATTTCCACTAAATACCACTTTGGCTTCATGCCATAAACTTTGGTATATTGTCTTATTGTTGTTATTTTCTTTAATTATTGATTTTATCTATGACTTGTTCTTTGACCCACTTATATTTTTTGTATTATATTATTTAGTTTAATCTATCTTTCCATTGCCCATTATTGAATGTTATTTTTATTACATCATGACTTGAAAAGGTTGCATTTACTATTCCTGCTTTTCTTCATTTGGTTGTCAGGTGTTCATGTCCTAATATGTGGTCAGTTTTTGCATAGGTGCCATGTACTCAGAGAAAAAGGTATATTTTTCTATTCCCATTGGATTTTCTACAGAAATCTATCATATTTAACTTTTTTACCTCAATTTCTTTCTTGTTTATTTTTTGGTTAGATTTATCCAATTCTGAGAAGGGAAAGCTGAGGTCCTCCACTAGTTTTATTGTATTTTTTCCTGTAACTCATTCAACTTCTTCAAAAATTTAGATGCTATACTATTTGGTGCAGGTATATTTAATATTACTTTATTGTCTGTGGTGTGTGTGTGTGTTCATCCTTCATTGCCAAAGAAGACTCTGTCATCAGAGAAATGATGACATGACTTGCACTTGACTTAATTTTTTGAGTGAGGGAGGGCTGTGCAGGTCACCAGCCTCACTTCTCCTCCAGAGCCATCTGAATCCAGATATTCATCAGGATGACTGGAGATGACCCAGGATGAGACAATTGGGGTTACGTGACTTGCCCTTGACTCACACAGCTAGTGAATGTCAAGTGTCTGGAGTGAGATTTGAACTCAGGGTCTCCTGAATCCTGCACTGGTGCTCTATCCACTGCACCATCTAGCTTCCCATTGTCTGTGGTACCCTTCAGCAAGATATAGTTTCTTTCCTTATGTTTTTTAATTAGATTTATTTTTGTTTCTGCTTTGTCTGAGATCATGAATTCTACCCCTGCTTTCTATGTTTCAGATGAAGCATAACAGATTCTCCTCCAACCCCATCCCTTTACTCAATGTGTCTCTATTTCAAATGTGTTTCTTATTAACACCATACTATAGGAGTCTGGTAACCATTGTGCTATCCACTTCCATTTTATGATATTCACATTTATAATTATGATACCCCATTCACAATTATAGTTATGATAACTATGTATTTCCTTCCATGCTATTTTCCTCTTGTTTATCCCCCTCCTATTACCTGAATCCTTTCCCTTCTCACAACTGTTTTATTTCAGAATATGGCTTTTCCTACGGCCTTTTGATTTTAGTACATCAGGACAGTTTTCCTTAATAATTTCTGGAATGATGCTAAGTTCTTTTTTTTATGGTTTTCTGGTAGTCCAAAAATCCTTAAATTATCTCTCTTGGATTTATTTTCTAGGCCAGTTGTTTTGCTAATGAGAAACTTCTCATTTTTTCTATTTTTTAAAATTTGGTTTTATTGCATTCTGATGTCTCACGGAGTCATTAGTTCCCATTTGCTCAATTCTAGTTTTTAAGAATTATTTTCTTCAATTTTTATTTCCTTCTCCATTTTTTCAATTCTACTTTTTTAAGGGAGTTATTTTCTTCAGTGAATTTTTGTATATCTTTTCCCATGCTACTGACTCTTTTAATGATTCTCTTGCATTACTCTCATTTCTTTTCCCATTTTGTCTATTTCTCTAATTTCTTTTCTTAAATCTGGTTTAAGCTCTTCTAGTTCCTTTTGAACCAGAGACCAAATTAAATTTTTCCTTGAGCCTTCATATGTAACCATTTTGACACTGTTGTCCTGTTCTAAGTTTGTGCCCTGATCTTCCCTCTCATCATAGTAACTTTCTATAATCAAGTTTTTTTTTCTCACTTTTTTCTGCCTATTTAGTGAGTTGCTATTATTATGTGAGAGTTGAGCTCTGGTCCTGCACTGTCTTAAACTTATTGTATTAGTGCTCAGAGTATTGCTTCTGGCTTTCCCTGGGCTTCAGGGACTAGGTACTTACTTGCACTGGGAGGTAGACTTCCCTTCTTGCCTACCCCATGTGTGGGACTTTGTTGCTGGGTAGTGATGGAAATAGTCTTGATGCATTCAGGGAAGATGGCAAAGTAGGTCAGAAATTCCCAAGGTTTCCAGATTTCCTCCACAAGCAAATAGAAAATCATCATGAAATGAACAGAGAGCAACAAAAATAAAGGGGTAAAGCTCCTAAGACAACTTGAGAAGACCTCAGAAAAGACTCCAGGAGTTGAGGTTTGGTCTGAGTGAAGTGCCAGATGCACTGAATCAACCAATAGTAGGTCCAGAGAAAGCAGACCAGGTCTCCAGAAATTTCACTTCAAGAGCTTTCACCTCACAAACTTTCACCTCAAGAACAGCACATGACTGAGTGAGGGAAGAGTGAAGGATTGTTTCCAGAAGCCAGGCTTAGTAGTGCTGACCAGAAGTGATCCCCAGCAATGACTGTGGACAAGAAGGAGCAAGCATGTACTCTGTGAACGCAGTACCACAGCAAGGAAGAACGTTTTTGGAAGTGTGGTTGGGGTTTAAGGGAGGAAGAAGGAGTCTTTGAGGTTGAGCTCCTGGATAGAATTTAGAAAGGAATGGAGGGATTTGAGACCTAGGGCAACATTACCAACAACTCAGGATTAAAACTTGATAATAATAAGTTTTAGCTACTAAAAATAAAATGAGACAAATTAAAAATAAAAATGAGTAAGCAAAGGAATAAGAACCCTACCATTGATAGCGACTTTGGAGCAAAAGAAGGTCTGGGTTCATATTCAGAGGAAGATATTGAGGTAAAAAAAAGCCACTTCTGCCTTAAAGAGTAATGTCAAATGGTCACAAGCCCAAAAATAAATCCTGGAAGAACTTGAAAGGGAGTTCAAAATTCAAAAAAGAGAGAATGAGGAAATTTTAAAAAAAAATATGAATGAGGGAAAAAAAGAAAAGCAATTCAGGAAAATTATGAAAATTTAGTTAGCCAATTAGAAAGGAAGATAAAAAATCTTAATGAAGAAAATAATTCCTTGAAAACTATACCTGGGCAAGTGTAACTGAATGACATTATAAGATGCCATGATATGATAAAACTAGAAAACATAGGAGAGAATATGAAATATTTCATTAAAAAAACAACTGATCTGGACAGCAGGTTAAAGAGATACAGTCTAAGAATTGTAGGTCTACCTAAAAGTTATGATCACAGATCATACAATATTACAAGAAATTATGAAGGAATTAAGGATACAATATTATAAGAAATTATTGAAGAATTAAGGCTACAATATTACAAGAAATTATTAAGGAAAATTCTCCTGAAGTTCTAGAACAAGAAAGTAAACTAGAAATAGAAAGAATCCCCCAATCACCATCTCAAAGATATCCTAGGAAGGGAACTTACAGGAATATCATAAGCCAAGTTTCAAAATTCCCAGGTCAAAGAGAAAATGTTGCAAGTGATAAGAAAAAAACAATTTAAATACTGTGAGAAAACAATAAGGATTTCACAAGATCTAGCAGCTTCTACACTAAAGGACTGCAGATCTTGGAACATTGTATTTTAAAGAGCAAAGGAGCTAGGTTTGGGTCCAATTCACTATAAAAAAAAAATGAAGATTTGATGAACTGAAAGACAGGTATTTGTAATAAAAAGACCAGAACTCAATGGAAAATTTGATATAAAAGATCCAGAAGAAATATAAGGAAATCATTGAAGACTAATTATAAGGCACTGATAAAAGTTAAATGCTAGGTGGCACAGTGGATAAAGTACAGGCCCTGCAGTCAGGATACCTGAGTTCAAATCCAGCCTCAGACACTTCATATTAGCTGCATGACTTTAGGCAAGTCACTTTACCCCAATTGCCTTGTGAAAAAAAGAAAAGACACACACACGTTAAAATAGAGGGCTAGAGTGGAATTTATTATGTGTCAGCTGATGCACAAATGACAGTGATAACAATTATGACCTCAGGCAAAGTTACAACTAAAATAGATCTTTATTTTTCTGTATTTTCCCTGAAGTTCAGGCTGCTGACTTTTTTCCCCAAACTAAGTGAATGATACATGTGCTTAATTAAAGTAGATTGCTGACCCTTCAAAAGTTGCTTTCCTTTTAGAAAAGCAGGTCTAAGAACCTGTACAGCAGACCCTCCTGTTTATGGCAGGATGTTTACTGTTACAATTATATACATAAATCACAATGGGAAGGGAAGGCAGGGGGAAAGGTGCATTACAATCATTCCCAGGCCCAGAGAGTTTTCCTGTGACCCGTCCACAAATCTCACAGTCTCTAAGGTACAGGGGTGCTGAAGTTTTGTGGGAACAGCATCATTCATCTTAGGGCATTGTTACAGATTCAGATACCTGGAAATCAAATCCACCATACTACAAAGAAGTTCATATACACCACCAATCCATGGAGAACCAACATCCTTAAGCCTTCCCTCCATTAGGCCTCCCTATAAACAAGTTCCCCTAGGCAAAATTCCTCCCTCTCTCATTCATGCTAGCTGCTTTACCTCAGTTCTGTCTTGCTCTCTCCCAGCTCCACCTCATTCTCACTTCCTGCTCCCACTCTTCCTGCTCCACCATTCAGCAAGTTCCTCCCACTGTGGCATGTGATCCAGGCTCCTTGTGACTCAAGCTGTGGGCTGGGCCAAAGCTCAAGCAGGTCACATGGGCCTATTAAGGGGCAGGGAAGATCTCCAAATTCCCTTAGTGCTATAATGTGGATTTATGATTTTCATAATAATCAATATGATATGTGTCATGAATATATATATACGTATATATATATACGTATATATATATATACGTATATATATATATATATATATATGATTAGATTTTTAGAATTGCCTTTTCTAGCTTGAGTCAGGCTTAGAGTGCAGTTTGAAATGATTGATTAAAACTTTGACAATGTTTACAATCACTGGCATCTTTGTGTCTGTGCACCTTAAGTAAAGTGAATCAAAAACTGTAGAACCTGTTTCTGTCACAGGATTCTGGTCCTGTGAGCCACCTAGTAACAACTACTTTAATCAAGCGCATATAGCATTCACTTAGTTCAGCACCCTGAACTTCAGGGAAAATACAAACAGGGAAATAAAGATCAGCAGACAAGGCTTCCAACTATCTTACATACATCACAGATCAATATACGGATCCAACTGTCTGATCATATATACATAAATAGTTATCAGAAAGAGAAGCAACCAACATCTGGGTTTTCAAAGCTGGGGGCAGGGATAGGCGGGAGGGAGGAGGCTCCTTAGCAGCTACCCAGAGTCTCCTCTGACCAAACAAACACTTCCAATGAGTAAGGCACAAAACAAAACCTCACCTTGGAGTATATATACACTTTTCAGAACCAGAGAGCATCACAACCCTTGAGAACTAGTGTCTCATTAGAAATTAACAAAAGTGTGGACCTTCCTACAACACAAATCTCCCCTAATCAAACTTCCCTTAATGGGCAGGCCCATTAATGAGTGGGGAAGATCTTTAACTCTCATTAACACAATTAACATTACAATAACCTCTGTCTTCACTTCAGCAACTTGGGATTCTGATCAGAAGAATTCCCAATTTGCAAGTCTGTTACTCATAATGAAACCAATTAATTAAATTGCTACCTGACTACTAGTATAAAGGAAGAAGGTTTAGCAGGATCAGATCGTAAACTATATTATAAGGCAATAATTATCAAAACTATCTGGTCCAGACTAAGAAATTTCTAGGTATATCAATGGAATAGAGTAGACATACAATTTACAGCAGCAATAAACATAATCTTATATTTGACAAATGTAAAGATTTAAAATAAGAATTTATTATGTGGTAAAAAATTTATTGGAAAAACTAGAAAGCAGTATGGAAGAAAGTGGACATAGGTCACCATTTATCAAGACAAGGTCAAAATGAACACACGACCTAGATTTAAAGAGAGATTTTCCAAGAAAATTAGAAGAATATCAAATATATCACTTATCAAAATTATGAATGGACAAACAATTTATCAGTAAGACTTAGAAAGCAAACAAGTATAAAATGAATCATTTTTATTACATTAAATTGAAAACATTTTGTACAAAAAAAAGAAATGTAGTGCAGATAAGGAAAGTAGAAAATGTATAGACCATTTACTAAATCAAAGACTCATATCTAAAATATATAAAGAACTCTGTCAAATCTATAAGAATATGCATCATTTTCCAATTGATAAATCATCAAAGGATATGACCAGGCAATTTTTCAATGAAGAAAACAAAACAATTTGTAGTCATATAAAAAAGGATCTAAATCATTGTTGATCAGAAAAATGCAAATTAAAACAATCTTCAGACAGTATTTTATATCTACCAGACCAGTTAAAATTATGGAAGCAGAAAGTGACAAATATTGGAGGGGATGTGGAAACATTGGGATACTAATGCATTGTTGGTGGAATTGTGAGATGATCCAACCATTTTAGAGAGAAATCTGAATAACACCCGAAGAGTCATTAAACTACCTATATCCTTTGACCCAGCAATATCATTTCGGTCTCTTTCTGCAGGTAACTGGGGGTAAAGGAAAAGAACCTACATGTTCTAAAATGCATATTATACCAGCTTTCTTTATAGTGGCAAAGAACTGGAAATTGTTTGGATGCCCATCAGCTGGGGGATGGCTGAACAAGTTGTGGTATATGATTGTGAGAGAATAGTACTGTGCTGTAAGAAATGATGACCTTAACGATTTTAGAAAAATATGGAAAGGCTTGCAAGAAATAATAAAAAGCAAAATGGGCGAAACCAAGAAAACATGTTTTACAGTAATAGGAATATATTTTAATAATGACTTTAAGTGAATAGTTTATTTTGACCATTATAAATACCCAAATTAACAATACTGGATTTATGAAAAAAGATACTATTTGCTTCTAGAGAAAGAACTGATAAATAGAAGTATATATATAGAATAATTTCACATAAATATATACCTATTTGTGTCTAACAATAGCAGGAACAGGAAGAAGGACGGACAAGTTGAGGAACAAAAGAAAATATTACAGGATAATTTTGTTGTATATTCGAAAGAAATAGCAAATTGTACATAATAGATTTTCAGTTTCATATGCAATCATCTTTATTATCAAGAAAATGCTTATTTTATTTTATAAATTAATTTTTTTTTTTAAAGTCTGCTGGTTGGCTCTGGGGGAGGCATCTTGTTATTGAGTCTGCCCCTGGGAGGGGGTCCTGTTACTGGGTTGCTATGGAAACTGGACCTCTCTGCTGGAGGGTGCCACAGGCATGGCCCAACTGCTAGCAGGCCCCAGAGACAGGTTCTTATTGGATATCCCTGGGGTAGTTCCTCATTATTGGCCAGCAATGTGGTCAGGCCTGGCTGTTGACTTGTAATGGAGGTGAAGTCTCTGGGATGGGGCTATGCTGCACAGACTGTTGGCTTCTTTAGGGGGCTGCTGGCTTGAAGAAGGTCTTGATAGTTGATTAGCAAAGCCTTGAAGCCTTCCTGTAGGCCTTCTGCTATGAGACTGGCTACTGCTTACACCTTACTCCCTTCCCATCTCACTGAGACAGACCTTTCCTGCCCTGCTAGGAAACTGCTTCCCTGTTCCTAGATCAGTTCTGAGATGTTTTCAAGTTGTTTGGAAGAGAATTTGGGAAAACTTCACATGATTCCTTCCTCATTCAGTCATTCTGGAATCAGGAGTAGAGCTTCTTAAACTATGAGTTGTGATCCAATATGGATTAGCCTAATTGAAGATGGGGGTGAGGATCACAAAAAATTTGACAAAACTAAAACGTTTCTAAACATACAACAACAAAAAATTAATTCAAAATCAAATGAGTAATGAATCTGAAGTGTTTCTGGCAGTGCTTGCCTCTGTTGCATCCTTCAATTTCACCACAGTGTTGGTTCTAAACACACAACATGCACACTTTGCACTGCGCATTCTTTCATGCCACAAACACCAACAAACACTGACAGAAACAATTTGACTCAGATTTGAGACTATTGTATTGCAGTATTTTTACTGTACATACAAAATTTTCTACTCTTACAGGGGCATAATAGTTTAATTATGGAAAATAGACTTTTATATTTTCCTACTGTCATTCCTCAGCATATAAATATCAAATTAGTATATGTTTGGACTGTATTATTAGAATGTTTGATTTTTTAAATTGCTGTTATTTCCTTCTTTTACAGAAACTTAAGTGTTTAATTGCAATAAGACAAAAACCCTTTAATAATATTTCTCCACCATCACCTCCATATGTATACATGTGTGAACATGAGTTTTTTCAATTAAGCACAGACAAGTGTAATTTCATAAACTAAAGATAGTATTCATTTGAGAAATTGTTAGCAATGCTTATATTTTATGACAAAAATATTTTTCAGTTATGGATAAATGGCTAAATTGTGATAGAAGAAGTAAAAATACTGATGATAATGCGACAGAGTCTTTATTACCAGGTTGTGGTACACTAAATTGACAAGAAAAAGAAAACATGTCAAATCATTTTTGCAATATAGATTTACTTCTAGTAACGATGATAGTGTGGAAAACCTCTTTGTTTCATTTGTAATAAAGTTTTAGCTGAAGACAGTATGAAACCAGACAAGCTAAATTGACAATTTTAATAGCAAGCGTGTAGCATACTGCCATAAAACAAAGAAATATTTTGAAAGTCTTTTAAAATCTTCAAGTAAAGAAAAATGTTTTGAGAAATTTGTTAGTTGCATTTTATGAAATTCTCATGTAATTGCAAAAATTAAAATGTCCTACATGATAAAAGATGTCATGTTACCTGCTGCTATTAAAATGTCAAAAATAGTTCATGGGAAAAAATATGGGGATGAAACTCACATATTCCTTTATTGAATGATACTGTTTCCAAAAGAATTTCTGAAATTAATAATGACCCATTCCAGCAGCTTATTACCAGGCTTACGGACAGCCCAAAGTTTGCAATTCAGTTAGATCAAACAATTGATATATCTAACATGGCACTGTTATTACTCTACGTAGGACATGTTTATTTAGGAAATATACATGAGGAATTATTGTTTTGCTGCCCTTCAGAAGGGTACACAAGAGAGGAAGATATATATCTTAAAGTTGATGAATTTTTCACAAATGAAGTTCTACAGTTGAAAAATTGCTTTGGAATCTGTACAGATGGTGCTGGAGCAATGATGAGTAAGAATATTTGATTTGTAGAAAAAGTTAAAGCTGGTGGCAATGAACATAACACTTTTGCTCACTGCAAAATCCATCAGGAGACACTTGTGGTCAAAACAAAATCACCAGAATTAGATAATTGTTCTTCACAAAACGATCAATATCATTAGCTTCATTTAACAGTTGTGCCCTTAATAGTCACAAACCTCTGGAATGACATGGCTTCTGATTACAAAAACTACATGCAGAGTTAACTTGCTTCTCAAGAGGGAGAAATATAGACAGATTATAGAAACTGAAAGATGAAATTGTTATATTTTTGACTGAGCAGGAATCTGATTTTGTAAAATTTTTTCATAATGAAATGTTTACAAGTACAGATGATTTTATAATTGAAAATAACCTTCCCAAATATTTAATTGTAAAGAATTATAATTGATCATCTACAATGTCTGGAGACAGTATCAAAAATACTTCCCTTCAAATTTTGATTCTAGAAAACTAAGTTGGGTTTATAAACCATACTGAATTAAAATAAAAAAACATCAGTCATCTGCCATTGAAAGTTCTAGAAGAATTTGATGAGTTTGGCTTGGGATCAGGACAAAATTTCCAACAATTTCTGAAATTGCCCTAAATATACTTCTGTCATTTTGTACTATGTATTTATGTGGTGTTCTCAGTATTAATGATTATAAAATCAAAATATAGATCAACTCTGAAAAATGCTGAAGATGCTCTCTATTCTACAGTACCAAATATTTTACCAAGATTTGTTTATTTATGTAAAAATAAACACATCCATCTCATTAGTATACAAATTTGCATTTGTCTTTAATAAACTGTAAAATTATATGTATACCAAAGAATTGTTCTAAAATTAATTTATAGTTTATTATCAGTGCTTGATTTGTATATTTATATACCTGGGATCATGTAAAAATTTCTGGGGCAAAAAAGGGTCATTAGTGGAAAAAGTTTAAGAAACCTTCATCTAAAGGACCTTTTCTATCCTATCACATCCTCTTCCCTGAATCTGTAATAGCAGCACAAGTACTAGTTCTCATTTGATGATAAAAGAGGATTTAGATGTAGTGTGAGACATTTATTTTCACACATGACCGATGTAGGGATTTGTGTGTGTGTCCAAGTATACATATTTGACACAAAAGCTTTGGTTTTTCTTGTTTTCTTTCAATTTGAGGAGAGAACTGAAAGTGGGAGGCTAGTAATAGGTTACCAAAATAGGAAAATACACAAATGGGGTTATTGAAGTATTTTTAAAAGTTTTGAAAAGTAGAGAGATCAGTAGGAAACAGAAAAGCAGGAATGTTCTGAAAATAGTATGCTAAATTTATCGCATACTTAAAGGAAGAATCAAGATTTAGGTGGTAGATAACGGTTTCATGTGCCATATTTTTTTCCCTGTTCTGTTTTGTATATGGAAATGTTCTTTTTATTTGATGTTTGTTAAGCTTAACATAAAAATTATTAAAAACTCAACAATTAAAAAAGACAAAACAATTAAAGACACAATTTGCTCCATGAGGATAAGGCAGTGTCCAGGAGTTGATGAGGTTTAATTCCGGAAGAACCTGGCCACAAAATATAAGGGCCACTCATTTTCAGGTATCCTCTAGGTCATCATGCCAGAAGTCTGGTTTCCTTGGGGGTGGGGGAGGGAAGGAGGAAGGGAATTTTTTAATGCTTAGGTTTGGCTCGTGTCTAACTTTTTCTTAAAGCTGGAATAGAAAGGCATTCAATGAACAATATTAATTATGTTTTCCATAGCTGTTTGTTCCCTCTTCACAAAAGAAATGCCTAACACATATACAACACATATACAACACATAATACTACCTTGACAGCAAATATTAAAACAGGATATATAACTCTGTGTGCGTGTGTGTGTGTGTGTATAATATATAACTCTTGTTATACTCTTGTGAGGAGCTGAAACTTACGACTACCAAAATATTAATCATTTTGTAGGACTGCTAAGCGGGAATTTCACAGTTTACTTTAGCTCTGCACTATCCAAAGAACTTTCTCCAGGTCCAAATCTTCAGGCAGGCTAGGCCAAGCCATGAATTGGATTCATTCTCTGGCTGGTGGTCATCTTTCCCACGAAGCGTTGTAAGGGGATTTATTCCATTTAGGACATCTTGTGTTTACAAGGTTGCTTCTAAAGATGGACAAAACCATCTCAGGATCACTCTTGGGTAACATACTCAGGAAAGAAGTAAAACTGATGAGGTAATTACTGGTCCAAAACCACAACTCAGGTTTGTCTAAATATATGTGACATTTAACCGCCACCTAAGAGCAGTTGCCATACCAGGATACGGGAATGCGTGGCCCTTTCATCCACCATTCACTGAACTTTTGAATATTCTTGACATGATCTGGAGAAAAGACTGGCAGATGGCTGATCAGTACCTTTTTAAAATCTATTGAACTCAATGGTTCAAACTCTTTTTTGCTCATTGGCCAAAGAAGAGAATTGATATATCATATCAAAACTCAAATCCTTGCAGTATGGAGTTACATGTGCACCAGGAATCCCCAGTTTCCAGGTGAAGTCTAACATACGGGTCTTAGGATGGGTTCAATAAACCATTCCCACACGTTCTCCAACACCACTACACTTTTTTTTCGAATCATACATAATGTGTCACTTTCTAGTTAATAAGTTTGAAAGGAAATTAATAAAGAAACACTTTGGGGGAGACATAACTACTGTGTGGATTTTTTATTTTTAATTTTCTCTGTTTTTATTAGAGAAAGAAGGGAAGATTAGCAATAGTGATGTCTTGCCCCAAAAGAGAGCTTCTGAAGCACTTTTTTTAAATGCAGGAGCTGAAGGAAGTTCAAAAAGAAGCACATACGCACAAAAATCATGACAACTTTGAAAGTAATATGAAATTGTTATATATATCTTTCTAAATCAAGGAGTATAAAATGGAGATTCATGATTTCATATACAATCCTCTTTTTGTGTTCTGTTCTGTGTATGAAAATGTCCTTTTCTGTGTTTAAATTCAGAATAAAAACTAAAATTAAGAAAACAAGAAAGTAAATTAATGTCATACCAGATGGTAATTTCATCAGAATTTTCTGTAATGGGAATAAGTGGAACATATACAAGTGTAGCTGTGATAAATATGATCATGTGAAAAGTTGAAGAGAAATGCAGTTCTCATAAAATTCATAAAATATCTGAAAATGGATCACAACATACTGATGACAAAGAAAATAAAAAAAGAAGCAGCAAGTACTACCCCTCTGCCCAGAAATGTACAAAAATACTGGTAGAGGAAGGTAGTGGGGGTCAAGCCAGGAAAGCTAACCTGAGCTCCTACAAAAAGAACGGTAGTTTGAAGAGGGAGGTTACCAGATACTGCAAGCTCCAATAACTGGTGATCTGAAACCAAAATCTTTTCCTGACCTCAGCCTGTCAGAACAGAAGCAGGGAATAGAATCCCCTGACAAGGATAATAGGGAGATAGGTTCTGCATTGAACTTCTTGGAGAACTGGGAACCACAGAAGGAGAGAGCTCAATTGGTATCTGAGCACCAGTTCTATAAGAAGTGTGTGTTCATCCTTCATTGCCAAAGAAAACCATGCCATCAGAGAAGTCATGACATAACTTGCACTTGACTTTGTTTCGAGTGAGGGAAAGCTGTGCAAGTCACCAGCCTCACTTCTCCTCCAGAGTCATCTGAATCCAGTGACTTGATACTCCTCAGGATGACTGGAGATGACCCAGGATGAGGCAATTGGGGTTAGGTGACTTGCCCAAGGTCACACAGCTAGTGAGTGTCAACTATTTGAGGTAAGATTTAAACTCAGGTCCTCCTGACTCCTGTACTAGTGCTTTATCCACTGCACCACCTAGCTGCCCAACTATAAGGAGGTGTAAGAAAGGATCGCAATGATTTCAAACATTGCACTGAGGCTTACTCCAATCAAAACGGGAGAGGAAACCAGCTTCCTACAGGGAATCAAGTCAAGAGAGAAGGCAAGAGAGGAAAATACAGATAAGCCAAAACCAAAATGTGAGGAGGAGCACCAGGGGACTAAGATATGACTGACTGATATAAGGATGGGGTTCAAATACAACCATCCATCCATATCAGCAATGGCGCAGTATCAAGTCTATAGAGCAGATATAATGGACCAGAACTACTGAACCCATGAGAATGCTGGTGGGAAATGGCAAAATCACAAAAATTCAATCCATGAAATGAGGCTAAAAATATTATTAATAATAATTATTAAAATTATTATATATTATAATATATAAAATTATTATATAATTATATATAATTATAATATATTATATTATATATAAAATTATTAAAATAATTATTAATATTATATAAAAATATTATTAAGTAAGCATGGTCAACATGCATTAAGTACCTTACGTGTGCTATGTATTATGCTAAACACTGGAACAACAAAGAACTATAGTGAGTTATGACATGTTAAGTTGAAGAGGATTCAAGACGTCCAAAAGGAGTGAAGCTCTGGCTGTCTGTTTAGGATTCCTAAGGAAATCATCATATTATCTGCAAAAAGTTCTAATTTTTTTCCTCTTTGCCTATTACTTTCGCCTTGATTTATCTTTCATTCCTTACTGCTACTTCTAGTTTTTCTAACACTATGTTGACATAGTAGAGGTGATTATCAGCATCTGTGCTTTAACCTTGATCTTGCTGGAAAGGCCTTTAACCTTCATCTAACATATAATATTAGCTCTTAGATTTAGATATATATTATTTACTAAAAATGAGGAAAAGCCCATTTATTCCTATGCTTTCTATAACTTTTAATAGAATTGGGTGCAAGATTTTGTCCAGTCTTAAATCTATTCATATACTTAAAATGACTTTAATTTTTTTATATTACAATGTTGTGTCGTATATTTATATTCTTCCTTATTTTGAACCAATCTTTTTGTTTTTGTTCAGTCATTTCAGTCATAGCCAACTCTTTGTGACACCATCTGGGATAAAGACACTGTAGTGGTTTGCCATTTCTTTCTCCATATCATTTTACAAATGAGGAAACTGGGGCAAACAGGGGTTAAGTGACTTGCCCAGGGTCACAAGAGTTAGCATCTGAGGTTGGACTTGAATTCAAGAAAACGAGTCTTCTTGACTCTGGAAGCAGTGCTCTTTCCACTGCACTACCTGGCTGCCCGATATAAACCCACTTTGGTCATAATGTAATATTAATGTTGTAGCCTGCATGATAATACTTTACTTTTTTTCATCAATATTCATTAGAGATCTTGTTGCTTTCTAGATATCAAAACCATATTTGAATCATGGAGATTTGAACAATGGCTTCTATTCTCATTGTTGGAAATAGTCTACATGATGTTGGAATTAATTGTTCATTGAGATAGAATTTATGTGTAAATCCACCTGATGCTAGAGTTATTTTTTACCCTTTAGGAGTCCATTTGTGGCTTGTTAAATTTATTTTTCTGATATTGGGTTATGTAAATAATCGATTTCTTCTTTAATTAGTCTGGGCACTAACATTTTTGTAAGTAATCCTCTGGTTTCTCAAAATTGTCAGTTTTGTTAGCATATAATTGAGCAATATAATTACTGGTAATTTTATTTCCTCTTCATATTACTCTGAGTTCTCTCTTTTTCGTTTTTGATACAGTTTGGTTTCCCTTACTCTTTTTTGAAAGTTAGGTTTCCTAACTCTTTACATATTAGTTACTTTTAAAAAAAAAAACAGCTTCAGACTTTGCTCATCAATTACATATCTGTTACTTTCATTTTTATTCATCCCTAGTTTGTTGCTTCATTGAAGACTTTTTGTTTCTCACGTGGGTTTTGGTTGCATGCCAATTTTTATTATGGACTCATTTTCCAATATCATGTAGACTATTTCCAACAATGAGTTTTGCCAGAAAGATTATATTTGATTGTTAAGATTTTAACTTTGCCTTTTGGAATATTGTATTCCATACTCCCCACGTTCTTGAGTGCTAGTTACCTAATCTTATATGATCTTTATCCTGGTTTTTTGATACCTGAACTCTTTCTATCTCTCTGCAGTATTTTTTCTTTCCTTGATGCATTAGCTCTGGATTTTGGTTATGCTGTTCCTGAGAGTTTTCATCTTGGGGTTTCTTTTAGGAGCTCCCTGGTGGATTATTTCCATTTTCTGTTCTATTTCAAAGAGTTCTTGACAGTCTCATTCATAATTTCTTGAAATATGGTATCCAGACATTCTGGGAGTTCATGATTTTCAGAAATATAATTCTTAGATTATCTCTTGAAGTTTTCCAGGTCAGTTGTTTTTGATTATTCCTTAAGTTTTCTTTTTCCTTCTCTTTTGATTTTGTTTTAGTATTGTGTGTGTGGGTGTGTGTCTTAATGAGTTACTATTTTCTATTTGGCCTGTTTTACTGTTCATGATGCTTTGTTCTTTGGTGAGATTTTCCATCAGCAGTTCTAAGGTATCAGTTGCCCCTGTCATTCCTTTGTGTCTCATTTTGTATTTCGTTTTATTTCTTCCAGGCACTCCTGGAATCCTTGTGGCTCGGGCCTGTTTTCTTCCGAGGCTTTATCTGGTCTTGTGGGATCATTATTCTCCCCAAGGGATCTCTCAAACCCAGATATTTCTCCATGGAATTTGGAGTTCTTAGAATGCTTATCTAATTGTAACTAAATGCAGCTGATTAAAACTCTAGAGACAAACTGAGTAGGAAAGAAACGTTGGTGGCATCTGTTAGCCAAGGTGACACTCATACCAACTACTGATATATTAGTGACACTTTTTTCAGTCTGCCTTCTCAGAATTTGATAAGTAGGAAAGGAAGTTTTCAGACCCCAATGTTCTTTTCATTGTAGGCAGAGTAATGTTTTCTTGTTCCCATTGACTGGTAATCACCCTCCTCGAGGCGAGCATAGAGTCTCAATAGATAATACAGAATTGCCATATGTGCGTGACAACTCTCAGCTATGTCCTGTTGCAGGGCTGAATAATATGGGCTATGCAGTGTCTCTGTTACATTTCTATCTCAGTTTCTGAGCCAGAAGTCAAATTGTAACCTGATCACATGTTCTGATCCTCTCTTTCATGACTTTACCCTCTCCCATAGGATCAGACAAAGTAATGTACAATAATGAGACATTAACCAACTCAGCAGAGCTATAGCTCCTGCTTCTCTAAATATGCTGTGGGCTGCCATGATATGTCTACAATATGTCAATCCAATTTTATTCAGGGCAATCCAATACCTACTTATAGAACTCCTGATACATAGGAACTGTGCTAAGCTCTGGTGCTGACAATGCCAAAGAAGGGGATCATAGGATAGGATATTTGGAACTGAAAAGGACCTTAGAGGCCATCTAGCCCAACTCCTTCATTTTATAGATGAGGAACTCATTTAGTGCTACCAACCCAGGACAAGAGCTATTGTCTAATAGAATTGCAAAAACAGGCAAACAAAAAAACTGTGAAAACATTTTTCCTTCACAAAAAAAGCTTTTGTGTACTTAACTCATTTATAGATGCTTATTTTAAATTATATATTTTGTATATATTTGTAAAGTATACAGTTTATTAGGATCAGTGCTCTCTTCTCTATGACAACCCACATTATTTATAATGCTATGATCACATTTTTGACCATGTGGCAGTGTTAACCTTAGAATCTAAACAAATAAGAATTTTAAAGATGAAAATGGTCACAACAAGTAACAAGTGGGATAGCATCTTCACAGTCTATTTCAGGACCTTATCACCTTGCCAAATTAATCTCATAGGTCTTTCTCCCTTTTTCATTCTCTCCTATTTATGCTACACTGAATGACCATGTTCATTGTTAATGCCCTTAAAAAAAGAATTTTTAACTATCACTCTATAATATAAATTTAGCATTGGAAGGGATTTCAGATGCCGCATAATCCAACTTCTTCATTTCAAGAGAAAGAAATTGAGGTCTGGATATGATAAGTTAGTTGCATTTCTAAAAACCTTGAGAAGTGGAGTTTGAACCCAGGTCCTATGACTTCTGAGCTATCTCTATACAGTATACTGCTAGCTAATTGATTGACAGACTGCTTTTTTGATGTTAAATATTTAATGTAGTTAAATATTTAATGCTAAAGTACCTGCAGGACACCTATTTTCATCTGGCATACCCAGAAAGTACACACCCAGTGTGCACTATCATCACAGAGGAGAGTCAACACAAAGCAGATACCAATAATTTTGTTGGGAGTGGTGGGATCAGAAAAGTCTTCATGTGGTGTTGAAGAGGTGCCCCTCAGCAAAGCCCTGAAGGAAGCTAGGGATTCCAAGAGGTGAAAGTGAAGAGGGAAAGCACAGCTTGGGCAAAAGCACAAAAGAAGAGAAGGGAAAGAAAACGTAGGAAAGTAAATAAGTTCAAATAGGTGGACTGAAGTCACACTGTGAAGAGCTTAAAAGATTTGGTATTTAAATCCTAGAGGACTCTGAAGATTCTTGAATGGTAGACAGTCACAATTACACTTACACTTTAGGAAGATTAATTTGGCAAGTGTATGGAGGATGGAATAGAGAAATACTGGAAGAAAGAAGACCATTTAGGAATCTATTGCAATAATACAGGGGAGAGATATGAGGAGTTGAACTAAGGTGGTGGCCACAGGAGTGGAGAAGAGTTAGTGGAGGTAGAATTAACAAGACTGAAGTAGGAGTTGTGGAGGATGCAGGTGTCCTAGACAGAAACAGAAGTTAGGAGGATGTGTAGTGTCAGATATTTTAAATTTGAGATGCTTATGGGTTATCTAGGTAAAGATATCCCACAGGAAATTGGAGATATGAGGGCTGCCTATGTAGATGGAAGAGAAATCTTCACTGAAATAATCACTGAACCAAAGGAAGCTGATGAGATCACTGAGGTAAGAAAAATGGAGGAGGGCTGAGCATGTGCCCTTGGGATATCCACAGCTAGGAGATAGGACAGAGATAATTATCCATCAAAGACAAAGCAGGGGAAGTAAAACTTGATCTTGTACTGTCAAAAAAAACCCCCAAAACTGAGAGGATAGAGACAGCGTAAGGGAGGAGAAAATAGGATACGAGAAGGACCAGGCTTACCAACTGACACAAAATTTTTATAATTTTACTTTGAAATAACAATTTCCACTCTACCTCTTTACTTTGCCTTATCAATTTAAAAGACGCACTATAAAATAGTCAAGCTTGATCCTTCTAGGTATTTTAAAATTCTAGTCCTTATTGTTAATAATCCTTAGTGTTAATATTGCCAAAGGCTGGAGAGATATAAGGAATGAAGACTGAAAAAATGCCATTGAATTTACCAATTAAGGTGATTATTAGGGAGAGGAGTTACAGTCTAATTGCACAATCAGAAGCCAAACTGAGAAGTTAGTGGGAGGTGAGGAAGCAGACGCAATTAGTATCAATGATTGGCTTTCTAGAAGTTTGATTATGAAAGGGAGGAAACATAAATTTGAACATGTTTGTAGGTAGTAAGGTAAAAGGCAAAACCTTTCATTGTTTCACCACCGCCAAGAGAACTAAGTTCAGTCTTTATAATCTGACATTGAAAGCCCTTGACATAATGGCCCAATTGCTCCTCTCACTGCCCACTTATGTAACACTAATACCTTAGTTCCTGCCAATCTCATCTACTCACTATGCTCCTAACACATTTTTTTAATTTGTCTCTTTAGAAGACAGTCAGGTGGTTCAGTGCTGGGTCTGGAGTCAGGAAGACCAGAGTTCAAATATGACCTCATATATTTACTAGTAGTGACCCTCGGCAAGTCATTTCTGTTAGAAATGAATGGCAAAAAACTCCCTATCTTTGCCAAGAAACCCCATAGGCAGTACGGGCATGCTATAGTTCACTAGGACACGGAGTCAGACCCAACCATATAACAAGTTGTCTCTACCTTTCTTCATATCATTCTTTCCATTTGAAAAGCTCTCTCCTATTCTATTTTGAATATTATCAGTGCTTAAAGACCCAGCTAAAGACCCATCACTTCAGGGAAAGTTTATTTGCCCTCCTCAGCCCACAAGTTCATTGTGTTAGATTTAGAGTGGTCTAAATTTGAATCCAAGACCCAGAACTTAATACCTATGTGATTAGATTTTCTTTTTTATTTGTAGAATGAGGTGCTGGTATACCTCATAGGTACTTCCAGATCCAAATCTTTGACTTTCATCTTTCTCTTTCATTTAGCACTTTTAATGTTAACCTTGGTTTTTTATCTTTTTTATGTTTTATGTCCTGTCTGCCAAACTTGACTGTAACCTCCTTGAAGGCAGGGGCTGGGTCTTACACTTCTTTGAACATTCAGTGGCACCTAGAATAGAGCACATTGTAGGCACTGAGTATATATTTATTGATTGGTCTTTGGAGATACTGTATAATTTTCAGTCAATTAGAACACTTGTAACAGGATCATGGCATCATAGATCCAGGGCTAAAAGGGACCTTAAGAAGCATTTAGTATAACTTCCTTGTATTTGTAGAGATAGTTTTGCACAATGGATACAATTTATAAGACCCTTGAAAGTAAAGGTACTGGCAGTTCACTGGAAAGAGAGCTAGACTTGGTATCAGGGAAATGTGTTTTTTAATCCTGCCTCCAATATTTACAAGTTGAATGACCTTCGGCAAAATATATCCCCTCCATCTTTGCCTCATTTTCCTCATCTGTAAAATGAAGATTAAAATGCCTACTGAATCTTCCTCCAAGGATTGTTGTGAGAATCAAATGAGATAATGTAAGTAAGCATTGAAGCAATTTATAAGCATCAGCTATTATTAAAGTAGAAATATGGCCTGGAGCTGTGACTGTAATATCTAGGTAGCAGTTAGAAAGTGATTGGATTTAGAGCCAGAAAGACCTTGGTTCAAATCCTACCTCAGACACTTAATAGCTGTGTGACCCTGGGAAAATCACTTAACCTGTCTGCCTAGGCTCCCTTCCAGCTCTTAATCTATTATTCTATGAACTCCCAGGTAAGGAAATTCCCTCCACCCATACAGTTAGTTGGCACCTTCTTTGCAAGTGTTGAGGAGTTGCCAGGAGCACTGAGAAATTAAATGACTTGCCCAGGATTACAGTCTATGTCAGAGGCAGGACTTCAATACGGTTCTTCTTGGCTTTAAGGCCAGTTTTCTATATACCTAAGTCATACTATCGCTACTAAAGTAGCCACAAATAAATATGACAAAAAGGCACTGAAATAAGTTCAGAGACAAAAATTTTAACTCTAGATTAATTTGGAACTCTTTAGTACTATGCTTTTATGGGGGGACTGGGGGGAGGGAACAGAAGGACATATGGTGGTCCGGACATATATTATAGAAACTCCTTATATAAACTCACCTGTAAATACTCTTAGAAAATAGTGTGGGACATTGAGAAGTTAAATGATTTCTCCAACTGGGATTTGCCCAGTTCAATCCATTACATCCAAACTACTTCTCAGTAACTGTTGTTTTCTTTTGCAACCAAACTTTTCCTGTGTCGTAAGAACAATTCATACAACTTAGCTCAATGGAGACAGATGTTTAGTTTTATGAGGTAAGGAATATTTTTATAACAAAAATTTATTTGCCTACTTATGGATATGTTTCTGAAACTGAGGATAGTATTATTGCTAAGGGAATATTTAAGGATCTCAGACATAAATATGACTAATTACTTAGGCCTTAAGTATTAATTATATGCTTTTAGAGTGTATTTTCCCCCCAAATTTGGAACAATGGGCTCATTCAGCATATCCTCATAAAAGGGAGATAACTAATTACCGCCCACCTCAGAGTTTTTGAAGCACAACTTAAACGTGAACTGTTACCAATAACAATGCTAACCATGGTAATATCAGGCATGGATGCGATGTTACATGAAATTTGAGATCTTTAGGGAATGATACCTTGACCATGAAAGATTTAGTGCAGTTTTCAAAGTTGCAAATTTTCTTTACGACACTGTTCCTGGCTCAGTGTTTGTATAAATGTCATGATTTCAGTAAAAGTCCATTATTTATAGCCAAAGGAAGTGAGTGCTTTCTCAGGAGACAAATGGAAAGGATAGTTTCACTGGAGGGAAGAAAGTAATGGTAAAGGAAATGAAAACTTCAGATGATTTTACTCTGGTCTAGGAGACAGAAGTTATGGGAGATCTGGTTCTAGTTCTAGGAAGATGTCTATTTAATACAGTACAAAGTCCTTCCTTTACCCCCACATACCCTTCTCTGCCCTGTACTAATGAATATTGAATTCCAAGGACCTTTTCATATAGTGGACTCAATATTCAAACACTGGCTTATCAAAATCTTTTCACTTGCTTTTTCTCTTCTCTGTTAGACTTTGATTATATCATCATTTACTGCAATTACTTTAAATGGGCAGAGGAAAATAAAACTGTTGAAATTTAAACATCAAACTGTTAGAAACAGTCAAAAAATTTGGTGAACTTAAGATGAAATGGGTAATTCAAGTTTGGTTAGAAATATCATTAATTTCTAATTTCCATGACAATCCCATAACAACAATTGTCTCTCATTTGCCAGTCATTTTATCTTCAAATTATTTATTTTTCCTTTTATCTATAAATTGACAACCATGAACCTTTTCCTCTTGTCCCCAATTACCTCCTTCAAAATTTACTCACCATATTCACCTAACTCTATTCCTCCATGGTCATTCACTAATTTAACAAATATTTATTGAGTATCTATTATGTATAGAATACATTAGGGGAAACAAAGAATAAGATCTGGTTATTTGGAGCTGATACTTTGATTTTCACTGACACTTTCCTCCATATAGGCTACTAGCATTGATCTGCTTTTTGAACATTATTTTAAAGCTTGCTATATAGTTCACACTGTTGTCCCAAGGAAACATTTCTTATATGATTTTAGCAGTCCTGACTAACTTGGTCTGAACTTTGAAAACGTAGACCTATGCTGACACTAACAGTAAGATGTTTATGGCAGCAAAGGAAGGAAGAGAACCCTGGATCTATTTGTGATTAGCTAGAAATAAATTGTGGTTCACACTCTTAAGTGACTCTTAAAATGAAAGAAAGCATCTGGATGCACTGGATGGAATACTAAACTTAAGACCCAAGTTTAATTTGTTCAGATTCATTGCTGGTGATGGTTGAAAATAAATAATCCAAAAAAGGTAAATTTCTCATTAACTTTCTCTTGACTGGTATCATGGCCATTGCTATATATTTTATGAAATAGGCATTTCCTAAATTGATTCAAAAATAATGTATCTGTTATGTATATTCAGTATTAAAAAAAAGGGGTTCACTCATTTTTCTGTAGGTTGATGTTAAGTCAAACACTTGTACAGTCAAATTGCATGATGACAAAAAAAGAAATTAATGTGTCCTTGGAAATTTTGTAAAGTATGTAAAGAATATAAAAGTACTATGCAAGCTAAAAATACAGATATATTTTGGTGTTTTATTTTATTACTAAAGAGCTAAGCTCCCCAGATGGCCATCTGCCAGAACTGCATGGGTTACAATCAAAGAAAATTACACAAATATTTTCCCTTTATCCATTTTCTTATCACTCATAGCCATATAGTAAGCCATGTCACTGATTCAATTAACTGCATCTATATACACTGCTTACAGGAGATGACTCTGGCAAGGCTGCTGATAATCAACTAGGGCCTTTCTTTAAAAAAAAATTGAAGTGTAATGAATAGTTCATTTTAAAGGAAAAAACTAACAATGAGAAGCATTTAAGGAAGGAATTTTTAAAGAGAAAAAGATTGTATTTTTTTCTTTTCTAGGGTTTCATTTTTTTTTCTTTTCAAGAGGTTATAGTTAGCCAAACTCAAGGAAAATCAAAACAAATTCCTTGGAAAGTGTATATTACAAATTTATCTTGGTTAAAAGATAAAACTCAAAAGAATAAGTAAAATGTTAAATGTGTAATTATTCCGTCATTTAACAGAACCAATGCCTTTTTCATTGAATTGGCTTTACTGGAGTAAAATTCCATGTTTGTCACCAATAGTTTATTGTAAGCGGTAACTTGCACACTTAATAATTGAACAGCCAAAAATAATGTTCTATATTTAGCCTCTGCACAGGCTACTTGACTATACACAAGGCATAGTGATCATAACACAATCTAATCTTCATAATAACTTGTGCACTAAAAGACACCTATCAGACAACATGTGAACATTACAGTGAAATGACCTCACAAGTCCAGTGAAAATTCAGCATAATACAAAACTTGTTGATCTACTGCAAATGACATCTTTAAAACAAATCAGTAGTAACTTAAGTAGAGTCTGAAGCAGAAATTTGTTGTGTAGTTATAAGTCTTTTAAGCGAAGCGACTTCTGCAGATAAATTTGCTATCCCTTGTTTTAAATACAAGTTCTCTGAGTCAGAAACATTGTAGACATTGTCTTTAATTTCAATAACTCCAGTTTTGCAACTATTCTGAATTTTGCCATTGAATTCTTTTGGGTGCCAATGTTCTGGTTTTAGTGACCAATCTTGGATGTTAGTCACTTGCACGGAGAAAGGAGTAAGGGAAGAATGTATCAAATTTTGTGTATCATGCTTTTCAAGTTCAAAATGTCTCTTCGATGACATATCAATAGGTGAGGAGAGTTTCTGTGTGGCATCAAATTCATTATCTAACGTTTCCACTTTTATTTGCATGGCTTTGGCTTTAATCCGAAGCTTATGTGGTAGTGCAGAATTGACTTCTGGAACTTTAACAACGGTTGCATGTATGCTTTTAAGTTCAACCGGGGAATGAATTGGACCTTTCGGAACTTGTTGTTCATCTTCTCCATCAGATGACTTGCCTACCACGCCGTCATCAGTTTCTGATGTTCTTGGTGAATTACTGGAGGATCGATTGACTTGCAGGAGAGGAGGTGAGTGAGAATAACCAGAAAAGCTATTTCCTATGTAGTTTTGATAAATGGATGCTGTATAAGAACCTCTATCATCTCTCGACTCTCTTGTATAGCTCTCTAATTCCATGGGTTCCTGTTTTATGTCTTGGAACTTATTCTGAGGACTTCTGCAATTATTTTGAATGGGACTCTCCTGAGAATGCTCTACTGATGACACTTCTGAGACATCAGACAAAGAGCTCTGAGGAGAGTGTTTAATGACAGAAATGCAACTACTTCCCACTACAGAAGTTTCATGTTCATCCACAAATGAGCTAACATTTGATTTGGTTGTTTGATAGTCTTGGAAATACACAGCTGTAGAATTGCTGAGTTTCTGTATCTCCTGAGCATATACTGTAGAACTAATTAAACCAAATTTTAATTTTAGTGAGAGCAGTTCTGCTTTTAAAGAAGCATTCTCTTCTCCCAATGCAATTAATTTGTTTTCTAAAACCAGGTCATTCAGCCGACGTTTCTCCCGAGATCTTTTGGCAGCTTCATTATTCTTTCGCCTTTTTTCCCAATACATAGCATCTTTCTTTTCATCTGGAATGAATTCCCGTTTTCTCCGGCAAGCTGAAGATTTGTTTTTTCCACCAACTCCTTCGTTAAGTAATAGATCTTCATTAGTATTCAAGTCTTCGGATACTTCAGTTAGAGCAGAGTTAAGTACTATCAATTTGTCCACATTTCTACTTGTATCAACAAGTGCCTGCTCCTTTTTAATGGTCTGCATCTTTCTTAGCTGCATGAGAAATAACTTTAACTAAATCCTTTTCTTTTAATTTTGTGTTGCAGGGCAAATTATATTTCCAGTATTTCTCAAACCACAACTCTTTAAAAATTGCAAATCCATCAGCATTCCTCTTTTTGTTTCATATTGCAAAAGGTAAGAACACATATGCTCTTCTTGCTAAATATAGCTGAAGTCTTCTAAGTGATCTGTAATAGATAAATTTAAAAAAATACCTTTAGTTTTTCAGTTACATATCTCTGGTTTTTGTTCTTGATAAACTGCCACATTCATGTGACGCTACTTTTAAATCATTTTAGATATTCATACTACTTACTATAGATATTATTTAAAAAAATAACTATGTCAGAAATTCATTTGACTTCAAGAAAGGGCAAATAATTGAAACTACATCTTGGTATGAGAATTCCTTTAGCCATCTTAAGAGTACAACAATTCAAACTTTCTCTTACTTAGTAGTTAAGACACATAATCCAATAACCTGTCAATTACTTAGATTAAATCCTATGAATTACTTGAGTCACAAAAATTAGTGATTTGCCCAGGGTCAACTAGCTAGTTAAAAGTCTAAAGGGAAATCTGAATCCAGTTCTCTTTCACTCTAAACTAAGCACTACAATCCTCTTATGCAACTTCAAAAGACCTGGCTCCAATTTTTCAAAACAAAATATAGAAACTGAAATTTGCATTTCTGAAACAATTAAAATAAGATTCATATAAAAATGAATTCAAAAACCTGACCACAACGTGCACATAAACCTTTTCATAATCTCACTGAATGAAGAGTTGGCCTAGTAACGTAGTGTGATCCAACAGGTGACTAATCTCACTCAGTAGCAAGGGAAAAGTAGTCTGTTTTTCAAAATATAGGCATCTCTTTTGAAAGCATCTGTGTTATGCAATTAGAAATATTTTATATTTCTAGGTCCCTCAAAATTAATTATGCAGAATTTCACTTAGAAATGTGACAAGCTTTTTTGAAAGTTCTAAATATTGCTCTCATAATGGGTTATGTTTTCATAGTAGTTTTGGACAAAAATAAATTCTTTCTGTTCATTAATTTAACATGAAATGTATAAGAATAATTCAATGCTAGAATTTTACTCTACACAGTAAAAAAAACTTCATTTGAGGGCAGAAGAAAAAATTCAAGTACAGAGCAAAAAGAATTAAAGATAGTGTCATTTTGTCACTTCACCTCTCTGAGTTTTTAGAATTTCAATTGATAAGTATGGATTTGATGATCCCTAAAATCCTTCTCACTTACAAAATATTCTATTCCACTAATGAAATACTTAGGATCTGAATTTGGCTTTGGTTTAACAGCTTGCTTAATATCAGACACTGAATCCAAATAAATACTTTGTTCCCTTAAGAAAATCTTGCTTTTTTCCCTCTAGACTAGGCATTTCCTAGATATTCTTCTCAATGCCTAATTGTATATTCATATTTTTGTAAGGATTATTTAATAAGGCAGCTGCTCAAACATGACCACTTAGCAGTCAGTGACACCTGATCCTATTTACATAAAAACTAGTCTTTAGTATTTGTCACTATTTATTATGCATAGTTTTACACTGACTAAAGAAAGTAATTCTAACTTATTTTAACTTTTAACTTATCAGCTGGAAAAATCTGAAAGCACAGCATTCTGTCAGTTTACTTTGTCTTTTACAGGAGGTATAGAAAAAGTGATGCAACCATGAAAAAGGCTCATAAAAGTAAGCTATGTTCTAGTCCATAAAACCACGCCAATTTCTGTCACAAAAAACCCACACAGTCAAAAGAATAGCTAGTGATTATTCCCTGAAGGCCGTGATTAATTACTACCATATTATGTCTCTGATAATATAATCTTTCGGAAAATGAGGTCAGAAGATTAGCGTACAGTAAACTTTAGAAAACTAATTTTTTAAAAGATCTATTTAGGAAAACAATGCTAATTCTCATAGTTTTCTGTTCAGATTTGTTCTTTCCATAATATGAAAAAAACATTTTCCCTGTCTAATGAACGACTCTTAAGTGCTCAAAGGTTGTGCTATGTTACATGGTTAGGAGAAGTCTACATTGCCCCAATGACACAGCTACTGAGAAAATCAATCTAACTCAAAATAAAGATAATTACCTCAACTTTCCATTTCTCTTTAGCCCCCAAGTATCCTTCAACAGATTAATTTTATTCTTCTGAACTACAATTATGAACACGTGTTGCTTTGTTCAAGTGCTCGATCTCTATAAACAACTCCTTTTCGTTTCATCAATTTTATATCTTCTTCCCTCTTTTCATTATCTCTTTCCCCTTAATTTTACTTCCCAGTCCTACATTGATGGGATGGAGATCTATTTTGTTTATTTCGATTATTTGTCCTGGTATTTCTATGCTTTCTACATTGGCCAAATTGTATTTATGATTTAATTCTTCAACGGACCAGCTCAAAGACAGAGATCCCTCAGGAAAGAGGGAGGCAGAGAATGTTGAGAATACAAAACAAGCCTAAATCCACCTTTCTGTTCTCCTCATTTTTCTCTTCATTGTTTTCAACACCATTTCTTCTAGGTTCAAGCACCCTTAACTTGTGGTCAGTAAATTTTTTAAGAAATATTTTGATAACAGTTTCAATAGAATTGGTTTCCTTTTTACTCCTGTGTACTATTTTATTGATTTGAACACACCACTCTGAGAAAGGGTCTACAGGCTTCAGCATGCAGCCAGAGGTCTGTGACACAAAAACAGTTAAGAAACCCTGTTCTCAAGCACAGTTACCTCACCACTTCTGCAACCCACGTAGCGGACTCTGGCTAAAATCTTCACTTCCTGATTAATTTTTTTATATTTAAAATGTTTTCTACACAAATTACCACACTCACTTCAACGTTTATAAAGCACAGTAACACACAACACCAAGACATATTGGCCTTTTGTGTGTTGAACAAATATTTATTAACTTCACATGTCAAAAAAATTCTATGCTTTTATCACTATGGCTATGATTCATGCTTTATCAGTTCCATTCGTCTAAGGTGGCCTACATGATTGGGCTAAGTCCCTTGAGTTTAAGACAATCCTCACAAAGCTTGCAGGAGTCTTCCCAGAAATTGTACTGTGTAGTAGTAGCACAGCCTTCAAGAAATCAGGGTTAGCTCTATATTATGCGTTTTAATTTTTAAAAATATTCACTCATAATAACGGTGGTTTTCATATCTCAAAACTATTGGTCCCCATTTTAACATAAATTAAAATCATATGCATGTTTCTGCATAATATATATTGGTCTCTTCATTTATTCTAATGTATAACAGACTTCAATTCATCATTTCCCTTCCTAGGACTCACTTAATGACTGGATTTTTCTTGACTTTGTCATGCTATGAAGATGCCATTGCACCAGTATTCTCCACATGAACATGAAATTATTTTCAAGTATTATACTTATTATTGAGATACATTTTCCAGCAAAGAATGATACTATGAATAATGAAAACACTTTTTTCTGAATCTGCATAAATCGCAGTTACTACAACACCATCTATATACTGTTTCATATCAGTTTCATAAAGTTCCTTGTCTATGCTTAGGGAACAGTTGATAACAGAGAAAAAAATCTCATAATAACTTATTTATTTTCACATGTCTTCTAAATATTTCTCTTTCCTAGCTATTTACATTTAAAATAATACAGGAAGGTCAAATTATCTGTATCTATGGATAATGGTGGTCCATATGCCATATTTTTAAAATCCCAATTGAAACAACTAAAATTTTAAATGTAGAACAGTGGTGGAATTTGACCTCATAACAAATTAGTCTTACATTTACTGACTATTCCATATAAAGAATTATCAAAAGCTATGAAAACAAGCTTGGGGAATTATGATGAGTAGCATATATTATATAAAATTTAGGTTTATCTAAGTTTTTCTAAGATCTTAGTGATTCTAAGACAGTGCACAAGTTGATCTTTCAACAGATTTCTCCACAGGACAACCCAAAGGATTTGTATTCTATCTGACAGCAAATGATCCAGTGGCTTCTGTCAAGACAATCATTTGTCTTTGACAACTACTGACGATGTCATCAGAAAGAATTAACATTACTGCTGAGACCACATTTCAAACTCAAATAGTCTCCCTTATGATTAATTTTACAACTATTTTATCACTCCCTCTCAAAGTATTTTTAAAATAACAGTGAATTCTCTTCTACATTAGTCACTACTTAAATTTTGTTTCTGGTAATTGATATTAATAGCACCAAATACCAATACAATGATGTTGTTAATGATGATACTAAGGACTGCTAACTTCATTTCAAGCTCCCCCCAAAATCTCAATGTCGCAAAATCCAAGCCCAGAAAGAGCTTTCTAATGTATGCTCATTTTAGTCACCTTATTTTCCAAACACACCAAGGAAATATCATGATGCATTCAAATTTTACTTCATATTTTCACTTTCCTCTTTTTCTCCTGTTTTCTATAGAATTTTTAATTTAAATTAAAAAAACATTAAATTGTGTAGGCATGAGTTACTTTACACTTCTTTATGGTGCATTCATCCTCGTTGCCAAAGAAGATCATGTCATCAGAGAAATAATGGCATGACTTGCACTTGACTTTGTTTTGAGTGAAGGAGGGCTGTGCAAGTCACCAGCCTCACTTCTCTTCTCCTCCAGAGCCATCTGAATCCAGTGACCAGATTGGGGTTAAGTGACTTGCCCAAGGTCACATAGTAAGTGTCAAATGTCTGAGGTGAGATTTGAACTCTCCTCCTGGCTCCTGCACTGGTGCTCTATCCACTGCAGCACCTAGCTTTCCCAATATATATTAAGAACATATTATGTGAAAAGCACTGTGCTAAGTGCTAGGAATAGATACAGTGAAAGGCAAAGGAAAGTCCCTGCCCTCAAGGAACTCATAATTTATAACCAAGGGAAAAACACAAAAATACTATGTACAAGCAAGATATATAAAGTATAAATATAAAATAATCATCAAAAAGAAGGCACTAGAATGAAGAGGGATCATGAAAGACTTCCTATGAGATTTTATCAGGATGTTGAAGGAAGCAGGGAATCCAGGAGGCCAGTGATGAGGATGGAAAACATTCCATGCATGAGACTATCAGTGAAAATGCCCAGAGTTAGGTAATGAAAGTGTCTGGTTTGCAGAATGGTAACAAGGCTAGTGTTGCAGGACTGAAGAGAAAATGGGGGATGTAGTCTGGAAAGGTGGAGAGAGCAGGTGAACAAGGGCTCTGAACACAAAACAGAAGATTTGATATTTGATTCTGGAGATGACGGAACGCCACTGGAATTTACCGAGTAGGGAGTGACAAAGCCAGACCTGCATCTTAGGAAAATCACTTTGAGTCAAAGACCGGTTGAAGTGGGCAGAGTTATGGCAGACAGACCAACCGGCCAGCTAATTCAGTAGTGGAGGCATAGAGTGATGAGGGCTTATACTGGAGTAGGGGCAGTGTCAGGAGAAAGGGGAATATACCAGAGATTTTATGAAGGTAAAATTGACAGGCTTTGTCAACAGACTGGCTGCGAAAGTGAAGGGGTTCAGACTCTGGGAAACTCCCAGAAGCTCCCTGGACAAGCTCCCCACCTGGCCTTTCATATTCAAATTTGTAGTCAGGTCCCCGCCAGAATCTTCCCTCTTAATCTGGTCTTTCATATTCAAATCTGCAGCCCTCAACCTAACCTGGCCTTCCATAGTCCTTAACCTCTGGGTGGCCCTCCTTCCCACCCAAACTCTCCAGGTCGGATATCTCCTGATTGCCCCCAGCTGTTTCCAACCCTTGACCAGTCACCCCAGTCCCCTGGAGGGCCTCCTTCTCAAGACCGTCCCTAAACCCTTCCTCCCACCCTAGACTACCAGACCACCCCCAAATCCCTCCTACAGTCTTTTCTGTATTTAAGTTCCATCTCACCTTCATGAAGGCGCTCGGGTTCAATCCAGCTCAGACTCTTGTCAAGCTGAGATTCTATCCGGCCTGCTTGTGAATACAAGTCTTACAAATGCTTAGGCTACTTAAGAGTCAACCCAAAGTGGAGAAGCTTTAATAAATTTTATTTTTCTTCGTTTTAAAGAAGTTTTGAGTCAAATTCATTTAAGCAGGACCAGGTGTGTCAGTATTTTGGGGTCCCCAGCACCCTTAAACCTCAATAGTAGGGCAGGAAAGAGTGGAGTTGAGAATGAGGAGATGACACTTAGATTGCAAGCTTGGGTTGATTGGGAGCAGGGTAGTCCCTTAGACAGTAATAGAGAATGTTGGCAGGGAAAGATAACGAAGATGTTTATGGGACATCAAGTCTGCGATGCCTAAGAGTCAGGTGAAGACATGAGACTAAAAGTTAACAGAGGTTAGGGCTAGATAATTAAGTTTGAGAATCATTAGCATAATGACGAAAATAAGGAATGGGGGAGCTAATGAGATCACTATGGGAAATAATATAGAGGGAGAAGAGAAAGGGGTTAATGAAGAGCCTGTAGGACCTCACAGTTAGGCAACTGTAAGAGCAAGCGAAGTAGGATCTTCACTTGTGCTGGAGGCACCTTTGCAAATGAGGCAGAGGTTCTCAAGGGTTGGGATGCCCTCTGGCTCTAAAGATGGTATAAATACTCGGAGGATGAGGTTTTCCTTTGGGGCTTAGTTTTGGGAAGATATGTGTGCCAGATGAAACTCTGGAGAGCTGCTAAGGAACTCCCCCCCCCAAAAAAACCCAGATGCTGGTGCTTCCCAACTATGGTCAAACAGTTGGAACTGTCTGTTTATTTGTGATACATGTATTACTTACATATTACATGTTACTTCTGATAGTTTGGAAGCAGTCTGTTGATTTCCTGAACTAAGTGAATGATATAGGTGCTTAATTAAAGGAGATTGTTAACCCCTCAAAAGTTGCCTTTCCATTTAGAAAAGCAGATCAAACAATCTGTGACAACAGGTCTCCCTGTGTATGTGGGATGCTTACTGTTACAGCAATTATGACCTGGATGGAAAGCCAGTAAAACAGACTAAGAACTGAGAGTAGTGTCACAAGAACCTATAGAGAGTATCAAGAAGAGCGTGCCCAATAACGTCAGAGAAGTCAAGAAGAAGGAGGACTGAAAAAAGGCCATGGGATGTGATATTTCAGATCATACTTAGGATAGAATAATGAGGCCTAAAATCAGACTGCAGAGACTTAAGAGAGTGAGAGAATGATGCTGTCCTCAAGGAGTTTAGTAGCTAAAGGGAGGATAGGAAGATAGCTTCTAGGTATAGCTGGATCTAGTGTTTTTTAGGGCATGTTTGTAAGCAGTATGTAAATAGGAAAGGGAGAGATTGAAGATAAGTGAGACAAAGGGTATGATAAAGGAGACAATCAGTTATAAAAGGTAGGATGGAATGAATCGCATGGTTTTTGAGGGACTGGTTATGGCAAAAAGGGCTACCTCACCACATGAGACAGGACTGAAGGAGGGAAAAGCCATACTTACTCTCTCATAAACTTTCAACGTTCTTCCTAAAAGTGTGGAGCCACTACTGAACACAATACTATAGGTTCTTTTCCTTTCCTTTATTTTCTTTTTCTTTTTTTAAAACAAAGGTAAAAGGCATTAATTCTGTTGCCTCCCCAGTCCTGGATATTGATTCTCTCAGTACAACCCAAAATGGCATTAATTTGTAAATCTAAAAAGAAGTAGAGTTATATTGACTAAAATTTTATGGAGGAAAGCAACCTAGGAAGAATGAAAAACTCTCAAGAGTGAATTTCAGCTATTGGATTGGTAAAGATGAAAAGTGAGGAAACCAACAAATGTTGAAATGGAGATGCCACAAGAAAACATGCACAGTGATGTAGGGTTGGCAAAGCTGTGCCATTACTCCAGCCATTCTGTAAAGCAATCTGAAACTCTATCCTCAAAGTTACTAACCTAAACATACCTTTTGATGCAACTATACTAGTAAGCAAACTTATACTTTAGTGATATCAAGATAAAGGACTCATATACAAAAAAATATAGACAGCAGCTTTTATAGCAGCCCAAAACTGGAAATTAAGGGGGTGCCATCTATTGGGGAATTGCAATGGGAAAAACTGTAATATATGAAAGTAACAATATTGTGTCACAAAAATGACAAAATGGTCAGTTTCAGAGAAACTGGGAAGAACTACATGAGTTGATGCAAAGTGAAGAAAATAAAACATTAGAGAGAAAACCAATGTTAGAGACTTTAAAACTCCAATACAGTGATAAACTATGAGTCCAGAAGACTGAAGATATTTCACTTAACTTACCTACACCCATAGAGAGGACGAACTTAAAATCTGGATTAAGAATTAATTGGACATGTCCAATGTGGGGCTTAATTTTTTTCTGGACTGTGCATACTTATTTTGAAGGGCTTTCCCCATTTTCTTTATTTAAAAAAAAAATTTCTATTATGGCACTAGTAGGAATATTTTTCAATCACCATAGGCAAAAGAAAAAAGATACAAAGGTTTAAGATAGACATCAGTATTGTCCATCAGTCATATTTGTGGAACAATTTTAGCAAATTAAACTTTAATTTTAAATTAAATTTATGAAATTAAAGAAATAAAATTCTGAAGGTGCAAGGGAGCTAAGTCTACCCAACAGGAAAACGAGGAGATTGATTAAAAGTATCTTTGTTGATGCACTGCAAATTTCCAATTTTTATTTTGGGAATCACAAATTTATCAATGTAACATCAAAATCATTTTCAGATATAATGTTGCCATGCTCTCTCCCCCCCACAAAAAACCTTTTTTTATAACAAAGAAGGTAAAACCACATACTAAATTATAGCTTAAAGCTTATGCTACATTATTCACTCATATTCTTCCACCTCTTCAAAAAAGAAAAGGAGAGAAGTCCATTTCTTCAATTCTTTTCCAGGGATAAGACTAGTTATTACAATCTGTTGATAGCAATGTCCCATCTTCTATTTGTGAGGATGATGTTTTGAACCCAAGTGTAAAACTTTATATGTATCTCGGCTACTTTGAATCTTATTATATTTATGTACCTGTCCAAGCCCATCAAGACTTTTAAAATTTTCTATCTCTCAACAAGTGCTATCCCTCCCATTTTTGTATCATGGGTCACATGTGGCCTCTTTCAGCAGTATGGCATATTTCATCACAGCCCTCCCTCACTCAAAACAAAGTCAAGTGCAAGTCATGTCATTATTTCTCTGATGGCACGGTCTTCTTCGGCAACAAAGGACGAATACACATATTTCATCACAAGTGTTTAATTAAAATTGTGAGGAGCAGATAAGGATTGCTTCATTATTTTTAATCATTTATCTTTATAATGGAAATTGTGTTTTAAATGATTTCATATCCACATAACTTGATTTGGATAAACAAAGTTGCCAATAGTCAATGGCATAAAAAAGAAAGAATTAAACACATTGTCTTCCCTCTTACCTAAGTCCATCATTTATCTAATGTGCCTAGCAACTGGTACAGTAGGAAAAAAACATTGGATCAGGAATAGAAGACTGGATTCAATTCCTAACTTTCTTACTTCCTACCTATATCTTATGTAGGGTGAGTCACTTAACCTCTATGTTCCTACGTAAAATGAGGCTATTGGGCCAAATGATCACTTTAAGGTCTGATTCTATAAGAAATAATAAGTTAAAAAGGAAACTTTTCATGGTGAAATGAAATCAAGTTAAATTGTATAACTATTGCTAAAAATATGGAGGCTTGTTTTTGATGCACTACCTTTGTGGAAACAGTTTAAAACTTCATCTATGAGTAGTTTCTGTAATTTCTATATAGGTTATAAATAGAAGTGAAATGTGTATAAATATATGGCAAAAAAAAAAAGTGTGCTATGCATAATTGAATTTTTAAAAAATCCAGTAAGGAAATATTTCAATTTCATGGGCATTTTCTAAACAACCTTTGAGTAAAAAAAAAAAGTTTTAAATTATGAAAAGATATTCAGAATCTTTTTAGGTATCATTAAATGCCTTACATGAGAAAATTCTGCCTCCAAAAAGTACATTTACTAACCTTGAAGTTCTTAGAATTTTCAACCTATATGTTTAAAGCCAAATATTACAATATTGAAATAATCTGTCATTCATGTAAAACTTACTAACAAGATATCAAAATTTGATTAATGTGCTCATGAAACTCAGTTTTTGCTTTATTTTCTCTTATCTTTGACCAAAGACAATCTGATAAGTTAGCTTTTAAACTTGAGTGCTTCTGATTCATTTTATCATAATTGAAACTTATTTTCCTTTTTACATAACAAAATATTTTTATAGTTTAAGAAATTTTCAAATTAAAAACTTTTATATGAAAGTAGAGTCAAGTGAAAGTAGAGTCTATGAAAACAGAATGTGGAAAAACTGTTCCAAAATAAATGTAGAGACATACATACCTGAAAGCAAATACTTAAAAGAGTTTGAAGAGTGGTGTGAAGTTAAAAAAAAACAATGCTAGAAATCAAAAGTAATAAATTTCAAAAAGCTCAAATGGAGGAGTAATTTGGGAGCACAAAGTGCACCTAAGAGTTCTATAAAATAGGGCAGGACAACTAGTAAATGCACAAATGGTTTAGATTTCAAGAGATGTCCTTGTAGAAATACAAAAGCAACACTGGCAGCTCGGTGGACACTGAATAATGTAACTATTTTTTTCTATATATAACAAATGGAAGGATTAAGATATGAAAAAAATGATTAAAGAAGAAGTGAGGGCAGCAAACTAATGTCCCTGACCTCCTTTATATTATTCCACTCTGGTTCAAAGTAACAGGGATGGCAGAATTCACTGATTTTTACTATAATTTTCCTGGGAAGAGGACAGACTTTTTAAAAAATCTAAAAGAAGTTATCTTTGGCAATAATTTGTCAGGCTGCTTTCTGACAGTCTGAGGATAAAATGATCAAATATATAATTTTAAGATAGCTTTAAAAGTCTTTGTAAATGTAACCCTTATTTCCAATGCCTAAATGCCCTAAAGACTATGGATACTATGGTCATTTAAGAGTGTAAAAGTCTATGAAATGCTGTAGAAGAAGTTTATACTGGTAGTTCTGAAATGACAGCTGAGAAATGTCTGACTGTGCTTCCCTTCATAGAGTCAGGGAGAGATAGTTTTTTGGTTTGTTTTTACTTTTTTAATCTATGAGGATCAACTTGATAAAGCGTAAAAGAAAAAAGCTAAAATGATGTTTCTTGTTACACTGTGAGAGAAAAACTGAAGACATGAGAAAAAAAGGAAGAGAAGTGTTCTATCTCATAGGGCTGGATTCAGGAAGACCCGAGTTCAAATCCAATTTCACAGGCTCTCTAGCTATTAAACCCTGGGAAAGTCACTTAACCCTGTCTGCCTTAGTTTCCTCATCTGTAAAATGAGAGGGAAGAAAATGGCAAATCACTCTAGTATCTTTGCCAAGAAAACCCCCAAAAGGGATCACAAAGAGTCAAGACACGACTGAAAATGACTAAACAATAACAAAGGATGAATTTGGTTGATTTACAGATTCCATTTAACCTGCTACATGTGGGGGGCATCATCCTTTTATATCTGCCATATAAACAAATTCATAATTCCAATGAAACAGAATATACAAAGCACAGTTTAATAAAAAGGACCTATACTACCAAGTCAGTGAAAGATTTTTATACAGTATTATGCTGATCTAAAGTTCAAATCATATAAAAAGTAGTAATTACTACAGGAAGATTATTCACAGAAAAATCTAGGGATAATTGAAAAGAGGTAATAAAAAGTCATATAACACCTGTTAAAAGTTAAAAGCCTTTCAACATTTTCAGAATATTAGGCTAATCTCAACATAAATAAATTTAGAAAAATAACAAGATATCAAGTAACGTATTATTGTCAGCAAATGCAAGTATGCCATTTAAAAAAAAAAACAAGAAAAGAAGTTGTCAATGACCTGCTTTCTACAATTTGAATAAAATCCTAAATATAAATATGTTCTTAGTCATTAATTTCTATTTTTTCTTTTGTTCTTTAAAATTTAATGCCTCAGTGCCATCTGGATTACAACTGAAATATTTAAAGAGTTGTGATTCTAACTGTCATAAAAATAAAACCTTGGCCATATGACTACACCTTTTCCATTACATATCCTTAATCATGTATCTAATAGTTGGCTGTAATGACCACAGCAAGGTCATCTAGAAGAATCTATTAAAACAGTGAGTCAGACACATTGCTCAACATGTGAAAGAAGTCTCAAGCAAAGGTTTTTATTTTTTTAAGCAGTTGCATCATAGTGATTTTATAATTGCAGTTCACAAAGATAAGCTTTCAATACTAACTAGCCAGGCAAGGAAACTCTTTCCAAAACTGTAGTCAGCCCTCATTAAAAAAATTCAACATCAAAAGGGAATAAAATAAGTTTATCTAAACTAAAAATTCATTTCTATTCCAAGAAGGGTAATAGAAATTGAGAGATTGGAGACTGAGGTATTAACTTCAGTATCATTATGAGGATATGAGTGTTTACATATATACATGCATACACACATACATATATACACATACACACACATACATATAGATATGCATCTCATATGTATCAGCTTTAGAAAAATATGCTTTATTAGAAAATATTTTTAGACTTGATTCTTCTACTGATAGACACTTCCTTCAATTTTTTCATTTGCACAATAGAAATAATTAATACTTATTCTACTTCACTCAGAGTATGTTATAAGGAATGAAGGGCTTTGTAAAATATGAAGTTTGTTATTACTGCCAATAGTTCAAGGTAACTCCATAAATAAAAAATGATTAGTGAAACAACAAAAAGCTGTGAAAGGAAAACCTTGGGAGTTAGCCTTACTAAAATCTTACTGGTAATCTCTTTCAGACCTAAGAGGCAGATCGGTCAAAAAGAATCAAGAAGGTAGTTCAGTGTTCAAATCCCAGATAAATACTAGTCAGGGTGTTACCCAAAGCATGTCACCTAAACTCTCAGTGCCCCCAGGATGCTTTTAAACCTAAGTTGCATTTGTCAATCAGTATTGGTAAAGAGTTTCCTCAGTAAGAGATACCTATACAGATGACATCACAGATCTTGATTTTAAAAAAAAAATTAAAAAGAATAATCCTGAAATTAGAGATAACATACTTTGGAAAGCTAAAAAATCTGACCAAATGACTTAAAGTTCAAGAGTATTTAAATAAATTTTATGAAGACTTTGCGCACCAAATGTTACAGAGATTAAAAGAAATGAAAATGCTTGTATTTTTGAACATAAGGGATTATTTTCTGGAACTAAATGTCCCAGAGTTGTCCAAGAGTTTAAAAATAGAGGAAAAAGGCATACAATTTGCTATATTATAAAGCGATGAAGCAAATGTCACAATACTTTTACCATGCACCGACAGCAAAGAATGTTTCATTTTTACGCATATTCAAAGAAATAAGAATGTTTTAAAACATATCTCAAAAAAATCACTCCATTACAAAGAAAATGTCTCGTAAATCTACTGGAATGACAGTATTAGAACAGTGTAGTAAGAGCCTGTCCTTTACTTTGAACTCTGGTGACCACACGTGACAACTACTAGTCATACTCATTGGATGTTTTCTAATGGAAAAAAATACCACCTGATAGGGTTTATCCACGGGAGATGCAAATATAACGGGGCTGACTTTACATTTCCCCTCCATTTGCTAGCTTCTAAAGAACACAGGAACATATGGTCTAGTGTACACCACCCTAACTTCCATCACCATTTCTGGGGGGAGAGGGATCGATAATACTGGAAGGGTGTTCCACTTTTCATTTCATTTTTTAAACCAAATTCTGCCCCTAGGGCAAAGATGTTTCCCAATCAGCAGACAAAGAAAAGAGTAAAAGCAATGAACTCCCCGATTTGGGCAAAAGATAAAGAGGAAGCATTGCTTAACAATTTGCAACATGATAAACTCCCTTTCTTTCTTCCTCCTCCCTCCCAGAATGCCTCCTTCTACTCCCCCACCCCGCCCGTTTTCCATTCTTGGAGGTTTCCTCTTCCCCTCCTTTTTTTTCCTCTATATTAATGAACAGCTTTTTCACATTCCACATGACATGACTACAGACGCATGTCTGCTTCTCCCGGGCCCCTCAGCTCTGCCAGTGAGTACCTGATCACTCACTGGAGCACTGTATTCCCTATTGTCACAGAAACTGTATTTGAGCTGCCCATCCATGGCCCCATTTATACATACCCCAACTCCACTTTGCCCCTGCCTCCTCTAAGGGTTGGATGCTGCACTCCACCCAGCCCCATAGCGGCAGCGCCGCCCTCCCCCCCCCCCCCCACCCAGAACAAAGAAAAGGATATGGAGAAAGAAGGGAGCGCCATCCATCCACTGCCCCTCTTATCCTCAACTCCACCCCTGGCCAACCCAAGTCCTCTTCATTTCTACCTTGCCTCTCCTACCACCATCGTAGCACCTCAGATGCTGCTGACAATCTCTCCTAACATCCCTCAAAACTTGGAACTCCTACAGTCTACTGACCTAGTAAAGGTGTGGAGGGGGTAGGCCTAGGAATGAGGGGGTGTCGTTTTGCCCCAGGGACCCGCTGAAGGTGTTGGGCCAGCAGAAAAATGAAACTGGGGCCTGGCCACTGGCAGTAGCAACCAAGAGGAGGAGTTGCTCATTCTCTTGGTCTCTTAATGAGAGCTCTGAGATACACCCCTCAACCTAATCGCTGAAGCTTAACTGAGGGTACTGAAGTCTAAATAAATTTCCTAGAAAGAGACTCTAATTATTTATAGGTACATACATTACTCAAAAAGTAATTACAAAAAATATGAAAAATTCATTTTAATTTTTAAAAAGAATTCTAATTAATACAAAAAAACTGTCTACACCTAACTTATACCAAATGTGAATGTGTTGGAATATGGAGATGTGTATACATACACAGAGACAGACAGCAAATATAATCAGACCAAGAGCTTGGAGCTGGGGAAGTTGTGCAAGAGCAACGTATTTTACTTACACACACACACACACACACACACACACACACACACACACATACACACACACACACCCTCTACAACATATTATTCTGAATGAAATCAGGAAATGCAACATAAAACAAACTACTGACCTATGTCTACCTCCTACAAATCACATCTGAGGGTGGGAGTGGTAAATCTAATCTGAAGGAAATACTTGTGACTTCATTGCTGCTAATTACAAATGCCCAGAAGAGAAAATGACTCTTGAACCTTCCGGGAGGTTTTCGGTGAGCAGCAGTTTCCCTGTCTTTTTATTTTTTAAAGAAAATAATTTCACCTAAGGGAGATGCCGTCAAAAATTCAGGATCATCAAAATGTCTCAGAAGACCTGGAGTTAAACCTCAGCAAATGGCCTTGAACGTCTATTTGCCAACAGTTCTGGAGAAAACACCAGAAATAGCACCGTGAAGCCACAATTGCTAAATTGTGATAGTTAGGGCTAAATATAGAAGAACACAATTTCATTTTAGGGTATATGACATATTCAGCAGCATGAACGAACTCACGTCTTACCCAGTTGTCTACTTTTCTATTTATAAACATCCTTTTAAAAAACTGCTACCGTGCCATTTTTTTTAAAGCTTATTGCCCTAGTTTCTTTGTAGCTAGATTATAAAAATCGCGTAATTAGCTCCCTCTTCCTCTGTCCTCTGCCAGCAAATTCTGTGGTTACATAATGCAACATTTCCAGGAACTATTAGGTGATCTGTTTTGCAGCGTCTGAAAAACCAATTACACAAAAGTGAGGGGAAAAGGGAGTTAACAATAAAATATTTCCGTTAATGGAAGGGACTAATTTAACCGGCACAATTCTTCTTTCCAGATTTAAAAAATAACACCCCAGAGACACATGATGAGCTTCCTTATAATCTTAAACCCAATATTCAACTAGAATATGTGTATATATTTGTAGATCTTAAATTATTCAGTACTTAAAATAGAAAATAGATGCAATTTATAATAAGCTAATTTCCCGACGCTGCACCAAAATTACAAAATCATTACACACACACACACACACACACACACACACACACACACCCCATTCTCATAATCCTTGCCAGTATTCACAGTGGGCGGATTATGCAATGTATGAAAGAACAAACCTCACAAATCTTCCTTCGGGCTTTTAAAATATACTAACTGTGGAAACTATAGGTAAGGACTAACCTCCGACACAGAAACAATTGTTGAACAGGCATTTTTTGAATGCCGTCACCACCACCCCCTTTTCAAGGTTCATTTCTCAACCAAATTGAGTATTTTTAGCATTACTCAAGCCCTCACATCTTCTCCTATTCCCCCCACCCCCTAAACTCCCTCCATCCCTAGAGAAGAGGGAGTGGGGGCGTGAGTCAGAAAGCCTTCTGCTGCATGCTCGGAAATGGACTGACCTCAGAAGGGCTGCCTTAGTGCTTTTTTCTATCAAAACACCAATTTTCCTTAAATACAGTCATATTATGCAACTGCAGGGTAGAGAAAGGGAGCAAAGTCTACGTGCTGGGGAAAGGGGTTGCAATCAATAGAGTCACCTTAAGGTGGAGATTCCGACATTGACATATCAGCAAAAGTTTGGATAATTAATAAATACGCACGTCTAGAGATGTAATCTAAACACACTATTTTCCACATACACACTCTGGATGTGACAGCAACTTTTCGAAATTACACATGAGTGGGTGGGGTAAGGTAAGGCAGCGAGTGGAGAGACAGAGGGAGATTCAGAGAGACACAAAGACAAAATGAAAACAAAGCCTAGAAACATTAGTACACAACATGTGTGATTACCTTTTTCATTTTCATCCTGGCCCGGAGAATGTGGTGGGAGGGGCAGAAAACGCAACAAAAACGAGAAGAGGTCTCCCCGGAAAGTCGCAAGTGAACCCGAGAACACAAGCCCCGACTCCTAGCCTCCGCTCTCCTGGAGGGCACAGGCTGGGCAGGGCGGAGGGAGGCTTGGGCACTGCTGTGCGTGCTGGAGTGGGGGGCTGCAGGGGGGGCGCGGGCCAGCATCCAAGGATCGGAAGGGAAGGGGCTAGCCCGGGGCTCCGGGGCAGGCCCGCAGGCGGGTAGCCCGACACAGAGGGGACAGCCAGTGGCAGCACTTCCTGGGGTCGGAGAGGGGCGCGGGCGGGGGCTGGGGGGGTGGGGGGTGGCGGTAGGGGAGGAGTGATGGGAGGGGTCTACCAGCCTGCTACAGCGGGGAACCACCAGCGCGCCGCCGCCGCCGCCGCCGCCGCCAGAGATCTGTGTTAGTAGGTCAACATCGTGCTCCTTGCAACGTACCCCTCTGCCAGGCTCGGCGGTGACTGGCGTCCACCGCGCCCCAATCACAGCGCCCGGAGCCAACCCCACCGCCAATGGTGACTCCCTGTCGGGGCGGAGGAACCGAGGAGGAGCCCCGCAACTTGAATCGCTTACGGCCCTCCCTCTGTTCCAACCCCAGCACCAGCCAGGCTTTCCTTCCCTCCCTTATCCCGCTTACATCTACTCCTCCCTCCTGCCTCCCTGCCTTCCTCCCCAGCTCAGCCATTTGTGGTACTCTATGTGCTAAGTGCATTGCATAACGAGCGGGGGGAGAGGGGGGAAGGAGGGAGGGGCGCTGACATTGACATGGAGCCGCCAGCCAGTGGAGTTAAGGAGGACTCAGCCCTTCCTTCTCCCTTTTCTTTGCTCACTCTCTCCTCCCTTTCTTTCTTTTCACTCTTCTGACCCTGCTTTGTTTTCCTTCAAACTGTGAAAGGCAGCCTAGCTACCTGTTGCAGGCGGATCCCCGGGGCCGGGTCGGAGAAGCAGCTTTGCTGAAATGTGGACCCCGGGAGCTGCGAGCCTGGTGGGGGAGAAGGAAAATCTGAAGCCAAGCTACGTGATTCACAGTTTACACCCACCCCCAGCTCCTGCGGAGCAGAAAGTGTTGTTGGTTAAATAAGCACAGACTCAGGCTCCATGACCTCATAGATAAGAAATTGATAGGGGCGGGAAGCGTGGTGAGAAAGGACATATTTGAAATGGGGGTGGATTGTCCTGTTGGTTTGCTAGAGGCCCAGCGAGCCATGGAACAGGGATGGGGGAAGCTGGAGCAGAGTGTTTGCTAAAGGAGGACTTTCTACAAAAGGCTGGAAAAGAGGAGGAAAGAAGAGTGATTCAAAGGCTTGATTCCGAATAAGGCTTTGTTATGTAGATCATTGATTAAAGTAAACAAACCAAAAAAAATTCAGATTTCTATTAAACTGACCACTACTACAAGTGAAAATAGAGAAGAATGTAAAAATACACCACTTCCCTCCAAAACTAAGGATACTAAAACTTAAAAATGATTGTAAAACAAAATTGAAAAACTACTTTTGCTGATTTATATCTACCCAGCTACCGCATATGGGCAATCCTCCACTGAATTATACATAATCTTTGGCTAGCATGAAAGTCTGCTGAAGACATACATGTTGATTCATTATTGGGTGTGTTCTCTGCTGTTATGCCAGTTGGTATTTTCTGCTGTGGGCTACAAAGCATATACTGTATTCTTGACACTGCAGTTAATGTCTTCCTTTAATGATCTTCATAGATAAGGGCATTAAAGATTCTCCTGCTAACTTGACACCCTCCTTCCCTCCCTTCCTTGTA
>CM053769.1:82019715-82044789 GCA_028658325.1 Potorous gilbertii | reverse complement strand
GATGGAGGGAAATATAGTTAGTCTTACACAACACGACTATTATGGAAGTCATTTGCAAAACTACACATATGGCCTATATTGAATTGCCTGCCTTCTCAAAGGGAATGGGTGGGGAGGGAGGGATGGGGAGAAGTTGGAACTCAAAGTTTTAGGAACAACTGCCAGGTATTGCTCTTGCTAGTAGGAAATAAGGAATATTGGTAATGGAAAGTTATCTGTCCCTACAGGACAAAAGAGAAGATAGGGACAAGAGAAGGGAAGGATGATAGAAGAGAGGGCAGATTGGTGATATGGGTAATTAGAATGTTCAGTGTATTGGGGAGGGGGAAGGGGACAAATGGGGAGAAAATTTGGAACCCAAAATTTTGTGAAAATGAATGTAAAAAGTTAAATAAATAAATTTATATAAAAAATAATTTGGAGGTTATGCCATTTGGTAGATATATGCTTACATTACTTATATTACTTCATTGTCTATGGTACCTTTTAGCAAGAGGTTGTTTCCTTACTTATGTCTTTCAATTAGATCTATTTTTGCTTTTGCTTTGTTAACCCTGCTCTGTTTTTACTTTAGCTGAAGCATTACAGATTTTCCTTCAACCCTTTATTTTTAACTTCATACGTATCTTTGTTTCAAGTGTGTTTCATGAAAGCAACATATTTTAGAATTCTGGTTTTTAATACTTTTTCTTTTTTCAAATCTTTTTTTAAATTTTAGATAGATACTAAAACGTAAAGACACAATAAGAAAAGAAAAAGAAACCTATTTTAAAGTTAACTATAAAATATGAAAAGAAAAAAATGTCACGTGCCCAGAAAAACATAGGAGTGGATTCAGAATATATAGCAATGACTTTCCATTTCAAGCATGCCTGTATATTAAATGGTGCATGCTATGTTGAAAGCTGTCCATCTTTGGTTTTCTTTTCTTCTTTGCTGTACATTTATTTACTTTGTTATTTTTTCCTGCCTTCTTGCTCCCTCATTACAATTAAAGATTGATATATTTATATACAGATATTGATAAATACATATATATATATATATATACATACACACACACACATATATATATGTATATATACACATACCTATATACGTAAATACATACTTTCCCTAAAAGATTTTACCCCTAATCCTTATTTTTATATTTGGACATATCTCTTCTAACTCCTCTACTTTACTTCTACCTACTACCTTGCCATCCTATTACTTAACCTATCCCCCCACAACACTTCTTCCCTTATCCTCCCCTTCCCATAAATCAAAATACCCTTTTGTACATTCCTTTGACCAATCCCTCCCTTACCCATCCCTCTAAAGATCCCTTCCTCTGCCTTGGTTGTTCCTCTCCTACCTCATTTGTATGAGATAATTACTGTTTTAGCTGCTCTTGAACAGTTTCACTTTTTGAAGTCATGTTCTACTTGTCTCCCTTAATCTTCCTTATAAGCTACCTAATTATTAACAACAGTTTTAGGCAAAGGTTTTACATTTTAGACGCATAAAAGGTAGATGGTCTCTTCTTATTTGAGTCCCTTGTAATTGTAATTGGTTGCTGATATTTTTATTTTATTTCTCTTGGTGAAATTTATGTCAAATCTTCTATTAAGTTCAGATTTTGTTTTGAACAGTCTTGAAAATCTCACAGTTTATTAAATGTCCAGTTTTTAAATTCAGAATTATGCTTAGTTTTGCTGGATATGATATTTTCAGCCAAAGCCCAGTTCTTTTGCTCTTTGATATATAGTGTTCTGGGGCAGCTAGGTGGTGCAGTGCATAGAGTACCAGTGAAGAAATCAGGAGGACTTTAGTTCAAATCTCACATCAGACACTTGTCACTCACTAGCTATGTGACCTTGGGCAAGTCACTTAACCCCAATTACCTCATCCTGGGTCATCTCCAGTCATCCTGATGAATATCTGGTCACTGGATTAAGATGGCTCTGGAGGAAAAGTGAGGCTGATGACCTGCACAGCCCTCCCTCACTCAAAACAAAGTCAAGTGCAAGTCATGTCATCATTTCTCAAATGGCATGGTCTTCTTCAGCAATGAAGGACAAATACACACACATAGAGTATTCTAAGACCTGTGATCTTTCAGTGTCGCCACTACTAGGGAGATTAGGAAATTGGCTGGGCCCAACTCAGATTAAAGAAATACACAGATGAGATTATAGACCATATATTAGTTTGATGATAGGTTGGAAAAATGGATCAAATACTGTAACTAGGGCATTACTAGATACTAGGGCAGAGATCTCTCTTATATATGAGAAGTTCAAACATGGAACTCCTATCACCATCACAGGACAAGTCAAATTAATAATGAAAATTGGACAATTACCTGAGAAAGACTATACCGTGGTAATTATATTCATTCTTGAATTGGAATAGATATATTGAGAGGTATGACTTTAAATTTACCTGACAGAAGATTCAAATTTGCAGTAACAAAGATAGGAATTAATACAGTTTTAGTGGGTAAAATAAAAATGAACCCAGTGACTTTACCTGAACCTTCTGAAGTAATTTCTTTAAAGCAGTATTGTGTGTCAGGTGGGCAACATGAAATTACCAGTACTATAAAGGAGTATGTTGAGACAGGAGTGTTAGTCCCTCCAACCACTTGGTGGAATAAATCCTATCTGTCTAGTACAAAAGTCAGATGGAACATGGAGGATGATAGTGGATTATAGACAGGTGACTCCTCCCTTGTATTTTGCTGTTCCAGATACCATTACCTTAATAGAAAGGATCCAGAAATGTGATGGGACTTGATATGCCATTACTGATTTAGTCGATTTAGTCAATGCTTCCTTTACTATCCCAAAAGATTCTAAACAATAGGATGAATTTGTTTTCACTTGGCAGGGCCAGCAATATACTTTTACATGCTTGTATAAGGATATCTGCACAGCCCCACTATATGTCATAGGATTGTAGCTGAACATTTAGGTAAATTAGAGCTACCTGGTGTACAGCTTACCTACTACATAGATGATATTATGATACAGAGAAAAAATGTAAAAGAAGTAGAGAAGAGTTTGCCACTTTTAATTGAACATGAGAAAAGCAAACCGTGGGCAATTAACCCTGCAAAGATTCAAGGGTCTTTGGGACATCTGAGCAGCATTTTTCCTCAGTTTTGCACTTTCAGGGATTAAGTTAAGCTACAACTATGTACTATAGGTCTCCTTGGGACTGGAAGTGGCAAGACCTTGGGGATGGAAATTTTATCTTGATTAATCAATGCAGTCACAACAATGAGATTCACTGATATTTCCAATAATGCTCTCCAATCATACTGTGACAACTGTTGTGAGTAGACTCCCTGTGTCTTGCTTCCACTTTATTGAAAGAAATAAGTAAGTTTAAAATAAGATATTAGATTTCTGAGCTATGATTTCATCTAGCTAAGGAGACCAAACAGGGAGAAAACAGACTAGGAGATTTTGCTTAGGAATTACAAGTTCAAAGCTAACACACTGTGTTAGGTAATTTTTTTAAAAGAGAAGTTAATTAATTTTGATTTAAATACAAAAATCCCCATTTCCATGTACACTTCACAACACAAAAGATGATTCAATATGAAACCATGAATATCCATTTCACATTTTTCACTTTTTTAAAAAAAAAACTATGCAATAAATACTGTATCTTATTTTCAAAGGGTCTCTGTTTCCTGTGTTTCTGAGTTTTCTTTTGTTCTCTGCTGTTCACTTTTTTCTCCCTCACTCCCTCACTCCCCACCCCACATTAGAAGGCCACCATTAGACATTATTTGTATATATGTGTGTATGTATATATGTATAGATAGATAGAAGGATGTATCTGTATATACATATCTATGTAAAATCATACTATGCATACTCTTTATCAATTCTTTGTCTGGGAGATGGATAACATCTTCCTCCATCGGTCCCTTGTGGTTGATTTGAGTATTTACAACACTCAAAATTACTTTGTTACATGGTTGTTTTTAGAACAATATTGGTGCTCCTCCACACAATATTGTCTTGGGTCTGCTCATTTCCTCCTTCATGACTTCATGCAAGTCTCTCCATGTTTTTCTAAAATCAGCCAGCTTATCAACTAATGCTTACACATCATTAAAACAAAAACTTTCCACACGATCTCATTTGAGATTTTCAACAATCCTGTGAAGTAGTAGTTCTTATAGGTGATTCTATTTTTATTTTACAAATGAGTGTGCTGAGTCTCAAAAAAAATTAAGAAATAGTTATACAGAATGCAAACATGAGATCTGAATTCAAACCCAAGTCTCTCCTGACTTCAAGTCCATCAGAATTTCTATTATATCACACTGTATCTAAATGGCATATGTAGGATAGTGCAGTGTAGAACAGTGCAATGTAATATGACATGCTCTGGTGTTCTGTGATCTAAAGAACACTTGCTTGGAAGTTAGCAACTTGAGATCTGATACAGCTACTAGCACTAATTCTAGCACCTTTCTTCTATTCATTATGTCCTGTTCATAATGTATAAAACTTATTTGTACCTAGTTGCTTTTATGTAGTCTTGTGATTGGAGCTCTTTGAAAGCAGAGACTCTTTTGCGCCTGACAAGCACTTAGTATAGTTTTTGGCACATTCTCGTTGTTGTTCATTCATTTTTCAGTCAAATCCAGCTCTTCATGACCACCAATGGGGTTTTCTTGGCAAAGATGTTGGCGTGGTTTGATAGTTTTTTCTCCAGCCCATTTTATAGATGAGGAAACTGAGGAAAATAGTGTTGTGACTTCCCCAGAATCACATAGTAAGTGTCTGAGGCCAGATTTGACTTAGGCCAGACCTAGAACTCTATCTTACTTTATCACCTAGCTGCCTAGTTTGACTGACTGAATAATGTTTTTGGACTGTCTGAACTTGGTTGCTATTTTATCTCTCTGAGGTCATGTCATTTTACTTTTCCTTATCTGTAAAATGAGAAGATTAGACCATATAATCTCTATGATCTCTTTTCAACTCTAATATTAAATACTTCTAGATAACACATCTTAAACACATGTAATTAAAAGGAAATGTGCATGTCTGTCATTTCTATAGGAGTAGCTAGTTTAAAATAATTGGGCAGATGACATTATTTTCTGTATCTGAAATGTGTACAAGAAGATATGGTCATTTGTGACAGGAAGAACTTAAATCAAATGATCTCCTTTTCAAAAACAAAATAGGAATTTGGAAACTAGTGCTAAACCACACCTCTGGGAAACTTCCAGCTTAATAAAATCCAAGGTACTTTTACTGTACTTACAGTATTGAAACTATATGATTCAGATGTATAGAAGTGTACACAGATTTATATTACAGTCCCACAATAGTATAGACTTATAACAATCCCCAAACTCATAAGTAAATATTACCTAGGAAAAGTGTGCAATCAATCTATGGTGTAGTTTTCATTATTTATACAGAGCTGAAGCCTAACAATGCATTCCGTTGTTTTTGTAATCCACCATTAACATTCTTTAAAAATCGCTGAATTAAGTGTTTTTATGATTTAAACTTTTTTTGTAAACTTCTTGAATGTCAAGAAATGAACACTTTAATATAAAAAAGCACTTTTGAGCTTACATTACAGTTTTAAATGAATGTTAAATTTGATCTAGTAACAAGATTGCTCTGCTTGCCTGTGTCCCCTTGTGAACTGCTTTCTGTTCACTTGAAATTTTTTTTTAAATGTTTTGACACCCTTTTCTTTCTATTTGTATCATCATATTTTGTCATCATTGCTTTTCTCTCGTAATTTTCACCTATCTCCCCAAATTAAAAGCAAAATTTTAATGTTCTAAAACTCCATTTATTTTTATCTTTTAGGCTTCAATTAATCTATACTATTTCATCATCGTATTAGGAGTGTTTCGTGTTTTTACAAATCTTCAGACTCTATTCCTAGACTTTGTAACAAGACCAAGTTCTGACTCCTTACCACTTTTGGATGATGTGGCTATGTCCTGGTAATAATTTACCATAATAGTGATGTAAAAAAAATGTTATATCTGTGCACATTGTTTCTATCACTTCTCAGGAGGTGGGCAACACGCTTCATTATACATTCTCTGGAAAAATGATTGGTCATTACTTCACCCAAACTTATTAAGCTTTCCAAAGTTGTTTTCTTTTTAATTTTTTTCCTTATCTAAATCTTTCTCCAGGTTCTGCTTTTTCAGTCTATATTACTTAGGATTTTTGAAATCATTTCTTTGATTATTTTTAAGGTTCAATAACATTCCATTCCATTCATATATCACAATCATCAAGAGGTGATGTAAGGCACCCCCTTATATTCTAGTACTTTCCTCTCCACTCTTCTAATTTCCCTTTCAGCATCAAAAGTTTATTTGACTTGTGATTATTTCCTGTCAAATGTTAGTCCCCTCTCCCTCCATATCTTCCTTTGTTCCTTCGTTGAATTTGTGTGTGTTCCACCTTCTTTTTCTGTTTTAGATAAGAATGAGATTCGTCCTTTGCCCAATCTCCCTCTTTTTCCTGTGTTTGTATATTCTACACACACACATACCTCAATTATGAATTATAGTAAGTCCTACCACTTCCTTCTACATTAAATGTATCTTTTTTACTCTTCTTCCTCTTTCCTTTCTTAAATCTAGAGCTGAAAAACAGCCTACCCACTATTTTTCTCTTATAATTTGTTTATTTTAATTATTTTAGTTTTCAACATTCATTTCCACAAGATTTTGAGTTCCAAATTTTCTGTCCATCTCTTCTCTCCCCGCTTCCAGATGTCATGCATTCTGATAATCTCTTCCCCCTGTCTGTATTCCCTTCTCTCACTCCTCCTTTTCCCCTTCCCCCTTACGTTCTTGCAGGGCAAGATAGATTTCTAAACCCCATATCTTGTGTATCTTATTTCCTAGCTGCATTTGAAAACAATTTTTAACATTTGTTTTTTAAACTTTGAGTTCCAAATTCTCTCCCTTCCTCCCTCTCCACCCACTCATTGAGAAGGCAAGTAATTCAATATAGGTTATACATGTGTAGTTATGTAAAACACTTCCATAACAGTCATGTTGTGAAAGACTAATATATTTCCCTCCATCCTATCCTACCCCTCACTTATTCTATTTTCTCCTTTGATCCTGTCCCTTTTCAGGAGTGTTTGCTTCTGATTACCCCCTCCCCCAATCTGCTGCCATTCTATCATTTCCTCCCCCCACCTCCTTTATTCCTTTCCCCTTGGCTTTCCTGTAGGGTAAGATATGCAAATGAGTGCTACACACTATATTTCAAGAAAGTTAAGTGAAATCTGTTCAGAGTTACTACAACTAGAAGGCAAAGAAAAGATAGAAAAAATCCCATTGGTCATTTCCTGAAATGAATTGCAAAAAGAAAATTCCCAGGAAGGCCATAAACAAAATTAAAGCTTCCACATGAAAGAAAAAAATACAGAAAGAAGCATGCCAAGTGTCAAGGAACTGTCATCAGGACCATTGAAGAACTGGAAGCTTTTACTCTAAATGAAAGGAAATACTGAAATATAATGCTTCAAATGACAAAAAGATAGTCTTACAGTCAAGAATAACTTTAAAAGTTGAATATAATCCTATAGGGCAAAAAGAAACCTGTAGTGGAATAGGGGAATTTCCAGCTTCCCTTATGAAAGATCATAATAGAATAGGAAGTTTGAAATATAAAGACCAGACACTAAACACAAAGCCAGAGAATCTAGAAAGGTAGATTTATTTAAGCAACTAAAAGAAGACACCCGCAGTGCTAATGTTTTCAAAGGGTAAGAAGGAAAAAGTGTTCTTTCAGAGCAAGAATTGATGGGTCAAAGAAAACATTAGTGAAATGGGAGACTAATTCACTTAAGAAAATGGCAATGGAACAACATGTCAAATCTTCTTAGAAGCATAGAAAGCAACTGGTAAGGGAGAATTTATATTTCAAACACATTGAATAAATAATCTAAGAAATGTAAATGCAACTAAGATTAGGAGGAAAAACTAAAAAGCAACAAATCATAAAACATCAACACAGAAATTCTGAAAGTAAAAAAGAGATGAACATAATTTGAAAGCAAATTAAAAACCCACCATACTGATAAATAAAACAGAAATATTTCTTGAAAAAAATATTTAGAGTGATTCCTTAGATGGGGCAGTTGGTTGGAACAGTGGAAAGAGTGCTGAGCCTACAGTCAGAAAGGCAGCTTAAATCCAGCTTCAGACACTTATTGACTATATGACCTTAGAAAACTTACTTGACCCTGTTTGCCTCAGTTTCCTCATCTACAAAATGATCTGGAAAAGGAAATGGCAAAACACTACAGTATCTTTGCCAAAAAAAAACCAACAAACCCAAATGAGGTCTTGAAAAGTTGGACATGGTTGAAATGCCTGAATCACAACAACAAAGTTTGAGTCAAAAAGAAGAGGGAAACTAAATGATATCTGAAATGAAAAAAAGGAAAATTCATAACTTATTAAATATGAAATAAAAGAAATGATTGGGAAATATTTTTGACCAACTATATGCCAAAAAAATTATAAGTGAAATGGATGAACATTTAAATATAAAATGCTCGGATTATCAGAATGTGAAATAGAATATCTGTATATGAACCCAATAGAAAAAAGCCATAAATGAATTTGCAAAGGTAAAAACTCAGGACCATGTAAAGTATAAGTGAATTAAATCAATCACTTAAAGAACAATTAATTTCAACATTACATAAACTGGTTTTTGTTTTGATTTGACTTTTTGCAAAAGAGGAACACAAAGTTTCTTTCCAAACTCTTTCTATAATGAAAATGTAGTCATTTAAAAAGATTCCACACTAAATATATTGTAAAGAAGCATCAGAACCAAAAGGAATAACCATGAGAAAGAAAAAAAGAAAATGGTATGCTTGGATCTGCAGTCAAATTCCATAGTTCTTTCTCCGGATGTGGAGAGCATTTTCCATCTTCAGTCTTTTGGAATTGCCTTAGATCACTGCATTGCTGAGAGGAGTTAAGTCTATCAACATTGGTCATAAAACAATGTTGCTGTTACTGTGTGCAATGTTCTACTGGTTCTGCTCACTTCACTTAGCATGAGTTCATGGAAATCTCTCCAAGTTTTTTTCTGAAATCTGCCCACTCATCATTTCATATAACACAATAGTATTCCATTCTATTCATATACCACAACTTATTCAACCATTCCCCAATTGATGGGCTTGTCCTAAGTTTCCAGTTCTTGGCCACCCCAAAAAGAGCTGCTATAAACACTTTTGTACATGTGGGTCTATTTCTTACTTTTGTGATCTCTTTGGGATATAGACCTAGAAGCTATATTGCTGGGTCAAAGGGCATGTATATTTTTATTGCCCTTTGGGCATTGTTCCAAATTGCTCTCCAGAATAGTTGGATTAGCTCATAGCTCCATCAAAAATGAATTAGTGTTCCAACTTTTCCACATCTTCTCTAACATTTATCATTTTCTTATTTTGTCATGTAAGCCAATCTGATAGGTGTGATGTGTCACCTCAGAGTGGTTTTAATTTGTATTTCTCTAATCAATAAAGATTTACAGCATTTTTTTATATGACTATAGATAGCTTCAATTTCTTCACCTGAAAACTGCCTATTTATATCCTTTGACCAATTATCAGCTGAGGAATAACTTGTCGCTAATACAGTCTTGATTCCTCAACCAGGGATAGACTAATCACAAAAAGCAAACTCAAAACCAATATCCCTAATGCTCATTGTCCCCAAATATTAAATCATAAATGTAGCAAAGACAGTACAAAAGATTTTAACTATTTTACACAATAACTAGTTTGGAATAACAAATACAATAATTATAAAATATATAATTATACCAATAGATGCTGAAACAGCTTTTGACAAAATATAGCACTTCTTTCTATTAAAAACACAAGAAACATAGGAATAAATGGACCTTTTCTTAATGTGGTAAATAGCATCTCTCTAAAATCAAGACTCAGGATTAAATTTAATGGGAAAAATTATTGGTGTCCTTTCTAATGAGAGTGGGGTAAAAAGTAAGATGGGTATGAATCATCACTACTAATATTTGATAATACCAATATGACAAGAAAACAATTGAAGGAAAATGTGTAGTCAGAGAGGAAATAAAACTTGTAGATTCTTGCAGATCATATAATTGTCTTCAAAGTAGAAAGATATAAAAGAAATACATGTATAACATCAACATTTCACTATAATAAAAGGAAGATATATAAATTCCACTTAAAATATAGGATAGATAAAATATTTGGGAGCTTTTCTACCAAGAAAAGCATAGGACTTATGTGAATATAATTATAAAACACTCTTTAGAGGAATAAAGATAAATGTAAATAATTCAAGAAATGTTAATTTCTCATAAGCAAACCATGTAAGCAGTCATATTGATTTTACTTATTCAGTGTCCTACTAATGAAGTAACTAAACCATTATTTTATCCAGATAGAAAAAAACAATAATGAAATTCTTCTGGAGGAAAAAAAGTTAAGAATCTCAAAAGAAATAATGAAAAAGAAGGAAAGAAGGGAAAACTAGAAGTACTAGATCCTAAACTACATGACAAAGCAGTAATTCTCAAAAAGATTTGTACTGGTCAGGAAATAGAGAGGTTGATTGGCAGAAAAGATTAGATGCACAACATAAAGAAGAAAATTAAAAAAAAAAAACCAGCACAATTTTCAGTAAACAAAAAGATCCCAGTTAGAAGGGTAAGTATTTATGCTTAGACAAAAATTACTGAGGAAAACTGACAAGAAATCTAGCATGAGTTAGGTAAAGACCAAGAACTCATAGCATATATCAACATAAACTTTAAATGGAAATATATTTTTATATATGTATGTGTTTGTGTATATATGTAAAGCTGTTATTTTCCTCAGTATTTTTTTTGGTTCTCCTTTAGTAAGCTGCTAACTTATTTTTTATGATCTTCTATTGCCTGAGCCCAATTTGTTCCCTTTGGAGGCTCTGGAGGCAGAGGCTTTAACTTCCTCTGACAGTATGCCTTGTTCTTCCTCATCCAAAAGGATGGGGGGAGATGCCTGTTCCCCAAGAAAGTAACCTTCTATGGTCTTATTTTTTTTCCCTTTTCTGGGCATTTTCCCAGCCAGTTACTTGACTTCTGAGTTTCCTCTCCACAACCACCTTGCCTCCAGTTTGGCCAAGCCAGCACTGGGGGCTAAGATTTAGATGAGCTGCTCCAAAGCCTCAGGGGCTTTAGGCAGGGACAAAGCCACTATTCAGTGTGAGTTTAAGATCAACTGCTCAGGAGGGGGCAGGGCTGACACACAGGAATCAGTTCCCTCAGGGAGCTTATGATGAGACCTTCAACAATAGATGTGGGCTACTGCCTGCTTTGGGAACTCTGTCTGCTGCTGCCTCCTGAGGAGGGAGTTATGGGGACACCCTGCTCCCCTCTTAGCCAGCCTAAAGGAACCTCTCATTGACCTTTGGTGCCTGTGGGTTGAGGGATTTGTTGCTGCCAATAGACATTCTGTCCCTGAAACCTGCTCGGATCTTCTCCTTTTGGTGCTGTGTGGCCAAGGCAGGACTGGGCTCTGCTCTGCATCTGGTGTGCGACAGACCTTTCCCATTGGTCTTTTAGGTCTCTCTGGGATAGAAATCTCCTCCACTCCATTATTCTGTGGCTTCTGCTGCTCTAGAATTTGTTGAGAGTTCTTCTTTACAGGTATTTTATGGGCTGTGGGGTAAGAGCTAGCATATGTGAGTCTTTCTACTCTACCATCTTGGCTCCCTCATGTGTATATATGTATATATACATACATACATGCACACATATACACATACATGTATGTAATATAAAAGGTCACATCATATGAGGAACAAGATAGAAAATACTTTTGGTAACTATAAGTAACAGAACAATTCATGACTAAACTAGAAATAGAGAGGATCCTGGAAGATCAAATGGATACTTTTGATTTCACAAATTAAAATGATTTTTTAGAAGATAAAACCAAATGCAGTTCAAATTAGAAGGGAAATAGTTTACTGGAGGAATATCTTTGCATCAAGATTCTCTGATAAATGTCTCATTTCTGATATATATGTACAAGTTACATATATATTCAAATTTATAAGAAATGGATTCAAATTTATAAGAACAAGAGTCATATCCCAGTTGATAAATGTTCAAGGAATATGTTTTCAAAAGAAGTAATTAAAGGTACAAAAAAGCAGCTAAAAATTCTCCAAATCACCAATACTTAGAGAAATGCAAATTGAAACAACCTTAAGTTTCTATTTTCCATCCACCAGATGGGCCAAGATTATAAAAAGGGAAAATTGTAAATCTTAGAATGTCTGGGTGTGGGGTGGGGCAGGAAGGCACACTGTTGGAGGTCTGCTTATTCTGGATATCAATTTGAGACAATACCACCAAAATAACTAAATTGTATATATACTTTTATCCAGTGATACAACCACTAAGCCAATACAACAAAGAGATAAGATAAAAAGGAAAGACTCATCTGTACATAAATATTTATAGTGACTCTATCCTACCCAAAATAACTGGAAGCTAAGGGTGTGCCCATTAATCAGGGAAAGGTTGGACAAAATATGGTTTATGATTGTAATGTAATACTACCATGCCATATGTAGTTAAAAAAAAGTATTTCAAAATTGGAAATATCTTTATCAACTGAAGAATAGCAATTTACATAATAGCAATATAAAGATAAGCAACTTTGAAAGACTTAAGAAATCTGCTCAATCCAATGACCAACTGGGATTTCATAGGACCTAAGATGGAATATGCTACCAACCTACCAAAAGAGATGTGATTAGACTCAGAACACAGTATAAGACACATATCTTATGATCCAATACCTTGTCTTGTGTCATTATGCATATTTGTAATGAAGGTTTCGTTTTTTTCTTTTTTTCTCAATGGACAGGAGGGGCAAGCGAGAAGGAAAAAGGATGCTTGAAAGGAGAGAAAGAAAAGAGATTGAAACAAGAACAAAACAGAAGAATTCTAAGACAATGAGAACTGGTTTGAAAGTAAAATGCTAAATTTATTATTATTTTTTTAAGTAAGCTGTATGTAGTAGAAATTCACAGTTTGATGTGCAATCCTCAATCCCTTCCCTTCTGTTCTACTATGTTTTTGGAAGTACTTACTTTAGGTGATACTTGTTAAATTTAGAATACAAGAATGAAAAAAAAATAACAAAAAATTCAACTGTCTCTATACTTCATGGTACTTCTCAATAAATCCCTGACATATTTTATAATATTAACATTAGCTAGAAGCATTTTGGTGAGGAATTCAATGGGTATATATGCTCAAACATAAGGGAAAGAGAAAAATAATTATTTATTAAGAATCTATCGTGTGCCAGGTGCTGTGCTAAGTATTTCACAGATATTATCTCATTTTATCCTTGCAACAACTCTGAGAGGTAAGTACTATTATTATGCCAATTCTAAAATTGCAGAAATTGAAATAAACAGAAGTCAAGTGCTGTCCCATTGGTTTAAAGTTGAATTTGAACTCAAACCTTCCTGACTAAGCCCAAAACTTTTTTCCACCTTCTACCCTTAAGAAATCATAAAATATTAGAATTGGAAGGGACCTTAGACATTATTTAGTCCAACAGTTTTCAAATATATTTTGTTCAAGACATATAATTATTTTTGATGAAGAATTAGGGCTCACTATGGCAGAGTTAGGACATTTGTACAGCCTCATATAATTACAAGTATTAATTCCACACAATGTGGACACACCTAGTAAAACAAACCCTTTGAAAAATCTAACTGATGATTTGCCTGGGACCAAGAGAAGTCAAGTTATTTTCCTAGTGTCACACAGTTTGTGGAAGAAACAGGACTGAGAGCCAGGATTTCTAATTCTTTTTTTCACTATATTATCATGTATCACCCTAGAAACTCCAAAAACTTATGCTACAATTGTGCTTTAAGAAAACCTGATATTCATAAAACTGAGTTTACAAAACTGAAAAACTAGTTCTTCTTCTCAGTTACTATGACATGCCTTTTAGATCAAGTAGATAGATTTTTATCTGTCTAGACCTTAATTTTAATTTTGACTGTCTTACTTTAAGTATTTAAACTGGGAAACTGGGCAAATATGAACTAGGACATAAAATGATTGGGTGAGTAGTAATTTGCACACAGATTTGGCTATCAATGAATTGTTGCCAAACTAGGAAACCATAATAATTTGAATTTTGCCAGGATTGATTCTGAACTGGACCAGACTAGCTTTGAGGGTAACTCGATATTTACTATATGACATGCAATATGCCAAATGTTTATAGCGAAAATTCTGCCAAGAGCCCTAAAAGTATGAATGTTTTGCTTCTGACTTACTTGTTGAGGGGAATTTTACCACTAGATTTTTTTTTTAATTAAGAATTATTTAATATCTATTCCAATAACCAAATTTCAGATAAACAAGGCAAGGAATAAATGGGAAACACTGGGAGAGAGGATCAAAATTTCAATGATCTTGGATAATGTGAATTATATATTTAGTAACAAAAAGAAAATCATCATCTGGGATGAATACAGATTAGTACATTTGAAGGGAAAAAGTGTATTCTTTTTTGCTTGCGGTTGTTGTTATTGACTCATTTTCAGTCATACTCAACACTTTGTGACCCTCCATTTGATGTTTTCTTGGCGCAAAGATAGCGGAGTGATTTGTCATTTCCTCTTGATTTTACAGATCATTTTACAGAGGGATAAACTGAAGGAATCACGATTTAGTGACCTGCCCAAGGTCTTACAGCCAATAAGTGCCTGAGGCTGTATTTGAACTCATGTCTTCCTGACTCCAGACTGGATACTTTATCTACATCTATAGATACCACCTAGCTGCCCACGTATTAGTTCAAATGAAGATGGAAAAATATTTTTTATATGCATATATCATAGAAAGTTTTAGGGAAGTCAGCTTGGTATGATTAGAGTAAAATAGAAAAAAACTTGAAACAATAAGCTAGGTGTCAGGATATCTGGATTGTGCATTATGTGACTTTGCTTCTCTGAACCTCATTTCTACTCTCTGTAAAAGGGTTTTGGCATTAGATGATGGCTGAGTTATAAATTAAGGTCTCCCAATTCTAAGATTCCTGACATTAAGAGATGTCTAATGAACATTAACCAGTGTGACTGAGAAATAAACTCATGTGTTCAGAGTTAAGAGCAACTGACTTAAAGAACTTTTGAAATGTGGTCTTTGGCAAGTTGGAATAGACTACAGCAAAGTTTTCTAAAGATTTTTTTCACCTGCTAAACAAATATGATAGTAACAGGGGATGAAAAGGCTTTTCCCCACTTTGTTTATCATGATTTCTCCCTTATGTTTATTTCTCCTTCAACTCTCACTCTTGAATGTCTATATCCTTTCTTTAAATATAAAATTCATCTCCCATAAGAGGAGCTTTCCTGAGCATCCTAGTCTGAGACATAAAGCAGAGATTATGTAGTGAAGAGGTGGATTGGGCCTTTGAGTTTGGCTGAAACATAAAAGAAAGAGAAATAATTATCAATAACCAACGATTTGGGGAGATCCAGCGAACCTCCCATTCTGGTTTTTTTTCTAAAGTTCTCCTTTCAAAAGTTCAGACTCTGGAGGACCTTGCTGATAATGACATTGAATTAACTTTCTTAACAATCTTGATCAGACTCCACCCTGGTGGAGAAGTATTGTGCTCTACTCAGGTTTGGGTGTGTATAAATTCTTTAAATAAATTGCCTAGGGCTTGGAGTGGTCTGAGTGCATGATGTCATGCTCAGCCTCTCATTGTAATATTCATTTTCTCATTAATTGTTAACTAATAAGAGTTGATTGCCAAGGGCCCATCCTACCATGATCCTGGCTATCATGATTGTCTTTGGCATTTGAGAGCATCACTGACCTTTTATTAAAAATTCTGACATTGTTAATAAAACGACTAATTACCCAGAAATTATGTCTCTTCAGCTTTTTAAATATCACAAAGGGTTGTGGTTAGATGAATGATGTAATCAGTGCTGTCACTGAGGGAATTAGTGAAAGCAATTGGAAAATGTGGGTGAACCAGCAGAAAGGAATTACTTTCTGTTCTAGGGTAGCAAGTTTATGGACATGACTGTGAAAGAGAGGCCTAGAAAGAGAGGATGTGACTCTAAATCCTTTTTAAGGCAAATCAGAACCCATCTTACATTTGTCTGAGACAATCTTGCAGTTGGGATGGTAGCTAGCTTTTTTACAAAACCAACAAAAACCGAAAGGGACAATGTCTTACTATGCAGAGGGTGCATATTTGGAATGGGGAAGTCCAGAGTATTAGGATTGGGACTAATTCAGGCCTCTATCTTGTTAATTCTGGTTGGATATCGGGATAAAAAGAAGCACTTGTTGGTTATTTTACAACTAACAGAAAATTTATTTAACTTTAGCATAGACAAGATATTCAACAAGGATACTACAATCCTTAGCTTGGGTAGACATAGCCCTACTTGTCTCCATGTGGAAACATTGTCTGGTTAGCAGGGAAGGGTAGAGTGACTCATAAAGTATTAGGAAATCTGTCAAGTCTGAAATGACGACTCCATATGGCAGGACCTTTGTATGCTCTTGGGTAATCAGATATGCATGAGGAAGCTTTGTCAAGGGATGCATGTGACTTCCTGGTCCAATCAAATACTAGAGACTCAGCTCTGTCTCCTTGAAGGGGTGCAAACATGTAGCACAAATTGTGATTGGAGAAACTCTGGTAGATAGTAATACTATTACATCTCATCTCATGGTGGTAAAATCCTAAGAAACTTCTAGAGAAGTTCTCAAAGTATACTTAGGTATCCCTGAGACTCTTTCAGGAGGTCCTCAAGGGCAAAAATATTTTCATAATAATGTTATAATTTTAAAATTTCTAGTATGGTTAATATCATTTAGATGTAACCCATATAAGCAAAAGTTCTTTTTGAAGAAAAATCTTCAATAATTTTCAAGAGAGTAAATGGTCCTGCAACCAAAAAGTTTGATAACCACTGTCCTAGAGGACCTATGATCATTTAGATGCTTTTAGGGCAATCCTCCTGGGATAGGGAAAGAATATAAAACATGTTATTTAAAAAGCAAAAGGAAAACAGACACTTTGTAACAATAAATAAAAATGTCATGGCCCTTCCACAAAGAAAAAGAAAAAAAATTGGAAGAGTATAAAAATCTGGAAACCTAGGGTTTTCCCTTCTCCTTCAGAAGGATTAAGTTTTAGAGCTCAATGATCTTGTCAATATGTGGTAATTCTCTGCAATTCACAGTGGATCTCCTCATATAAGATAGTTATGATAAGCCAAGGCACAGCCAGGAGTATCAGGAACACAGCTGATATGGTGGCATCACCAGCACAAACACAGACACAGATGCTTATCCTGATGTAAGGTGGTAATGATGAGCTGGAGCAGCAACCGGAGCATCTTGAAGGGAGCTTCTTGTAGCTGAATCAGCACCAGGTAGCCTTAATGCATATCCTGGTTAAATATCTTTCTCTTGCTGTGGTGGAGAAGTTTTCATTTATTACTCATTGAGTGACCTATGTATGTTTCATTTTGATCCAATATCAAACTTCAGCTGCCAGATGACTGGCTTAAGGCAGTTGCAAGCCAGAACACTCCCCTACGAAAATTTGAGCTCCTTGACATACTATTTTTACCTTTCCTTGTATCTCCAGCACTTAGCACAGGGTCTGGCACATAGTAAGTGCTTCATAAATGGTTTTCGATTGGTTGATTGATATAAATTATGAGTCTGATGATCCCTAGATAGTTTAGATATTTTGTAGTAATTTTGAATATAATTTAATTTTAAAAAATTTTTTCTCTAAGGTTCTCTAAATAAGCCATCAAGTCATCAGGAAATGTGATAATTTTTCCCTTCTTTTGCTTATGACTCTATTTCTTTTCTCTTACAATATAGTTAACATTTCTACATCACGTAACAGGGTATCAGTGAACATATTTGCTTCACCCTGATGTCATTGGAACGACTTTCTATGTTCTTCCTTATAATTCATGCTATAGGCAGATAATGGAGATTTACATTGAACAGTTTTGCATTTGTTTGTGATTTCTTGATGTTATAGTTCATAATCAGATTTTGGAAAGATGTCATTCAAAGCTGAAAAATTTGACTTATGAGTCACATTCAGTAATCAGGAAACGTGTAGCATAATTTAATTTTCTATCATTCTATTCAGATTTTAAACTTAGTTTTTATTTATCTTTCTGTTGGATATGTCTTAGTGTGAAAGGGACATACTGAGATCAAGCTTGATAGCAGTTGGATAGTTTGATAGTTCAGTTTCAATGTTGGAACAGTTAATAAAATGATAATTACTTAGCTGTTATATAGCAATATATTAAAAAAGGATACAATAGCACTTACATTCTTTAGAAGAAGGTTCTTTTCATCTGCATGTGTGAAAATGTCTGATTAACAGATGTGATATGGTGACTCATGTAGTCTTGGGAAACCCAATAAATATGAACCCGCTGTGATGAACTCATCGGAGAACATACACAAGATGTGAACAGTATGCGTAAGCATAGATGGGTTGCTATCCATAATACTAGAAAGAATACTTACAATGGAGAAATTATAAATCCATTGGATCGTCAAGGTGCATAAATTCTTGTTCAATGCTTTTGTTTGTGTTCAATTTGTTAAGGCAGATTTTTAATAGGCTCTCAATTGAGAATTTATAAAACTATCCTTAAGGGAAAACCATTTTAATATAAAATATTCTAAACAGAAAACTTAAATTCCTTGTACCATAATATGTCATTTTAAAATGGAGTCATTCAAAAAAAAAAATCAGCCTGTGTATTCAGAATTTGTCTAGGATGAAAGTGACTAGGGATTCCTTCAGAACTTCTGACATTCATTTCCTCAATCTCTATGAGAGAGAGAATGAGGAGAGATCTACCAAGTGTGGGTGAGCCTTTTGTGTCTTTACATGATCAAGAAATTACATCAATAATCTAGAAACTGCCAGGAAGCTACATCATGGAAAGTACAGCTTTGATACCTTTTAGGAGAATTGAGCCTAATCCAAATTTCAGTTGGAGAATGGAAAAACTGTAGTAGATATCAATCCTACCACATACTATCCCATGATGAAAAAGTGCTAGGGAAATTCTAGAGAATTTTTCTTTTGTTATTTAAATGTTTTAGGTTTTTTACTGGACAAGCTTCCTGGAATAGATAACACTAAAGAAAAAAGGAAGAAGAAAAAAAATGATAGCTTCCCATGACACACCATTCAAAAGTCATAGAGAAAAAAGAAAGAAAAATGTGAAAAACAAAGCCCAGAATACTAGTCTTTTCTTCTCTCCTTCAGCACTAATATTCCAGTGATCTAATCTATGGCTGATACATTTCTTCGCAGTTCACAATGGATCTCTTCATGTAAGGTGATAACAGTGAACCAGAGCAGAACCAGGGATATAAGGGCTATAAGCACAGATGATGACACTTCAGAAACAGTGAAGAATTCTTATCATATGTCATGGTCATCTGGGGTTAAGAGATCATAAGTCTGTTGTCCTAGGACCCAAGCAGGTACAGGCTTTTGTTACACTATAACCAATACTGATTTCTCCTATCTGGTAGCCACATTAGGGTAAGGATAACAAATCTTTTGAGATTTAGAAGTCTGTTTAGAGTTCTCTGTGGAGGGGTTGCCATCTTCTTTCACAAGTATTAGTAAGGGATCTTCTTCATCTTCATCCACAGATTCAGAAATATCTGCAACTTAACTGAAGGATTCCTGTTTCCCAAATAAATAGATACCATACTTATATAGTTATAATTTTACCTCTTCTATGCAATTAAGGGGGAAAAAGACTCATCCCAACAATACTATTCTGGAAAGAATTTGAACCAACTCAGAAAGAAAGAAAGACAGTCAATTGAAGGGGACCTAAGGACTTCTGCTAAAATCTTTTGCAAACAGATCTCAATACAATTTAGAACAGCTTCTTACGTTTTGTAACTTCTCCAATAAGTAGCTTGCAAGATGAAAATCAGATCATTTGGGCTTCTGATCTTATTAATAGCCAAACTGTATGAAGAACATAAAGTTAGGCCCAATAGTTCAGTTGAAACTTCAAAGAATTTCAGTTCTTAAATATTCCTTGATGTTTCTATCCTTATCTAAACCCTGTACCTGATATAAATATAGCCACCAACAGGTTGAAGAATATTTTTTTTAAAAATCTGAGCATGATTTGTAAAAAAAAATGAGTTGTTAAAAAGTCCTTGTGGTTAAAGATTTTCAACTCAAATGACTTTGCTATTAATTTACCTATGACAATTACACCCTGTTGAATTATTGCTATTCAGTTACAGTTCTGCTGTTCCTTAAGAAATGAGATCATTCCATCTTTCTCATGCAATTTTAGCCTCAGTCCTGGCTGCACACTCCAAAAATTCATTAAGATGTTCTTAGGAATTATAAAACCCTTGAACGACTTACAAAAACCTGGTCTAAGCCATATAACAATTACATTGTTATATCATTTGCAGAAGTAACACAAAATATTTTTCAAAATTAAATGTCATTTACATTTAAGTTACTCCCTTAAATAAGCTTCTCTTTTGAGGGCAAGAAACAAGACAGTTCTTAAAATTCAAATAGATAATATGTTATAAAAATGAGTAAGAGTCTCATAATTTATAGCACAATTTCTAATTTCAAGACACACCAATTTAAAAAGTTATTTCTAAGTGGATCATACTTAACCATAATTTGTAATGTTTCTAAATATTTAATTAGATGTTCTAATCAGACTCATTTATTTTTTGGTTATTCTTTGATATACACAACCTTTTTTTGTGAACCAGGAAAAACAGGTAGCTTCTAAGTGCCACATCTATTTTAAAATGTAAAACTGTAGCTTTTTTTCCTTCTGTTTGAAATTTCACTGACACTGCCCTCAAATTTGCCTCTCTGTAACCAGTGAAATGACCTTCCTCTCCTTGCTGTAAAACAATAAATCTGTTGCTCAGTCAGCAAAGAGAGATAAGAAACTTGAGTGTTGTTTTCTCGGTAACTTTTTACCATTCTGTTCTCAATTTCCTTAAAACAAATTCTAAAAACAGTTAATCCCAAAACTCATCAGACTATTTTGGCATTTACTGAAACATTCAAATCACAATTTGGAGATTCACAGTAGAAAACTTAAATTTCTGTTATATATTTAGTCTCAAAGTAGTTTAAAATGCCATAAAGCAAATACATATTCTTATATATATTTCTCTTGTCTGTCTCCCAGACTTTAGCCAGAATTGGGGGGAAAGTTTCCCTGGGAAAAGTTCTTTCGAAAGGTATCTATAGCTACTTTTAGCTCCTATAATTAAAAAAAAAAATCAGCCCTGAAAATAATCACAGAACAAACATAGAAACAAACAAACAAAACACAGAAAGCCATGAGATAGTGGTCATAATGTTTCTTTACTGATGACGTGAGGCTTTAGCTCCTAGCCTCCTGCATATTATTTTTCTTCTTCTGACAAATCACCTCCTATGCTCAGGGGAATCTTTTACAGGTTCAGTTTCACTAAATGCCACTTACAGATACATTGTAACGGTCAGTTTGAAAGATGCAGGTGGACAACCTGGAGTCCGGTCTAGTACCTTTACACCACCTGTCCTTCTGTGTTCATTTTCGAAGGAGACCATGACATCAGAGAAATGATGACATGACTTGCACTTGACTTTGTTTTCAGTGAGGGAGGACTGTGCTGGTCACCAGCCTCACTTCTCTTCCAGAGCCATCTGAATCCAGTGACAGATAGTCATCAAGATGACTGGAGATGGCAGAGGATGCAATGGGAGATCTTGACCTTTTTAGGTTGGTCTTTACAGGCACTCACTTAGAGGGAGGTAATGTCCATTCCACAGAGGGAAGGAGGAAGGAAGGAAGGGAGGGAGGGAGGAAGGAAGGAAGTACATCTAGCCAGTATACCCCAAAGCCCCAAAGGAAGTGGAGAGGGAGACAGAAGGGAGAAGATGAGCTGAGTTACCCAGCTAGCTGGGTCCCTGCTCAGGCAGCTCAGTCTACTCACAGTCTGTGTTGGTCTTTCATGCCATTAGGGAAATGATGACATGACTTGCACTTGACTTTATTTTGAGTGAGGGAGGACTGCACAAGGTCACAAACCTCACTTTTTCCTCCTGAGCCATCTGAGTCCAGTGACAAATATTTCTGTAGACCACCAAAATATCCTTTAAGGATGTCTGTTTTGTTTCCCAAAGAAGTCTGATCCTCTCTCTCTAACCTTGCATATGGATTCAAGCAACAAACATTTGTTAGTCACAGGAGGGAAGAAGGGGGTTGTTGCTAGACTGTCATTCTCAATTTTCAACAAATTGTGTTGATCTCACCACTTGGTGCTTCCAAACCTATAAACAATTGCAATATTTTCCTCACTTTTGTTCTTTGCTCTATACTTCTAAAAAGAAGCTACACCTTGTTCTCTGGGTCGTTGGCCTAACTGAGGTAGTATTCGCTCAACTTTGTCAGTAGGTTCATGTCCTGATAATGAACTGATAAAACTTGGTATTCTGTGTCTCAATTTACTTTCATTAAATTTGACTGAGACAATATTTTGCATTAATATTTCTTCATTGTCTGTAGTACCCTTTGGCATTATGTAGTTTCCCTACTTATCACTTCTAATTAGGTCTATTTTTCCTTTTGCTTTGTCTGAGATCATGATTGCTGCCTCTGTTTTGTTTTTTTTTATTTTTGTTTCACATGAAGCACAATAGATCCTGTTCCTTACTCTATGTATGTCTGTGTTTCAAGTGTGTTTGTTATTAACAGCATATTTTCAAATTCTAGCTTTTAATCCATTTTGCTATTTGCTTCCATTTTATGGATACATTTATTCCACTTACATTCACAGTTACGATTGCTAACTGTGTATTTCCTTCCATCTTATTTCAACCTGTTTATCCTTCTCTGTTTTTCTCCTTTCACCTTTTCATAATGTTAATTAGCTCTCCCCCAGCATTAATAGACCTCAAGTACCTTTGGTTAACTTCTATTGAGGCACTAGGTCAGAAGGTTCTGCTCTCCAGCTCTAAAAAGTGTATAAATACTCCGAGGTAAAGTTTTGCTTTGGAATTTAGTTTTTGAAAGAAGGTTTGTGTGCCAGATGAAATTCTGGAAGCTGCTAAGGAACACCCCACCCCCCAGCTATGAAAAATCAGATGTTGGCGCTTCATTCTTTGATAACTATGTATGTATGTAATAGTAAGACAGTTGGATCTGTCTGTTGATGTGTGATGTATGTGTGGCTTACAGTTAGACAGTTGTAAGTCATGTCTGTTGGTTGATCTTTGTTTTTCTCTTTGTATTTTCTCTGAAGTTCAGGGTACTGACTTTTTCCCCTGAACTAAGTGAATGATACATGTGCTTGATTAAAGTGGTTGGTGACCCCTCAAAAGTTGCTTTCCTTTTAGAAAAGCAGATCAAACAACCTGTACAGCCAATCCTCCTATGTGTGTCAGGGTCCTTGCTGTTACACCTTTCACTCTTCAAAAGTGTTTTGACTTCAACCACATGCTGTTGAACAGAGCTGTAGAAATGCACAAAACCATGCAGACAAGGTCTATTACAGACTCATGTAGTAATCTCAACTAGGCCCTCATTTAGCAAGCCAGTCCTTTTATACATCCTAATTGATTCATTATCCCACTTACCACAGAGGATTTTCCAAAACTTTTCATCCCTCCTCATAGCTTCTTCTTTACTTAGCCTCCCAGCTGAGAATCTTTTAACTTTGTTCACTGAAAAAATGGACACCATTAGCCTCATCTTCCCTCCTCACTTTGTATTCCTTAAACATCTTCTGCTGCATTATTCTCCTTAAGCTCTGTCTCACATGAAGAAGTAGTCCTTCTCCTTGGCAAACCCTGTTCTAGAGTATCTTCTCCCACACATGTACTGCCTACAAACATGTGCACATCTTCCTGAAAACATTCTCACTTGATCCAGCTAATCCTGTTTATCATCCTGTCCCTTTCTTCTTCTTTCTTCTTCTTCCTCCTCTTCTCCTTCTTTTCCTTTTCTTTCTTTTTCTTCTCCTTCTCCTTCTTCTTTTCCTTCTCCTACTTTTTCTCCTTCTTCTTCTCCTCCTCCTCTTTCTTATTTCTTATACCCTCACCTGCTACTCCAATGGCTAGATACTATAGTAGATACAACATTAAGCCTGGAGTCAGAATGGCCTAAATTAAAAATTGACATCTAACTTGTGACATTGGGCAAATAACTTAACTTCTATTTGCTTCAATTTTCTAAGCTGTATTATAACAGCACTTGCCTTGCAGGGTTGTCAGGAACATCAGATGAAATACTCCTAATATGCTTAGCACATAGTAGACCCCTAAGAAATGCTTGTTCCCTTCCCCACCACCCTCCCAATATGCTCTTCAGTCCAAGAACAATAACCCCCTTATTGTACATTGGATACTAGACACTCCATCTTCTGACTCCAGGAACATGTCACTTGCTATTCCCCATGCTACTGCCTTCTTTCTACAGTTTACCTCCAATTTGTCTTGCATATGTGTTGTTTGTGGACATTTCTTTGCATATTTTTCTTCAATTAGACTATAAACTTCCTGAGAACAGAAACTGTCATATCTTTATTTTTTTCCTCAACATTGACTCATAGTAGAGTCTTAATAACTTCTAATTGACTGACTGGGTAAAAGGTAACTAAATATTCTAGAAAATAGATGAAATGTTCTGGACTTATGGGCAAAGGGTGGTGGTAGAAGCAATCATTCTTATAATAAAATACATTCTTCAGAGAGAACTCTCTGTTTTCAACTTGGGGGATAAGTACATAAGATTAGAAAAATGCATGAATTACATAGGATCAAAAAGTCTGACATGATTTTGCTCTTGTTTCCATTAGCATCTGTGTTGATGTGTGTGTGCTTGTGTGTGTGTGAAAACTACACTGATGAATTCACAAATCCAAAATACTAAAGCAA
>CM053769.1:82003036-82019215 GCA_028658325.1 Potorous gilbertii | reverse complement strand
TTTGAAACTTGGATTTCATGAAGAATTGGAGAAAATAGATGTGTCAGGAATCAGAGAACAAGGATCTAGAGTAGGCAGAGAGAGTGAATAATGAAGATAGTGAGAGAAATCTTTTTTTAAAAAGGACACAAAAATCAAATTTAAAAAAAAGAAAGACAGCTTAGATAAGAAAACAAAATCCCACAATCTGTTGCTTTCCTGAAACATTTTAAGTGCCAAAATGCACAAATAAAACTGAGGATATGGAAAAAAATTTACTCTGCATCAAGTGAATTCAAAAGAGCAGGAGTTGTAGTCTGATAAAGAAAAAATAAACATTTTTTTAAAATGAGAGAAAAACAAGGAAACTATTATGCTGAAAGGAACCATAACCGAATCGTTATGAACAATAAACTTATATACACTAAATGATTTAATGTTCACATTCATAATGGAAAGATTATCTGAGCTACCAAAAATGACCATAAGACAATAGTGAGAAGAGACCTCGGTATTCTTGTCTGTTTTGGATTTCTAAGAAAAAGATAAACAAAAGGGAAAATATATAACTGAACAATTTGCTGGAAAAAGATTTATGGTGTCTTTTTAATGGAACAGCCAAAGAATAGATACGTTTCTCAGCTTTACATGGAACTTTAAGAAAACTGATCATGTATTAGGGAACAGAGATACTGCAAACAGATATAAAACAGTAAAAAGGAGTTAGTAGTAGACTACAATGCAATAAAAACAGTCAGTAGTTCAGGAACTCCAAACAAAAGATAAAGACCCAAATGGAGACTTAAGAATGAAATCTTACATAATGAGTGGGTGAAAGAACAAATCAGAGAAAAAAATGAATAATTGTAAAAGAAAATAATAATAATGAAACAACATACTAAAACTTTTAGGTTTCATCTAAAGCAGTTCTCAGGGGAAAAATCAAATTAATTTCCTGTATCAGTAAACACCCCAACATAAACAGGGAGGTCTGCTATCACAGGTTCCTAAACCTGCATTCATAAAAGGAAAGGCAACTTTTGAGGGGTTAACAATCACCTTAATCAAGCACATACATCATTTACCTAGTTCAGGGGAGTCAGCACTCTGAACTTCAGAGAAAATACAGAGAAAGCAAAGATCAACAGATATGGATTCCTCTGTCTGACCATAATCAATACATATATCACAAATCCATATACAGGTCCAACTTTCTGACCATAGTTACCCAAGAGGAAAGCACTGATTTTCAAAGCCAAGGGAGGAGGAGGGCACGCTACTTAGTAGCTTCCCAGTCTAACCCTAACCTCTACCAAAAATTAAGCTCCAAAGTAAAACCTCACCCTTAGAGTATTTATATCTTTTTTAGAGCAAGAGAGCATCCCAACCCTTGAGAAGCAGTGCCTCATTAAGAAAAGGTATGGACTTTCTTGCCTTATCTTCCCTAATCAAACTCCCTTTAATGGGCAGACCCATTAATGGGTGGGGAAGATCTTTATTCACATTAACAATGCAAATACATATATTGTTTCTATTTAAAGAAACAATATATGTATTAAAGTTAAAGTTTCTGTATTTAATCTTAGTAAAGACTCTTGGTTGATAAAGGCAAGATTCAATCAGAGACACTTGATTATACTAAACAAAAACAATAAAAGATTCTTCTCTGCTTGCCCTTATAATTCCTTTGGGTAGAGAGCACCTTATGTGGACAGAGAGAGAGAGAGAGAGAGAGAAAGAGGGAGAGATGGAAGGAAGGAGCTGTGTTGTTCCAGTGGTTCTGGAGGAGAAAGTGAGGCTGGTGATTTTGTACACTTACTTAAATCCATTTCACTCACATGTCATTGTAGCACCTCCCTAACATCATTGTCCTCTTATAGAATGAAGGACAAACAACAACCTTTGTGAGGAGTAGTAGGAGCAGCACCCAGCACCATTAGGGTCCCAACTGGAAATAGTCAGTTGGGAAACACAGCTTTCTTCCTCCTTCCTTGTTCCCTTCTCTTCTCCTCCGCTTGCCTCCCCTTACCTCACTGGATGGTCAACAATATGTTCCAGACCAAGCTCCACTTGGTTTTTGTTTGGACCCTGTTTGGCTCAGAATGAATGAAAATAGCAACTGTTTCTGTTTTGACCAGAAATCCTGAGGGTTTTTCCCTCCCAGACTGATTTAAATATATATTTAAAATTTTTGAGTAGATAAAGAGGCCATTCTTTGCCTTAATTCTTATTAAGCCTTACTTACTGAATGAGCATGACCTCAGTCAAACTGAGACCTGTTAAAGACCTTAGCTTGAAAAGGTCAAGATCTCCCACTGTATCCAGGTCATCTCCAGTCTTCCTGATCTATATCTTGCCACTGGAGTCAGATGACTCCAGAGGAGAAAGAAGAGGCTGGTGATTTTGCACAGCCCTCTCTCACTTAAATCTAATTCACTTGCATGTCATGGCATCAACTCTTTGACATCATGATCCTCTTTGAGAATGAAGGGCAAACAGTTGCAACAACAAACTTATTTGATTTATAATTTTGTAAATGATAACTTTCAAAACACTAAAAACAATCACACGCCAAGGTGCTAGGGAATCACAATGACCTGTAGCCAATCATTCTCACCTCCTAAAGGGATCACCTAACCTGGTTAAATTTTCATACTTCGACTGTATCTTATTATCTCATCCTTTTTTTGTGACAAATTGAGTGAAGACTCAATTCCTTACATTTAAAAAATGAATCAAATTCAAAATATTCAATAAATAATCATCAATTTTCCTCCTTAGAAAAGAGATAAAGAAATGAATCTGCCTCTTTTTTAGGGTTAAGGGGGAACTCCAGGTGCTAAATGCTACATATGCCATCCTTCACACTCTATGTGCCAGTTGGTTTCTGCTTGACTGCTGTTTAGTTGTTGTTGCTGCTTTGCTATTATCATAAAAGAAGGTTCATTGGGGAAACCTGAAGCAGGTACATCTAGAAACGACGGTGAGGTAGAAAGGGAACACCTGAATAAAACTTTTAAAAATTATATAACATTGAACAAACCTTTAATAAACACAAGGAAAATAGTTTCTCACAAAGCTTAACATCCAATGAAAAGATTTAGCACAACACAAGGTAAAATGCAAGGAGGATAAAGGAAAGATCCAGAAAGTATTAAGAATTTTTGAAGAAAGATAATAAAGATAAAATGACCACAAACTATTAACAACAATATGAAAGGTTATTCCAAATTAATAATAATTAAAATGCAAATCAAAATAACTGACATTTTACCTCACACCATCAAATTGGCAAAGATGAGAATGGTCACCATTACAGGGGTTATGGAAAGATAGATACATTTAATGCATTATGTGGAGCTATAAGTGGTCCAAAAAATTCTGAAAAACAATTGAAAATTGAGCTAAGAAAGTTATGAAAATTTCATACTTTATCATGCAGGCTTAACTCCTAGATGCTGTAAGGAGGTTAAAAAAAAATCTTAATAGGCACAAAAGTAGGCAATATTTTCTTTTTATATTAGAAGAATAAACAAATGATGTCCATTGACTGGGATATGGTTAAACAAAGTGTGATCTATGGATGTCATACAATATTTTCACTATAAGATATTATAAATACAAAGAATATGGAAAAGTGGAAGTAAACAGAACTAGAAAAATAAAACACATGATAATTATCTAAAAGACAAAGTGTTAAGGAGTTTTTCTTCAATGAAACACCAAAGTGTGAAGTTACTTAAACATCTTGAGTGAATTAAAAACTCTTGATTAATAAATGAAAGCTTCTGACACTATATAGCAAACATTTAGTGTTTTGACAAGAGTATGAGTTATGACCCTTGTGCCTTTTATATAAAAGAGCAATTCTGACAATTCAAAAGAGAGCCAGAGAAAGAGAAAGAACTCACCTCTGGCGTTTTCCATTCATATTTTCCCCTTCACCTTTTGAAGAATACAGCAGGCAGAGTTGGGGAAGAGGATTTTCCTCTTTTCTTATTCCTCTGCCACCATATAGTATTAACTTACTACACATAACAGAAGTCACTGTATCCACTAGAAGTCATGCTTAGGTAGTTGCAAAGCAAGATGCCATTACTGAGAGGCGAAGTGGTCATCAAACACAAAGGACAGAGTAGAGAGAGCCACAAAAAGGTCTAGGACAGAGATCTGGGAGATATCCGTGGTTAAGGTGTGGAATGAAGAGAATGATTCAGTAAAGGAGGTACACTCTTACCAATTCCCTCTCACTCCAAACCTACACTTTTTTTTAGCTGATGACCTCAACTTTTAAGAATATTGAAGGCAGAGGACTTCTGGGAGCCAAGAAGGAAGAGCAAGCAGGAAGTTGCCTGAACTCTCCTGTATTCACCAATTAGAAAATGGCACCTCATAGTGAATTCTGAAACAGCAGAACCAACAAAAGGGTGGGTGAAATAATTTTTCTATCTCAACAACTTGAATGTGTTTCAAGAAAGGTCTATCTCACTAAGGTAAAAAGAGAGAGCACTCCAGGTCAGGAAGTGTCCCAACAGCCAGCAGCAGGCCTTGCATCAGAAAAACCAGCAGGTGACCCTGAGCCCCAGAGCATGTCAGTCACCAAGGCCCCAGTGCCCCACTGCAGAAAGAGGCAAACAGGTAGTCCCTCATGCCATTACCTGCAGCCCCAAAAAGAACTCCTGGAAAGTTCAATAAGAAGTTTTAAAAATAAAAAAAGAGAAATAGAAGAAAAATGGAAAAAGAAATGACAGGGATGCAAGAGAATCATGAAATTAACGTGGACAAGTAACAAGAAGACAGAGACAAGATGATGGAATAGAGGTAACATCTCAGGTGAACTCTTCCAATGGTTCCCTCCAAACAAGTTCAGAATAAATTTGAGTGGTAGCACCAATGAAAGGTCAAGGCTAGAAATTTTTCCAGCCTAAGACAACTTAGGATGTGTGTAGGAGAGGTCTATGACACTAGGGTGGGAACCAGGATGGAGCACACATTGTGGCAGCATTAGTTTCAGAACCTGAAGGTGGCCAGTAGAGTGCCATCAATAGCAACTTTGGGAGTCAGAAATGGCAAGATGGCAGACAACAAGGATGTCAGAAAGAGACCAGGCTTGAACTGGGTGCAGCTAGTGCTAATTTTCACCTCTATTGCCTATATACATTTCTGCATCATACTTGTAGCTGCAAGAGAGCAGGGACCTTAGTCAAGTTCCAGGGCCAAGAGGACTACTAGCCTTTATGGCTGCAGGGAAGCAAGGGCCTTTCCTGGTTAAAGACCTCAGCACAGACCAGGACAACAGTGACCACACCTCTCCTCAGAGCACTAAAAACTTGCAGATTCCCAGAACAAGCTCTGAAAGACTGAAATGTGGGATAGTGCCTCTCTACCCCAAGGTGAGCAGAGCCCAACTTTAACACAAAGCTCAAAATCAAGAAATAGACAGAAAAGTGAAGAAACAACAATAAAAAAGGATTTGGCTGTAAAAAAGCTATTGCAGTGGCAAGAAAGGTGAAGAAACAAAGGAGGAAGACAACAATGTGAAAACAGTTACAAACAAAGCCTCCAAGAAAAATGTTGGACACAAGTTCAACAAAAATTCCTGGGAGAGTTAAAGATAAGAGTGGTAGCAGAAAAAATGAGAAAATAAATGAGAGTGATGAAAAAAATTATGAAAAAACAACTTAGTAAAAGAGGCACAAAAAAATTAAGGAAAACAAGAATTGGTCTAATGTTAAAAGAGGCACAGACATTCACTGAATAAAAGAACTCCTTAAAAGAGGATTGATCAAATGGAAAAAGGAAGTACAAAACTTACTGAAGAAAATAATTCCTCAAAAATTGGAATGGGACAAGTGAAAGCTAATGACTTCATAAGACATCAAGAAACAATAAAGCAAAGTCAAAAGAATGAAAAAAAAGAAAATGTGAAATATTTCATTGGTAAAACAAGTGACCAGGAAACTAGATTGAGGAGAGATAATTTAAGACTTAGTGGACTATCTGAAAGCCATGATTAAAAAAAGAGCCTAGATATCATCTTTTAAGAAATTTTCAAGGAAAACTGACTCAATATCTTTGAGATTCAGAGGGTAAAATAGAAAGTATAAGAATATATTGATTACCTCTTGAAAGTGATTCCAAAATGAAAACTCCCAGGAATATTATAGCCAAATTCCAGAGTTCCCAAGTCAAGAGGAAAATCTTACAAGCAACCAGGAAGAAACAATTCAAATATCACAAAACTATAGTCAAGATCACACAAGATGGAGCCATTTCCACATTAAAGTATCAGAGGACTTGGAATATGATATCGAGGAAGCAAAGAAGCTAAGATTGTAACCAAAGACAACCTATCCAATAAAACTGAGCTCTAATCTTTCTGGAGAAAATTGGATATTTAATGAAATAGAAAACTTTCAAGCATTCTTGATGCTTGAAGACCAAAGCTGAATAGAAAATTTGACATTCAGTAACAAGAATCAAGAGAAGCATAAAAAGGTAAATAGAAAAGACTATAACTATTTGCATTCCTATGTGGGAAGATGATACATGTAACTCCTAAGAACTTCATCATTCTTATGACAGTTAGAAGCAGTCCACACAGAAAAGGAATATGATGATGAGTCAATTATTTTGAGATGATTTTGAAAAATAATGAACGGATGAGAAAGAGAGATGAAATGGGAGAAAGGGTAAGGGAGAGGTAGGATTTGGAAAATTTTCTCATATAAAAGAGATGTACCAGAAAGAATGTTTACAGTGGAGGCAGACATGAGTCGGGCTGGGCAATGCTTGAACTCTCATAAGTATGGTTCAAAGAGGAAAAATTATGTGTATGTGTGAGTACACACACACACACACACACACACACACACACACATTCAATTCCGTATAGAAATCTATATTACCTGATAGTGAAATAAGAGGGGAAAGGGATAAGAGAAATGTAGGATAATAAAACGGAGAGTCCACGAAAGGACTTTTGAGGAGAGATAAGGGAAGAGTGGAAGAGAAGGATAAACAGAGGAAAATAAGATATAAAATACACACAGTGATTATAATTGAATATGAATGAAATGAGTTGACCATAAGGTGGAAGCAGATACCAGAATAGATTAGAAAATAGATTCCAACAAGATGTTGTTTACAGGAGATACAGCTGAATGGGAAAGACATACCCAGAAAGACAAACACACATAAGGAGGCGGATTCGAATCTTTTGTGTTTCAGCTGAAGAAAAAGGATAAGGGGCCCATAATGGTCTCAGAAAAGCAAAAGCAAAAACAGACCAAAATAGAAGATACAAACAAGGAAATCCTATTTTGCTAAAATTTACCAGAGAAAAATATTTCATTTTTTATATAAAAATAAATTATGGCCAATTTCTGTGGTAAAGGGGTCATTTCTTAAATATGTAGGGGATTGAGTCAAATTTATAAAAATGAGAGCAATTCTCCAATTGATAAATGACCCATGGACCACTTTTGTTCTGAGAGCTGGCAATTCTCAGAAGAAAAATTCAAAGACGAAACCTATAGTTATATAAAAATGCTCTAAATTACTATCAGAAAAATTCCAATTAGAAAAACTCTGAGGTACCACCTCACACTTATAAAGTGACAAATGTGTGAGGGAAATCACACCAATAAACCAAAGGGCTATAAAACTGTGCATGCCATTTGATCCAGCAATACCATTACCAGCCTATACCTCAAATAAATCAAAGTAAAAGAAAAAGGACCTATATGTACAAAAGTATTTATAGCAGCTCTTTTTCTGGTATCAGTGAATTAGAAATTGATAGATGCTCATCAGCTGGAGTATGGCTGAACAAGTTGTGCCTTTTTTGTCTTTCTTCTATAAAGTACTTTTGCACTATAAAAAATGACAAGGAGGATCATTTCAAAAAAAAACAACAACATGGCAAGACCTATTTGAACTGATGCAAAGTGAAATTAACAGGAGATCATTGTATATCAATATTGTAATGATGATCAACTAGGAAAGACTTAGCTGCTCTGATCAGTGCAATAATCTAAGACAATTCCAGAAGACTTATGATGCAAAATACTATCCATCTCAAGAGAGAGAACTGATGAATTCCAAGTGCAAAGTGAATTATAATTTTCTCAGTCTATCTTTCTTGGTTTTCTTGCAATATGGCTATCATATTGCTTGCCTTCTCAGTAGGTGGGAGAGGGATGGAAGGGAGCATGAGAATTTGGAACCCAAATCTACAAAAAGAATGTTCAAATTAATGAAAAATAAATATTTTTAAGAAGAAATAATAAGGATAAAGAAGATCTTCTGTGGGTGACAAATAGATGCTAATTGGTCACATTCAATTTTTACAGGAACTAGGGCTTTCCATTATTAACCTCTTCCGCTCAGAGAAAAGAAATGAAGCAAAGTCTGAAGAAGTGGAGCCATAGACAACACCTGCATTCTCATTTCAGAACTGTGGGAAGAGGAATTGTCTTTAAGGATAAGAGGGACCATTTTACTCTATCAGGTCTTTTAGACTCAGCACTTATATTTTTACTTCATTTTGTCTGCATTATTAAATAACTGCATTATTGGCTTCTTTCAGAGTCTTTGAAATGGAATTCAGAGAAGCACAACTCTAATTCTAACTACTTGAGTCTGCCAAAGTCTAAGAGACTTCAAAATGGAGATCACTATTCTTCCATTCTGGATGCTGGCTTCCTCCTTCTTTGACCTCAAATTATTTATGAACAAAGTACCTCCCAGATATCTCCATAGTTTATAACTACTGTGGGCTACTGAGCAAATATCTCTATCTCCTTTGTTATCTTGAGACAGGATCAAATTCTAATATAATGTTACAGTCAAATCAAGTCAAGAAGCATTTATTAAGGAGTTATTATGTGTCAGGCATGGTGATAAATATTGGGAATAGAAATGTATATAGAAAGACAGATCCAGATCTACTGGAACTTCCATTCAAGTGGGAAAGAAAACAAAAAAAGAAGGTGAAAATAATGGAGATAGAAGATGAAGGTACCCCATTCAAAGAAATAGTAAAGAAAGTCCAAAGACTCAAGATTGCAGCCTGGAGAATAATGATGTTACATGATGAGAATTTGAGTGGGTAGCCAAGTCAAAAGGGGTATTTATCTTTTAAAGGAAAGGGAAGACCTGTTCACATTTATTGATTGAATGAAGCCTGTATAGAATGAAAAAAAGTAAGAGAGAGCGAAGGGAAGGGAAGAGAAGGGAAAGGAAGGGAAGGGAAGGGAAGGGAAGGGAAGAGATACAATGAGGCCCTGGTGAAGGAAGGAGTACAGATGAAGTGAAAAATTGTGGAAGTAAGGAGGAGAGCTCCCTCATCGAGAGGGAACAAGTATTAGTGAAGACATAGAGATGTTTGAGATTTAGAGAATGAATGATGAAGGAACTCGCGAAGTAAAATGGGAGGTGAAAGTAAGAGTATGGGGAGTTTAAGGTGAGAGAGGAAACACAGAGAAGGTAGCTATCATTCTGAGAACAACTCTTCGATATATTTCTCTAAATGGTTTTATGTATGCTGAATTGATTATTATGACATTATAATGTGCTGATTGATTAGATAAAGTCTCTTGATAAAAGGAGTGACCATACTTACATGACTCAGTAGCTGCAGAGTTTTAAGTGGATAGGTAGAGGAAAAAAGACATCATTAAACTGGAATTTGTGATTGCTGGAAGTTTTGATCATTTGTCCTATGTATGTCCCAGTGATGACAGTACTAGGTATACATGATGGACAGTGACGTTTGTAAACTGTGATAGGAAGTAAATAAATGAATAAAAAGATAGCAACGAGAGACCAATTCAAGTCAGATATTATGAATTTGTAGTGGACTCAGCCCAGATTCTTGACTTTTTCCAGTGATCCTTAATAGCTCAGGAGGAGGAGCAGAAAGGGCTAGTGGTGGGCATGATATAGTGCAAGAAAAAATAAAGCAATTCAGTTGTAGTGGAAAGTAGTATTCAAATGACTTGGAATTCAAATCAAGATTGTGATGGCGTTGGAGTGAAGGCAGAAAAGGGGTGACATTACATCTTCTGGGATTTTTCTCAGCAATTCAAGGTATAACTATTTCCTCAAACAAATACAGTTATCCACTACCACAAATTATGAAGTCAAATTTTCCAACATTTAAAAAAAATCACACAAGTCCTCACTCTCAGAGTATAATAAATGAACTTTGTATCTGGAAAAACAATTTATAGATTCTGGCATTCCTTCATTCCTGATAAACATAAAATTGAAAACTTTCACAGAAATACAATCAGTAGTTAGAATTATAAGAGAAACTAGAAAATATTTGCAGTGGATTTTATTGATAAGAATATTTTGGGAAATCCAATATATTCCATAAACAATGAACACAACTATTAAGGAAGAGGTATTTTCCCTTAGGCAAATAGTCAAAGGATGTTGAGACAGCTTTTAAAATAAGAAAGGCAATCCTTTAATCAATATATGAAAAAAGTTCAAAACTTGCTAATAAGAAAAATGCATATTAAAATCAAATTAAATGTTTATTGAAAATTACAATTTTTAAAGAAATTATAGCCATCAGAATCAACAAATATGAGAAAAACAGGAAAACAACAATTATTGGAAAAGTTATGGGGAAACAGGTCCATAGTGGAAAGCAACCTGAAACTTACCCCAGTTGCCACTGAATTGCATATGTGAGAGTACCTTTCCCCAGTCATGACACTACTAGGCATACTTCCCAAAGAGAACTTGAAAAAGAAAGGAAAGGAATCAAATCTAGAAAATGTTTTTAGCAGCATTTTTTTGTTGTAGCAAAGAACATAGGGGTTGGGGCGGGGATGTTACCTTTCCTTGCATACCCCAAATCCACCTCTTGTTTTGGAACCTGGAACTTCACTTTACCAATGACTCAATTAGCTTGAAGTGTGTGGTTCAAAATGTTATGATTCATATCTCTGTTATTTAGGTATTTATAAGAATTACTAATAAAACCCAAACTATCAAAATCTATCTTTATCACCTTAGTCCCCAGCTGATTTAGAAAAATCCTAGCATTCCAGACAGTTTTAAACTTCTGACCTGTTTAGTTCTATGTATGTACAAAACGTGAACTCTTCCCAAACTTCCCCCAATACAATTAAATAACAGAAGTGAGTCACAGATCACTTATCACTTATGTCATGATTTTTTTATTAATTAATTTTATTTATTTTCAGTGTTCTACAATAACTAGCAGATAACTTAGATTATTATTTTCCCCTCCCCCTTCCTCTCCCTTCTCTCCCCAAGACGGTGTACAATTTTGTATAGGTTCTACACATACATTCCTATTTAATGCATTTTCACTATAGTCATAGTCATACTGTGTTGAAGAATTAAAATGAGTGGGAGAAATCATCTAACAAACCAAAACGCAATACACACACGCGCGCACACACAAATGATCTGCTACATTCTGCAATTGAATTCCAGAGTTCTTTCCCTGGATGTGGAAGGCATTTTGCCTTAGAAGACCATTGGGATTTTTTTTTTAAGTCCTTGCATTGCAATGACGTTCCCAGTCTACCAGAAAAAAACTCTCGCACACTGTGGTGGTTGCTGTGCTCAAAGTTCTCCTGGTTTTGCTCCTTCCACTCAGCATCAGATCATATAAGTCTTGCAAGACCTCTCTGAAGTCTTCTTGTTCATCATTTCTTATAGCACAATAGTATTCCATTAAATTCATATACCATAATTTATTCAGTCATTCCCCAATTGATGGGCTTCCCCTTGATTTCCAGTTTTTGGCCACCACAAAGAATGCTGCTATAAATACTTTTGCACATGTGGGACCCTTTTCCATTTTTGTGGTCTCTTGGGGATACAGTCTTAGAAGCGATATTGCTGAGTCAAAGGGTATGCGTATTTTTGTAGCCCTTTGGGCATAGTTCCAAATTGTTCTCCAGAATGGTTGGATCAGCTCACAGCTCCACCAACAATGAGTTAGTGTACCAACTCTCCCACATCCTCTCCAACATTTATCATCTTCCTGTTCTGTCATGTTTACCAGTCTGGTAAGTGTGGTGTGGTATCTCAGAGTTGTTTTGATTTGCATCTCTCTAATCAAAAGTGATTTAGAGCATTTTTCATATGACTACAGATATCTTTAATTTCCTCTTCTGAAAATTGCCTGTTCATATCTTTTGACTATTTATCAGTTGGGTTATGTCATGACTTTTTAGGAAACAAAAAATAGATTTAAATAAAAACCACTTAAAGAAATAGAGAAAATGTAGAAAGCACCTGACCCCAAATGGCAATAGGCAGAGGAATAAAATATTTGCTGCTTTTTGGTCTACCCTAAGGAGCAGCTACCCACCTAGGAACATCAGTCCATTCTAGCCAATTTCATCAAATCTCTTTGTTCTAGAAAATGGAGGCATTATTGCTATAGCCACCTTTGTAACACTCAGACTCTAACTTGAATTTGTATCACAAAATGTGTACAGCAGCATACTTTGTTTTCTCACTCCCTCTCTCTCCATTGTACCACTCTAATGCCTGTTCCTCTTATAAGCTCAGTATCCTGTTGGAGGATAACAACCATTTGATGACAATATAGGCACTGTCATTGTCATACTTATTTGTCTCCAAAATGAAGCCAAGTCTCATGTCCAGCTTTCCCAGTCTGAGTGACCTCATTCTAGAGCACACATTCCACTTTGGGACTGAAATACAAGAAGTACTGATTCTTCTTATCACCAACTCTGTCTTCCATTTACCTAAACGCAATAAAACTTGATGGATACATCCTCACACCAAATATGACATCTAACAGACTATGTGACTTTAAAGAGAAGAGATAGACAAGATGTGAGAGTGATGAAGGCAATATGTAGTGGGGAGTGATGGACTGGTCATGGACTTATCCTTTCCAAGCTAAATATTCATCAAAAATGCCACTCCCAAGGCAAAATGACTAACAAGAATTAATGTCAACAAATTAGAGTTCTTGACTATATTCCCAAGAGATGGTAAAAATGAGAAAGGGGCCCATATGTGCAAAAGTATTTATAGCAGCTCTCTTTGTGGTGGCCAAAAACTGGAAATGAAGGGGATGCCCATCCATTGGGGAATGGCTGAACAAATTGTGGTATATGAATGTAATGGAATACTATTGTGCTATAAGAAATGATGAACAAGAAGACTTCAGAGAGGCCTGGCAAGACTTATATGATCTGATGCTGAGTGAAAGGAGTTTCTACTTGCTTGCAATCACAGCAACGTAATATCAAAATATGTAGCATAAAATATATATCATAACATAAAAACATAATTAATCCACCGTTACAAGTAATCACCAAATACACATCTCAAGTACAACTGCAGTTGACAAAAATCCAATGCAAAGCAACACATTGACAGACTGTTTCAATGACCACAAATCTAAATTATACACAAGACATATTACATGCACATGATGGTATGTAGTATACTAACAACACTTTTATATCTTTTTGATACGATTAAATATGCAGCAAACAAAATTAAAGCAGTAACAACACCAATAAGTACATAGAATAACTTATGTCTGATCATATATGTAATTCAGAGCTAAGAATGTTTATTGCTTTGAGATGATGAAGGAATTAAGCAAGAACAACCAAACCAAAAGACTGTTCTCCATGTGTTCTCTTCCTTTCCTTTCAAACTGCAGACTGTTTTCAGCCATGTCCAGTGAGGAATAGAGAAAAGGATATCTCAGTTGCCATCTGGCTAAGAATACATGACATCTGAAGGACAAATTCTACCTAGAAGATCATGATATTGACTGTAGATGAAAGAATACCAATGCCTACATGGACATAAACAGGCTTTGAGACCACCTCATGAATCTGAGGGGTTCAGAGATTCTAGATCTTTGGGTCAGAGCTGACTAGTTGCAGGGAGAGGAGTTGGCAAGTATTCCACTAGTACTTGGAAAAGGTTACTTTTACAGAAGAGGAAACTCATTTCTCTTTTAGCTTGCCAGAAAATATGGACTTTGAAGGAGTCCATGCAGAGCCAAAGTGAAACATAAAATGCCTAATTAGAGGTGCTGCAAACTGCTTCTCAGAATCACAAGGAGTTTGATGATGTCATTCAAGCAGCTGCCACTCTGTCCACCTCATACATGAAGAAATTACCAGTAATATATTCAAGATACGGTCAATTGACCTCTATTTGAAGACTTCAAAGGAAGAGGAATCCACCACTTTGTAAGGCCTTCTATCCCATTTTGGGACAGTTCTAATGTCAGAAAGTTTTATTTTGTTTCTCTGAGATCATGTCTAAATTGGCTTATATGCAACTTTCAACCACTCCTTTCTTTCCTCTGACATTAGACATAAAAAGTCCAATCCATCTTTCACATGACAGACCTTTAAGCAACTGAACCCAGTATCCCTCTTTTGAGGCTTCCCCATCCCCCCATTCCTTCATGCCTTCATACCTGGTTCCTTCAACCAATGATGATGTAGTACAGACTCAAGGCTCATGTTATCCTACTCTGGACACTCTCTAGATTATCATTAATCTTCTTAAGTCATGGTGCCCAGAACTGAATGACCTAGATGAGATCCAAGAAAGGCAGAACACAGTGAAAAGGTATAGCCCTCCCTCCTGATGAAGCACAATGCATTTTTTTTTTTGCTTTTTCTTTACCATGTTCAGGCATATTATACTTGTAGGCTACTAAGACCTTCATGTTTTTTCTTTTTTGGAAGAATTACCGTCTGTCGATGCTTTCCCCATTCTACTGGTGAAGTGAAAGATCTTACATTTATCTCTATTGTATTTCATTTAGCCAAGTACTAAATTCTTTTGGATCCAGACTCTATCATTTAGCTTGTTGTCTATCCTGCTCAGTTTCTTATCATACGCAAATATGATGAATCTTTATCTATGCTTTTATCTAAATCATTAACAATATCCAATAGCACAGGATCAAATATCAATCCTTAGAGCACTTCACTAAAGACTTCACTTTGCATTGATACTGAACCACTAACAATCACCTCTAGAGTCTCATTATTTAAGTCATTTTTTAATTTATTGAGTCCATATGATTTTGAGAATGCATATTGTGGAGTATCTGCTCTACAAGAACAGGAGATGCTTTATTATTGGCTCTGCAAACATCTAAGTAAACTATATCCACAGCCTTCTTTCTGCTCAACTAGTTTAGTAATTTTGCCTACAAAAAAGAAATGTAGTTAATATTGCAACACTTGTTCTTAAGGAAGTTATGTTAGTCCTTGTGAACATTACTTCCTTGTTTATTTCAAAATTTTTTTCAGCACTCTTAAATTTCTTACTTATTTATTTTCAGGGCTCTTTTAAAAATATTTGAATTCCAAATTCTTTCCCTCCTTCAAGACCCTCCAATACCCATGGAGAAGGCAGGCAATATGATATCTATTATACATATTAAGTCATGCAAAACGTATTTCCATATTAGACATGTTGCAACAAAGTCAAGAAAAATAAAGAAATAGAAAAAATATACTTCGATTGGCACTCAGTGTATGAGTTCTTTCTTAGGAGGTGGATAGCATTTTTCATCATGAGTCCTTTGGAATTGTCTTGGATCATTGTATTAATTAGAGTAGCTAAGTCTTTCATGGTTCATTATAATTATAGTATTGTGGTTATTGTATACAATAATCTTTTGGTTTTGTTCACTTCACTCTGCATCAATTCATATAAATCTCTCTAGATTATTCTGAAATGATCATACTCATCATTTCTTATAGCACAATAACATTCCTGAAAAACCATATACCAGAGCTTGTTCTATCATTCCTCAATTGATGAGCATCCCCTCAATTTCCAATTCTTTACCATCACAAAAAGAACTACTATAAATATTTTTGCACATGTGGATCATTTTCCTTTTCCATTGATCTCTTTGGGGTACAGACTTAGTAATAGTATTTCTGGGGTAAATGGTATGCACAATTTTATAGTCTTTTGGGCAAAGTTCTGGATTGTTCTACAGAATGGCTGGACCAGTTAACCATTCCCTCAGTTATTCATTAATGTACCTATTTTCTCTCATTCTCTCCAGCATTTGTCACTTTTTAGAGATGTGAAGTGGTACCTCAGAGTTGTTTGTTTTTTCAGTTAAATTTATTTATTTAACTTTTTACATTCATTTTCACAAAATTTTGG
>CM053769.1:81986165-82002536 GCA_028658325.1 Potorous gilbertii | reverse complement strand
ATGGGATGAAGTTGGAACTCAAAGTTTTAGGACCAACTGTTGAGTGTTGTTCTTGCTACTGGGAAATTAATAATACAGGTAATGGGGAATAGAAAGTTATCTGGCCCTACAGGACCAAAGAGAAGATGGGGTAAGGGAAGGGAGGGATGCTATAAGAGAGGGCAGATTGGTGATAAGGGAAATTAGAATGCTCAGTTTACTGGGATGGTGGAGGGGACAAATGGGGAGAAAATTTTGGAACCCAAAATTTTGTGAAAATGTATGTAACAAGTTAAATAAATACATTTATATTAAAAAAAATGTGAATGGATGAATTTACCCGTGCAATGGAAACTGATAGCAGATTGAATTCAACAATATGATGTTTTCAGGAAATGCTATAAAAATGAGAGATTACACAAAGATAAAATCATGGTCAGGAGGAGAATTTACGATGTAAAAAAATAAGAGTATTAATCATCATCTCAGACAAACTTAAAGCTAAAATAGATTTAATCAAAAGAGAAAAAACAGGGAAACTACAGTGTGTGTAAGCCATACTATTCAGTTTTGTTTTAGGTCACTTTAAGTAATTAGAGAGTATAAAATACCTGAGAGCATACCTGCCAAAAGGAACTATAGGGATATAAATATAAAACACTTTTTTATACAAATAAAGTCAGATTTAAATAATTGAATTAGTATTTATTGTTCATGAGTACATAAAGCCAATATAAAAAAGACAATTTTATCTACCTAATCTATTTCTGTAATGCCATCCCAATTAAATTACTAAAAAATTATCTTACTGAGTTAGAGAAAATAATAACAAAATTTTTTTGGAAGATCAAAAAGTTAGAAATTTCAAAGAAACCAGAGGGAAAGATGTAAAGGAAATAGATTCAGTAACAACCGATCTTAGACTAAAATATAAGATGAGAACATTGTAGAAATGTAAAATGGATAATTTTGATTATTTCAAATTAAAATGTTCTTATATAAGTAAAATTCATGCAGCCAAGAATAAAAGGAATTCAGAAAATTGCAGAAAATTTTCATACACAATCTCTTAGAATGTGATTGTGCTGAAAAATTGCTATGGTATACGAAATGATTAGATGGTTGATTTAGAAAAACATGGAAAGATTTGAATTTATGAAGGAAGATGGTATCTACTTTCAGAGAAACAGAACAAGTGGAAATAAACATAGTACGACCTCATAAATATGTATTTGAGTATACATGTACATGCCAGTGTTATAGATGGTTATGCATATTGTATGTTTATAATTATATATGTATATGCACACGCATATACATATAGGTGTATATTTATGTATGTGCATATATCTATATCTATATGCCTATCTCCAAGCTTAATTGTAGCCTTCTTGGGGGCAGGGAGGAATAAAGTAAAAAGTACAAAGCAGAGAACAAAAGAAAACCTACAAGGGAGTGAAGAACAACTGGAAACCTTTGAAAACAATATGTAGTATTTATTATATATATTTTCTTGAGATGGAAATTTATTATTTTACATTAAATCCTTCCTTATGTTCTATTATGTACATGGAAATGTTTTTTTCTTTTGTATTTAAGTTTAGAATAAACTTTAAAACTTATTTTTAAAAAAGAAATAAGCTGAGAAAATGAACAAGCAAAAAAGAAGTTGACTATAAAAAATACTATGGTGACAAGGAAGAACAAGACATAAACTCAGAAGTAGACAACAATGTGAAAACAGCTGCAAGCAAAACTTCAAAGGAAAATGCAAATTGGACCCAAGGCCTGTGAGAATTCCTGGAAGAGTTAAAGGAAGAGATGAGGGTGGTAAAGGAAAATTTTGGAAAGGAAATCATAGTGATGGTAGAAAACTATGAAAAGATAATGAACAACTTGGCAAAAGAGGGACAAATTTGAAGTAATGGTAAAAGAGGCACAAAAATTCACTGGAGAAAAGAACTCTTTAAAAAGTATAATTGATCAAGTGGAAAAAACGGTTCAAAAGCTCCCTGAAGAAAATCATTCCTTGAAAATTAGAATTAGACAAGTGGAAGATAATGATACCATGAGACACCAGGATAATCACAGTCAAATGAATGGGGAAAAAACCCAGAAGAAAAGGTAAAATATCTTATTGGAAAAACAATTGACCTGTTCAATAGATCAAGGAGAGATAATTTAAAATTTATTGTACTACCTGAAAGCCATGATAAAACAATGAGACTGTAAGACCTCATATTTCAAGAAACTTTAAAAGAGAATTGCCCCCAAAATCTTAGATCCATAGGGTAAAATAGGAATGGAAAGAATTCACCAATCATCTCATGAAAGAGATCCCAAAATGAAAAATCCCAGGAATATTATAGTCAAATTCCAGAGCCTCCAGAGCAAAGAAAAAATATTTTTAGCAGTCAAAGAGAAATCATTGAAGTATTGCAGAGCCACTATCAAACTATCACAAGATATAGCAGTTTTCACATTAAAAGAGCAGACAGAGGACTTGAAATATTTTATTCCAGAGAGCAAAGGAATTAGGATTAAAAACAAGAATAACCTACCCAGCAAAACATGTAATCCTTCGGAGGAAAATGTATATTTAGGGTAATAGAGAACTTCCAAGCACTTTTGTTGAAAAAAACAAAATTTGACACTCAAACAGAAGACTCAAGAGAGGCATAAAAAGGTAAACATGAAAGGATAATCACATGGGACTCAGTGGAGTTAAACTGTATGCATTCTTTCATGAGAATATAATACATCTAACTTCTAAGAACTTTATCGTTATTAGTTAGGAGTGTATATGTAGACAGGACACTGGGTGAGTCAATTATATTGGAATGACCTCCAAAAAAAATGTAGGACTGAGAAAGAGGGATACACAAAGAAGAGGGAAAGGAGAGGTAGAATAGGACAAATTATCTCATAACAAAAGTAGATATGCAAAGAAAGACTTTTATAATGAAGGGGAAAATGAAGGATGGGAGGGGATAATGCCTGAACCTCACTGTCACCAGAATTAGTTCCAAGAGGAAAAACATATATACATACTCAGTTGAGAATATACATCTTTATTGCTCAGTAGAGGATTATGAGGGTATAAAATGTAGAGGCAAGTGATAAAAGGGTGGGTGAACCAAGAAAGACTAATCAGAAGGAAAAAAGATTTTTGAAGAGAATAAGATAAGCAAAAGGAAATAGGGTAGAGAGAAATACACAATAATCATAACTGAATGTGAATGGAATGAGCTTACTCATAAAACAGAAATAAATAGCAGAATGGATTAGAAACCAGAATGCAACCATATGTTGCTGTAGTGAAAATGAGATATTCACAGTGTCTACAGCAGTCATGAATATCCAGGTGCAATTTTGAATCGCAAAATACCACAGACGCTCCACATCGAAGACAGAACCAAAACATTTATTCAGACATCAGAAAGTCAAATTGATCATAGTAACAAAAATCTATACACAATAACAATGCAGAGAACAACACCATATCCTAGCCTTCCCTCTGCTAGGCTTCCCACAAACCAGTTCCCCTTAAATCATAAGCAGATCTCCTTAAACAAAATGTCCTTCTCATTCTCACAGTGAGCTTCAGGCTTGCTTGCATCCTTCAGTTCCGATTGCTCTCTCACTAATTTCCTCTCTGCTCTAGCTCCACCTCTTCCTGCACCACCCATTCAGCAAATTCCTCCCACCACAGGCTCCATGTGACTCAGGCTTCCACACATGAATATGAAAAAATCTCCCCATTTAAATTACCATTATGGTGGCTTACAAGAGACAGACTTGAAATAGAAAGACACATACAGGGAGGATCCAAGATGGCAGAATAGGGACAGGACCTGCTTGCTCTCCTTGCCTCAAATGCCTCAAAATACCTGTAAAATACCTGTAAAAAATGACTCTACACAAATTCTAGAGCAGTAGAAGTAAAAAAATGACAGAATGAAACAGTTTTCCAGCCCGAGATAGTCTGGACGTCTGACAGAAAGGATCTATTACACTTGGATCAGAGTGGAGCACAGCACAGTGTGGGCCATGCCAGCACAGCCAGGACTAGAGCAGGCTTCATGGTGCTGAATCCCTGGCAGCTGTAGTAGTTTCCAGACTTCTGAATCCATGAACACCAAAGACAGCTTCAAAGGTCAGTGGGAAAGCTCTCTCACTTAGGGGAGAGGGGAGTGTAGACTGGCCCCAGCCCCAGCCTCACCCCCAGGGTGGTGGTAGTCACTGCTGCAAAGGTGGCTGTTCTTGGAGATCTTGGCCTACAGTCAGAGAGGGAATTAAGCAGCTGATCTGGGTCTTGGGTGGCAGTCCTGGGATGAGGAGGAGTGCTGGTATGGTGGAGTCAAAGGCAGGGGTAAAGAGGAAATCCTACTTGGAACTCCGGAGCAGAAAAGAGTGTCTACCACTTTGGAGTAACTGAGAACTTGGAGGTCCCTAGAAATATCTCTGAAAACAGCTGCACAAAACTCTTGAAACTTGTGGTAGTACACCCTCCACTTAACAAAGACCTCAAAAGTCAAATAATTGGCTTCAAAAATGTACAAAAAGGGTGGGGGGAAATACTAGGGAAGGTTACTTTCATGGAGAAAAAGTATTTTTTTACATCATTTTAGAAAAGGAAGATCAAAGCATACAACCAGAGAAAGACAGCAAGGTCAAAACTTCTACATCCAAAGCCTCTAAGAAAAATATGAAATGGTCTCAGGCCACTGAAAAATATTTTGAAAAAATATTTTGAAAGTCAAGTAAGAGAAATAGAGGAAAAATTGGAATGAAAAAGAGAACAATGCAAGAAAATCATGAAAAATGAGTCAACAACTTGCTAAAGGACACCCCAGAAAATAATGAAGAAAATAATACTTTTAAAAGTAGACTAACCCAACTGGCAAAATAGGTCCAAAAAGACAATGAGGAAAAGAATGGCTTAAAAAGCAGAATTGGCCAAATGGTAAAGGAGGTCCAAAAGCCTGTTGAAGAAAATAATTCTTTCAAAATTATAATGGAGCAAATAGAAGCTTATGGTTTTAGGGAGATATCAAGAAATTATAAAACAAAACCAAGAGAATGAAAAAACAGAAGACAATGTGAAATATCTCATTGGAACAACAACTGACCTGGAAAATAGATCCAGGGGAGACAATTTAAAAAATTGTTGATTTACCTGAAAGCCATCATCAAAAAAAAGAGCCTAGACATCATCTGTCAAGAAACTATCAAAGAAAACTGCTCTCATGTTCTAGAGCCAGAGGGTAGAATAGAAATTGAAAGAATCCACTAATCACTTCTGGAAAGAGATCCTACAAAGAAAACTCCTAAGAATATTGTAACCCAAGTCTAGAGTTCCTCGGTCAAGGAGTCAGAAAGAAAAAATTCAAGTATTGTGGAAGTACAATCAGGAAAACATAGGATTTAGCAACTTCTAAACTAAGGGACTGGAAGACTTGGAATATGATATTCCAGAGGTCAAAGGAGGTAGGATTAAAACCAAGAATCATATACTCTGCAAAACTGAGTATAATACTTCAGGGAGGAAATGGTACATTCAATAAAACAGGGGATTTCCAAGCATTCTTGTTGAAAAGACCAGAGCTGAATAGAAAATTTGACTTTCAAATACAAGAATCAAGAAAAACATGAAAAGGTAAACAGGAAAGAGATGACATAAGGGACTTGTTAAAGTTGAACTGTTTACATTCCTAAGTGGAAAGATGACATTTGTAACTCATGAGACCTTCCTCAGTACTAGGGTAGTTAGAGGGAATATATGTATGTGTATATGTATACGTGTATGTATGTGTATATATACATGCACACACGTAGGGGAGCATAGGCATATGTGTATGTATATTTTTGTATGTGTACATTATATATGTGTATGTATATGTGAGTTATATATGAATATATGTATATTTTTATAGACAAAGGGCACAGGGTGAGCTGAATATGAAGGGAGGATACCTAAAATAAAATCAAGTCTTGAGAGAAATGTACTGAGACAATGAGAAAGGGAAAGGTAGAATGTAGTAAGTCATCTCACACAAAAGAGATGAGAAGGAGCTTTTACAATGGAGGGGAACAGGAGTGAGGTAAGAAGGAAGAAGTGAGCCTTACTCTCATCAGATTTGGTTTAAGGAGAGAATTACACACACTTAATCGGGTATGGAATTCTATCTTACCCTAGGAAGGCAAGAGGGATGGGGTAAGAGAGGGAGGATAATAGAAGGGACAGTAGATTGGAGAAGGGATAATCAGAAGCAAACACTATTGTAGGGGGCAGGTCAAGGGAGGGATTGGAATAGTTGGAGGGCAGGACAGGAGAGAAGGAAATGTGATTAGTCTTTGTAATATGACTATTTTGGAAATGTTTTGCTTGGCTACACATGTATGACCTATATTGAATTACTTGCTTTCTCAATGAGGGTGGGTGGGGTGGGAGGAAGGGAGAGAATGTGGAACTGAAAGCTTTAAAAATGAATGTTAAAAATTGTTTTTGCATGCCACTGGGAAATAAAATGTACAGGCAATGGGGTACAGAAATCTATCTTGTAGTACAGGAAAATAGAGGGGAGGAAGATGGGAAACGGGAGTGTTACAGAAGGGAGAGCAGACTGGGGGAAGGGGTGGTTGGGGTTCATGCCATCTTGGGGGTAGGGGGTGGGAAGAGATGGGGAAAAATTGGAATTCAAAATTTTGTGAAACTGAATGTTGAAAATTGAAAATAAATTATATTTCAAAAAGGGAAAGACATACAGAGTTAAAATAAAGAGTTGGAGCAAAATCTAGCAGTTAGGATGCACAACCTGGAATAAAGAAGACTTACCTTTGTGAGTTCAAATCTGGTCTCAGACACTTACTAGCTATGTGACACTAGGCAAATCGTTTAACTTTGTTTGCCAATGTTCCTCATTTATAAAATGATCTGGAGAAGGAAATGGCAAATCACTCCAGAATCTTTGCCAATAAAACCCCAGAGTCATGAAGAATTGGACTAGATTGAAAAGACTCAACAGCAGCAAAAGTTAAAAAGGCAGAGATAGCAATCATGATCTCAGACAATGCAAGAGCAGAAATAGACCTAATTAAAAGGGATAATTAGGGAAACTACATTTTGCTAAAAGTACTATAGACAATGAAGTAATATTTTAAAAAACAATTTTTTTTCTAATAAAGGTCTAATTTCTCAAATATATAAGAAGTTGAGGAAAATTTATAAAAACAAAAGTCATGCTCCCACTGATAAATTATCAAAGGATATGAACAGGCAAATTTCTGAAGAAGAAATTCATATTATAGATGAAAAGAAATCTATCTATAGTTATGAAAAAATTTCCAAATCAATATGGAATACAGAAATTAGAAAAATTAAAACAAATCTGAGATACCACCTCGCACCTATCAGAAATTACAAATCGCGGAGGCAATGAAAGAAAATAGGGACACAATTGCAGTGTTGTTGGAGTTGTGAACAGGTCCAATCATTCTGAAGAATAATTTGCAACTATGCCCAACCTGCTTATAAAATTGTGCATGCCCTTTGACCTAACAGTACTACTACTAGTAGCAATATTACTAGTATTACTAGTTGTACCCAACGGGGGTGATAGAAAAGGGAAACCTGTACAAAACGTTCAAATGTGAATGTACAAGAATATTTATAGCAGTTCTTTTTCTGGTGGCAAAGAATGAAAAATAGAGGCTATGCTCATCAACTGGGGAATGGCTGAACAAACTGTGACACGTTTGTGGTGGAGTACTGTTATACTATAGGAGTGATGGTGATTTCAGAAAAAAAACGGCACAATCTATATGAAATGATGCAAAGTTAAGGGAGAACGAGATTATTATACACAGCAGTGATGTGATGATATGAAGTATTGTGAAATACTTGATTACAATACAGTGATCAAAGATAATTCCAAACGACTCACCGTGACAAAACTCTTATCTATTTCCAGAGAAAGAACTGATGTACTCATAGCACAAATTGTGATATCATTTTCTCACTTTTTTTTGGTATGGCTAACATGTTTTGCATGATTTTACATATGTAGTTGATACCGTTTTGCAGTTTTTCATTTGATGGGGAAGAGGTGAGAGGCAGAAAGAGATTTTAGAACTCAAAAGTTCAAATGAAAAGAATGTTAAAAACAAATTAAAAAAAATAACAAGGGAATACAACACACAAAAGGAGATGGGAAAGCAGGGGAGGGAAATTGATTGATACCTTAGTGTACTTGTGGAGTAGAAACATAAGAAAGTAGCAGATGCAGAGTAGTTAGCTGAGAGTAGTTTTTGGCCATTATAAAAAGACATTGGGAGAAGATTGGTTCTCCATCCTCTAGCTTGTAAGTCAGAGCTGAGGGAGGAGGTGTCAATCAAGGCTGGAGTTAGCAGTAAAGTGGTAAGATTAGAAGTTAGGATTTTATCCTGGGAAAGGCATCTTGTTCTTTGGAATTGAAGCCAAGCAGATCTGCAGATGGAAAGTGGAATGAGGATACACATATGTATCCCACAAGTGTACCATTATACTGTAAGTTTGAGTAAACCCTCCTCTTAGACATTATGGTTATTTGTGAGACAGTGTGCCACAGGTTTATGGGGGGAATGTTTTGTGGATATTATGCTATCTGGATAAATGCTTTTGCCAAGAGCTAGATGAGTGCTCTAACTAATTGGGAAGTGCACTACTTGGGGCTTATGAGCTTTAGTGTTAATATCCTAGATCCACAGATTACTCCTTAGAACCTGTAGGAATAGCAGCCTCACCCTGGGAACCCAACCCACAAGTGCTGTTGAAATTGGGTGGAAACCAAGAAGGGGTGTTATATTTTTTCTTTTTTTAAAAATGAAATTTACTGAAAACATATGTTGCATCACCAAAAAAGCAACATTGAGAATTACAAACACAGATTCTGGTCATCTATAAACAGCCAAGTTACTTTCTATTTTTCAATTAACATGCAATTTAAAATTAATTTGTCCCTTCTACTAATCTCTCCTACCCTCGCTCCTTTTCCTGCCAAACTGAGAAAATAGATAATACATACATGAAAAATAAAGCCTTCAATACCTAGCTTCACAATCTGGCAAAATCAAATTCCCACATTAGCCATGACCAAAAACGTATGTCTCTCTGTGTCTTCCGAGTTCTCTCTCTGAGGAGGTAAGTGTTTTACCCTTACTCTTGACTTCCTGATATATTGAAATAGGTCAGAGTTCTAAAGTTTTTCAAAGTTGTTTTCCTCTATTACATTATCATTATATACAATGTTCTAGTTCTGTTCATTTTGCTATGTATTACTTCACATGTTCCTTTATTCCTCTAAGATTATCTATTTTGTCACTACTAATGGCACAATATTCTATTGCATTTATATAACAATTTGTTCAGTCATTTCCCAAGAAGAAGATAAGCTCTTAGTTTCCACTTTTGGCTACCGTTAAAAGACCTACTAAATGTATTTTTGTACATATAGATAATTTTCTTTCGATTTTTTTTTGGGTATAGCCCTCTTTGTAGTACAGCAAGGCCAATGGGTAATTTGGGAACTTTCTGAACAGTTCCAATTTGCTAAAGTCCAGTATAGCTGAACCAAATTTATAGCTCTATCAACAGTGTATTTGTTTGCCTATTTTCCCAGAGCCTATCCATTTTTATAACTGATAATTTTCCCCACATTTATAATTTTCTTCTTTTGTTCTTAGCCATTGTGATGGGTGTAAAGTGAAACATTGTTTTAATATGTAATAATTGTTTTATTATAAATAATTTTCTTAAAATATAATAATGTTTAATTATAAATAATTGGTTTTATTCCCTAAAAATTTTGTTTGATATATTTGTTTCAAGCTCTTTTCCTCCTTCCTTCCCAATTAGACACTAGCGAAGGCCAATATTTGACCCAGATATATGAGTTCCATATATGAGTTCTTGAATAGCATCTTCCTTCATGTATTCTTTGCAGTTGATTTGAATATTTATAAAATTCAGAATAGCTTAGTTGCTCTTCAAATAATATTGTGGATACTGTATATACAATGTCCTCTGGTTCTGCTCATTTCACTGTTCATTATTTCATGCAAGTTTTTCCATGTTTTCCTAAAATAAACCTGCTTGGGTGCAGAAACAAGATGATGGAATAAAATCAGGGACTTCCTTGAGCTCTCCTCCAACCCCTCCAAATACCCATAAAAAATGACTCTAAACAAATTCTAGAGCAGCCGAACCCACAAAACGACAGAGTGAAACAGATTTCCAATCCAAGACAACCTGGGAGGTCAGTATGAAAGGTCTATTGCACCAGACTAAGAGATAAATGCAGTCCAGCATGGGCCATGTGGAGTCAGAGAAGGCCTCAGAGTACTGAAATCACTGGGAGCTGTGGCAGTTTTCAGACTTCTCAATCCACAAATTCCAATGACAACTGAGAAAGTAGTAAAAGTCTGTTCAACCTGAACGAGAAAGAAGCACAGTTCTGCCCCAGTCCCAGGTGGCAGTGACAGCAGTGGTGGCTTTGGGAACTCTCTGCCCACAGATGGTGGGGGGAATCAAGCAGCTGATGAGAGGGGGATTGTAAGAATCTGTTTGCTGGCTCTAAGGCAGGATTCTCTTGCTTTGCTCATGCTTGGATCTGGGTCACAGTCTTGAGTGCAGTCCTGGGGCAAAGAGGAGTGCTGGCATGGTGGAGCTTGTAGCAGTTGTGGAGAGGGAATCCTCCTCACAGGGCAAAAAAGAGTGCTCATTGTCACTCACAAGCCAGAGCACAGGCCGGGAGAAGAGTAAACACTTCTCCTTTGATCATACCATCTTGGAAGAACTGAAAATTTACAGATCCCTAGAAGTATCTCTGAAAACAGCTGCACAAAACCCCTGAAGTGTGGGACAGTACACACTGCACAGTGGAAGCAGAGTCCTATCTTAACAAAGAACTAAAAAGTCAAATAATTGATTGGCAAAATGAGCAAGCAACAGGAAAAAAAAAACCAGACTCTAGAATGTTACTTTGGTGACAAGGAAGATCAACTAGAAGAAGGCAACAAAGTCAAAGCTCCCACATCCAAAACCTTCAAGAAAAATATAAATTGGTCTCAGACCATGGAAGAGTTCAAAAAGCATTTTGAAAATCAAGCAAGAGAAGTAGAGGAAAAAATGGGAAAAGAAATGAGAGTAGTACAAGAAAATCATGAAAAATGAGTCAACAACTTACTAAAGGAGACCCAAAAAATGCTGAAGAAAATAACATCTTAAAAATAGACTAGACCAAATGACAAAAGAGGTACAAAAATTCAATGAGGACAAGAATGCTTTAAAAAGCAAAATTGGTCAATTAGAAAAGGAGGTCCAAAAGCTCACTGAAGAAAATAATTTCCTCAAAATTAGAATGGAGCAAATGGAAGGTAATGACTTTACAAGAAATCAAGAAATTACAAAACAAGACCAAAAGAATGAAAGGCAGAAGATAATGTGAAATGTGAGAGGTGAGGGGGAATGAAATCTCATCCGATTTGGCTTAAGGAGGGAATAACACGCATACTCAATTGTTTGCTCATAACTATGATTCTTAGAGTGTTAATTTTGTAAAGCAAGTCTTTTCAGTGTCTGTTAATATATAGCATTTATTATTTTTTGTATTGATATGCAATGTTAATACAACCCTACATTCCTAGAATAAATCCAAACTGATCATAGTGTACATAAATAATATGTTTTAGTTTAGCTGCTAATGTTTTACTTTACCAGTTTACGTCAATTTTCATTAGGAAAATTATCTGTAAGTTTTCTTCACTGTAACATCTCTCCTTGTTTTTGGTATCAAGATCACATTATAGAAAGAGATAGGAAGGGTCTCCCTTCCCTTTTTATTATTATTGCAAATAGTTTGTAGCATTGAAATTAGTTATTTTTTGAATTTTGAATTCATTTGTAAATTTATCTGGTCTTGAAGGTTTTTCCTTTGGGAGATTATTTATGATTTAATCAATTTATTTTTCTGACACTGGATTATTTAAATAGTCTGTTTCTTTCTTTGTTAATTTGGGGATTTTATGTTTTTATAAGTATTCTATTTCCTCTATGTTATCAGTCTTTTTAGCATGTAATTAGACAGAATAATTTTATAGAATGTTCTTCTTTTCCTCTTCAATTAAGTTCTTTTTCAAATTTTTACGTGAACATTTTGGTTTTCTTCTTTCATTTTAAGTAATTGGTTAGCTATTTATTTTATTGATTTAAAATAGCTGTGAGTTTTATTTATCAGTTCAATAATATTTTACTTTCAATCTCATTAATAACCTCTTTAATTTTCATAATTTCTACTGTTACTTATTTGATGATTTTTGATTTATTATTTTCTAACTTTTTTCAATTTCATGCCCAATATACTGATTTTTTCCATCCCTGTGTTCTTTTATATAGGAAGCTTCTTTAAGGCTTTTAATATATGATTCATTTACAAGAATTTGCTTATAAGTCTCCAGATCACATTTATAATACACAAAATGTATAATTTAATATGCAATTTATAATATAAAATTAAACTGTTATAAAATTGCAAGTAAAGTAATTTTATAAAAAGTAAAAATTATTGGGGAATAGCACTTAGAGACTTTAAGCCATATCATTAAATAACAATAGTAAAAAACTGTTTGATACAAGTGAAAAAAATAGGAAAAGTAGAACGTGGAGCTGTAGTCATGGAATAGACTAGACAAAAGAGAATCAGAAATACTGAAACTGAATAACCAACACTGAATAAACTTGAAAATATAAATAGAAAAACAACCACTAAAACTAATTGAAAATGAACATTGTAAAAGAATAAGCTTGATTCCAAAGAAGATATATTCCTACTTCTTTGTAAAGAGGATGTGCAAATGAGGTTCATGGGTATGAAATATTGTGTAGAATTAAAGATTTTTTAATACATTGATCAATTTAATAGAATTGTGTTTTCATTTTCCTCTTTAAAAAATTATTTCTTATAAGGGATGGCTCTTGGGGAGGGAAGGGGAGAAAAGCATACTTTGGGAAATGAATATGATGTAAAAAAACATAATTTTTTTATAAAAAGTATTCATTTAAAACCAATTGCCTGGTTTAATGACCAAAATTTAACCAAAACAATTAACAAATGTGCCTAATGTTATATTGCAATATATTGATAGATGTGTCTCTATTCCTGTATAAACTCAATACTACCAGGAAGAAAAAAGTATTATGAACTAGATTCTACCCCTTAAAAATGTGATTATGAAAGACACATTCAAGAAATAAGGAAGCACAGCTAACATCTGAGATGTGGAGCTTTGAGACTTATTTCAGCTATGACACAATCTTTCCTAACTTCAGAGCTTGAATTGTCTGTATTGGGATGGCTACATTGCACAGTGAAGGCTGGAGGCACAGCAGGGCATGGATTCGGAAAGATAAGAGTTCAAATCTGGCTTCAAACACTGTTTGACCCAGGGAAAATCACTTAAATTCTGTTTTCTTATCTATAAATAATAATATATTTTAGTTTAACTGCTAAAGTTTTGTTTTAAATGTTTCCACATCTATAAAATGGAATTAATAATACCACTTGCCTCCTGGTGTTGTTGTGAGGATTAAATGAGTGAGTCATTGTAAAGTATTTAACACAGTATCTGGCACATAGTAAATATTATATCAGTGTAAGGTAGTAGAAGTAGTAGATGTTGTAGTAGTAGTAGTAGTAGTAGTAGTAGTAGTAGTGGTGGTGGTGGTGGTGATTGTTGTTGTTGATTGCATTTACCAATGGCAAAGAACCATGAGGGAGATTTTATGTTTTCACATATGAGGGGATGGTAAGGATATCTCTATTCATCAATATTCTGTTAATTTACTTGTTAATTAACCCTGATTTAATGTTATATTATTTAATCTTTTAAAAAGTAATACTGTAAAATTATGAAGAAGAAACTTGGTCCCAAAGAAGAAATGCAAGAAGATAGATTCCCTCTACTCCTTTTCGGTTGTGGGGAGGAGGGTTCATGGTTGTGGAACATTGTGTATAATATAAAAATTTCAATTTTTGGAATTTTTTCTCTTCTTCCTCATTTTCTCTCTTTAAAAAAACTTTGTCATAAGAGATGGCTAGATAGGGGATAGAGGGAGGTGATGAGGGCGTCTTGTAATGTAAAAAGATATACATTGCACACAACGGTATATTGCTAGATAGATGTCAATTAGAACCGATAGTGTATTTTAAATCAATATGAAATTAGAAGATAACTCAATATTTTCTATTGTTTTCAAAGTAGGAAAACAAATGTATTCTTTGCATTTGGCAAAATACATACTTTTTCCTAGTTAAGCTAAAGAGATTTTTAAAAAAATTTTGAGGATGGTTTAGGAAGAAGTGTTGAACCAGAGCCAGAGTGTGTGAATACTATAAACACATATCCATCATAACTACAATATTCTAGCTTTCCTTTTGCTTAAAACAATTTCTAAAAGGAGTTCCCATTGCTCTTCCAGTAGATAATTACTACCCTATTCCACCGGCATTTTTATTACGAAAACAGTATATGATACACTAACCCTTTGTTCATGTTATAATTACTACATAGTTTTCTTAAGTATTTCACAAGTATTCTTTTTGGATAATACTGGCACAGAGATTAAGTAACGTCTCTCTCACATTATTGCTCAAGACATCAAACATCGTGATGGATTGTGATTTAAGGGATAATGCACACGCCTTTGGTTTTCTAGCTGTGTTGACCTTTATATTCTTCTCACTCCTAACGTAATCTTAGTGTGGTAATGTATCTGTTGTCTCTTGTACAAATGCCAGAAAGTACTCACACAGAATATTTGACTCCAGTTTTAATGGGTGGTTCCTATAATGGACAACAGGAATAGATTTGAGCCAGTTGGGCTATGAATATACACGATGTCTTGCCAGAAACCAAGGACTTCAAAGTTTCTTCTTTTTTAGAACTCAAAAGGAATTGGAGTTTCTGTTTCTCCATATCATCAAACTTAATTATTGACAATAAGCAACGGTTGGCAAGAGAAGTATATCACATGGTTCCATTTCTGTTTCAGAAAAGGTCAGCATATGGCACCAACACTGGGCTGTATTATGCAGCCTTGTACTCTGATCACATAGCACATGCTTCAAAAAGCATTATGCAATGTTATACTCACTGATTAATGACTGCTTGCATAAGAAGTTTTTCATTAGCTTGAAATGCAAGTATTCTGGGAATGATTAACTTTGTGACATAGTTCTAATCACATAAATATGAATAATTCAAACATTGCTTCAAAATCATGTGTTTTGAAATAACTGAACCATATTATGGCTGTTTACTATGTACAAGACTTAACAATAGCTTTAAAGCCACTGAGTGTAGGAAAGAAATCTATTTGGGAGGATTACAAATGATATTTAATTTGAGGAGTGAAAGTTTCAGGTAAAAATGGATTTTACCCAGGTAATCTCATTCACATTCCCCATATTTCCTCCTCCATTCCTATATAAATTCTAATTTGCTAGAAAAAATATCAGAACTAAAAATGCTGGACTTCAAGACACAAAACCTTCATTGAAATCCTTACTTTGCTGCTACTTACTATCTGTTTGACTTCAATTAAATCATTTAACTTCTTGGATCAAGTGACCTATTTGTTCCTGTCCAGCTATAAATCTATAATCATATAAATTATTTTCCAACCCTCAATCTATGGTCTAAATAATGAGTTTGCAATGTGTTTGTAGTGCCCACAAGAAAAATTTTCAGTGAGAGTATTGATTTCACATACTGAAAAGATGCTGGCATAAAAAGACATACTGAAAACAGAACTCATGAACTTAAGGGAAGAAATAAAATGGCAGATTGTAATTGCTTGGCTTCTTGGTTCTTTCATTCTCTTCCAAAAAGCCATAGTTTTATATCCCCTCTACTTTTCATTTTTTCCCCTCCTTGTTAACCCCTTGTGTTTTAGAGTTTTGTATTAGAGAGATTCATGAATCCTTCTATGCTACAAAATGATCTGGCAGGATAGCAAGAACTCTTCCATACTCCTGTTTTCAATTCTTCTCTCAATAAGTTTTCCTTTGTAGACTTCTGCAATACTCACCTCTATGTGCTCTGCAGTTCAGTCACAGCAACTCTCTTGCTGTTCCCAACACGTGACACCATCTCCTGTTTTCTTGTCTTTTTATTGGCAGAGTACCATAGCTAGGATACTCTCTCTCCTCACTGAGGTCTCCTGAAATCTTTAATTTTCTTCAAGAGTTAGCTGAAGTGTTATCTTTTCCATGAGGTCCTTCCTGGCAACCCTAATTGCCACTGCCTTCCTTTTCAAAGTTGCCTTGTATCTGCTTTGCACGTTTTGTATACACC
>CM053769.1:81965670-81985665 GCA_028658325.1 Potorous gilbertii | reverse complement strand
CAAAGAAATGTTTTTAATGTGTTCTTGACTGTTGGATTATTCATAGGCCAGATTATCATTGTTCTATAACATATACTCACTGAATTGCTATAGAAAAGAATGACTTGTTAGAGGTATAAGAATTATGAAAATTATGATAATTATTAAAGAATATAACTTCCTGTGGTCATGGAACATTGAACTTTGAAAAAAAGTGTCTTTCTTATTTTAACATAGCTTTCTCTAGGCCGACAACTTGGTAGAGTTTGCTTTATTTCGACTTATTGTTTTAACCTTGACAACCTAGGTAAAACAGATTGTGTTTTGTATGAACTTGTAAAAGTATAACCTTAAAAAGAGGCATCCCAGGCATTGCTTTTTTTTAAGTTTCTCGATTTACAATTTAAATTGAACTTATAACTGAAATATAATAATTGCACCTTAATGAACTTTAAACAAGTTGACTGAACATGGCTCTGTTTTACAGGGTTACCACTTAGATAAATACCAAATTGTATCTTTTAAAATTCGTTCTAAAAAAAGTATCTGCTTAGGATCATTGGAGTATGGCTATCATAGAATCCTTGGAGATTTTTTCTATTGCTATGAGCAGATGGTGGTTTTTAAACTGAATGCTATTTTGGTGTACTTTAAGAAAAAAAAGCTAAAAATGGAGCCCATTTAGTGTACTCTACAAAAATAATTTTTTTTTTATTCAGATGCTTTTTACTCAGCTGGGCAGATAGCAAATCTGTCAGCAATTTCTTTGAGATGAAGACTTGTACACTCTTTTTTAGGGAAAGCTTTTTTTTAAGTGTATAATTGAATTTGTAGAAAGCTTAAAATTATTCCCAATCCTGTTAAAGATACCAACAAATTGATGAGACATTCACCCTGCTAAGCCTCAGAGAAAATGGAGACACATAAGAACCTTGTTTAACATAATTTTAAAAGCCACAGTCTGAATGGAAGTTATGTGGACAGGAGAGAGAGCCCATGTTGGGTTTCAGTAAAAATAAGGAACTAATTTTATTCATTTGAAAAAGTCTTGAGTAGACCTTTGGTGTACTGTTATTGGGAAAAAAAAAAAAACCAGCTGGAAGTGGTTGTGGGATATTAGCAGAGTAAAAAAATCTTGCTAAGTGAACCAGACACTTACAGCTAATATATAGGAGAAGCTAAGAACATTGGATTTTGAGGAAGCTCATGAAGCACCTCTGCTCTTTTTCACATGGGTAAGTTTACTAAAATAGTACTAGTAGTTCAAGTTTCTTTAGTGCTTTCTTGTAAACAGTACTTTTCCTCACAATTATCCTCTGAATGAGGTAATAAATACAAAATTATCATCAGGAACAATTATAACCCTTGTCCTCAAAAGTCTCCTGGGTCATCCTCAAGTCCTCCTGAGGAATATCAGGTCACTGAATTCAGATGGCTCTGGTGGAGAAGTGAGGCTGGTGACCTACACAACCCTCACTCCAAACAAAGTCAAGTGCAAGTCATATCATCATTTCTCTGATGGCATGGTCTTCTTTGACAATGAGGGATGAATACAACTCTGTGTGAGTAGACTCAGCTCCTCCTCTCCTTTCTGTCTCCCTGTTCCATTCCTTCTCCCCAAAGAAAGATAAATTTGGATGGCTAAAAGATGCTCAGTTGACTTGAGTTTTACTGACTAGTCTCCCTTCCCTTCCTTTCCCTTCCCTTCCCTTCCCTTTCCTTCCCTTTCCTTCCCTTTCTTTCCCTTCCCTAACCTGACCCAACCTGAACCTTGGGCCTACTGTACTACTGAAGCTCAGACACCATGGAGTCCCTGCCCCCTGCCTAAAGGCTCTCTTCTGGACCCTCCTGGCTTCAGAGTGATTATCAGTAGTAATTGTTGCTGTTTCCTTCCCGGCCTGATGTCTTTCTTTTTGTTGCCTCATTAAAGGGGCCCTGGTCTAACTACTTCTTAAAGAGAATTCAACACTCATTCAATGAATGAGTGTTACCTCACTTTAAGTTAGTACCTGCATAGACCTTGGCCTAAAGGGGCCAAGGTCTCCCAGTGAATCCTGGGTCATCTCTAGTCATCCTGAGGAATATCAGGTCATTGGATTCAGATGGCTCTGGAGGAGAAGTGAGGCTGGTGACCTTGCACAACCCTCCTTCACTCAAAACAAAGTCAAGTGCAAGTCATATCATCGTTTCTCTGATGGCATGGTCTTCTTCAGCAATGAAGGACAAATACAACAACCCTATGACCCTAAGGAAGAAATATTCCAACACTCCAATCATTCCCTACCTTCGTGACCATGGGAAAATTGAACAATTTTAGTGAACCTTGGTTTCCTCATCTTCAAAATGAGACAGTGAGAAGAAGAAAGATGGTCACTAAAGTTCCACCACATGTAAAGTGTATTTCTTTCAGATTCTGATTATAGAATTTGGAGCTTGAAGGAACTTTAGGAATCCTTCCCCATCCCAAACCCTTCCATTTTATGGATGACACCATCCAAGCTCTGGGAGATTGCGAGATCTGCCCAGGATCCTACATACATCTTGTAAGTATAACTAGGTGTCCAATGGATAGAGTACAAGAATTAGAGATCTGAGTTCAAGTCCTGTGTCAGACACTTCATAGCTATAAAACCCTGAACAAGTCACTCAACCTTCTTTTATTCTTCTTTAAAATGGACATAAGAATAGCAAATCATAGCTATTAGCACCTTAAGCTTTGATATGTTTTCTCATTTGCTACTCACAACAACCCTGTGAGGTAAATGCTATTATCCCCATCTTACAATTGAGGAAACAGAGACTGAAAGCATCAGTACTGCCTGGATGTCACTTAGCTGCCTATTTCATGGTGTTATTCCAAGGATCAAATGCTGCAAAGCTTCAAGTGCCAAATTTTTCCTTGATCTCTATTATTTGATTTTTTTAATTCCCTTTTAAGTTCTTCCAAACATTCTTTTTGGGGTTGTGACCATTTGATGTTATTCTTTGGGGTAGGAGTGTTTTGGTTTTTTTAACTGCACTATCTTCCTCTAAATATGAACCAGATCTTCTTTCTATACCAACGTATCTATCTATACTTAGGACTTTTTCCCTTTGCTTACTCACTTTTATTTTATTATTTTTTGCAGTTTATTATTATAATAAAGTTTTAATCCCAAGTTGTGGGTAATGTTAACCCTAGGCTTCAAGTGCTCCTTATTTTTATTTTCTGAATTCTGTTCAGGGGCTCAACTTCAGGGATCTCTTCTCCCCTAAGTCTCAGCCATGCTGTCCCCAAAATGGTCTTGCTCCCTGTGGTCCCACATTCACTGGATGTGTGCTCACTCCTCTTCACCCACAGCTGCAGTCTAAAATCATATCTGATCAGCCCCATTAGACCTGACTTCCAGAAGCAGCAGGGTGGGGTTGTCCTTCAATCTTCCTCCACTCAGCTATCTGCTGTGCCTGAAATGAAAGTTTGTGAGGTAAAGAAAGTTCCTGAGGCTGTGAGGTGAAAGTTCACTTCCTAACAGAACTGCCTCCAAGCCCTGCTGTTTGGTTGATTCAGTGGAGTTGGCTTAGAGGTGTCACTGAGACTAGACCTCAGCCCTTGCAGATCTTGTCTTTTCTGAGGTCCTCTCAAGTTATCTTAGGAGGAAAACTGCTTTATCCCTTTATTTTTGCTTCTCTGTGTTCATTTTGTGGTGATTTTCTGGCTGTTTGTGGAGGAAATCTGGAGAGGCTGGAAATTTCTTACCTACTCTGTCATCTTCCCAGAATTTGTTATATGTGCTCATTGTTGATGGTTATTGCAATGTGACAAAAACAATATCAGTAATAGTCCTAAGTAAAGACTAGTGCAACACACACACACAGACACACACACATATGCATATACATATATATAGCCTCAAAAGAAGGGTGTGTGTGCGTGTGTGTGTGTGTGTGTGTGTGTGTGTGTGTGTGTGTGCTTTCAAATGTTTCTAATGGGAAATATAGGCCATGAGTATGTTTTAGTAATAAGTTGGATTAAGGATTTTGCATAAAAATTTCATTAATATTTGTAAAGAAAATTTTAAGTTATCTTTCCCCCTCTTTTTTGGAAGTCTCTAATAATACCAAAAGACAGACTCATTTTATAAATCAGACCTTTATGGATCCATTTTTTAAAAAAGATTCTACTTTCAGCCTACTGATGACAAGTCCAAAACAGATACAAAATTCAGGTCAAGATAGAAATTTCAAGTGATATGTAAAAATCAAAATTTTCTGAAGTTTCAAGTGAATTATGGGTTTATGACTTGATTTTCTTCTTCTAGCTCTGATTAATAAAATAAAGTTTGAGTGTGTTCTCAATACATGAACTAAACTTGGAAAACCAAATTTAGAAGATTGTTCTAAATTGTACTGAGTCTTGTGATTGGCATATTTTAGCAACATTGAATAAGGAACCTTAGCAAGTGACTTAGAGCCAGAGAAACAGATCTGTTAGGAAGAACTACCTTCAGAGTTGCCCTGAGAATGACACTAAGACATTCATTCTGTACAAGTAGCAGAATTAGTTCCTTTAATGGAAGCCTGCCAGGGGGCAGCATCTATATCTGTGACCATTTACAATGACAGATGCTATGCCTTCCATGTAGTACATGACTTTAGCCAACTCAAAGAAATTCTGGGAATTCCTTACTGTCATGGAGACATCCACCTGGTATGTTCCTTCCCTCATAGAAGTAGTTTTTCTGCCCTGAAACTTTGCTATTTGTAAATTCCAGACCCATTCTTCCTCATCTGACCCTTTGTCTGCAGGTAATTTCCACACTCTGCAGCAAAAGCTGCAGCTCTTGGTGATCTCATTTAAGCCTTTTAGTTTCCCTTCTTTCTTTAATTGATTCTTATCCCTTGCCTTCTTCTGCCTGCTTGGTCATAGCTCTGGCAACTTCTCCAGCCTCTGAAAGGCCTCCTGGATTACCTCTGAACTCTTTCCCCACACTGATGGACTTTGCGTATCCATTGCTGGACAGCCTGTGATTCCCCATTTGTTATTGCCTACATGGGTTCATGTAGTCTACTCTGTGAGTCAAACAAACTGAAGAGGGCTAGTGGCTGAAATCTTCAGGCATTGGAAGACCCTGGAAATAACTCAGATAGTGAGACGAGTTTGATGGGACTCTGAGCTCCGCCAACTCCCACACCTCTCTCTCAACCCAATTCTACCCCCACCAATTCATGTTTTCATAAATACTATCCCTTGGAATAAATGTTATGCCTTTCCATTAAAGAGGGAAATTGCAGGTCATAAACTAAGAACAATTCCTTCCATCTTGGTGAACTGAGCAGAACTCTCTCCATAAGCATTAGCTCATCACTTAAAGGCCTCTTACCATATTCCCCATCCCAATGATCTCTCCACAAGAGCATCCTGTGTAATAACAACTGTTCTGGGAGACTTCAAAGATTTCCTGATTTTAGGAATCATCTTGGTCAATCAGGTCAAGGTATCTCGTCTAATCAGCAAGTTCTTGCATCATCCCCTCCCAACCTCCCTTTGCATGAAACCTTCCCCCTCTTTGTGGTTTAAGTGTATCTAAACTTTGTGCTTTTGTCCTTTGAGGCATCTCTGCCCAAGTTGTTGGGGGTTCATTTCTCAATAAACCCAAAGACAAGTTTGATACTCTGGGGTCTTGTTATTCCTGCACCACCCAGAACCTCAAATAAACATAAAACAAACAAACAAAAAATAAACATAAAATTAGAAATTCTAAAATTGAAAGAAGAGAAAAAAACATTTCAAAGTAGCATTGAATTATTTAATAAATATTGGAACTTTATTTTTAAAAAGAAGATAAAATAGGAAATCAGTTATCTAGTTTGACCAAAAAAGAAAGGAAATCCAACTTATTGGAATTAACTGATGAAGAAGTAGTGGCAATTATGAGAAGCAATTTCCTCCAATTATATGCAAAGAAATGAAAATAAATGCTTACAAAAGCATAAAATACTCAGATTAGTAGCTTAAGATATAGAAAATTTCACTGTATAAGTCACAAGTAAATTCCAAAAGAAAAAAATTTGCAGGTTTAGATGCACTTGCCAATGAATTCTACCAAACATCATGAGAACAATTAACTCCAATACCGTAGAAATTGTTTGCAAAAATAGGGAAATAAAAGATCCTATCAAACTCCTTTTAGGAAGTTAAATATGGTCCTGATAACCTAACCAAGGATAGCTAAAGTAAAAACAAAGCAAAAAAATCCCCCCAACAACTACAGATCAACATTCCTAATTAATATTCATACAAAAATATTGAAGAAAATATAAGCAAAGAATTTGTTCATTATGACCAGTTTGAATTTATACCAGAAACTGAAGAAATTGAGGGGATTGGAACATTAGCTGGTGGCAGGAATGCACTGCACTACACTGACTACATCTTCTGACTCAGTTATGGAGCTAGTTCAATTCCCTTTCTATTCAATTATATGCCTATTCAAATTTCTGTCTTGTGAGAAAACTTTATTCAATTGTGGGAATTGTAAGAAAATTTATTGCACTTTTTGAACTTAGTCTTGTGTGGCTGGGAAATTGGACCACCTCAATTTGTTGCTTAGAGACCCATACCTAAGGATGTAGATTATGCTGTCCAGAAACTCAATCAGATCCCAAGACTGATGCAAGGAGTTTTCTCACAATTTACCCATAGCAACCCAGAAGCAACACTAGCATCTAAAGCAACCCATATGTCTTATCATAAAACTGGCCCTTTACTTATCAATCAGATGTTGTTTCCATGTTCCTTAGATTGTTCACAGACACTTCGAGTGAGCAGGACAATTTTCTTTTTGATTTCAAGGAATTGTACCTGTTTACACTTCCCTGCCCAACTTGGAAAGTCCCTAATTTTTCCTCCAATTAGAAATCAGATTACCTAATTATTATCCAGGTTTAATTAATTAGTCTTAATTTATTAATTGTTTTTAATGCATAAAAATTAGTCTCCTCTGTTTTTACTGTCTAACCCTAAGTTGGGGGAAAATTCTGGTCCTGATTTGATAGGCAATTGGCATGCATTGCTTAATAAGTTGAAATGCTCAGATGTTCAAATCTTTGTTTCCTCAGTCATTTCATCTTCACCTATAACAAAATACATGGTTGGTTTAATATTAGGAAAAGTAAAAAAAAAATGTAATAGATTGTTTTAATAACAAAAAAATTATTATTATAAAGTTTTTGAAAAAATACAATTTTTATGTTGAAAACATTGAAAGTCTTTAGAATAAATATGGCCAATAATGTCTATCTAAAATTAAGAGCTGGAGTGGGGAAGAGGGAGCAGAGCCAAGATGACAGAGTAAAAGCAGGGACTTGCTTGGACTCTCACCCAAATCCTTACAAAAACCTGTAAAAATTAGTCTAAATATATTCTAGAACAGGAGAACCCACAAAATGACAGAGTAAAACAAATGTCCAGCCCATGACAACCTGGAAGGTTGACAGAAAAGGTCTGTTGCACCAGTTTGAGAGAAGAGTGCAGTCCAGCATGGGCAGCAGGCCTCGGAGGATTGAATCACTGGCAGTTGCAGTGGTTTGCAGACTTTTCAACTGCAAAACAGCAAAGACAACTTAGTTGAACCAGGGTGAGAGAGGAGTGTGGTACAGCCCCAAGGTGGTGGCAGTGACAGCAGTGGCAGGGGCAGCGTCTGGAGCTCTGTGCCCACAGATGGTGGGGGGATTGAGTGGTTGATCAGAGGGAATTGGTGGCTCTGAGGCAGGATTCTCTTCCTTTGCCCTGTTTGGTTCTGGGTCACAGTCATCAGTGGTAGTCCTTGGGTAAGGATGAGTGCTGGTACAGTACAGTTTATGGCAGCAGTGAAGAGGGAATCCTCCTCACAGTTCTAAGGCAGAAAAGGGTGCTTGTGGTCACCCACAGACCAGAGCACAGGCCAAAAGAGGAGCAAACACCTCTCTTTTGACCATATAACTTTGGAAGAAATCAAAATTTGCAGGTCCCCAGAAATATCTCTGAAAACAGTTGCACAAAATCCCTGAAGTGTGGCACAGTACCCTCCCCCCTAGAAAGAGAGTCCTACTTTTGGAAAGAGCGCAAAAGTCAAGTAATTGGCTAGGAAAATGAGCAAACAGTGCAAAAAGAAGTAAGACTATTGAACCTTACTTTGGTGACAAAGAAGATCAAAATATAAAACCAGAAGACAACAAAGTCAAAGCTCCTACTTCCATAGTCTCCAAGAAAGGTATAAATTGGTCACAGGTCATGGAAGAACTCAATAAGGATTTTGAAAATCAAGTAAGAGAAGCAGAGGAAAAATGAGAGAGAAATGAGAGTGATACAAGAAAATTGTGAAAAATGAGAAAACACCTAGCTAAAGGAGAGCCAAAAATGCTGAAGAAAATAATACCTTAAAAAATAGACTAACCTAAATGGCAAAAGAGGTGCAAAAAGTCAATGAAGAGAAGAATGCCTTAAAAAGTCGAATTGGCCAAATGAAAAAGGAAGTCCAAAAGTCTATTGAAGAAAATAATTCCTTCAAAATTAGAATGGAGCAAATAGAAATTAATGGCTTTATGAGAAATCCAGACATTATAAAAGAAAACCAAAAGAATGAAAAAAATAGAAGATATTGTGAGATATCTCATTGGAAAAACCACTGACCTGGAAAATAGATCCAACAGAGATAATTTAAAAATTATTGAACTACTTGAAAGCCATGATCACTAAAAGAACCTAGACATTGTCTTTCAAGAAATTATCAAGAAAAACTGACCTCATATTCTAGCACTAGAGGGTAAAATAGAAATTGAAAGAACCCACCAATCACCTCCTGAAAGAGATCCTAAAAGGAAAACTCCTAGAAATATCATACCAAATTCCAGAGTTCCCATGTCAAGGAGAAAATATTGCAAGATGCCAGACAGAAAGAGTTCAAGTATTGTGGAAACACAATCAGAATAACATAAAACTTAGTAACTTCTACATTAAGGGATCAGAGGGCTTAGAATATGATATTCCAGAGGTAAAAGGAGGTAGGATTAAAACCAAGGATCAGCTATCCAGAAAAGCTGAGAGTAATGCTTCAGGAGGAAAAATTGACATTCAACAAAGTACAGGACTTTCAGGTATTCTTGCTGAAAAGACAAGAGTTGAATAGAGAAATCTGACTTTCAAGTAAAAGAATCAAGAGAAACATGTAAAAGTAAACAGGAAAGAGAAATCATAAGGGCTTTATGGGAATAGCCAGTTGTACATAGTAAATTTTCAGTTTCATGTGTAATCATCTTTTTTATTGTACTGTGTTATGAAAATTCTTGTTTTGTTCTCTGAATTGAAAATAAAATAAATTTAAAAACATAGAGGTTTGGAATGGTAAAATAAATAAATAAAATTTATCACTCCCTGAAAGAAACCCAAATGAAATATCCTGGGAATAGTAGAGTCAAAATCCAGAGCTTCTAAATTAAAGGAAAAATACTTTTAAGTGCCCAGAATAAAGAGATTAAGTAACAAAGATACATAATGAAGATCACATAAATCTGCACTACAACTATTATAAAACAGAGAGAATCCTGAAAAAGCAGTGTTCCAGAAGAAAAAGGACAAGGGGATACAAGGAAGATAACTTGTTTCTATTATTTAAGCTTTTTGGAATTATATGTTAAATTACCTAGCTAAAAGAGATAGACAAAAGAAATTCCTTTCAAAAACAACTATAGGATATATAAAATATTTAGAAGTCTACCTAGAAAAACATTCATAGGAGTTATATGAATGTGACTACAAAATAATCTATACAGAAATAAAGTTATCTGTAAGTAATTGGAAAGACATTTACTATTCATGGTTGGAACCTTGAATGCATTCAAAATGAAAATACTAATATCTAATCGTTTGCCAAAAAGTTCCATTATAGAAGTAGATAAAAATTAAGAATTCTTCTGTTAAAACAAAACCTCAAAAATGTCAAAGAAAATAATGGAAGGAAAGTGGAAAAAGAAGAGAGTCTACCAGTATTGTTTTCCAAACTTAGCCACAAAGTAGCAATCATCAAAACAATTTCTAATATTCAGGTAAGGAATCACTATCCAACAGAAACAATTGGGAAAAATTAGAATGCTGTCTTGAAGAAATTAGATTTAAACCTACAACTTAAAACAAAAACCATAATAAGCTACAAATGGACACAAGATTTAGATATAAAAGGTCATATCATAAGCAAATTAGAAGAAGATAGAGAAGAAAATAATTTTCTCATCTATGCATTGCAGAAGAGCTCTTGACCAAACAAGGATAGAGAGAATCATAAAACACTAAATGGACAAAAATGTTCACATTAACCATTTTTGTGGTAGTAAATAATTGGAAATGAAGCGTTCATCAATTAGGCTAAACAAATGACTGAACAGATTATAGTAAATGAATGGTAATTATGATAACTGTACAGGGACCAGACCCGTGATTTAATTGGTTTAGGGAATTCCCAGGTGAAGAAATTTTCTCTTTCATTGCAGGTCAGTGCCTTTTCTGAAACTTCTAAGAGAATTGTCTAAAATATTGTGAAGGCAAGTGGCTTGTCTTAGGTCACAGAACCAGTATGTATTACAAATGGTGGTGTATCAAGGCCTTACAAATGTAATAGAGTATTATTGTGCCATATATAAAAAGGAAAAGGATTAATTCAGAGAAACATAGGAAGACAAGTATGAACTAATGCTCAAGGTGATGTGGATGGAACTAGGAGAATAATTATATACCAAATACAACATTGTTAAGAACAAAAAACCCGTGAAAGATTTGTTTGACAAAATCTGAGATAACTGCAAAACAGAATGCCATAAATTAGATTGTGATCAATATCTTATTCTATATATCACAATGATCTCCAAATGGATACCTGACCTAAATATGAAAGATCATATAAGAAAACTCAGGAAAGAAAGGAGATAACTTTTACAACTATAGTAAGGGGAGAATTCTCATCTAAGCAAGGCAAACATAGAAAATTTCAGATGAAAATTTTTTTCAAAACTCACAGAATCAATACATTTAGAATCAGAAGATCAATATTTAACTGGTAAAAATATTACATCAAATTTCCCTGATAAAGAGATATTTTATATATAATATTTAAATACCAACTTTTATATGAATAATTTAAAATAATATTTATTGATTCTTAACTAATACACATAATTGAGATTGATAATATAATAGAAATTATATTTAATAATAAATTAGTAATCAATATGATACTGAAAATATATGACACACACATACATGCCTGAATATATGTGTATGTATATGCACACACACACATTTGTGGAATTGATATGAAGGAAATAGTCCTTCTCAAATGAAGAAATATTAATAGAAATTAAAATTAAAACAATTTTGAGGTTTTGCAGATACCAGTCAGACTAAAAAAAACAAGTGGAGAATGGTTAAAGAAAAGGAAAGAAAATAAACACTTATACAGTATTTACTATGTAAAAGCATCATACTAAGTGCTTTCAGATATTATAGCATTTGATCCTCACAAGATCCCTAAGATGGGTGATATTACTATCCCCATTTTAAAATTGAGGAAACTGAGGCAAACAGAGGTTAAATGACCCAGAGTTAAGTAGCTCCCTTGTGTCTGCTGAGGCCAGATTTGAAATCAGTTTTTTCCAACTCCAAGCCCAGTCACTAGCTACTTGACCAAAAAAGGAAAAGATATGTCAGTAGATGGTAGTGTGTTAACACCTCAAACAGCCCCAGACATCCAATTAAATCTTTGAAACGGCACTGGATGGAGAGAGAACCATCAATAAAGTCTTCCACCCAGTCTAAGACTATACAAAAAGACTGGTAGAATACCATAGAAGCCCTGAACTAAGCCAGGGTAGATGGAAAACACAGTGTAGTACAAAGTAGTCCTGATCCCATGGATATGATGGCTCTGGTTCCCTGTTTCAATGGAAAAAAGGTCTAAATAGAATTGACTACTGGGTGGTCTAGGAATTTTGCAGCAACAAGAGAAACACCCCAAGAAAACATGGTCATAGGAGTGGAGCAAGGTGGTCTGGTAACCCAGGCTCAGCAGAAGAAAGATTCCAAATGTCATTCAAATATCACTAACACAGCAGTCAAGTAGCCTTGGCCTAAACTACAGCAGGAGACAGTCAAATTGAACCACCTAATTTAGCCTTCCCATGCCATCTAAGGGTAAAAAAGTGGAAGTTGATTCAAACTGAAGTTCCTCAACTGAGATGAGGCTGGTAATAGATGCAAACCAAATTAAATAGCTGACATAATGAAGTATATTGAACACTTAAGCAGTAAACTCAGAAGAAGAACACATCCAAAGAGTAAGAAGAGGAAAATAAGATCCAAATAGAGCTTCAAAGGAAAAAAAAATGACCTCTTCACAGGCACTTGTATTGTTAATGTATTTTTGCTTAATTTGAAGATGTTTTCCCTCCATTAATAGGTCCTGTAACCTGTTTAAATCACATGGAAGTCCGAAACTTGCTGAATGGGTAGAACAGGAAGGGTGGAGCAGAACTGGGAGGAAGTGAGTGAGAGCATTTGGAGTGGAAGAAGAGAGAGGATGCAGGCACAAGTGTTTGTGGGAAGGCCCCAGCATGGAGGGTGGGAGAGGGGGTTTGTGAATGATGGTGCATGCAACAGTAATGTGTATTGACTTTTTGTTGCCATGATGGATTCCATTTTCTGATGCTGGTATTTGGCTTTCTAGTGTCTGAATAAACGTTTTCCTTCTGCCTTCTATATGGAGAGTCTGTTATATTTTGCGATTCAGAACTATGCTGGCATATTCATAATCTCTATCAGTGCTGTGAATATTGCTTTGGCAATATATGAACAGAATCACAGGATATAAAACCTCTATTTGGAGGCAGAAAGGCTATAGGGAAGGAAATGAGTATCCCAGGATGGGAGAATGTAATTTATTCCTCCCTAGCAAGAGAATGGGCTAAAAGTTCAGAACTCTGTGAAAACTGGGAACGGAGGCTACAGATGGGAGAACCCAGAGATTTAGACAGATAGATGTTTTCAAGGAATACCAGTAGAACCAGGGAAAGAAATGACCAGGGTGCGTAGAAGAGGATGTGCCTTATTGACAAGTTATCATATTATGTGTAGAAGCAGAGACAAATTGCTGGAGGAAAAGGTTCAGATGGAAAAGGAGTTAGCTGGTTTTCATGAGAAGTGTTTTTATACCACAGAATTCTAACTTTCCTTTACAAACTAGAAATTTTCAGGTGGTAGAAGAAAAAGCTGTTGTTAGTTTAGCTCACAAAAAGGAGTGAAAAACTAACTAAAGGAATGTATATGCAGCCCTTGCACAGGCTGGGACTAGTTGGGGCTCCAACATCTGGAGGGAAGATGTGTGGGAGGAAAATGAAGCAGTTAAATGAGTAGTCTTCTACAGGTGCAAATGTTCACTCAATACTACGAAGGAAGCAGGAGAATCAGGAGGGCCACACAGTGTCTAGGGAGGTAATTGAGGATTTTACTCAATAGGAAGTCACAGATATTTTGAATCAGTTCACCAAAAAGATGGGATAATCTTTAGTATCTTGGATGATGAGAAGAGGAGTAGGGCTAGATAACAAAGATGACTTGAAATTCAAAAGTATTAGGATCCTTTTGCACAACAAGTTTTAGGCATTACCATATTCAAGGAGACAACAATGGAACCAATCTGTCAGCTTTAGCTGCCAAGGGATGCAATAAACAGTATCCCACTGACTCTATGTGGTCTAGTGGAGATAGACTCTGCTATTTGCTTATAGACTGTATGAGAAAGTTAAAGGAAGAGGTAATGAAAACCGCAATGATTAGAGACACTGATACTTTTCATAATACTCCCTTAGTTTCTTATAGGCATATAATAGTGAGATCTGCTCCTCTTGCTTATAAGCACCTAATTCTGACTATTAATTGGAGAAATAGGATACTCTCTTTCAGAAGTGCTGGATAATGGGGAATGGGGAAAAGATAGATTTCCTCAAGAGAGAAGAGTAAATATCCAGCAGATTCAAAGTCAGAATAGACTATCAAGGAGAGAAATGTTTATGGACTTATTAAGAGCAGGGATAGATTATGGAAGAATAGATGGTATTCCAACTAATGAACTAGATAAGATGTACTAAGAAAAGGGGCTTAATATTGGATGGAATAGGGAAGTAAGAACTTCCTCTACAGATTCTCTTGAAGCATTGTATCCAAGTTCATCCCACCTAAAGGGAGAATAGGAAATTGGCCAGACCCCAGCTTAGATTAAAGAAAGTACACCTCTAGCCAGATCTGCAAATTAGGAAACAGCAAACAACAATGAATAAGACTATGACAGTGGATTCATGGACTCCAGAAACATAGCTGAACTTATATCTACCCTGCTTCTGGTTATTGTCTCCTTGATTCTTTTTGACTTTTTATCTGTTCACCTTGTATTTGTCTCCTGCAGGCTTGGTACCCTCCACCTGTAGTTGCCTGACTGTTCAACTTGGGTGTCACTCTCTGTCCACGCCTATGCTCTGTCATCCCTGGACCTGGCATCAACCAAGCTCTGGATATTCGCTAAAGAACTCATCTCTCAAATGGAACCTTTTGGATCAGGGACAGCTCTATGGCCAATCTCAGCAGAAAGTAGTTATGGAAAAAGAGACCTTCATCCCTCACCCCAAGATTTTGGACCCTCATTCATTTGAGGGGGTAGTGGTAGGGTACTTGTGCTGAAGTCTCTCTCAATTGTTTTATGTACTTATTTTGCGTTATCCCTGTTATGTCATTGTAAAGTTTTGTTGACACCAGTTACCCCATTGACCTATGTAATGGATATGAAAGATCTTGAGTCCAAATGTATGGTTAATGAAATGAGAAGATCTTAAGTCACATGGAAGCCTGAGTCACATGAGTCTAAGTCATATGGAGCAGGAAGAGGTGGAATAGAATGGAAAGGAAGTGAGACAGAGCAGGCAGAGCTGGGAAAGAGAGAGGAAGCAAGCAGATAGCTGTGAGTGAGAGAGGAAGTGATTTTTCTTAATGGAGTTGGTTTTTGGAAAGGCCTGATAATGTGTACAGACTTTTTTGTTACTATGATGGATTTGACTTTTTGGTGTTTGGATAAATGTCTTGGTTCTGTCTTCAATGAAGAGATTTGTTATATCTTGCAATTCAAACCTGGAAATACACTGTCATATTCATAACTGCGGCTGTGGATATTGCCTTGGTGATATATAATAATGAAGTACATTGGACACCTAAGCAGTAAACTTGAAATAAGAGCATATTAGAAGAGTAAGAAGAAGAAAGTAAGATCCAAACAGAGCTTCAAAGGAATAAAAAATGACCTGGCCACAGGCACTACAAAAGAACTTGACAGAAATGAAATAGGAGATAGGAAAAGGAACAACTAATGAGGAAAAAATGTCAAGGTGTATTAATATCTTAGAACAAATGGTGGAAAACCCTACTCGATTACTGAATTCTGAAAATTAGTATAGGTCACACAGAAAACAATTCAATAAGGTAAGAGGAAATATTAAAACAAAATCAAGAGGAATATATTATCAAAAGCATGGCATGGAACATATTTCAATTACAATCTTAATAGACTACTGAAAATCATAACTTTTTCCAAAAAGTGGGGGCATGTCTTGGATACCTTATTTAAAAAATAAAAATAAATAAAAGCTGCCCAGTTCTCTTTGAACCAAAGGGAAAACTGAAAATAAAAAGAATCCCCAGTTTCCTCTTGAAAGAAATCTCAAAATAAAAATTCTCATCAATATTGAAGCTAATATATGGAATTCCCAGACTAAATGAAAAATACTTCCAGCAACTTGAACTCTTTTGAGTTCAAGAACCAATGTACCATAGCCAAGATTACTCAAGACTTGGCAGTTATCACTTTAAAGTAGAGGAAACCACCACATCACACCTATGAGATTGGCTAACATGACAAAATAGGAAGTTGATAAATGTTTGAGAAGATGTGGGAGAGTTAGAGTACTAATTCATTGTTGGTGTAGCTGTGAGCTGATCTAACCATTCTGGAGAGTAGTTTGGAACTATGCCCAAAGGGCTACAAAAATGTGCATACCCTTTGACCCAGCAATAGCACTTCTAGGACTGTATTCTCAAGAGATCATACAAATGGGAAAGGGTCCCACATGTACAAAAATATTTATAGTAACTCTCTTTGAGGTGACCAAAAACTGGAAATCAAGGGGATGCCCATCAATTGGAGAATGGCTGGATAAATTGTGGCATATGAATGTAATGGAATACTGTTGTGCTGTAAGAAGTGATGAACAGGAAGACTTCAGAAAGGCCTGGAAAGACTCATATGAAGTGATCTGAGTGAAAGGAGCAGAACCAAGAGAACTTTGTGCACAGCAACACCCACAGTGAGTGAGGAATTTTTCTGGTAGACTTAGTACTTCATTGCAATGCAAGGACTTAAATAATTTCCAATGGTCTCTTAAGGCAAAATGCCTTCCACATCCAGGGAAAGAACTATGGAATTCAATCACAGAATGAAGCAGATCATTTTCTTTTGTATTATGTTTTGGTTTGTTTTATGATTTCTCTCATTCATTTTAATTCTTCTATGCAACATGACTAAGGTGAAAATGTATTTAATAGGAATGCATGTGTGGAAGCTACATAAAACTGTATGCCATCTCAGAGAGGGAGTGGGAAAGTAGGGGGGGAAGAGAGAGATGGAAGGGAAAAATCTAAGTTATATGGAAGTGATTGTAGACCACTGAAAACAAATAAAATAATAAAAAAAGAATGAAGTAAGATTATTAACCCTTCAAAAAATAGAGGAAAGCTTAGAGTACAATATTCCAAATGCCAAAAAATATATAAAGGTTTATGATAAAGAAAAACATCTATCAACATAGAGTATAATACTATATGGGTGGGAGGGGAATGGACATCTAAAATGAATAGAGGATTTGCATGTTTGCCTAATGAAAAGGTCAGAACTAAGTAAACACTTTTAAATAGAAATACAGGAATTAAAGGAAATATGGAGAGGTACATAATTTTCAAATAGAAAGGACTACATGGGGATGAATTGTTTTCATGACAATATAGAAAAAATAAATACCTGTTAGTATCCTAATGAATTGTTTTCATGACAATATAGAAAAAATAAATGCCTTGTTAGTATCCTAATATCTATAGAGAAATAAGAGAGACAGATCACCTGTGATCAGTTTTATTTTAACTTGATGGTCTTAGGAGAAAATAGAAATGGGAGAGTTAGAGGACTATACTGTGAAGGAAAGGAAGGAAATCACTATGTCAAAAGATTGAGGTATATAATATTAAGAGTAGTCAAGCATGGAGTGAAGGGGTGAGAAATAGGGTATTCCATGAACTTCACTTTCATTTGAATCAGAAAAAAGAAGGTTGAGAACAATTACACACACATACAGACACACACACACACACACACAAACACTCATATGCAAATAATCACTTCATTTCTAGATTATAAATTCTCTCTCTCATATCCCATGTGGGGGATGAAAACAAAGACAAAAGTATAAAAAGACAGGAAAGAGAAATACACTATTAAAAAATATAACTAAAGGGAAGAAGATAACAGAATGAGAAATTAGAATTTAACAATATATTGTGCATAAGAATAAAAAAATGTTTTTGTACAACTAAAATACATTTAGCCCAAATCAGAAGGAAAGCAGAAAATTCGGGAAAGATTTTTATACCCAGATTCTCAGATAAATATTTCATATCTCAAGTATATAAAAAATTTGTCAAATCTATAAGAACATGAGTAATTATTCTCTAATTGATAAATAGTCAAAAGACGTGAACAGGCAGTTTTCTGATAAAGAAATCAAAGTAGTTTGTAATCATATGAAAATCATTTTTGATTAGAGAAATGCAAACACTAAAACAACCATTTTACATCTATCATAGTCACTAAAGTGATTGAAGGGAATGTGAAAAAATTGGGACCTTCATTTTGATAGAATCTGAAATTATGCCCAATGGGTTATTAAACTGCCTATCTCCTTTGAGTCAGCAATACCACTATTAGAATTGTTTCCCAAGGAAATTAAGGGAAAAGGAAATGAACCTAGGTGTTGCAAAATATTTATAGTAGCTCTCTTTGGCAAAGAACTCAAAATTGTGGGAATGCCCATCAATTGTGGAATGGCTGAGCAAATCATGGTGTGTGTGTGTGTGTGTGTGTGTGTGTGTGTGTGTGTATGGCACTACTGTGCTTTAAGAAATAATGAGCTCGAACATCTTAGAAAAACATGGATAGATTTGCATGAAATAATGAAAAGTGAAGTGAGTAGCACCAAAAGAACTGTAGCAATAATATTGTTTTAAGAACAACTGTGAATTGCTGAATCATTTTGACTATTATAAATACCCAAATTAACTTTAAAGGGCATATGAAGGAAGACCTGGGCAAAGAGCAAAGGGCCCTAAGAAAGAGTTGTCAGATAGGAAGAGAACCAGGAAAGAGCAGTGTTGCAGAAACCTTTAGAGAGAGGATATCAACATTTGGTTAAGATCTAGAACTCTCTCTCTTGATTAAGCTGCGTTACCTCACTCCCAATGCAAAGGCATTATCACTCTATATTGTCTGCTGTGTTTTCTTATGTATACTTTCTCTGATTTTTGTTTTGCTATCAAATTGAATAAATGCATTTCTTGGCTAAGTGCTATTTTTATTCGTTGTGGAATTGTTTTGGTGGGAAAGAGGTAGAGCCTTGAACATAAAGCCTGAGGTTCTGATTCCTCCATTAATGATACAATGATCAAAAGTTATCTTGAACCTGAAAACCATGCCTTGTAGACTAATAATCTTTAAGAGATCTTATAGATATATTCTAGGTTGGTGTAGCACCAATGCAATATTCATAGCATTTCTGGTGGCCGTGAATATCCTGGTGCTATTCTGAATCGTGAAATACCACAGACTCTCCAAGAATGAACATATTTGATCAGACACCAGAAAGCCAAATCTATCACAATAACAAAACTCTATACCCAATGACAATTTAGAGAATAGCATCATCCCTAAGTCTTCCCTCTGCTAGGCTTCCCAAACTAGCTCCATTAAACAAATCACAAACAAGCTTTTTCACTCACACTAGCCAACAGCCTGCTTGCCTGTATCCTTCTAAGCTCTGACTGCTCTCTGATCAGATTTCCTCTCAGCTCTGCTTTGACTATGCCTCTTCCTGTTCCACCCCTCTTATTCCATCCATTCAGCAAACTCCTCCCACCACAGGCTACATGTGACTCAAATTTCTGTGTGACCCAGGCAGGTCAGTTTTCCTTGATAATTTCATGAAAGAGGATGTCTAGGCTCTTTTTTTGATCATGGCTTTCAGGTAGTCCCATAATTTTTAAATTGTCTCTCCTGGATCTATTTTCCAGGTCAGTTGTTTTTCTAATGAGATATTTCACATTATCTTCCATTTTTTCATTCTTTTGGTTTTGTTTTGTGATTTCTTGTTTTCTCATGAAGTCATTTGCTTCCATCTCTTTCATTCTAATTTTTAAAGAACTATTTTCTTCAGTGAGTTTTGAACCTCCTTTTCCATTTAGCTAATTTTGCTTTATAAAGCGTTCTTCTCCTCATTGGCTTTTGGATCTCTTTTGCAAATTGAGTTAGCCTATTTTTCAAGGTGTTATTTTCTTCAGCATTTTTTTGGGTCTCCTTTAGCAAACTGTTGACTTGATTTTCATGATTTTCTTGCATCACTCATTTCTCTTCCCAATTTTTCCTCCACTTCTCTTACTTGATTTTCAAAATTCTTTTTTGAGCTCTTCCATGGCCTGAGCCCATTGCATATTTATTTTGGATGTTTGGGAAGCAGAAGCCTTGATTTTTATGTCTTCCCCTGATGGTAAGCATTGTTCTTCCTCATCTGAAAGGATGGGAGAAAATACCTGTTCCCCAAGAAAGTAACCTTCTATAGTCTTATTTTTTTCCCTTTTTTGGGCATTTTCCC
>CM053769.1:81948998-81965170 GCA_028658325.1 Potorous gilbertii | reverse complement strand
CCATTTGCTGTAACCAATGGTTCTACCTATGGCTGGTGTGGTACTGGCTGAGGAAGAACCTCTGCTTTCTTGGTATCAACTGTTACACCAAAATTAGCCTAAGCAGCAGAGAATTGATGTCAACTTTGTTGCTTCTCAGCCTCAGAGACTGCATTGAGAGAATAATCACCTGTGAACAAAAAGTCATGCACTCCACTTTACTCTTGGCTTGTAGCCTTTTCAAATTAAATAATTTATTGTCAGAAGTAAATTAGAAGCTGACTTTGATGTACCTTTCATCCTCACTGAAGGCATCTCACAAAATTGCTGAAAATATCATGCTAAAAAGCACATAACCCTGCGTTGCTCCATTGGTGACCACCAAAGTACTAGAGCATTGTCCATGATCTAGAACCCATGCAAGCATCGTAAAACTGGCATGCAACAATGATGAACTTCTCTATGTAACCAAATTTTGTCTATGACACTTCTATCTCACAGAATATGTCAAAATTGTTACATTCCAATTTAGCTGCCCCTTAAAGACACAGTAATCAGTGCAGTAGCAAGAGTGGCTTTTGAAACAAGTGTTGTATTTCTCAGTCCATCTCTGCTAGCTTTCATCCCGTATTTCTACTCCTTTTTGTGGATAAACTCCTTGAAAAAGCCAACTATCAGTGCCTCTAATTCCTTTCCTTTCACTGTCTTCTTAAGTTTCTACATTCTGACTTCCTAATTATTTAACTAATATTACCTTCTCTGAAGTTACAGATGACTTCTTGATGACCAGATCTAATGGCCCTTTCTCAGTCCTTATGCTTCTTAACTTTTCTGTAGCCTTTAGGACTGTTTATCATCTCTTTGAAACTCTCTTCTCTGTAGGTTTGTTTCTCCTACTTGTCTACTTTTCCTTTGCCGGCTCTTCATCTTGGCCATGCCTGTTAACCATGGATGTCCCTCAAGGCTGAATCTTAGTCTTTTCCCCCTACAGTATTTTGCTTGGTGATCTCTCTATGCTAATAATTAACAGATCGACTTGGCTTCTAAGCTCTCTACTCACCTGATTTCTTGCAACTACTGCTGCAATTTAACATTTTTGTTTGCTTGTTTTGCTCTATTTGTATCCTCAATGCTTTGGTCAATACCTTGCACAAAGTGATTACTTAATAAATGTTTATTGACTGATTGATCTCTCTCAAGATAAATCCTTCAAGAATAGGCTGCTTATCAAATAGACTGTATAATAGGAAGGACAAGTGGAGTAGAAAGTACATGCTAGAGGTCGCAAAATCTTTCCATGATATTCACATTCACATATTTACAAAAATACTTTGCTAAACACTGATACATATCAGAGCTCAGGTTTATTCTCTTTCTTATTTTTTTCATAATTCCTTTACTTGATGACACAAAAACATAGTTTTTACCTGGGACTTTTGGTCATTACAACTGAGTTGATATACTAAACCAATAATTCATTGTGAAGTACCTTTTTTTCAATACTTCAAAAGATCCGTTGTTGTGGATATTTCTTCCATCATCTAGATCACAACTCAGGACAAAAAACAAAACAAAAAAGGAAACAGTTTCCAGGAGCTGTTATGGCAAAAGCAGAAGAAAACTGTGTTGGGCTGAGGTAAAATGTAAAATACTTAAACAGTAGACCAGAAAGCTGCTTTATTATTCTTATAAAATTTAATATCAACCCCTTGGCAGATATTTATAATAATTATACATTAAAATACTGAATTGTAGTTTGTCCTGTCAAATTGTACTTGTAAGAAGTGTTTGTGTTTTAGAATATTCCTGTGCATAAAAAATAAATATCTGACCCATTTGCACCATCTATTCACCAGTTATCAAAGTCTTAAGTAAATTTTCCCAGGGCTGTTGGAGTCATAGAAATATGAAGCTAAGGAGTGTGGGAAATGAGAGCCTCTCTTTTAAGGCCAGAAATCCAGAGCTCTTCCTAATCTGGACTGTGTTCATGGACCCATGGATCTCCTTAGGGATAGGAGGGGATGCAGTGCTCTATCACCTTATCTAATCTGTTCCACTGATATTCTTTCCTATTTTTGAACCAAAACCAAATAGTTTTGATGATTAAGAATGCATAATATATAGTTTGAGGTTCAAGGGCTCATTTTTAATAATATGTCTAAATCAGGAAATATATGACAGCTATACTCAGTCAAGGTTGGCCAATGAACTAAGAGAAAATTTGCTTTAAAATCTTGTGAATGCTTGCTCTGAATCCTTCTTATTCATCCCTGAATTCCTTCCTCATTTGTAGTAAAAGGGACCTCTAAGTCCATTAGGAACTGGTGCTCATCTTCCTGAGTTCAAATCTAGTCTCAGACTCTATGTCTGTGACCCTAGGCAAGTCATTTAACCCACTTGTTTCAAGTTCTTCAACTATGAAATGAGCTGGAAAAGGAAATGGCACTCCTTCCAGTATCTTTGCCAAGAAAAACCCAAATGGGGTCATGAAGAGTTGAACATGGTTGTAAACAACTGAACAACCACAAGGGCAATTAATCCATAAATAAGTATATTGAATACATTCCCTCCTACTTCTGATTCTTATGATCATGTGATCTCAATATGCACCCATTATTGTATCTAATGATTATCAGTAAAGATAAAATTGTCATCTCTCACAATACGCCATTTCCCATGGCCTCGACTAGTGAAAAACTAAGATGCCTTAAGTCTAGCCAAATGGAAGTGAGAAATGTTAAAAACCTATTGCTAAAGGACAATAATCTGATAATGGAAATTGAAGGACAATGAAATCCCCATTGACTGAAGCAGGAACAATGAGGATTGACATCCTTCAGTATTTCTACTAGTTAATTAAAAACATATATTTTAGATTCAGATTTAAGATTCCATTCAGAAATGGAAGAGACCTTGAAGGTCTTCTAGTTCACTCTCATAAGGAAACATTCCAGAGATGTTAGGTGACTTGCTAAAGTTTGAAAAGACTGGGATTTTCACCAAGAACTTCTGAATCCAAATGAAATGCCCTTTCTAATTATCTATAATAGTTTCTTCTAAAGTGATAATGTGGGGAAGAGTATCAGGAGGGATACAAAGTAAAGAGAGCTATGGGTAATAGGATTATGTTCACTTACGGTCTGATAATAGTAAACTAGGGGATAATGCCTTGCCAGTCTTAGGATCAGTAGAATAATTTTTCAGGAGAAATTATTCAAATCCAATGAGCTTGTTTTCTGTCCTCATCCTCCTTGATGTCCCTGCAGCCTTTGACGCTTTTGATCACCATGTTACCTTTGACACACTCTTCTCCCTAGGTTTTCAGGACACTGCTCTTTTCTAGTTCTCCTCCTACTTTCTGAATTTTATACCTTGCCTTCTGAGTCTCCTTTGCTTCAGCCTCACCCAGATCACACGAGGTATCCCTCAGAGTTCTGTCCTATGCTCTCTTCTCTTCTACCTTTATACTACTTCACTTGATGATTTCATCAGCTCCCATGGATTTAATTACCATTTTTAGGCTGATGATTCTCAAATTTACCTTTCTTGCCTCAGTCTCTTTGCTGACTTCCAATTTTTCATCTTCAACTTCCTGTCAGGCATTTTGAACTAGATTCCAATAAACATCTTAAGCTCAACATGTCTAAAACAAAACTCATTATCTTTGTCCCTAAACACTCTCTTTTTCCTACCTTCCCTATTACTATAGAGGGAATCATCATCCTTCCAGTCCCTTGGACTTAAAACTGAGAAGTCATGCTTGACTCCTCACTCTCTCTCATATTCCATATCCAATCTTTTGCCAAGGCTTGTTGATTTCACCTCTGTAATACCTATCCCACATCCCACCTTCTCTTATTTGACACTGCCACCAGATGCAAACCCTCATTACTCATGCCTACAATATTGCAGTACCTTTCTGGGGGTGAGAGGTATCCATCTACTTCAAATCTCTTTCCACTCTAATCCATCCTCCTTTTGGCCACTAATGTTATTTTCCTAAAACACAGGCCCAATCGTATCACCTCCCCTACTTGAACTCCAGTGTCTTCCAGTCACACCCAGGATAAAATGCAAAACTCTCTATTTGGACTTCAAAGTTCTTCATAACCTAGCTCCCTACTATTTTTTCAATCTTGCATCTTACTCCATGCCATAGATTCTTTGATCCAGTGGCACTGGTTTTCTATGAACAAGATATTTCATATTTCACCTCCAGGCATTTTCTCTGGCTGTCTCCTGCCTGAAATGACTTCCCCCCTCATCTCTGCCTATTGACTTCCCTGGCTTTCCTTAAATACCAACTACCTTGTACAGAAAACCTTTCCCATTGCCTCTTAATTCTAGTGTCTTCCTTCTGTTAATTATTTCCGATTTATGCTACATCTTTCTTGTTTACATACATTTGTTTGTTGTCTCCCCCATATAATTGTGAGTTTTTAAGGGTAAGGACTATCTTTTGCCTCTTTTTATATCCCTAATGCTTAGTTCCTAGTGCCTAGTAGGTACTTACATCTTCCTGACCCTATCTTCTTAAGTTCCATTTCTATGTTTTCATATAGAAAACCCCTGATTGAGTTGTTGAAATACTGCCAGATTTCATGATCAAAAGACCCAGAAGGTACAAAGATTTTTACATCTTGGAGAAATTCTAGAGACCCAGAAAGATTAAGTGACCTACCCCAAATCATATAACTGCAATAGGCTAGAACTCAGTAGATCATTTCTTCATTTTCAGTAGCTTGAGATGATGGGAAATGGAAATTCTCGTTCACAAGAGGGACCTGTGTCACTCAGAGGATTCACTTGATTACATTTATTGTAATTTTCATAGAGCTGATTGAAAGAACCTAATAGGCTAAGTGCTATAAGGGTTCTTCCCATTTAATAAGGTTCAAATGACTCCTTAAAAATTAAATGGGAATTTATTTGATCATATGCAAGGGATCTATGTTCTCAAAAAGGCTCTGAGACACTTTTCTCTTGTTGATCTGTATTTCCCAAAAGACCTTGGATTAAAGAAGATTTGGATCTTTAAAGAGACTTTGCAGAGATCTCTATGTGAAGTATGTATACATATCACAGGGATTTCTGAGTAAGAGGGGAGTCAAGACATGGTTATGGTAAACAGAATCAATAACTGTTTCCATGTCAACCCTGAAAACAAATGACCAAAAATATCACAGAGGTTACACAACCCCTGTTAATTCTGAAAATACCAAAGAGCTCACACAAGTTATCACAACCACAGTTAACATTGAACAATATAATAAAATAAAGATAAAAACAGTTAACAGTGGTCATAAGCAAAAAGCTTTCCTTATTCCATTGGGGGGGATACTAGACACATGTACTAGGATCTCCTTTCATAGTATGGGCAAATCTCAATACATATACTAATAGCTACACGGTGAGCTGTAGCTCTGACAATGAGGGGTAACAGCAACAATGAGCCAGATTGACTCATAGCAGGGCTTAATGACCAGAACAGAGGTCCTGCAGGTACTTGTCTGAGCTCATTTCATACCTGATGCTGGTGTGAAAAAATTCTGGGATTTTGCTATGGTCGAGTTCATCCAGAGGGTGAGCTCAAAGGATTGTTGTTATGCCAAGCTCAGGGCACAGCTTACTTGTTGGGTCTTAGCTCTGGAAAACAGGATGTTTCCTAACAACAAAAAGAGAGGAATGAAAAGAGAGGGTTGGTCTTGACATGGGAATCTGGACAATACCAGCAGGACTAGATTAGGTAATTCCCTCTTCAGTAGCATAGAGAGATGTAAGGATATGAGTCAGAGGCTGGTGAAATCAACAGAAGATGATAGTGACCCAAAAAGGAAACTGAAAGAAGTGGATAACCTGAAAAGAATGTGACTGGAATGTGTTACAAAGAATGTGGCTTGGAGTGTATGGATTGCAAAACTTAGCACCCTATGCTACTCAGAACTACAAGGAATTTGAGATGCAGCAGTGTTAGGTTGTATGAAGAGGGACTTTTATAATCTCCAGTTCTTATGGTGTACACATACCACAGATGAGATGGTTTTTTAAGTAAATGAGTTTACTGGTTTGTCTCTTTTTCACAGTTCAGGGTAAAGAAAATAAAAGGAGCCTCAACTTAAAAGAAGGCTGCGTCTTGGAGATTGCAGTAGGGAAGTATTGGAAATATTGGGTTTTATGATTTAAGTAAAATGAGATTGTGGCTCTGATTCCAGAAGCAGAACAGTGAGTTAGCTCTAGCCAAACCAAAGAGAATCCAGAGGTTCAGTTGCTCTGAAACTATAAAGCCTCCCAACGGACTAATAGTGCCTGAGTCCAGAAGCAGTCAACTGAAATTCCCTCCTAGCATGAAGCCAAGAGACCTAAAGTTCAGTTAGAAACTTTCAGAACCCAGACCAAGAAGGCAATGAACACACTCCACCATATATCATGCCTCTTGGGGAGCACTGAAAACTTGCAGGTCCCTAACCTGAGCTGTGAAGGCAATAGAAGAATATAAGGGGTCAAAAGCTCAGAGCAGACATCTTCCTCACCCCCATCCCTGAAGTATGCCAACTACAATGCTAACGTCAAATCAAAATTCAAGAAATAAGTTGGAAGAATGAACAAATTAAAAGAAAAAAAGAATCCCACCATAAAGAAGCAAAACAAAACTATGGTGATAGGGAAATTAAAGACACACACACACACACAAACACACACACACACACACACACACGACTCAAAACACCTACAAGCAAAGCCTCAAAGAAAAAGGCAGCTTGGCCACAGGTCCAGTAAGAATTATCAGAAGTATTAAACAGTTTTAAAAACAAGAGCTTAAAAATTATTTTTTAAATCATATGAGAACTACAGAGGAAAAAATGGAAAAGGAAGTGAGAGGTAGGAAAGAAAATATAAAAAGAGAATTAACAGTTTGGAAAAAGAGATACAAAGCTCTATCAGAGAAAATAATTCCTTGAAAATTAAAATTGGCAAAATGAACACTAATCTCCATGAGACATCAATAAATAAACAAAATCAAAATAATTAAACAAAAATCAAAATAGAAAAATATGTGAAACATCTTAGGAAAAACAACTGATTTAGAAAACAGATTAAGCAGAGGTAATATTATTTATTCCTCCTCACATCCTCTTCATAGCAACCATACTATTATACTCAAAATTGATTGTTTTCATCCAATCTTCTCCTAGTTTTATGCATTTGTTCATGACAGCCAAATGCCTGTATATACTTGTCTCCCTTTGTTTATACCTAGTGAAATCCCTCCTGACTTATGTCAAGACTCAGTTTTAGTGAATTCTCCTTCATGAAGAGCTCTTCATTCCCTCTTCCTCTATCCCTACCCAGCTAAAAGTAATTGCTTATTTTTCAAATGACTCCTAGAATTTGACTTTTTTAAAATTATTAAACTTGTCAAAATACTACAATTTTTTTTTGTTGAACCTATTTTATGCCTCCTCGTAGACTATAAGTTCCTTGAGCATCATTGTGGTATGATCCTACTTCACTTTTTGTGTTCTCAGGGCTCAGCATAGTTCTTCACAGAAGTCTAATCCATGAGTATTGGATTAAACAATACAAGCTGATTGACTCACTGTCTCAATTTCTTCCACTTTGTACCCTCTTCCTTTGAGCATGTGGGCCTCCAAGAAATCATAAAATAGCAAAGAAGTATAGGGAGGATAATTTTTTTAAAAATCTTGATCAGATATGCAGATTAGCAAGAAAAAAATCTTCTCTGGTAAATGAGAACCTTGGTGGCAGATGAGTAAATTAGCCTCTTCGGTAGTTTCCAAGGCTACTGACAAGAGCATTAACATGGTTATTATTTATTCTGCATGTGTTACTTCCTGATGCTAACTGGCCCTAATCTTTTTGAATGTGAATGGTGAAGCATTGTCAGAAAGTAAGGGTATTTATGTGAATACTGCCAATAGTGATAGAAAAGGACCTGAAGCTGGGAAAACCTGAGTTCAAATCCTGCCTTGGACACTTACTAGCCACTTGATCCTGGACAAGTCACTTAACCTTTGACTGCCCCAGTTTCCTCACTTCTAAGATGGATTTAATCATAGCACATACTTCCCAGAGTTGTTGTAAGGATAAAATGAGATGATATTTTAGAATATTTGCTTTGCAAACTTTAGAAGCTCTATGTGAATACTAGCTATTGTTTTTATTACAATTTTTAGCATATATGGAAAATAAGAGACATTCCATCTTCTTATACATTTTTTATGGTGAAGAAAGTTTTGTAAAATGATGAAAGAAATGTAAAGAATAAAGAGTATAGATATAGTGTAGATAATATTAGCTAGTGATCTTTTAGTAGATGACATGGCTCTGAGAAAACAATTAGGACTTAATAAATGTTTGTTGACTAATTTTTTTCCTTTTCTACTTCCTCTGTCTTGGTTATCTCATCAGCATCCATAAGCTCAATCATCCTCTCTATGTAGATGGCTATCAGATCTCCTCACCTCTCATTCCACATCGCCAATTACCTGTTGGAAATTTTAAACTGAATGCCTCATAGGCATCTCCACCACACATCCCCACCCTCCTTTAACTTTTTATTTCTGTCAAAGGAGTCTATTATTCTTGTCCAACATGTTCACAGCCTTAGAGTCATATTCTATGTCTTACTTGCCAAAGTCTTTTAAAGTCTTTTTGATTCTACCTCCACAACATCTCTTGCATCCATTCCCTACTCACAGAACTATCATATTAATTCATCAGTCTCTTTTGCTTTGACATTGCAATAGCCTAATTGGTTCCACTGTCTGAATTCTTACACGTATCGAATTGACAACCTCTCCCTTCTGATTGCATTGCTCCTTTTCTTAAGAGGTTCCCTTTGCTGCCTGTTACACAAAATCAAATAAAAACAGCTTTGTTTGGAAGAAAGGAAACCAGCATCTGTTAAGCACCATTCTACACTATGCTAAGCATTTTTAAAAATATTATCTCATTTGATACTCATTACAGCCCTGAGGAAATGCAAGCAAAGAGAGGCTAGGTGACTTGTCCAGGCCCCCACACCTGGTAAGTGTCTGAGGCTACCATGAATTCAGGTTTTTCTGATATCAGGCCCAGGGCTTTAATCACTGTGCAACTTAGATGCCTCATACAAGAAATAATAGAAATAATTAATGACTATGATAATGCTGAGATAAAATACCAAAATTTGTAGTGTGTAGCTAAATGAATCCTCAGAGGAAAAGTATATCTTACAAAGCATTCATTAATGTTCCCCATATATGGAGTATACTCACTTCTAACTTCCTCTTAGAATTTCTACTTTCCTCAAAGTTCAGTTTAAGTCTATTCAAAGCCTTACTTGATCTTTCAGTTTTTTATGTCTACTTTTTTGCCCTTTGAAAGGCCTGGATCTGTGACTTCATTGATACAGGGAATTGACATCAAGAAACTTTCCTCCATTAGGGTAAATGACCCCCTTCTCTGAACACTGAGAGGTGAAGTGAATTACCCAGGGTCATATATCCCATATATATCAGCAGCAGGTCTTGAAGTTAGGTTTTTCTTATTCTTTCACTTCATTTTTATTCATTATGCCATTATTTACTTTGTGTAAATTTTCTACTTGAAGGAAAGGTACTATTTTATATTTGTCTTTGTATCCCCAGTACTTAGCATAATTTCTGGTACATAGTAGGCATGTAATACTTGTTGGATAAATAAATGAATGGATGGATGGTAGCATAAAGATAAGACACTTCTATTTTAGAAGTAAAATTAATCTCTCAAAAGTCAAACAATAAATTCAAATACCAGTGATACTTAAATGCAAAAATATTAATAATTTAAATGTGCTAACATAAAGAAATGCTGAAGATATTTCATTATTATAAATATCACTACAATAAGAATATCTGTGAAACAAACTTATTTTTAAATTCCAGTCAGTGACCAACTTATTTCAAGATAAATTTTCAGTTTTCAAGATTATAGTAGGACAAAATAATTTGAACACCTCTTTGGAGGATCCAGACAGAAAATCATCTCTTATTATAAAGTTCTGATTCAGCCAGAACTTATTTGTAGTGCTTCCATACTTTCAATTCAATCATAAAAAAGAATTGTTTTCAATTCTAAAATGTCATGGGATCCCCACAAATCACATGTGTATATATTTATACAACCTTGAATATACATTACTTGGCTTGCAGGTAAAATACAATAAGCCAGAATCTCAAATATTAGAACTAGGTAAAAATACAATTTGCCCTCTGAATTCTCTGTTTTCATCAGTGTGCAATGCTTTTGGAAAGAAGCCACAAACTTGCCTCAGGGTGTTCCTGTAAGCAGTTTGAATATGCAAAGCATCTTTATTCTGTCAAAGGTCCTGGAACAATAAACAAGAAGAAACATAAGCTGCAGACAAATTTAATAACAGAAGTCAGCTCATTTCAACAGGAAATCTTAAGTAACTCTGAAAATTGACTTCTCCTAGTCATCTAGGATTTGACTAAATCTGAACACTTGTCTGATTAGCCTTCATTTGTATCCAAGGAGACATGAAACGGTATGAGTTAGATTAAATGGCTGCTGATGCTCCTTCCAATTTTCAAATTCTGTGACTTTGTACGTTGTGAATGGAGAGATGGAAAAAGGAAGACAACTCCTACTTTTGATACTTACTAGATGAGTTAACCTTGGCAAGTACCTAATTTCTAAATGTTTCAGGCAACTGCCAAGAACTTTTTTAATAATCATAGAGGGAGTCTAAGAGTTCACTATGATAATTGATGTTATGATAATTTGAGTATTGTTTAGAAATTGTTGCACAATATTTTGAGTGGACACTTTTATTATAAAATGTTTTGCATTATGTTATCAATTTGTTGAAGAATAATATTCCATGAGTAAGATGAAAATTGCTCATTCAAGCATGAGCAATAGTGCTGGGAGGTCGAAACAGTCTTGAGGGGCCAAATGTGTCTGTTGTTCTGTGCCTATGTTTCCAAAAGCCAACGTTAATATTGCATTCACTTTTATAAGTCATAATGGAATTTCTTAGGAAACTAAATCCAAAAAAGAGTGAGTACACACTTAGCAAAGAGAATATCTTCTACTCTAGATGTAACTTCATCTCCTTTGGGATGTAGCTAACTAGATGTTAGGGAGCAATGCTGATCTGAAGTCAAATGATTTGGTAGATAAGTTCTACAGGCCCTTATTTTCTTCCCTTATTCCTTTTTTTCATCACTACCAAGGGTTATAGAATTGGAGGCAGAAGATTACCTCAGACAACACTGAACCAAACCCTCTCATCCTAAGGTCCAGAGAAGTTAAGCTGACTTCCCAAGGTCACAGTGGTAATAAGTAGAGAAGCCAAGATTTCAACCCAAGTCCACTAACTTCAGATCACCACACTTTCCACTGTATCATGCTGCCTCTTTTTCAGGTCTACTTAATTATACTACCAGAAGATAGAATACAATTAGAAAAAAAAACTATAACTCTTGGTTAGTCACTGTTATTGTCTTTTGAAGTCTTATAGAGAAGTAAATTAAAACTATCTTTTTCTGCAAATTTCTGTATATTCATTCTTCCATGCAACCCCTATCTTTTATTTTGAAAAATAGCTTCATTTGGGTTGTGTGTTCTCACTCTCTTTCATGGAGATGACTTCATTCTCCAAGACTGCCCATCTGGTGCCTTCTCTAAATGTTCACAGTTCACTTGAAAAAAAAAAAACCCAAAACTAAACCAAGTCTACAAATGCTACATCTTTAAATAAAAGTCATCTTTCTCTTTTTTGGTTTTCCACACCCCCCCATTACAGTTAGATCATGGGAAGACTAGCAAATGAATTGTAAGTTCCTGAGTGAGCGAAATAGTAATCCTCACCCCTAAAAAGGGACAGAAATGCCCTTTCCAGGCTCATTCAACTTGATGCTTATTTTTGCTTTAAAACAGCACACTATAAATAGCTGAGTGAATTAGGACTCCCATATATAGCTCTTCAAAATAGTGTAGAAAACATAGTTTACAATCCTGTGAAAAGGGGAGCGTAAGGGAGGGTGGGGCCAGGCAAAGATACTGTCTACCATAAAAACCTGACAGCTTCATGTAAGGGCTGTTGCTTCTAATTTAAATTCTCATTTCTTATTCTATTTTGAGATCCTCTTTGGGAATTTAGGAATGTTGAAACGTGCTGGTTATAAAGCTCTAAGTACAAAATGGTCACGCATTGCTGGAATGAGGCATGTTCTAATGGAAACAAATCACTTGTCAGTTAGCAGCTTTCAAATTTTTGAACAAAAGCTCAAAAGGGTCAGGGAAAAGATACATCGAACAGAGGGAACTTCTAGGCTCTTAAATTAACTTTATTTCAACTAAACCCAGTCTTCTAAATGAGATTAAGTAACGTGAATGCTGCAGTAAATAAAACAGGCAGTTGTGAATGCTAGGAGGAAGTATAGACTGATGTTGCTCAATACCTATGAAACGAGAGTTCCTGAGGAAACTGAATTTCATTGTATTAATGTGGCAATTTGAATTCATAATGAAGAAAAATGAATAGTATCATTTTTACACAAGGAGAGGGTACATGACTGTGTAAATAAGATAGCAATGGGGATCACAGAAAATTTTTTAAAATGATGATTAACCCAGCTCATTTTTATTTATTCACCTTAAAGAAAATCCACATATGACCAGAACAATTAAGGATTTATCATTTTCTCCAAACTTCTTCAATGCTCTAACTCCCCAAAAAAGAATTGGGTCCTACGAAAAGATCAAATCCCCAGCAACGTAAAATCCTTTATTGAATGAGCACTTAAGTTCTCACAGTGCTCATTCCTCACAAGCTGCTATGTACCTGCTGCACTATAAAGATAAGCAAACATAGTTTTATGAGGGTCCTATCTTGGAATTTTCTGTTTCAGCAGTAATTGCCCCACTATATTTCTCCCTCTCTCCCTCTACCTTGTCCCATCCCCTGCCACTGTCTATATTCTCCAACAAAAAATAATCAGTATGTGCTGGCTTTGCCCAGCTATGTGAAGGAAAAGAGAAGAGTGAAGAAGAAATTGGGGAGAGTACCATTGTGGGCAGCTGCACTGTGTCTGAAAGAAAAGGGACTGACTAGGGCCAGTTGTGCCTCCCTAGAGGTTATTAAGAGCAGGAATTCCAGCTATGCACTTACTAACAAAGAAGGAACAAGAAAAGGAGTGATGGAAAATAACAATAACAACAAAAAACTAAATTATCAAAAATATTCAAAGAAAAAAACAAAATTAAAAACCCAGTGCATAAGCAGACAAATTGAAAGAAAGAATGCTAAAATTATAAGGAAGAATGAGGAAAACATCAAGGAGAATTGAAAGTTCTTTTTAAAAAAAAGTAAAGCAAAGTAAAGCACAAATGACAGATGAGATACAGGAAATTCTGTGAACTCCTTAGAGAACATGGAATGAAAAGAAGAAACCCAGAATGGGTCCAAAGAAAAAAATAAGGAACTAAGATAGCAGAGTAGAGGGAGATCAAAACTGAACTCTCCCAACATTCTCCTCTAAAAAATACTTTAAAATAATATATCAAATAGAATTCTGGAGCACATAGCCAACAAAAGGTTGGAGTAAAACATTTCTCGGGCCCAAGACAACTCAGACAGCCTAAGAAAAGTATACAAGAAAGATCTTAACATCATTGATAACTATAGTGGTGTGATGACTAATTTAGAGCCAGTCATCCTGGAGAGTGAAGTCAAGAGGATCTTAGAAAGCATTGCTAACAATAAAGTTAGTGGAGATGACGGAATTCCAGCTGAGCTTTTTGTAAATCCTGAAAGATGATGCTGTTAAAGTACCGCACTCAATATGCCAGCAAATTTGGAAAACTCAACAGTAGCTAGTAGAGTGGAAAAGTCCTGTTTACATGTCAATCCTAAATGACAATGCCAGGGAAGGTTCAAACTACTGAACAATTATGCTTACTTTGCACATCAGCTCGGGTTATGTTTAAGATTGTGGAAACTATGCATCAGCAATAAGTGAAGTGAGAATCACCAGAAGAACATACTGGTTTTCAAAGAGGCAGAAAAACTAGAGACCAAATTGCCAACATTTGCTGAATTACGGAGAAATCAAAGAAGTTCCAGAAAAACATCCACTGTTACATCACTGACCACACGACTAAAGCCGTTGTCCTCAACGACATGGGAGTACCAGATCATTTCACTTATCTCCTGAGAAATGTGTATGTAGGTCAAGAAACAAAAATTAGAACTGAACATGGAACAACTGATTGGTTTAATCTTGGAAAAGGAGTCTGAGAAGGCTATATATTGTCACATTATTGAAACGCCAAGCTTGATGAATCAAAAGCTGAAATTAAGGTTGCTGGGAAAAATATTAACAATCTCAGATATGTAGATGATAACACTGAGGGTAGAAAGTGAAGAGGAATTAAGATGCTTCTTGATGAAGATGAAAGAGGAGAGTGTAAAAGCTGACTTGAAGCTTCATGTTAAAGCAACATTAAGATTTTGGCAAATAGTGCCATGACTTCCTGGCAAATAGAAGGAGAAGAAATGGAAGCAGTGTCAGATTTTATATTCTTGTGCTCACAGATCAATAAAGATAGTGACTCCAGTCATGAAATTGAAAGATGCTTGCTCCTTGGAAGGAAAGTTATGGAAAATCTGGACAACCTACTAAAAAGCAGAAAAATCACCTTGCTGACAAAGGTATGTAAAGTAAAAGTTATGGTTTTTCCAGTAGCAATGTATGGCTATGAAAGTTAGACCACAAGGAAAGTCAAGCAATGGTTGAGTGGTTTAGAATTGTGGTTCCAAAGAATAGTTTTGAGAGTCCTATGGACAGCAAGCTGATGACATCAGTTAATCCTTACAGCAATTCATTCAGGTTATTCACTGAAAGGTCAAATATTGAAGCTGAAACTTAAATACTTTGGCTACATAATGAGAAGATGGGGTTCATTGGAAAAGACCTAGATGTTGGGAAAGATTTAAGGCAAAAAAGAAAAGAGATAGCAGAGAACAAAATAGATAGTGTCATGGAAACATATCTTCCTTCTTGAAATTTTGTCTTCTCACTGCTCTGCATGACTCCTTTCCTTCTCTCCATTATCTCTGAGCAGGCTATTTGGTTTTATTTGGATTTTATTGTTGATGAATGCCTGTTCAATTTTTTGAAAAGGGAAAAAAACCTTGAGTCTACTGGAATAAGCCAAATCTAAGTTTTTCTTACCATCCTCGCCTTCCTTTTCACTATTCCTACCTCATATCCTATTGTTTGATGTGTTTTAAATTAATTTTTATTTTTCCAATGATTTTTTCTTCCTACCTTCCCACCATTTAAATAAAAGAGAAAATCAAAACCTTTGTTACAAAACTGAATAACCATGTATAACCAATTCCCATATTAACTATGTTCAAAAATGTGTGGCCAGGGGGCAGAGCCAAGATGGCGGAGTAGAAAGACTCACCTATGCTAGGTCCAAACCCACAGCCCATGGATTGCCTCTAAAAAGAACTCCCAACAAATTCTGGAACAGTGGAAGCCATGCAGCAACACAGAGAAGGAGATTTCTGTTCCAGAGAGCCCTGAAAAGCTGATCCCAAAGGTCCATCGCACCCCGGATGGGAGCAGAGCCCTCCCCCAGACCCAGCCGCGCGGCGCTGAGAGGAGCAAGCAGGTCCAAGCAGACATCAGGGACAGAATCTCCAGAGGCCACGAAGGTCCCTCCACCCACAGACTCACAGGTCAGTGAGAGAGAGGGGCTGAGAGGGGAGCGGGGTGTCTCCAAGACTCAGGCCTCCTCGGGAGGCAGCCGCTGCGGCACAGGCAGAGGCAGCAGGCGGCCAGAGGCTCCCAGAGCAGGGAGGAGCTTGACAGCAGCTCCATTACAAAAGATCTCTGCATAAACCCCCTGAGGGAACTGAGTCTGAGAGGCGGCCCTGCCCCCACCTGAGCACCAGCAGATAAGCTCCCATTGAATAATAGCCAGGCCTGCTGCCAAAGCCCTGAGGCTGGGGAGCAGCATTTGAATCTCAGACCCCAAGCACTAGCTGGGCAGACCTAGGGCAGGGGTGGAGAGGACTCTCAGAAGTCAAGTAACTGGCTGGGAAAATGCCCAGAAAAGGGAAAAAAACTAAGACCATAGAAGGTTATTTTCTTGAAAAAATGATTCCAACC
>CM053769.1:81917741-81948498 GCA_028658325.1 Potorous gilbertii | reverse complement strand
GGAAATATACTTAGTCTTACACAACACGACTATTATGGAAGTCACTTGCAAAACTCCATAGATATGGCCTATATTGAATTGCCTGCCCTCCCAAAGGGAATGGGTGGGGAGGGAGGGATGGGGAGAAGTTGGAACTCAAAGTTTTAGGAACAACTGTCGAGTATTGTTCTTACTACTAGGAAATAAGAAATACAGGTAATGGGGAATAGAAAGTTATCTGGCCCTACGGGACAAAAGAGAAGATGGGGACAAGAGAAGGGAGGGATGCTATAAGAGAGGGCAGATTGGTGATAGGGGAAATTAGAATGTTCAATGTATTGGGGATGGGGGAGGGGACAAATAGGGAGAAAATTTGGAACCCAAAATCTTGTGAAAATAAATGTAAAAAGTTAAATAAATAAATTTATTAAAAAAAAATAAAAAAACTGTGTGGCCATTCAGAATATATATTTTTATTATCTCAGGAAAGTGGGTAGCATTCATTATCATTGCTCCTCTGTATTTGTGATTGATAACTGCATTATTCAGAGATCTTGAATCTTTCAAAGTTTGATTCATTTTTTTTTCTCTGTTTGCTTCACTCTACATATGTTGGTTCATACAAATTCTCTTAAACTATACATGGCAATACATTCATTAAGGTTTCTTTTAAACTGTTCATTTCATTATTTCACACTAGTTTTCCATTACATACATACACCATTATTTTGTTTAGCCATTCCCCAGTGGATGAACACTTACTCAGCTTTCAGTTTGTCACCACAAAAAAGAGATATTATATATATTTTTTACATGTGGGTCTTTTAATCTCTTCTTTTATCTTTTTATGAGTATAGGAGTCCTATTAAAGTTGATGGTTAAAATGGTATGCATAGTTTGGGGTTTTGATAGGGAGGGGATAGTTCCAAACTGCTTTCTAGAATGACCAGAACAACTCACAGATGCACCAACAATGCACTTGTATGCTTGTTTTCTCATAATCCCTCCAATTCTTGCCATTTTCCTTTTTGTCAGTTTCTCTAATTTGATGGGTATGAAGCAGAATCACAAAATTGTTTGAACTTACATGCCTCTAATTACTAATGATTTGGAATATGATTCCACATGGCTACTAATAGTTTTTATTTCTTTGATAGCTGTCTGTTTACATCTGTTGATCAATTATCAATTTTGGAATGGCTGTCAATCTTATAAATCTGAATCCCTTTCTCATGTATCTTGGAAACGAAACCTTTATCAGAGAAATTTGCTCTCAAGTGAAGTCAACAAACACTTATTGAGGACCTACTAAGTATCATGAAATATATTAAGTGCTGGGAACAAACACTCAAAAAAAGGAAGAAAAATTGTCCCTGATCCCAAGGATCTCACAGTAGGGAGACAATATACAAATAGCCTATACATAAGAGATATATACAAGAGAAATTGGAGATAATCTCAGAAGAAAGGCACTAAGATTTTTAAAATAAGTTGTTGATAGCTTGGTTTTTTCACATCACTATAATTACCCTTAGTATTTCTCTCTCATCTTCTCCCAGAGAACCATCCCACATGACAAATAACATTTTTAAAGACAAAAAAAAGAAAAAGAGGAAAAATTCAATATAACCAAAATATGTCAAAAACTCAAAATATATTCAAGGAAGCACATTTGTGGACTTTGTCTGTAAAGATGTGGGGTGGGGGATGTCTTCTCATATCTCTTCTTTTGAACATGCTTATTCTTTATAATTTTACAAAATTTACTTTTGATATCATCTGAACAGAGTTTTAAAAGAGAAAGAGATTTTAAAAGGCAGAGGTGAAGCTATGAGGTTACCCAGTATGCAAAAGTGTGGAGAGTAAAGATGAAGTGTCATGTGTGACAAACAACAAAAAAGATAGTTTAGTTGAATTGTAGAGTGCAGGAAGATGAGTTATGTATAATTAAAGTTGTCAAACTAGTTTGTCAGTAGGTTGTAAAAAGCTTTAAAAGTCAAACAATGGAATTTATATTTGATTCTAGAGGAAAGGAGGAGCCAATGGAGTTTTCTGAGTAAGAGAATATTATGATCAAAAATGCATTTTAAGAAAGTCACTTTGGTGGCTGCATAAAGGATGAGTTGGAGAAGAGAAAGGTGAAGCAGAAAGACCAGTTCGAAGGTTTTATGATAGGTCAGGCAAGAGATGATAAGGGACTAAGCCAGGGGAATAGCTTTTCTGTGAGTAGAGAGGAAGCAATAACAAGATACACTATGATTTAGGCAGAAATGACAAAATTTTGGAACTGATTTAATACATGGAGTAGGCAGTAGAGTAATTTGTGGACAGAAACACTAATTAGGCTTACACTCCTCCATGCATTAAATAAAATTTTGTTAATCAGATTGTATGAATAAATCCCTCAGAAAACATATCCCCACCCTGATATTTTAGAGGTTCTTACCAGATTCAACAGTTTTCTAGTCAGAGACTGGGAAGTATTCCCCTCAGAGATGGTCATCTGGCAAATCTCTAATCATGTGGCCCTGCCCTCAAGCAAACATGTGCTGCATAAGTCTCAAGTGAGGGGCAAGCAGGAGTCAGCTCTATTTGTGACTTAGTAATAGGTTGATGACTGTGGTCTCAGTTGAGTTCTTATACTTTTAGCATTGCGTATTCTTAAGTTGTTCACCACATAATTTAATGGGTAATTTGCTTCAGAATTACTGATAAAGTTGTTTGCAATTTTTCAATTTCTATCTGTTTTATCAGAAGGTCTACATTTGTTTAGGAATTCACAACTTTTGTTTACAACATCATACCACTGAGGTGTGTATATATATATATATAGGTATATATACCACTATCCTACTATTGAATATAACATTTAAAAAACCTTACTCAAAACACATCAGTCTCAAAATGGAGGCTTAAAAGAAAATGAAATCATTTATGTTGACAAATTATCTTCTTAAGGTAATAAACCTTATTCTCATTGCAAGGGGAGGAAGGTAAGGAAGAGTCAAATAGTCAAGTACAAGACAGAAGTTTTGAATTTAGTGAGTAGAAAGATGGCACTACCCTCAACAGAAATAGGAAAGTTTGGAAGAAGGGTGAATTTTGAGGAAAAAGATAATTAAAACAGTTTTGAATATGTAGAGCTTGACATGTCTAAGTGGTATGGCATGGTTGTCCTTCATTTTCAAAGAGAACTAAAATGACATCACTATGCTAAAGTCAAGTAGTAGTGTGCCCTACTATGGCTGATCAGACCAATATGAGCTCAGGATGCTCTATTAGAGGTCAGGCACAAAGAGTCCATGTGAACATTTGGAGCAGAGTCTCTAAATTTGCACATTTCACATTTCTTTTGAGCTACTTTGATTCTGCTTTACTCTTGAGACACAGTACCTTCTCTGATGAAAGCATGTCATGCTGGGCAGTCCTGTGCCAGTGTCTTCCATGTCACACAGTAAATTCCAAAGGTCTTACGAGAGACCTTGAGAGTGTCATTGCATAACTTCTTCTGACCACCATGTGACTGCTTGCCCTGTGTGAGTTCTCCATAAAAGTCTTTTAGGCAAGTGTATGTTTGGCGTTTGAACAACATGATCAGCCCATTGTTGTGTTCTCTGTGGTTGTTTGAATGCTTGGCAGTTTGACTCAAGAAAGGATCTCAGTGTCTGGTTTCTTATCCTGCCAGGTGATCTTCAGAATCTTCCTAAGATAATTCAAATGGAAGTGATTCAGTTTCCTGGCATGGTGCTGATACACTCTCTAGGTTTCGTAGGCATACAACAATGAGATAGCATAATGACTCTGTAGACCTTTAGTTCTGTAGTTAGTCTAATACCTCTTCTCTCCAACACTTTCCTTCAGAGCCAGCAAGAGAGAGACTGCCCCACCACCACTGTGATTGTCACAGAACCATCTATTTTCTTTACCTTTATAGAGATGGACAGTGGAGGCATCCTTGAACTCCTGGGGGATAACCTCCTCTTGCCATATAACCTGGAAAATTTCAGTCAGCTTTTGTATGAACAATGGTCCCCCTACCTTGTAAATCTCAGCTGAAATAGAATCAGCATCAGGTGCTTTGCCACATGAATGGAGTCTAATGGCCTTCAAAACCTCTTCTTTATTTGGAACTTCAGCTAGGAAAGGACTGACTTCAGCCTGAGATAAACAGGTGATGGATGACAGTCTGTTGAGAACACTATGGAAGTGTTCTATCTAGGATCTATCTATCTAGGATCATGTCCTTATCACTAATCAATGTAACTCCATCAGCACTGAGTAGTTGAGATATACCATAGGTCTTTGGCCCATAAGTAGTCTTCAGGGCATCATAAAAGTGCTTTGGAGTTTTACTCTCAGCATAAGACTGAATTTTATCTGCCTTCTTCCTGAGTCAAGAATTCTGCACCTCTCTAAATTTTACTTGTACTTTACTTTTGATGGAGTTAAGTGCTACCTTCTTAGACATGGATGAACTATCTTGCTGGTAAACCCAGTGGACTTTTCATTTTCATTTAGCAGCTTCTACATTTCCCCATCATTTTCATCAAGCCTGTCTTGAGTGTTCTGACCCAAATGAGCAAATGCAGTGTTATACACCAAATCTCTGAAGACTGCCCACTTCTTTGCTGCTACACTGTTGCCAAGATGTTGATTCACCTTGCCCTACAAGTTGGCATCAAACTGTTCATATCAGAGAAATGCTCTAATCTGTTGATATGAATTCTTCTGGTAGCCATTTTGCCTTGGGGCTGCTGCTTTTGTAGAGTGCAAATATCCTTGAAGAGGATAAGTCTATGATCAGTCCAGCACTGTGTGCAACACCTTTCCTTCATTGCTCTCACATCCTGTCTGTCCTCCTTTCAACCATGAAGTCTATTAAATGCCAATGTTTATTGAGAGGGTGCATCCGTGAAGTTTTATTGTATTTAGGTAAATGGAAAACAGTGTTGATGATGAGGTCATGAGATGTGCAAGTTTCAGCAGTAAGTGACCATTATGGTTGCTGTTTCCAACTCCATTCCTCCCAGTGACTCCCTGCTAGGTCTGGTAGTCTGAGCCTTAGTATCCCAGAATTAAAAGTTTGTCATCTTTTGGCATATTGATGATAAAGGTCTCCAGGTCTTCATAAAATTTTTCTTTGACCTCATCAGGGTTCAACATGGTGGAAACACAGGCACTGATTATGGTAGCATGGTATTTTTCTGCAAGTGGCAAACTGCATTGTTGTGAGTCTATCATTTACTCCTTTTGGTAGGCATACAAGCTTGTTAACTGGATTAGTTTTGATTGCAAAATCTACACCAGCTTCATGACATTCTTCTTCACTGTAGCCATTCCAGGAAAAATGTGTATCTGGCTCCAACTTCTGTAAGTTGGCCTTCGTTCATCAGCCTTGTTTCACTCAGGGCTGCTACTTAGATGTGATACCTGCTGAGTTCTCTTGCAATAAGAGCTATTCATCTTTCAGGCCTACTGGATTTTGTGTTGTCTATAAGTGTGCACACATTCCATGTACCTATGGTGAATGGAATATCTTGGTAGAAATTTTTGTACTTTTGTGTGTATGTGTGTGCGCGCGCGCGTGTGTGTGTGTGTATGTGTGTGTGTGTGTGTGTGTGTGTGTGTGTGTGTTTTGACCACAGGGTACAATCCCTGACTGCTATGGTAATCTGGCACTGGCCTGGTAGGCAGGCAATTTTTAGGGCACCTTTTCTAGCCCCTTCCTCACACCAGGAGGTGAGCAGTGTGATCCTTAAAAGGCTATTCAGACACCCAGGGTTGAATCCCACTTCTGCTTCCAGTGAGAATGAGACCTGTGGCCTAGGCTACCTGTGTGCATAGCTGTGATTACACTCCCAGTGTATCTGCAGTCACTGCATCACCATCTCCCAGTCACCACACGACTTTAAGATGGGTAATGTCTTCCGATTTGTGCATAGATTGGGTTTAAGTGAGGCAGAGCTGCATGAAGTTATTAGCCTCTCTTTCTCTTCCAAGGTCACCCCAGTCAAATGGCAGGACCAAGTCAAGAGGACTGATGATGGCTCAGATACAGTGGATGACCTTGGCATCTTCAATGTCTAACCAAGCTTGAAGCATTCCACAGCACCTGCTTCAGCAGCCTTCATGGCCATTGGAACAAATAGTTCTCACCCGTCCATTCCACCAGAGGAAGTCTTCATATACTTTGGGTAAACACTCTCAAACTCACCAATGGATTTGAGACAGCTGGGTTACCCTCAACCTGATTTAGTTCATCTGCCAAAATGGTTTACTGGGGTGTAGCCACTATGTGGAGTCACAGGTGAGAATTAGGTGGATCAGGTGAACTCCAAAAGTAGAAAACAGCCTTAAAAAGTGCCCAGCAGCCCTCACACTAGAGGTATTAGTCTTCCCTGAACACACTCTACAGCCCACATATCTGAGTAACATTCAGTTTGTATTATTCAATATTCAGTTAGAGATGCATGAAGGGCTTTAGAAGACATATAGAACACATATATCCCAACATGATGGTGGGAATGATTGAAAGCAAAAGGAGAAGGCAGGATGGCAGAGGATGACGTGGATAGATGGTGTCATGGAAACAATGAACATGGACTTGGAAAGACTTTGAGAGATAGTGGAAGATAGAAGGGCCTGGCCTGCTATGATCCATGGGGTCACAAAGAATTAGACATGACTGAATGACTAAACAATACAAGACAATTTAGAAGTTTTGAAGAAGGGAGTCTATCATGGCAACAATACTAGTTGTGGGCCTTGGAGACAGCAGTAACCGCAGCATCAGCAGTTTCAGGCACTCTCTCCACCTAGAAACAGTAAGTAGATTGGATAATTGGTAAGAAAGACATTGCAGGGGACCCCTGTACTAGCTCTGGGCACAGGACCAAACACTCTTTGGCAAATCCATTGCCAATTACCCAATTGCAGGTTTGAGTTCCAAGGCAAAGGGTGCTTGTGGTTGTAGGAGAGGAGGGCCTCTACCTGGGCAAGGAACAGAACTCAGACCAGGAAAGCAGTGATTATACAAGTCCCTGGATCACACCATCTTGGAAGCATTGAAAACTCACAGACCCCTAGAACTAGCTGTGAAAACAGAACAGCAAAAAAGCCTGAAGCTTGGGACAGTGATACCAACCCACCAAAAATACACACACACCTAAAAGCAGAGTCCAAGTCTAACATAAAGTTCAAAATAAATAAATAGACTAGAAAAATAGACAATAACAACAAAAAAATTTGACCATATAAAGCTACCATGGTGACAGGGAAGTTCAAGATACAAACTCAGAAGATGACATGAAAACATTTACAAACAAAGCCTCAAAGAAAAATGAAGATTCAGCACAAGCCTAGCAAGAATTGTTGTAAAAACTAAAGAGGGTGTTTTAAGACCAAAAATTATATTAAAAATAAAATAAGTGTTAGGGAAAAATTTTGAAAAAAGTGAAGATAATACAGGAAAATTATGATAACAGAATTAACAACTTGGCAAAAGAGGCATAAAAACTTTGAACAAAATAACTTCTTAAGGAAGTTGGTGCTGCCTGGGATAGTCTGTGCAGGTACCCTACCAGCTTGCAGGAGCTGTCTCCCACTGAGGTTGGCTACAAATGGTATGGAAAGAAACAGGTGTGAGCTCCAAGAGCTTTTCCACCTGGACCAAGTGCACTGCAAGATGATATTTCACTTAATCATCAAAAATTAAGGAAGGAAGGAAGGAAGGAAGGAAGGAAAAAACCAAAATAAAAAACAAAATGCACTAGGAAGTGCTTCTCTATAAGGAATCATGCAGGATGTGGGCTGTTGGCCATCTGATAGCAGTGAACTATTGACTCATGAACTCTTGGAGCATTCAGATTATCTAATTCAGGGGAAACACAAAAAGAAAATTATCTATTGAATCAGAGACAATTTTTAACCCAAAAGAGCATAGGAAGCAAGATAAAAATAACATAGATTTGGAACAAGCTGAGGAAGTTACTTGAAAACCTTGAAAGAGAACAATAAAGAGGAGTCAGCCAACTACCTTACCCCAGGTTCATGGATTTTACTTCAATTATTATTTTTCTTTCTCTTATTTAGTTATCTATTTCTTTTTATATATTTATTTTTGCTACCTTCTATGTCCTTACTCAGTTAAATGGTTGGTTGAAATGCATATCTCTCTTCTTTCTCTCCAAACCAGTTTTTATTAATTTTTAAAGTATCTTTTTCTCCTGCAAAATATTTATTTTATTCTTTTCCTTCTTTTTCTTTCTTTTTATTCTGTTCTGAACTTCATTTTCTGTTTCATGTGTAAACATCATTCTGGGTTTATTTTATTCTCTGTGTCCCTTATGGGGTTAGTCAACCCAAAATACATAAATTGCTTGGAAAACAATTCCCTATTTGATAAGAATTTCTGGAAAAACATGCAAACAGTCTAGTAGAAATTAGGTTTAGATCAATATCTTATGCCATGTACTCCGATGAGGCCCAAAATGATACATGACTCAAATATTAAAGGCCACATCACAAAAAAAAATAAAACAAAATAAGGCATCTTTCACAACTCTGGCCAAAGGAGGAATTTATTTATTAACTATGCAAAAGATAAAGGTAGTCACAAAAGATAAAATAGATTATTTAATTACATTATTAAATATTTTTAGACAATTTTTGCAATTAGGATTTGAAACAAAGTGGTTAATTGGGGAGAACTCCGTGCATCAAATAAGTTCAAACAGGATCTCATCTACAAGATATACAGGGGCATTCTGGGAAGATGGTGGTCAAAAATTTCCAGGTTTTCCAGATTTCCTCTACAAAGAGATAGAAAACAGTCAGAAAATGAACTTGGAGTCGTAAAAATAAAGGGGATAAAGTAACTGTCTTCCTAAGATAACTCAGAAAAGACAAGACCTCCAGGGTCTGAGGTCTGAACTAAGTGTAGACATCTCCATGCCATCTCCACTGAATCAGCAAACAGTAGGTCCAAAAAACAGCTCTGTCAGGAGACAGACTAGGTTTCAAGAAATTCCACCTCATGGACTTTCACTTTATAGCCTTAGAAACTTTTACTTTACAGATTTTCATCTAAGAAACAGAATATGCTGAGTAGGGATCATTGAAGGACACCTCCCTTCTTCCCCCAATTCAGGATTAAAAACCTGCTGAAAATAAAATCAAATATACATAAAAATGAGTAAGGAAAGAAAAAAGAACCCAACCATACATAGCAACTTGTTTCATATTGAGAGGAAGAAAATAAGGTTAAAAAAAATTCCCTCCTACCCCCAAAAGTAGCAAGTTGAAAAAAAGTTTTTGGAAGAACTTAAAAAGGAATTAAAAAATCATATAAGAGAGATTGAAGAAAACTCAGGAAAAAATAAAACGAATCCAAGAAAATTATGAAAAGAAAATTATCCAATTGGAAATCTTAAGGAAAAAAATAAAGTCTTGAAAACTAGAATTGGGCAAGAATGACAAAGACACTAAGAAATAATAAAACTAAAAAAATAGAAAAGAATCTGAAACGTCTCATTAGAAAAACAACTGATTTGGAGCACAGACTGAGGAGGGAAAATATAAGAATTGTCGACCTTCCTGAAAGTTATGATAAAAAAAATCTGGATATAATATTATAATAAATTATTAAAGAAAATTTCCCTGAATTTTTAGAATAAGAGGATAGAGGAGAAACAGAAAAAAATCTACCATTTATTACCTGAAAGAGATCTGATGAGGAAAACTTATAGCAATGTGATAGCAAAGTTTCAAAACTCCCAGGTTAGGGAGAAAATATTTCAAGCAACAAGGGGAAAAAAAACCAGTTTAAATACAATGGAAAAACAATCAGGATTTCACAAGAACTACCTAGCAACTTCTACTCTAAAAGACCATAGGTTTTGGAACATTATATTTTGAAAGGAAAAAAAGCTAAGACTGCATCCAAGAATAACCCACTCAATAAAGCTGAATATAATTCTGAATGGAAAAAAAAAAGATACTTGATGTCTTGAAAGACTTTCAAGTATTTGTAACAAAAAGACTTGAACTCAATGGAAAATTATTTCTGAAAGATGCAGAAGCATTCATTAAGGTCACACTGTTTACTTGTTATATATAGATATATACACACTCATATTATATATAAATATATGTATGGCAGTGTTGTAATCTTAAAATTGTAAATATTACTAAGATAGTTGGGAAAAAAAGGCTGGGGATGAGTTGTGTGTGATGGAGTAATTCTAAAAAAACAAAATTATATAGGAAAAGGTAAAACAGAGCAACTATATTAAAAAAATAGAGCATGAAAGGGAGAACTAATACAGAGGAAGCAGGTGAGAGTGGAGGTCTGGTCATACTGGAAACTTACTCTTATCTAGGTTGAAGATGAAACAATGTGTACATCTGGAAGGCTGTGGAAGTAAATGCGTAGAGTAGTGAGAAAACTGGGAGACAGGAGAGGGGAGGGACCACTAAAAGTGTGTGCTGTTCTGGATTTGGGAGGATAGGGCGAGAGGATATGAGAGGGGCTTTTGGAGGGATGTATGGATTAGGATTGGGAGGATGGGGGTGAGCATGAGGGAGGACTCTTGGGGGTGTGGGTAGGATGGGGAGTGGAAGAGTGGGGAAGAGGATAATGCAGCAGAAATAGAGTAAAAAAAGAAGCTAAGAAAATAGTGCGTAAAAATAAGATGGAATTCCAGAAATTCACAAATAGTAATTATAACTTTGGATGTGAAAGGAATGTTTATTGTAGCTCTCTTTGTGGTGGCAACGAGCTGGAAATTGCAGGGATCCCCATCAGTTGGGGAATGGCTGAACAAGCTCTGGTGTATGGCTGTGATGGTATACTATTCTGGTGTATGGCTGTGATGACATATTGTACTATAAAAAATAATGAGCTCAGTGATCTTAGAGTGGCATGAAAAGACTTGCACAAAATGGTAAAGAGCAAAGTGAGCAGAACCCAAGAGAACATTGTATGCAGTAAAAGTAATACTGTTCTAAAAATGACTTTGAGTGACTAAGTCATTTGGACTATTATAAATTCACACATTAAAAATAAAGGACATAAGAAGATGCTATCTGCATCCAGAGAAAGAACTAATAAATAGAAGTATAGAATGATTTTACATACACACACCTCTATACCTATTTATGTCTAATGGTAATATCTTTAGAGCAGGCAAGGAGTGAGGAAAGGAAAGAAAAAAAAAGATTACTATAACTTTTATATATTTAAAAGGAAAAGCAAGTTGTACATAATAAATTTGCAGTGTCATGTGCAATCATTTTTTTTAAATCATGTTATAGAAATTCTCATTATATTCCATAAATCACAATTTAAAAAAAGATGTATAGGTTACTAGTACACACATAACCAGTAGATGCTGGTATCTAGGGCAGATTTTTTACTAAGGAGAACCATCTCTCTGCTAAAAGGAATAGGGGAAAAAAATCTCCCAGACCATGCATTTCTCTGCCTATGAGCTTGCAGTTCCCTCTGGAATTCTTCTCAATCATCTTCTCTCAGCAGGGTGGATATTTACCATGATGTCTTTTAAAAGGTGTTGGGGCTCTCAGATAAACTTATGATTTTAGCTCAGAGAAATAATTCATAAATACACATGTCCTTTTTCATGCTACTTTCAGAAGTTTATATAGATATATATTATTATATATTATAATATATAGATATCTATATAATAATATAGATATTATTATATATAGATATATATTTTATATATATTAATTATATAGATTATTAATAAAATAACAAGAAAACTTCAGAAATCCCAGACTATTTACCAGGTTAAAGTTGGACCAAAACCCAACTTTTTAAGGTTTTGTGCATTTGAATAGTTATTTTATTAATGCTCTCACTGTTTCTAAATAAAGATTGGACTGATTGTATTTTTAGCTAGGGAAAGCCAGATGTGAAGTACTAATAAAGCAGTAAAGAATCATTTAACAAAAATAAATAGGTTTAGGATTTACATTTTTTCTCTTTCATATTTGAAGAGAAACAGTAAGATTCAACAGTCCCTATGGTTTCCTCAGAAGAGATGGGTTCTAATCCACCCTAGCAGAATTTTCATGAAATAAAAAGATCTTTCATCAATTTTTTTATATGTAAATTATTCTCTTGAGTTTTATGTATGAATGCCAGATTTTCTATTCAGCTTTGTTCTTTTCATCAGGAATGCTTGAAAGTCAGAAGACTTGCATTAAATATCCATTTTCCCCTGAAGGATTATAGTTGTTTTCACTGAGTAGGTAATTCCTGGTCATAATCCAAGCTCTTTTACCTTCCAGAATGGCATATTCCCAATTCTCCCATTCTTTAATGTAGAAGCTATTAAATTTTGTATGACTGATTACAGATCCATGGTATTTGAATGGTTTCTTTCTGGCCGCTTGAAAAATTTTTCCTTGACCTGGAAACACTGGAATTTGACCATAATATTTCTGGAGGTTTTCATTTTTGGATCTCTTTTGGGAAGTGAATGGTGGATTCTTTCAATTTCCATTTTACTTAGAAAATAGCAAGGCATCAAAGAAAATGTCACTTGGACCCAAACTCAAAAAGAATCCTTGGGAGAGTTAAAGATGCAAGAGTGGTAGAGGAAAAATTGGTAAAAGACGCACAAAAAAATACTGAAGAAAATAACACCTTAAAAATAGAATTAGCGTCACTCTTTTACCATTAGGCTAATTCTGTTTTTTTAAGGTACTTACTTTCTTCAATAATTATTTTGCTTCTTTTACCAAGCTGTTTATTCTTTTTTTCAGAATTTTCTTGCATCATTGTCATTTCTTTTACCAATTTTTCCTCTACCACTCTTACATCTTTCTTTAACTCTTTCAGCAATTCTTGTTGAGTTTGGGTCCAAGTAACATTTTTCTTTGAGGCTTTACGTGTAGCACATTCACATTCACAAGACAGGTATATGTCTTGGTCTTTCCTTTTACTGTAGTAGCTTTTTATGGTTAAGTTTTCTCTCTCTTTCCCTCCCTCCATCTTTCTCTCTCTATCTCTGTTCATTTTTCCATCCTATCATTTGACTTCAAACTTTGTGTTAAAATTGGGCCTGCTCACCTGGAGTTGAAGAACCATTGTCAAGCTTTCAGGCATTTTTTTTTGTGCTGCTGTTTTCAGAGTTGCTTCAAGGGTTCTGCAAGTTTTCAATGCTTCCAAATTTGTTGTTTTTGCTGTGGTTATTGTGGGAGGTGATGCCATGATGTGCAAGTGAATTGGATTTAAGTGAGGGAGGGCTGTGCAAAGTCACTAACCTCACTTTCTCTAATGTAGTCATCTGGGTTTGGTGGTGAGATATAGATCAGGGTGACTGGAGATAACCCTGGACATAGAGGGAGACCTTGATCTTTTTAAGATAAGGTCTTTAACAGATCTCAGTTTGACTGAGGCAGCTCCCATTCGGTGATTAAGGATAGGGTGGGGAGAGGAGTGATCATTGCTGTCCCGGTCTGTGCTCTGGTCTTTACCTAGGAAGGGTCCCTGACTGGTCAACTGTAGTCACAGGCATTATCATTCTTCTTGGCCTTGGAACTGTAACAAGGGCTCTTATTTGCTTGTGACTGGCCAGAAATGCTCTTCTATACCCTGAAACTGCCACCCAGAATTCTGTATAGGCAACAGAGTTGCACCTCAGCTCCAACAGAGCCTAGTGCCAACAAATTTCCCTTGTGGTCCAATTCCCTTACCATCTCTGGGCTGAGAGCTCCCAAAACTACTGTTGCTGCCTCTGTTGCAGCTTCCTCTTAGGCCTACCACTGGTGCTGCCATGCTGTGTTCCACCTCTACTGCCAAACTCCTAAGTTGTCTTACACAGAAAAAAAATGTCTCATCCTGACATTTTGTTTGCTTTGCTGCCCCAAAATTTGATTTGAAGAGCTATTTTAAAGTTCTTTGAAGGAAAATTTGGGAGAGTCCAGCTGGGTTGCTACAAGTATTCCTTCATCTTGGCTTCTGCCAATCCTGTCTATGACTTCTCAGCTTTGTATTCTCTTGAAAAAGACACCTGGCATCTGGAGTTATACAACATATTGTCAAAATATGTATCAGTATTAAAAACACCTCACAAAAATGATCAATTCACCATCTAGAGTAATGTACCACTGTAGGCTGACATTCATAGGAAATATACATCAATGATATATTTAATACTTATTGCACAGCTTAATGAATTTTTACTACAGACCTAAATTTCATCTAGGACATACCTACATATGTCAAAATAGTACTTAGCAGTAATTTGGTGTTTTTAGGCTTGCAACGTGCTTTACATATCTTATTTGAACTTCACAACAACCATTTTAGGTAGGTGCTGTTATCCTAGAAACTGAGGCTGAAGGAAGTTCAGTGATTCACCCAGAATTATCAATAATTGTCTAAGGCAGGATTTGAACTTAGGTCTTCCTGACTCCAAGTCCAACACTTGCCACCTAGTTCTTGTTAGCAATACATATCCAGATAATACTAGCAAATATAAATAAAGGTAAACAAAATAAGTAACAACTACATCAATAGTCCCACAAAATAAGTATGCAAAACAGCAACATATGAACAAATAAAGGAATTAAGAACATATGCACAGTTAATGGACTACCTTGCATAATACTATTGTAAAACAAATCAACAAATCAAGACTTAATAAAATAGAAGCATAGTCAATATGCACTTACATCAATGCACATATGCAAAGGACATATTGCATAGTTAAATAACATTATCTTCTCTCTACATGTGTCATCCTTTCATCTGAGTGATCATAGATTGCTGTCATTCATCTGATGGTCCTATTTGAGTGCCTGGTTCATTGATGGTATCATCTGATAATAGTCCTCATAAGAACAGCAGTCCTGCTTTCCTAACTCTGAACTAACATAGAGCCCAAGCTGTCTGGCAGTGGTATTCTGCTCTCTGAGGTCTTCTTAAACCCAGGAATCTTTATAGTCGAAGTAAAGGCAGAAAAGTTAATGCCTAAGTGCTCATTCCTCTCTTGTGGTCTTCAGTACACTAAATCTTCTTCACTTAAAATATCTATTTCTGAGTCATTGTCTAGTTAAGGTAGTCTCTTTTGTGACTAGCAGACAATCTCTTTCACTGAATTGAATGCCCATTGATGTCAACCTGCCCACCTAACTCACCACATGCGTTTGATCATCTGTCTTCAAGTGTATTTGTTGATTTCAAGAAGGCTTATATTTCTTGTCTTTCTTCTTCTGAGTTTCTTAAATAATATTTGCTTCAATAGGGTCATTCAGTGACTTAGAAATAGCAATATAGTTCTTTAAACTGTGATTATAACTGCAAAATCCTGAGAAAGTCTTAAATCAAAGGTTCTTTGAATGTGGCCAAGGCATAAGCACTTCTGACCTCTTTGGGTTAAAACTCATATTTTGTTGAGAGATGGTGTCTTGTTTATGGAGTAGTCAATAATTTTCTCTTCTGGCCAGAAATTCTGATGTCCTTTCCCTCTCAGGTTCTATGATATTTTTGTGATGATAGCCTAGGTTATTTTTTGTCTCAATTCTTACCTACCCCTTAGAAAACAATTGGCTACTCCAATAAGTATTTTCTCTCCTGTCTCCCATGCCTAGAATATTCTCCCTCCTCATTTCTCCCTACTTGGCTTCTCTGGCTTCCTTTGAGTCCCAACTAAAATCTATGTCTTATAAGAAGTCTTTCCTAATTACTCTTAATTTAGTGCCTTAGATATAGAAGAATAACGTAACAGTGAGGAAGCAGATTCTTTCACTTCTAAGGTCAGGCAAAATCTCTCTCTTCTACAACATTTTTATTTGTAAACTTGGAGGAGGGAACAAAGAAAGGAAAAGCTACAAAAGGATATGATGGCGGGAAATACAAAACTAATAATGCTAATTGTAAATGCAATTGAAAGGAATGAATCACTAAAACAAAATAAAAGCAGAATGAATTAGAAAACAGAATCTGAAATTATGTTTTTACAGGAAATATACTTGGAACAAACATAATACTAGAAATCAGTTCTAGCTCCAGGAATAAGACAAGGAAAAGAAATTGAGGAAACAAGCATAGACAAAGAGGAAACCAAATTATTACTATTTTCAGATGATATGACAGTCAACTGAAATTAATTGAAAGTTGCAAGATATGAGATGAATTCAAATCACCAACATTTCTATATCTCACCAACAACATTTAGGGAGAAAAGAATTTTCATTCAAAATAATTGCAGAAGCTATATGATATTCGGAAATATATTTTCTAAGGTTCACCTAAGGAGTATCTCAGTCTAACAACAAAACACTTTTTTTGCAGATAAAGACAGATTTAAATAGACAAACATTAATTGTTCATTGGTAGATTGTCAATACAATTAAAATGACTATCACCTAAAATTATTTATTGCTTGACTGATACTCCAAAATATCTAAGATTTTAAGGGTGAAAATGAAAAAAGTGGAAGAGGGCCTCTCATGACCAAATTTCAAACTGTACTACAAAGTGAGAGCCCAGTTGAAGTTATGAAATGTAAATTTATAGTAGATCTAGTCAGAACAGTTCAGTTCAGAACAGTTCCATACTACCCCACAAATATACCGCTTCCATATTTGTGAATTCTCAAATTTCCTTATCTAATCATAATGTGTGGGCATTCCACCGCTCTACCTTGCAAACCTAATCCTCATTCTTGGCTCTCACTATGAGCCCTAATCCCTTGACCCCCTCAGTTCTATCCCAGGCCATCTCTTCTGCTCTGGTTTCACTCTATTTCCTTATCCATCTTGACTCCTTAGAGAAGCAGTTCTAATATGCACCATTTTCTTCTCTTTTACCCTTGCCCGTTCCTCATGAATCTTGCTCTGCCAAGACTGAGACTTATATCACCCCCAAATCTCTTGCCTTTACACTTACTCACATGCTGCTGAATGAAAACAAGGAAAATCATAAGGTTGCTGATTGGATCCCCTACAAATTTATGCTGCATAATCTCAACTGGGTCCTCAGAAGGGAAAGGCAATCCTTTTATACCTTCCTGTCTCACTATTCTATTCACTATGGTGGCTTTTCCAAAATTTTTCTTCACGCTTCCAACTCTCTCTAGCTCCCCCTCCCCCTCCCCTTGAGAACAGAAATCGTCTTTTCCATTATTCTGAAAAAAACCTTCACAGGATCTTTCCATCCCCAGTAACTATCATTGCATATCTCTTTCTCCCTTCGTAGTTAAAATACTACACTTTCTCTCTTCTCACTGTCTTAAACCCTTCCAATCTAGTTTTCAACCTTACCATTCCACCAAAACTCCTTTCTCCAAAGTAATTAATGATCTCTTAGTTGCCAAATCCAATGGATTTTTTTCTAACTTCATTCACTTTGACCTCCCTATAACCTTTGATACCCCACGATGTCATTGGTTCTCCATGAAACCAAAGACTGAGCAACAGAATCTAGAAGTCATCCTGGACTCCTCACAGTCTCTTAACAATACCCCACTTCCCCAATATCCAATCCATTGCCAAGGCCAATTTATTTAACTACTGCAATATCCATTGGAGAATAGGCCTCCTTCCCTCCTCTGACATTGCCACCACTCTAGAAAAGGCCTTCCCTCATGCCTGGACTATTGCAACAGCCTGCTTGCCTCAAGTCTCTCCCCACTCCAATCCATCCTTCCTTTAGCAATTAAAGTGACTTTCTTAAAGCACTTACCTCCCTACTTAATGAACTCCAGTGGCTTCCTATTTGCCTCCAGGAACAAACATAAAGTGTTCTTTTGACATTCAAGGCCTTCATGACTTAGTCTCTTCCTCCCTTTCCAATCTTCTTAAACCTTATTCCTTGTCACACTCTTTGATCCAGTACCACTGGCCTTCTGACTGTTCAACAAACAAGACACCCTACCTCTGTACTCTAGGCACTCTCTTTGGCTATACCCTATGCATGAAAGGCTCTCTCTTCTCTGCTGTAACTACTGAATTCCCTGGCTTCCTTGAAGTCTCAACTAAAAATCTCATCTCCTATAGGAAGCCTTCCCCAACCTACATCTATTTCAGTGTCTTCCCTCTGTTAATTATTTCCTCTTTATCCTATATTATATTTAGCTTACTTTGTACATACTTGTTTGCATATTTTCTCCCCTATTAGATTATAAGCTCCTTAAAGGCAGCGACTGTTTTCCTTCTTTTGTATCCTCAGTACTTAGCACTATGCCTGGCATACAGTAGGGGCTTAATAAATAGTCAATTACTTGATCTCCAGTCCTACAGTGCCTGGAATAGAATAGGCCCTTAGTAAATGCTTACTGATTATAGTTTCCTGCTCCTGGAAGCATACTGCATAACTGGGACAGCTCCAGTTTTATAAAATGTCAAGGAATAAAATCAAAGACCATTTTTAATACATTTTTTTTCTCCTTTGGAATTTCTTTATGTTGTAATTCCCTAGGCGGGGTATACAAGTTTTCAGAGGAGACTATTCCTTCTGGTGTGAGGGCTTTCTGAGCTTTTTTAAGACTGCTTTCCACCTTACACATAACATTCTGTAGTAAACCAATTCATCCCATAGACTAAATCAGGTTGAGGGTTACCAAGGGGCGGCAAACCTGTCCATGAGTTGGGGAAGAGGTGTGTACTCTAAGCATGTGAAGACTTCCCAAGCAGAGTAAAGAGATATGAGCAATTTGTTTCAATGGGCCATGGAGGTGGCAGTAATAGGTGCTGAATGCTTAGAGCTTAGTTAGACACCAAAGGCGCCAAGGTCATCCACTGTATCCCTAGCCATCAGCAGTCATCTTGAATTGTCTTGCCACTGAAATGTAAATGACTCCACAAGAGGGTGAAGTTGATGACTTTGCATAACTGTCTCATTTAAATTTTATTTATGCATGAATTAAAAGATATCACTTCTACCATTTTACCATTTTTATCTATCTCAAAGTCCTGTGGTAAGTGATGAAGCAGTAGGTATGGATGCACTGTAGTCACACCGCTGCACAGAGATGTTCAAGGCCATAGGGTCATCTTCCCACTGAATTCAAGCAGTAGTAGAATTTAGCAGCTTCCTGGGTGTCTGAGCAGCCTTTTTAATGGTCCACACCGCTTGGAATTAAGAAAGGACTAGAAAACGTGTCCCCAAAAGCAGAACACTAGTCTACTTCACCTTATAATCTTGGCCTGCTTACCACAGGAGACAGGGATCCTACTCTTTGGTCACCACACACACACACACACACACACACACACACACACACAATGTACAAAACCTTTTAGTTTCATGGTGGCATCTTGTCATGGGTTTTGGATAATGGACAATGCTCTCACATTTTTCCAGTCACCAATGGAGTGAAGCTGGGTTGTGTCCTTGCTCTCAGGCTTATTAGCATGATGTTTTCAGCAATGTTGTCATGTGCCTGCAACAAGCACCAAAAATGGCATCAAGGCCAGCTACTGCACTAATGGTAAATTATTGAACTTGAAAACACTACAAGTCAAGACTAAAATGGAGAGAGAGTTGGTACACAATGTTTTGTTTGCAGATGATTGTGCACTTAGTTTAGCCTCTGAGGCTGAGATGCAGCAGAATATCTGCTTCTTGTGCTAATTTTGGACTGACAACACCAAGAAAACAGTGATTCCTCACCAACCAGCACCATACAATTTATACATGGAAACGCTGATTAAAGCAAATGGAGAAATTTTGAATGCTGTGGATAAGTTCACTTACCATTGAAGTATAACTTCAGGTATGTACACAATGCCAGAGTTAACTCAACTTAGGAGGCTCCAAAGGAAAGTGTGGGAGAGAAGAGATACTAGACTATCAAATGGAAGGTTTCCAGAGCTATTGTACTGACTTCATTGTTGTATACCTGTGAAATATGGACAACCTACCAGATCTATGCCAGGAAACTGAATCACTTCAATTTGAATTGTCTTGGGAAGATTCTGTAGATCATCTGGCAAAATAAGGTACCAGATGATGAGTTCCTTTCTCAAGCAGAACTGCCAAGCATTCAAACTCTACTGCAGAGAGCATGCACTCCAATGGGTTGTCCATGTTGTTCAAATGCTAAACATACGTTAGCCTGAAAGATTATTTTATGGAGGCAAATACTCATATGGAGGTCAGAAGGAACAATATAAGGACACCCTCAAGATCTCTCTGAAGAACTTTGGAATAAATTATGAGACACGGTAGACATTGGCACAGTACCTCCCAGCATGGAGTCCTGAATCAAAGAAGAGGCTGTCCTCCATGAGCAAAGCAAATTGAAGTAACTCAAAAGAAATGAGGTACCCCAATTTAGAGACATCTTCACTCCAAATGTCCATGTAGACCAATTATGGCCAACCTATGGAAGAACCTTCTGAACTCTTACTACTCTGATCAACCATAGTTGGACACACTATACTTTGACCCCAAGAGAGTGATGTCATTTGGTCCTTCTCAAGCACAAAGTAGGACCGATCAATTCCCTAGCGCTAGTTTGCATCCATCCAACTTCACAAAATGCTCTTATAAGCTTATATCTACCAAACACCTAAATAAAGTGATAATCTTGGTGATTTTCATGACTTTTGCTCTGGTTTTTAAAACTGAGACAGTTTAATGTAACATAATTAGTATGATGTGATAACATAATATGATGTGATGTAGTACAATTAATAGGACATAACAATATAACATAATAGAATAGAATATTATATAGATATTTAATTTTAATGAAAGATATCATTTATGTTCAATGAAAACATAAGAAATACAAAGACAACCATGAAATTCAACTCAATTCAACATTTATTAAATATACTAGTAATTGCGGATACAGAAACAAAAATGAAACAGTTTCTCCTCTCAAGGAGCTTATATATCCTATTGAGAAGATATAGAACATGCACATATAGGTGCTATGCAAAAAATATATATTAAGGAGAGTGTACTAAGAATAGATGTGTTGATATTCCAACTCTGTTACTTACCACCTTTGTGAGAAAATCTTTAGGTCTTGGTTTCTTCATCTATAAAATAAGGAAGCTAGACTAGATAATTTCTAAGCTAGACAATTGCAGCATATACATACATTTATATGCAAATATATGTATATGCTCAGCATATCTATATGCATGTATCCATATGTGTATGTATGTATGTATCTTTCCTTTATTATTTCATTCATTAATTGACATTAAGATCTGGCCTTAGCTTGTCACATCTCTAGGATCACAAATTAATTCAGGTATTAAAGAATGTAAAAAGCACCATAGTAGGCTCTGTGGATATAAAGATGAAGATGAAATAGTCTTTGTACTCAAAACGACTACATTCTATTACATCTTCAAGAGCAGTACAATCGGATAGAATGTCAATTTCAAGATGGCATGGATTTACTCTTAATAAATGTTTGGTAAATTTTTGTTTATTTGAATTGAGTTCTATTGCAAGGTAACTATTTATAGTTTTGTTTTCAACCCAGGCAAATACTGAGTCATGACCAGAGAACGGTTGTCTCAGGAGGAGGTAAACTTCCAGCATGGTCTGCCAACTAGCATGTGTTCTATGATTTCTTAAGAATAAAACAGCTAAGATGATTCTGATGAACTAGGTGACAGAATAGTCATCAATCGTGGTGTTCTTCCTGAAAACTTGAATAACATAATTACTCAATAAATGCTCAAACTGGTGTCATTGTGACCCATGGCAAAAAAACCCCAACAATACAGAACCAACCAACCCATAACCAACCAAATAAATAAAAGGAAGCAAGCCTTGGAACTGCCAGTTACAGAAACTTGGCAGCTGCTTGAATTCCTTAAGCTACTGCTAGATGATGCAGTGTACCAGCATCCAGGACTGAAATGTTTAGACCAAGCAAGGAGAAAATTCAAATCTCATTCCTTCCCCGCAGCTTTGAGGCAGTATTTAAATCCAAGTGCAAAAAGAGAAAGGGCTATGTCATCTGTTCTATATCACCCCTATGTAAAAAAATTGTGTCTTGTGGGAATGTGACCTATTTATCAAATCCTTGAATGCCTTCACATATGGATAGGAGCTTCCTAACAGCTGATTAAGAGGAGCAGCTTCTTAAATTGTGCTGGACCAGTGAAGGCTTAATGACTTTTTGTTGTTGGGGTTTTTTTTTTGTTTATTTTTGTTTTTTCTTGAAGAATGATTGTCTCACCATACTAATGATTTTCAAAGGAAGGTCCATCTTGTTCTGTATTGATCATCTCATGTCAATAAAACATGGAGATTCCTGAAGTTAGGCTTCTACCACTATAATAATCTTATATTCATCCTGGTCTCCTTAACCTCTGGAAAATTAGTTTTAAAGCTGAATAACTTGATAAAAAAAAAAAGTGAAGTCACCTAGAGAGTGGTTGTAAATTTGTACCTAGTGCATTTTCTGAATCTCCAAAGTTGATCCCTGCTATAACTCTAAAAATTCAACAAGAGAGTAAAGATATAAAATGTTATAATTGGTATGATGCTGTGTCCAAGTATTTCAGATGTAGCAGATCAGATACCACCTCAGATTATTTAAGGATCATTAATTTTTTTTTTATAGTAGCACTGACAACCATACCAATTTAGCATTTTTGTTGTATTTTGCCTTTTATAACCTATCAATCAGTCAAAAAGTATTTAAGTCCTTGCAATATGAAAGTACTGAGGGTATTTTAAAAAGCAAAAAATAATCTTTGCTCTCAAAGAACTTATAAATCTAATAGGAGAGACAGCATGAAAATAAATAATTATTTAAACATATACATAAGTATAAGCAAGATATATCTAACATAACCTGGAGATAAGAGAGAGAAGGTACTAGTATTAATAAAGTCCATAACAAAATATCTTGTGCTCAGAACTCAGCTCTTAATCAGGTTGTTAGTCTCTTTTATTTTAAAATGCTTTATTCACTGCTGTTTTTTTTAATGCTACTGTCACTGCTCAATAATCTATACCTATACCTTTGGGAGAGCAGGGACAGATGTGATTTTATTGGTGTTATGAACTTCCAATGTGGAAACTCCTTTCAGCAATGGAAACCAGCAATTCATCTATTACTTATAGTCTTGGAGAATTGCTAGGGACATTGAAAGATTAAGTGATTTGCCTACAGTCAGGAAGCTAGCATATGGACTGGTTTATAGTGGGCACTTAACAAATACTTGTTGACTTAAGTTGACTGTGATAAGAGCAGGCCTTGAACCCAAGTGTTTTTTGACTCCAAGGCTAGATATCTATGAATATATCCTCTTCTGTCTTCATATTAACAACCACAACTACCACAACAGAACAGTAAAGCAAAACCATACAATACAGAAACCAAGGTGGAAAAAATATAGAACATATGCCCATAGTTCATCACCTCTCTGCAGAAAGAAAGGCAGCATAATCTAGAATCCACCATCTAGAAAAAAGTATTAATTATTTACCAGTACATTTAGAGAACTGTCAATGGTTCAGAATAAAGTAAAAGGATGCCATGACAGCAAAGTATTCCTTCAAAACTTTATTTGACTCAACAATGTATAAAGTGCCATACAGTGCTTTGTCTAACATTAAAAAGAAGTAGAAGACATGCTTCCTGTTCCCAAAGAGTTTAAAGTTTTGTATGGAAGAGACAGACATATATACAGATATCCTCAAAAAAATCCTTTAAAAAGTCATACTCACAAGTTCTAAACTTCTAATCTAATTTCTGTTTATTCAGTGCTAAGGATAGAGAGATTTGCTACTGTATCTCTCCATCATTATCCATAGAATGTTCCCAAATCACAGGATTTAGAGCTGGGAGGAACCTTAGTGAATATCTAGTTCATCCCACTCATCATGTGGATGTGGCAGCTAAGACTTGTTCAAGGTTCTGCAGATAGCAAGAGGCAGAGACAGAATTCAAACAATAGATAAAACTCAAATCCTCCAACTCCAAATCCAATGCTTTCATTATAGTATAGCAAAAAGGATTAGGAAAGAACTTCACTGCTGAGATCAGTGTCATTCATAAATCATTCATTCATTCTCTGCATTCTCTGCATTCATTCAAGTCATTCATAAATAGAAATATGAAATAGTGGTCATATACTTATTGAATACCTATTATGTGATCTTTTTTCTATATACAGCTATTCATGCACATGCTCTATTTTGCTTGATCCAGGAAGTTCAGAAGGCTGTTTGATTTGGTAAGGAATTTGGTATGCTATCAAGGGTCTATACATTTTTTTTATCATATACAAATTATCTATATTGTACATTGATTCACAGCCATATTTGTCCAGATGGCTAGCAGTCACTGTCAATTGAGTCAATAAAAAATATAATATGTATGTAAATGCTTCATTTCACCATATATTAATACATTAAATTAATATATTGTATTTTTTGAGTGTATAGTAGACGATGGAAAACAGCAAGTGGCGCTTGTAGCATTAGAACACTAAATCCCTTCCAACAGCTAACATGGCTGCTATTTTCCCTTTTATTTACGATGATCTCATATACCTGTATCATCAAGGCAATATTCACAGCTCCAATGGTGACTATGAATATGCTGGCATAGTTCTGAATCAAAAAGTACAACAGACTCTCCATTTTATTGTTTATTCAGAAACCAGAAAGTCAAATCCCAACATCAGAATGTCAGATCCATCACAGTAATCAAGAAGTCAATACACATCATCACCGCAGAGGATAAAGCCATTCCAAAGCCTTCCCAACCCCTCCCCACCTTTCTGGGGCCTTTCCACAAACAAACACTCACAGGACTAGCTGTGCCAGCCTGTGTCCTCTCTCCTCCACCCGTAACTGCTCTCACCAATTTCCTCCCAGTTCTTCTCCACTCTTCCTGTTCCACCCCTTCAGCAACCTCCTCCCACCACATGTGACTTAGGCTTCCGTGTGATTTAATCAGGTCACATGGGCCTGTTATTGAATGGAAAAGATCTTACCATTTAAATTACCAATACATTCATTCTCAAGATCTTTCATGTTCATTACATAAGTTGGTGGGGCACCTGGTATCAACAGAATTGTAACAGGGATAACAGAAAATAAGCATATAAAATAATATCTTAGGCAACTTGTGTCAGCAGAACATTACAACAATATAATGGGGATCACATAAAATAAGCACATAAAACAATATCTTAGGGTGGGACTTGAGCCCCAAAATGAATTCCTGGAATAGTTCAAAATGGATTTTAAAAATCAGTAAATATGATAGAGGAAAAATTGAGAAAGAAATGAAAGTGATGCAGGAAAACCATAAAAAAAGAGTCCAACAGCTTAGAAAGAGGCAAAAAATATATACTGAAGAAAATAACACCTTAAAAAACAGAACAGGTCAAACAGAGAGGCATAAAAAGAGAAGAAGAGAAGTTAAAAAAATAGAATTGACCACATGAAAAAAATATACAGAAATTCACTGGAAAGAATTCCTTAAGAAATAAAATTTAACAAGATGGATTCAAGATGGCAGAATAGATAGATGGACTTGCTCTAGCTCTCCCCACATAGCCCATAAAATATGTGCAAAAACTGACTCTAAACAAATTCTAGAGCAGCAGAAGTCAGAAAACGACAGAGTGAAACAGATTTTCAACTCAAAGCAGTCTGGAAGGCCTACAAGAAAGGTCTGTCACAATAGGCTCAGAAACAGAGCAGCCCAGTTTAGGCAATGCAGGCAAGGACAGGACTGGAGCAGGCTTCAGGGCATGGGATCACAGCCCCTCCTGCAATTCCCAGATTTCTCAACCCACAAATGCCAGACAGCTTCGAAGCTTAGTAAGAAAGCTCTGTCTAGGATGAAGGGGAGTGCTGGCCCTAAGCTGCTCTAGCCACTGCCTGGGGGAATTAAGTTCCTCATCTGAGTCTCAGTGCTGCGTGGTGGTCCTGAAGTGAGGAAGAGTGCTACTGTGGAGAGATGGTGATGGCTGTGGAGAGGGAATCCTACTCAGTTCTAGGGCAGAAAAGAGTACTTTTAGTTGTTCACAGCCCAAAGTGCAGGCCAGAAGAGGAGTAAACACCTTTCCCTTGATTGTGCCACCTTGAAGAAACTGAGAACTTACAGGTCTCTAGAGATATCTCAGAGAACAGCTGCACAAAACCTCTGAAGCCTAGGGTAGTATACTCTCTACTTGACAAAAGACTCAAAAGTCAAGTAACTGGCTGGGAAAATGCACAAAAAGGGAGAAAACATAAGACTACAGAAGGTTATTTTCTGGTGAAAAAATATTTTCTTCCATCCTTTTGAATGATGAAGATCAAAGCATATAACCACAGGAAGACAGTAAGGTCAAGGCTTCTGCATCCAAAGCTTTCAAAAGAAATATGTAATGCTATTAGGCCATGGAAGAGCTCAAAAAGTATTTTAAAAATCAAGTAAGAGAGGTGGAGGAAAAATTGGCAAGGAAAATGAGAGCAATGCAAAAAAATCATGAAAATTGAGTCAACAGCTTGCTAAAGGGGATTCCCCAAAAATGTTGAAGAAAACAACATTTTTAAAAATAGACTAACCCAAATGGCAAAAAAGGTCCAAAAAGCCAATGAGGAGAAAAATACTTTAAAAATCAGAATGGGCCAAATGGAAAAGGAAGTTCAAAAGCTCACTGAAGAAAATAGCTTTTCAAAAATTAGAATGGAGCACATGGAAGCTAATGACGTGAGTAACCAACAATTTATAATACAAAATCAAAAGTATGGAAAAATAGAAGACAATGAGAAATATCTCATTGGAAAAAACAACTGACCTGGAAAATAGATCCAGGAAAGAGAATTTAAAAATTATTTGTCTATCTAAAAACGATGATCAAGAAAAGAGTCCAGATATCTGTAATGGTAATTTGAATTGGAAAATTTTTCTTATTCATTAATAGGCCCATTAAGTCACATGGAGCCCAGGATGGGAGGAGTTTGCTGAATGGGTGGAGCAGGAAACGGCAGAACTAGAGCAGAGCCAAGAGGACTGTCTTGAGAATTGCAGGTTCCTGGGTAGGGTGAGTGCTTTTGTGATTGTTTGTGGTTTTGTTTAGGAGAGCCTGCTTGTGATAAGTGTAATGAACCTGGTTTGTGGGAAGCCTAGAAGGGGAAAGATTGGGGATGGTGTTGTCCTTTGCATTGCTATTATATATAGATTTTTGTTGCTGTGTTAGATTTGGGTCTAAATAAATGTTTTGGTTCTGCTTTCCATGTGGAGAGTTGTTATTTTGTGATTCTGAATTACACCATGATATTCATGGCTGCCACAGGCACTGTGAATATTGCGCTAGAGCTACAAGTGGAGATGGGGATGGGATTGCAAAATATCAGACCTCTACTTGGAGATGGACAGGCAGAGGAGATAGAGGAAGAAATGGATATCCCAGGTTGGGAGGATTTTTGTTCCTACCTCAAAAGAGAATGGGCTAAAGGCTTTGTGAAAACTGGGAACTGAGGCAACAGAAGGGAGAACTCAGTGCCTTAGAAAGATGTTTGCAGGGAATACCAATAAAACCAAGGAAAGAACTGGCAGGGGTATGTAGAGTCTGGGCCTTTGCTAACAGGCTATTAAATTGTATGTAAATGAGGAGATAGGTTGCTGAAGGAGAAGGTTCAGATGAAAAGGGAGTTGGCTGTTTTGCAGGAGAGGCTTTTTGTTCTGCAGTGCTCAGGCTGTCCTTTAGGGAAGGAAACTGGAGAGTTTCTGGTGGTAGAAGAAAGGGCTGTAGTTGTTTTGACTCACAGGAGGTGAAAAGTTAGCAATAGGAAAGTGAATACAGCCCTTGCACAGGCTGGGCTTGATTTGGGCCTAAACACAGGCCAGGAGGATGTGTGGGAGGAGAATGAAACAAATGAGGAGGCGGAAGTTTGGCCAGTACAAAGAAGGAAGCTGGAGAATGGGGAGAGGGCACAGTGTTTGGAGAAATCATTGAGGATTTTGCTCAACATGAGATCACAGATGTTTTGAGTTGGTTCACCCAAAGGATGGGAGAATCATTGGTAACTTAGATGGTGAGAATTAGTGAAAAAGATAGGTTTCCTTGAAAGACAAGAATGAATAGCCAGTGGATTCAGGGTCACAGTGGACTGACAAGAAAAGAGTTGTTTGTTGCTCTGTTGAGAGCAGCAGTAGATTTTGGAAGAATAGATGGCATTCCAACTAATTAACTATATAAAATGTGTCAAGGAAAGAAGCTTAATTTTAGACTGAGCAGGAGCTGCCCCTGCACATCATTCTGAAATATTGTATCCAGGTTCATCACACCTACAGGGAGAATGGAGGGGATGGGTTGCAAGACTCCAACTCAGATTAAAGACAGTGTACCTCTAGCCAGAATGGTGACCCCTGGACTGCAAATTGGAAAACAGTAACCAGTAGTGAATGGGGCTATAATAATGGCTTCATGGAGTCCAGAAGCATGGCTGACCCTTTGTCTACTCTGCTTCTGGTTATTGTCTCCTTGTTTCTTTTTGATTTTTTGTCTGTTCACCTTGTTTGTTAGATTTGTTTTCTATAAGCTTAAAATCTTCCACCTGCGGATGCCTGATCACGTAAGCCAGATGTTACCCCCCACCATCCATGAGTGTGCTGTGTCATCTCTGGATCTGAATTTGACCAAACTCTGGATGCCAACTAAAGAACTGATCTCTCACATGGGATCTCTCAGGGCAGGGACAGTTCTACATCCAATCTCATCAGGAAGTAGCTATGGAAGAAGAGACCTTTGCCCCTTACCCCAAGATTTGGGGCCCCATTTGTTTGAGGTGTTAATGATGGGGTACTTGTGCTCAAACACCACCCTAAGATACTGTTTTATGTGCTCATTTTGTGTGATACCTGTTATAGTGTTGTAAAGTTCTATTGACATCAGTTGCCCCACTGACCTATGTAATGAATATGAAAGATCTTGGGGCCGAGTGTAATGGTAATTTGAATTGGAAAATCTTTCTTGCTCATTAATAAGCCCATTAAGTCACATGGAACATGTGGTGGGAGGAGTTTGCTGAATGAGTGAATCAGGAAGAGGGAGAGCTAGAGCAGAACTGAAAGGAAGTTAGTCTTGAGAGCAGTCAGAGCTAGGAAGGAATTAGACTCTTATTTAGGGTGAGTGATTTTGTGATTGTGATTTTGTTTAAGAGAGCCTGCTTGTGATGAGTGTAACAGACCTGGTTTGTGGGTAGCGAAGCAGGGGGAAGGCTTGGGGATGGTAATGCGCTCTGCATTGTTATTGTGTATAGATTTTTGTTGCTGTGATGGATTTGGGTCTGAATAAATGTTTTTGTTCTGCCTCCCATGTGGAGAGTCTGTGCTTTTTTGAGATTCTGAATTGTGCCATGATATTCATGGCTGCCGTGAGTGATATGAATATTGCATTGGCAAAACAACATCACCTTCCAAGAAATCATCAAGGAAAACTTCCCTGATATTATAGAACCAGAGGGTAAAATAGAAATGGAAAGAATTCACTGATCACCTCCTGAAAGAGATTCCAAAAGGAAAACTCCTAGGAATATTGTAGCCAAATTCCAGAGTTCTCAGATCAAAGAGAAAATATTACAGGCAGCCAGAAAGACACAATTCAAGTATTGTGGAAATACAATAAGAATAACACAGGATTTAGCAGCTTCTATACTAAGGGATCAAAGGACTTGGAATATGATATTCCAGAGGTCAAAGGAGATAGGATTAAAACCAGGAATCACTTACCTAGCAAAAATGAATATAACACTTAGGGGAAAAATTTGAATTTCAATTAAATAGAGGAAAATTCTTGTTGAAAAGACCATACATGAATAGAATATTTGACTTTAAAATATAAGAATCAAGAGAAACACAAAAATGTAAACAGGAAAGAGAAGCTTTAAGGAACTCATTAAAGCTGAACTGTTTACATCCCTACACAGAAAGATAATTTGTAACTCATGAGACCTTTTTCAGTATTAGAATAGTTATAGGAAATATATATATGTAGGTATGTATGGGTATGTATATATGTGTAGGTATGTATATGCACATGGGTACATGGTGTAGTATATGTGTATGTATATATAATGGGTGTGTATGTATAGACAGATATAGGTAAATCTATCTATCTATCTATCTATCATCTATACAAATGGGCTGAGGGTGCAGGATGAGCTGAATATAAAGGAATATCTAAAAAATAAAATTTACTGTTGAATGGAATGTAATAGGAGTAAGAGTGTGTGTGTTTGTCCTTTGTTGCCAAAGAAGACCATACCATCGGAGAAATAATGACATGACTTTGCACTTGACTTTGTTTTGAGTGAGGGAGGGCTGTGCAGGTCACCAGCCTCACTTCTCCTCCATAGCCATCTGAATCCCAGACAAGATATTCATCAGGATGACTGGGGATGACCCAGGATGAGGCAATTGGGGTTAAGACTTGCCCAAGGTCACACAGCCAGTGAGTGTCAAGTGTCTGAGGTAAGCCTTGAACTCAAGTCCTCCTGACTCCTACACTGGCACTCTATCCACTGTACCACCTAGCTGCCCTAGGAGTAAGAGAAAGGGAGAGGTAGAATGTAGCAAATCATCTCACATGAAAGAGTCAAGAAAGAGCTTTTACAATAGAGGGTAAGAGGATGGAGATGAAAGAACCTTACTCTCATGGGATATGGCTTAAGGAGGGAATAACACACAATCATTTGGATATGGAAATCTATTTTACCCTGAAGGAAGGCAAGAGGGAAGGGAATAGGAGAGAGAAGATCATAGAAATGACAGCAAATTGAGGAAAGGGATAATCAGAAGCAAATATTATTGTT
>CM053769.1:81896116-81917241 GCA_028658325.1 Potorous gilbertii | reverse complement strand
GTGGCCCTCAAGGATCTTTTGTGTGGTTTAGTGAACCCCATCTTTCTATTTGAGTGTGACAGCACTGATATAGAGGAAAGTTTCAGAAATGAGGTCACACTTTACCTCCATCATCACCAGTTCCAAATGAGCAAACAATATCTCAACTTGATTTTTTTTTTTACCTCAGCCCAAAATCATATCTGTTCAGAGAGAAATCATGGAAACCCATCATTTACCTGAATGATATTTTTGTTTGTTTCCTGCTGGACTATAATGAGAGGGCTTCAGGCATAATGCCATGAAGTTAAAGCCTTATTCCTATAGGGAGGTTTTTAGTCAGATGGCAAACTTCCAGAGAAGGATTACAGCCTGTTTACTTGGAAAGTTATTCATAATTTCCCATGGAGGAATTTTCACTACTTTGTTTTTTCCAGCACTTTCACCAATAACAAAATTGCTGAAATTTTCAATTCCTCCTCTCCCTGACTTATATTTTCATTTTGAAATAGCTGCATTTTTAAAATCTCTCTCAAGATAGACATTTGTTTCTTTAAAATAAAATAAAAATCTATAAGAACAACTGACCACTAGGACACTATCTTTTTCTGGTCCTTGCTGTAGTTCCACTCCTAGTATATATGTGTAGCTTTCAATTCATCTGGGTAGTAGGGCAGGATAATATGGGGTAGGGGGGGAGAAAAAAATGGATGACTGGGAAATGGGAGAGAGGTCAGGGAGAGGAGGTTGTGAGGAGTTTGCAAAAGGGTTCTTGTCTTGGTTCTTAGGGGCCAGGTACAGTAGAGGCTGGAAAGTGAGCCCTCTTGGGTGAGCAACCAAACAATTGGGCTGCCCTTGCCTTAGGAGAGGCTAATCCTGTTTTCCACAAATAAAGCATCATCAAGGGTGAGATTATAAAAGCAGAGAAGATGATGGGGGAGAGGACAACTGAAGGGGAAGTAGGCAGTTTCTCATGATGGATTGCAATGAAGCAGTCACACTCTACAAGGCTTCCCATCTGGGAGCATTGTCTACATGTTCCCCCTAAAGGGGTTGCAAAGGTTCAGGGGCTGTTAAGGAGAAAGAGGAAAATGAAAATTATTTCAAATCTACAACCATTGAGATAGTTTGGCCACATCCATCCTTCATTAAGCAACCTGCTCAGATCCAAACCAATAAAATGCAGTTAATGTAACCTGAGGGTTTTATAAGTCAGAGAAAGGTCTTTAGAAGGAAGGAAAGAAGGAAGGAAGAAAGGAAGAAAGAAAAGAAGGAAGAAAGAGAGGGAGGAAGGAAGGAAGGCAGGGAGGAAGGGGAAGAAGAAAAATTCATTCCCGTGAGACCTGGAGAATTTGTTGCTATGTTCTGTCCACTTAACCTTTTCTGATACAGCTAGCAATGCTGTTCCAGTCAGGTGACATTGCAGCTTTCCTGGAATAAATGATTGCAAGGTAACTGCCCAGACATTCCCACCTCTCCTATTTTGAAATTGCACAATTTAGGCAAGTCAAATACATACGCTACAGAAAGTTACTCATGTTTGATCTTATAGAACATATCCTTCTTCCTTATAGGTCCTGCATTTCACTCCGGCATTTAATTTACCACAAAGAATGTTGAACACTGGACCCACTGTAATCAGATCTACTCTGCTTTCTATTTCCCATAATCAGGTCAGTGTTACAGAGCACTTGAATAATCTCTTAAAATGACGGCTTTGCTGTATTTTTGGATTAGGTGTCCCACTTTGAAGCACCCATATTGCTAATGAATCAGAAGAGGGTTCTCTCAGCAGTTTCTTGCATTTTTCCTTTAAAAAGAACCAACTCACTTAGAATGGACTGCTTACATAGTCCCAGGTAACCCCATCCAACTCTTCTGTGTGGAGTTGCATATGGCTCCATATACACCAGAGAAATGGCTCACATCCTCTTAATTGGCAAGTGTCCTTTTCTCCTTGATAGTTTAAACAGTTTTATCTGAAAGAACTTTGGGGACCAAGGGAAGGGAAATTTAGGAGAGGTGCCTTATTTTCTAATGATACAGGGGAAGTAAAGCTATTTATTTCCTCATCGCTACAATGAATGTGAATTTGCCTGGAAGAAAGGAGCTACCTTAACCAACTTAACAGGAGTCCTGAAGCCCTTTTGGAAGGTGAGACAAAATATCAATCAGTCATTTCAGAAGAAGGGGAAGTACCCCAATAGAAATTTCTAAAAGACAAAAATTTGACATAATCTTTATCCTCCAAATCTCTCACAAAGAGGCAAAGATTTTCACTTTTGGACCCAAAAACACAGAGTAGGTAGTGGTATAGGGTAAGTCTAAGTCTGGCTTAGGGAAATTTACATTTCCTAATTATGTTTTAATTTGGTTCAAGCCATGCTTTGGAGTTTTGTAGGGTGTAAGGAGCTTAGGGCCATTATTTTAACACTCTGCTCTAGAGTATTCTTAAATTCTTACCACCGAAGGATTGACATTTGTTTCATGTTGACTGTCCCAGTTAGTCCCTAACAGGTCAGGAAATGCAGAAACTAGGTATAGAACAATATTTCACACCATATATCAAGATAAGTTCAAAATGAGTACAGATAGAAAGATTTAAATATAAAAAGATATGTAGATATAATAAATTATATTATAAGATCTTAGGGGAGTATGTAATAGTTTACCTGTCAGATCTATCATTAAGGGTAGAATTTATGATCAAACAAAATATAGAGAGTATTAAGGGATACAAAATGGATAATTTTTATTACATTAAATTTAAAAGTCTTTGAACAAACAAAATCAGCGCAGTCAAGACTAGAAGGAAAGCAGAAAACTAGGGAAAGTTTCACAAAAACTTCTCTGATAAAGAGAACTATATGGAGATCCAAGTCAAATTTATAATAATATGAGTAATTTCCCAGTTGATAATGAACATGCAGTTTTCAGATGAATAAGAGCTATGTCATAAAAAATACTCTCAATTGATTAGAAAAATGTGAATTAAAACAGCTCTGAAGTATCACCTCACACCTGTCAGACTGATTTATATGACAGAAAAAGAAAATAATAAATGTTGAAGAGCACATGGGAAAATTGGGATACTGACACATTTTTGATAAAGTTGAAAATTGATCCAACCATTATGAAGAACAATTTGGAAATATACCCAAAGGATTATAAAGCCTTTATACCAATATCACTACCAAGTCTGTACACCAAAAAGATCCAAAAGAAAGAGGAAAAGGCCCTATATATTATTGTTCAGTCATTGTTATGTACCAATCTGTGTCATCCCATGGCCCTCAAGCACACCAGGCTCTTTTATGCTCTAATACCTCTCAAAGTGTGCCCAAGTTCATATTTATTGTTTCCATGATACTTTTCATCTCATTCCCTGCCACTCCTTTTCATTTTGTCTTCAGTCTTTCCAATGAGTTGTCTTCTTATTATCTGACCATAGTATTTACACTTAAGCTTCAATATTTGACCTTCCAGTGAATAACCTGAATTAATTTAAGTATTGACAGAATTCAACCTCCTTGCTATCTAAGGAACTCTCAAAAGTCTTTAGCACCACATTACAATACAACTTTCATAGCCATATGATACTAGTGGAAAAAACCATAGTTTTGACCATACAGACCTCTGTTGACGAAGTGATATCTCTGCTTTTTAGTATGCTGTCCAAATTTGCCATAGCATTCCTTCCAAAGAGCAAGCATCTCTTAATTTCATGGCTGCCATTGCCATCTGTTCTGATCTTTGAGCCAAAGAATATAAAATGCGACACTGCTCTCATTTCTTCTCCCACTATTTGCCAGAAAGTGATGGGACCAGTTGCCAAGATCTTAGTTGCTTTTTTTTAATTGTTAAGCTTCAAGCCAGCTTTTACACCCTCCTTTTTTACCCTCATTAGGAGGCTTCTTAATTCTTCTTCACTTTCTGTGATCAGAATGGTATCATCTGCATATCTGAAACTGTTGACATTTCTCTTAGCAAACTTAATTTCACATTTAATTCATCTAGCCTGGCATTTTGCATGATGTATTCCACATGGAAGTTAAATAAATAAGGTGACAATATAAAGTCCTGTTGGACCCCTTTTCCAATCTTAAACCAATTAGTTGCTGAGGAACTAAGGGAAATAGAGTTAAGTGACTTGTGCCGGGTCACACAGTTAGCAGATATTAGAGACCAGATTTCCAAATCCCCTGCTATCTACTGCACCAACTAGCTGCCATCCCAATGCATATAAAAAATGTTTATAGGGATTCTTCTTGTTGTGGCAAATAATTAGAAATTGAGGTAATACCCATAATTTGGGAATGGTTGAACAAGTTGTAGCATATTATGGTGATGGGATACTATTGTACTGTATGAGGGACAGAATGTAGAATGGACAGGATGCTTTCCAAAAAACTTGGAAAGACTTACATGAACTGATGCAACGTGAAGTGATTGTACATAGTTACAGCAATATTGTACTATGATCAATTAAATGACAAGAATATATATAGCCTTCAGTCAAGAACAACTTACCTAGCAAAAATAAGTATTTTTATCCAGCATGAAAATGAATCTTTAATGCAATAGATGACTTTCAAGAATTTCTAATAAAAAAACAGAATTTCATAGAAATTTTGAGGGTTAAACACAAGAGTCAAGGCAAACAAAATGTAAATATGAATGAGCAATCATTAAGGACTAAGCCAGAATGAAGTGCTTATCTCCTAATTAGAGATGATAAACTCTCTTTTCAAAACCCTAATGTTGTCAGGGATCAAAGAGGCAGATAAATAAGATAGAGAGTGTGGGATTGATTTTGCTGTTTTGGTTACCTTAAAAGATAAAAGGAATAGGGGAGGAAAAGAAAAGGAACACACTAGGAAAACAAATGGAAGGGAGTAGAAGGTTGGAAAATATCATATCACATAATCAAGGTGTTCAAGTTGAATACCATGCATAAAAGGAGGAAGGGGTGAGGGAATGAGTGATACTTGAACTTCACTTTCATCTGAACTGGTCAAAGGAAAGAAGAATACATGCATACATAAAGTGGGGTACAAAAATAAATTTTGCTTATAAGGGAAATGGGAAGGAAAGGGCAAAGGAGAGGGAGGATAAAAGGGAAGGATTAATCAGAAGAAAAAACAAATTTAAACCATGGAGGATAAATCAATGAGAAAATGAAAGGTTAAGAACCCTGTGATTGGGCTATTCTTATTATTCATTCTTTCCTGCCTGAAGATGATCAAAAAGACATCATGATGTTGGGATGCAGGTAGAGTATGTTCTACTATGACTGGTCAGACCAATATGAACTTGGAAAGTTCTACCCTAGGTTAGGCACCAATAGCTCACTTGAATATTTGGGATAGAGATATCTTTAGACTTGCACATCTCGCATTTCTTTTAAGTTACTGCAATTCTGCTTTGCTCATAAAACACAGCATCTTCTTTGATGTAGGCTCATCATGCTGGGAAGTCGTCTGCCAGTGTACCCCCTCTCTCACAACCAACACTAAAATTCTTCAGAGAAATCTCAAGAATGTCCTTGCATCACTTCTGATCTCCATGTGGTTGCTTGCCTTGTATGAGTGCTCCATAAAATAGCCTAATCGGTAAATGTATATTTGGTATTGGAGCAACATGGCCAACACATTGGAGTTGTACTCTCTGCACTAATTTGAATGCTTAGCGGTTCAACTTAAGAGAGAACCTCAGATGGGGTAAAGTAAAAGAAGAGGGATAGGAAAGCAGAAGCAGATTCTGGTACTGACCGTGCTCCTTCTTGCTCATTACCTTCATATTTAAAAATGGGGGGTAGGACAAGGAGCGGAAGAAATATCAGATAAGAAATAAATACACAATCAAAGGCAGCTAACTGTGAATGTAAACAGAATTAACATCTAAAAACTGGAAGAGAATAACAAAGGATTTAAAAGCAAAGTCCAACAATATATTGATTAAAAGAGACATACAAAAGTATTCACATAGAATTAAAATAAAGATCTAGAGGGAAATCTATTATGCCTCAAATGAAGTAATAAAATAAAAGAAGATAAGGTTATCAATAATAACCTCAAAAAACATCAGCAAAATTAGGCTTGGCTAAAAGAGATAAACATAAAAATTACAAATTTCCTGAAAGATAACATAGAGTGAATGAATATAAATACTCAATATATATGCAATGAATGGCATCACATCTGAATACTTAAAGGAAAGTTAAATGATTTGCAAGGAGAAAGACACAGCAAAATTATAATAACAAAATACTTCATTATCTCTTTTCAGACCTAGACAAATCTAATCCAAAAAAAAATGAAAGGAAGAAAGATCAGAAAATTTAAATCTGCTAAACCTTTTCGTAAAAAACGTTACTGAAAAGGAAAAGTTCTATCATATCTAACTTCTCTAAAATTATATTCAGGTACTTATTTTTTTCTTTTCTTGGTTAGAAATTAAGACAAATTTTATACTAAATAATTAACGGGTCAAAGACCAAATCACCTAAAGAACAGATAATTTTATTAATGATACAGACAATGATGGGACAACATACTAAAATGTTTGGGATGAAGCCAAATCAGTCCTGCAAGGGAAATTTATATAACTAACCATGTTTACCATTAAAAAAAAGAACAGAACAATAAATTGGGCATGAAACTAAAAAAAATTAAAAACTTCATTATATTAATTATTAAACCTCAATTGAGAACCAAAATACAAATCCTAAAAATCAAATAGGAGAATAACAAAAGCAAAAGAAAAACAAAAAACTTGCTTCTAAATCAATAACTAGAACTGTGAGATTTAAAAAAAATAGTTGTCACTTGCTAATTTTATTTTTAAAAGAAGAAAACCCAATTATCAGTGTCAAAAATGAAAAGAAACAATGACCATAATAAATGAAGAAGTGAAAGAAGTTATTAGAAGCTATTTCTTCAATTATATACAATAAAACTAACAACATAAATAAAATGTATGAAAATTTTAAAAACTTAGATTATTGGAACAAGAAATAGAGGATCTGAATAACCTAATCTCACAAAAAGCAATTGAACAAGCTATAAAAGAGATCTTAAAGAAAAATTCATAGGAACAGAAAGATTTAAAAGCACATTCTATCAGTCATTCAAAGACAAATTAATTCCAAAATTATATAAAAAGTTTTCAAAATTAAGAAAATAGACCCTTTCAATATCATACTATGATACATAGTCTAGATACTTAAACTAAAGAGAGGTAAATTAGAGAAATAAAATCATAGATCGATAACACTAATAAATATTAATGAAACATTTATTAAATATTAAATAAATATTAAAAATATTTTAAAATATGATCATAGAAAGTAGACTGCAGTAGCATATCACAAAGATATGCCCTAGGGTAAAGTTCAATTTATGCCAGTTAAGTAGCAGGAAAAATATCAACCTGAGGAGAGTAAGAAAAATCATACAATTATAGTGATAGATGCAGGAAAAAGATTTTGACAAGACACGACACCCATTTCTGTTTAAAAAAAAAACTTTAAAAAAATAAATGAATCTTTCTTAAATATGAAAAATATATTCTATCTAATTTCAAAAGTCAATATCACATGTAATTTGATCTAGTTATAGGGATTTTAATAAGACAAGAAATATTTTAAATATTTAAATACTAAATATTTTAATAAGACAAGAAAAAGAAAGAGTGAATCAGACTAGGAAAATATGAAACAAAATTGTAGCTTTTTGCAAATAATATGATTGTTTACATAGCAAACCCTAGAGATATAAAATAAACCCAAATTAATCATAAGCATTGGAGTATATTATTAATAAAAACAAGCAAGAAGAGATAGAAAAATTCCATTTAAAATAACTACAGAATATCTAAAACACCTGCCAAGATACATATAGGAATTATATTAATACAATTTTAAAACTCTTTAGACTGACCTAAATGACTGGAGAAATATTAATTCCTCATAAGCAAGTCAAGTCAATATGATGATTTACTTCTTCAATGCCATTGCAAACACAAAAGTTTATCTTGCAGAACTAGAAAAATAATAAAAAGTTTCATTTGGAAGATGAAAGGTCAAGAAAGGATCTCAAAGCAAAAAAAAAAAGAAATAGAAGGAAGGAGAGCTAACAGTACCAGATCTTGAACTACACCACAAAACAGTAATCATCAAAATAACTTAATACTTATTTTAAAAAAAATAGATAAGGCCAGCTAAATTGCCCAGTGGATACAGTGCCAGGGCTGGAATCAGGAAGACCTGATTCAAATCTGGCTTCAGGGATACATACTAGCTATGGAACCATGTGTAATGTCAATGTAAGGTTAATGGCAGGGGTGAAGTGTTAAAGATCTTCCCCACCCATTAATAGACCTCAGTATCTTTTGTTAATTTCTATTAAGGCACTGGGTCAGAGTCCTCTATCTCTGAAAAGTGTATAAATACTCAGGTGAGGTTTTATTTTAGGGCTTACTCATTGGAAGTGTTTGGCTAAACAAGATTCTAGGTAGTCACTAAGGAGTCTTGCAGCTTTGAAAACCCAGTTGATGGTACTTTTCTCTCTGGCAACTATGTAAGTATGTATGTATGTATGTAGTTGGATCTGTCTGTTGATCTGTGATGTATGTATTACTTATGGTCAGAAAGTTAGAAGCCCTGTCTGTTGGTCTTTATTTCTCTGCTTGTATTTTCTTTGTTGGTATGTGTGTTTGATTAAAGTAGATCTCTGACCCCTCAAAAGTTGCTTTCCTTTTAGAAAAGCAGATTTTAGAATCTGTACAATAGCACCTCCTGTGTATGTTGGTGTCTTTGCTGACACACTATGGACAAATCAACAAACCCTGTTTGCTTCAGTTTCCTCATGTGTAAAAAGAGCTGGAGAAGGAAATGGCAAACCAACTATGCCACTATCTTTGTCAAGAAAACTCCAAATGGTGTCACAAAGAGTTGGACGCAACTGAGATGACTAAACAACAACAAAAGAAATGAACTGGTCAATCAATCGATCAAAAATGTTTACTATGTACCAGGCACTGTGTTAAAGTGAATGCCAAAGGAAGCAAAAGAGAGTCTCTGTCCTTAAGGAATTTACAGTCTAATGAGGGAGACAACACACTAATAAATATAAACAAAACAAGCTACATACAGTATAATTAGGAAGTCACAGAGGGAAGGCATCAGAATTAAGAGGGATTGGGGTAGGTTTCCTGTAGAAGGTGCGATTTTAGTTGAGACAAAAAGAAAGCCAGGGGAGTTAGGGAGAGCATTCCAGGCATGGAGAAATATCAGAGAAAATGCCCAGAAATGAAAGATAGAGTTTCTTGTTCTTGGAACATGGAGGAAACCAGTGTCACTGGATTGAAGAGCATGTGTTGGGAAGTAAGGTGTGTAATGACTAGAAAGGTAGAGGGTTACATTATGAAGGATTTTGAATGCCAAACAGAGCATTTTGTTTTTTGATTTGGAAGCAATAGGAAGCCACTGAAGTTCATTGTGTTGGGAAGGGGGATGATATGGGCCAACCTGTGCTTTAGTGGCTGAGTTGAGGATGGATTAGAGGAGACAGGCAGAATCACCAGCAGGCTACTACAATAATCAAGGCATGAAATAATGCACTAAAGTAGTGGCAGTGTCAGAGGAGAGAAGATAGAATATTAGGGAAATATTGAAAAGGTGAAATCAACAGAACTTGGCAACAGATTAGATATGGGGGTAGGGTAATAAAAGATAGTGAGAGGTCCAGGATGACTCCCAGATCATGAGTCTGAAATACTAGGAAGATGGTGTTACCCTCAATAGTAAAAGGTAGGAGGTAGGAAAGATTTAAAGGGGGAAAACAATGAGTTCTCTTTTGGCCATGATAGGGTTCAGATGTCTACTGGGCAATAAGTTCAAGATATCTGAAAGGCAATTGGAAATGAGAGATGTGAGGACAATAGAGAGATTGGAGTACAAAAGGTAGATTTGAGAATCATATGCACAGAGACAATAATTAAAGCCATGGGAGCTAATGAAATCAAGTGAAATAGAATAGAGGGAGAAGGAAAGAGGGGTCGGGACAGGTTAGGCATACAATATACATATGTAAACGAACACTCTAATTTAATATTTGATAAACTCAAAGATCTAAACTACTGGGGTCTGAATTTAAAAAAAAAACCTGCAGGGAAAACTAGAAAGTCATCTCTTAAGAAACAAGTATAGACTTATTTATCATATTTCAAGATAAGCTCATGACTAATAAAGGATGACATCATAAATAAATTATAAGACCAAGGAAGAAATTGTCTTTCAGATCTAGAAATAGTCGAAGGGTTCACAACTATATAAATTTTAGAGAGGATCAAAAGGACAATTTTGGTGTAATAAAATTTAAAAGTATTTTAAATACTTTTAAACAAAACAAATGCAGCTAAAATTAAAAGACAAGTAGGTAATGGGGAAAAGATCTTTGTAGCAAGTTTCTCAGAGAAAAGTCTCATCTCTATATGGGGAATTGATTCAGTTTTATAAGATTGATAGTCATTTCCCAGTTGATATTCAAAGGTTAGGAACAGGCATTTCTCAAAATGATGAAATTCAGCCAATCAGTAGCTATGCAAAAACATACTCAAAATCACTAGTAAATAATTTGCATAATAACATAGTAAAACCACTTGTAAATAGGGAAACATATACGTCAGTGAAGTTCCATCTCACACTCATCAAAAAAGTTGAGAGAAACTGTAAAATGACTGTGGGAAGATAACTAAATCAGTGCCCTGTTGAAAGAGCTGTAAATTAGTATTATTCTATAAAGCAATTTAAATCTATGCAAAAAATATCACGTACTGTTTAACCCAGCAATGCCATATCTATATGCTAAAGAAATCAAAGAAAGAGAAAAATACCCCATAGACAGTCATTCTTTTGCAGTGGCAAAGAACTGCAAACCAAAAGATTGTCCCTCAACTGTGGAATATCTGGACAAATTTTGACATGTGAGCCTAATGAAATATTATTGTGCCTTGAGAAATAATGAAAGGGATGACTTCAGAGAAGCCTGGTAATGTTTACATGAACTGATGCAGAGTAAAGTGAGCAGAGCCATTAAACAATTTATAAAGTAATAATAAATCTGTAAAGATAAACTATTTGGAAGACTTTAAAGTTCTTATAAACGCCATTCTCAGTCAGCATTCAAAAGGATATAATAGAAAATGCTACCTACCTATTAACATTAAGCTTATGGTCTCAGTGTATAGATTAAAACATACACTTTGGGACATGACCAAGGAAGGAATTAATTTTACTTGACTCTGCATATTCATTACAAGGATTTTGCTTTCATTATTTTTTTCAGTGGAGGATAGAATTTTGACGCAGAAAAAATAAATTTTGCTGATTGAAAAAATGTAAAAGATAAAAAGAAATATTATTGATGGGGTGCTTGGGTACATGTGCTTAGACCTCAATTATAAAATCACATTTCTCTTTAAAAATCACATTTCTTCCCAGTGTCAAAATACTATCTTAGGCAATTTCTCCCCAGCCCAAGGACACTTGGGCAACAACCATTATCTCCCTTCCTGCTACAGTAGCCAGATGCACCCATAGAAGTTATTAATCTGAACCAGATACGTACTGACTGAACAGGTTGTATACTGGGTCATAATGATATTTATTACTCAATGACCAATCATATGTATCCTAGACTTAGACATACATATACTCCCTTACATTTTGTTGTCTAACAAAACATTGATGAGAGCAGCCTGGGTATTCCTTAGTCAGTCCTGACTGCTAGTTGACTTAGTGATGTTTCAGGCCCTAAAACCACACCTTCATATAGCCTGATCTTAGGCTATTTCCCGACGAACTCTGGGTAAAATACCTGGATGGTAGATACTAAATGTATCTGCATGTTCCTTTAAGAACTAACCTCTCCTTAACCACTCCCTAATCCCACCCTGAATCAACTAGATAGCATATTTGGCGCATGTTTTACTATAGAATATCCTATATAAACTTTACCTGTACCCTTCTAAGGTTTCAGGTTCCCTAACAACTCTTGCCTGCTGAAAAGCATAATAAATCTTTACCTTAACCTCATGCTTGAGTCCATGAATTCTTTCTCAGACGGCTCACACAGGGAACTCCAGTCTTGGAATTTCTATACCTCTGTCTCTCCAGCCCTCATCATCATCAAGCAAAATAAATTTATGCAGAAGATATGTCTACTACTATAATCCAAGAAAGCTGCCTGAAAGTAGATGACCTAACTTTCCCATACCAACTCTAGTGAAGACAGAAAATTACAGCAGACCAAATATAATAAAGAAATCCAGTTATAAACTACAATAAGTTAATCCATCCATCCTTGAATTACACAAAATGCAGAGCAGAAGTCCATGGGAAATAAAAAGGGAACAGTTTGCAGAGCCAGCACCAGCTCAAACAAACAAACTGTTAGTCTTCAGGGTGATCACAGAGGGTCAGAGAATTTTGATGCCAGAGTCATGAGAGTAAGGAGCTCCCAAAAGAAAGATGCAGTTGTTTTTCAAACTAGCATTGGTAAGCCAACAGGAGTGGTAGCACCCAGTGTGGCAGAGAAGTGCTGAGATGGCATCAGCTCCAATCCTGAAATATTTTGATGTCCCTAGCACTCTGTCCTGAGACACTGAAGAGCTCTAAAGATCCAGTGCTCTGAACCTCAAAGTTCCAGGGGGAATTTAAACATGAGATGTCAAGATTTGATTAGGAGCCCAGGTGAACAAGGGTAAGATCATGCAGCACTCACCACTCCATACAGGAAGAAGAGCCTAGCCCTGGAATGAAGCCCATTTCAGGAAGTAACCTGGAAAGATGAATAATCAAAAAAGATACCAACTGATATCTTTTGATAATTAAAAATTAGAAATCCCACAAAGATGAAGAAAATAAATCCATTGTCAATTGCAAGCAGAGGAAATCAACGTATTTTCCATAAGGGCTACCTGAATACTAAGAAGAAATGAAACAAATTTTTTAAAATCGTAATTAATTTGCTTATTTTTAGTTTTCTAGAGTCAATTCCATATAGCTTAGATTTTTTCCCCTTTCTTCCCTCATTTTCTCCCCTCTCTCCCCACTCCTTCCCTGAGAAAGCATGCAATCTTATATAGGTTCTAAACATACATTCTTATTAAATACAATTTCACCATAGTCATGTTGAACAGAAGAATTAAAATGAGTGGGAGAAACCATGATAACAAAACAAAACATAAGAGAAAATGGTCCGCTTCATTCCATTTCCAATTCCATAGTTCTTTCTCTGGATGTAGAAGGCATTTGCCTCAAGTGTACATTGGGAGTTTTTTTAGGTCCTTGCACTGCTGTGGAAGGGCTAAGTCTACCAGAAAAATTCCTCACACACTGTGGTTGTTGCTGTGTACAAAGTTCTGGTTCTTCTCCTTTCACTCAGCATGAGTTCATATAGGTCCTTCCAGGCCTCTTTGAAGTCTTCCTGTTCATCATTTCTTATAGCACAATAGTATTCCATTGCATTCATATACCACACATTGTTCAGACATTCCCTAATTGATGGGCATCCCCTCAATTTCCATTCTTAGCCACCACAAAGAGAGTTGCTATAAATATTTTTGTACATGTGGGACCTTTTCCCATTTTTATGATCTCTTGGAGACACAGTCCTAGAAACACTATTACTGTGTCAAAAGGTATGCACAATTTTGTAGCCCTTTGGGCACAGGTCCAAATTGCTCTCCAGAATGGCTGGATCAGCTCACAGCTCCACCAACAATGAATTAATGTTCCAACTCTCCCACATCTTCTCCAACATTTATCATTTGAAGCAGATTTTTTAAAAAATGAAATAAAAGTTTTGGAGTAAAGAATGGGAAGGAGATTAAATAGCTTAGAAGAGAAATTGGTAAAATATACTCAAGTAACTCACTCCTTGAAAAGTAGAATAGATCAAACAAAAATTAATGAATTCACGAGACAGCAAGAAATATTAGTATGAAACCAAAAATTGAAAAATAGAAGAAAATGTAAAATATATGTTATAAAAAATTGGTCGAGAGGAAAAGTTTGACAATATATATTTCATAATTGCTTATGCCCAATTTTGTCCTCAAGAAACAGCAAGAATAAAGAAAATTGCAATCAGTTGAACTGCTCCATAGAAATACACAACACACACACACACACACACACACACACACACACACACACACACACACACACTAGCAACTTCAGTTCACTCTATGTTTTATCCTACAAGGTTGTATTTTGCCATCCTGGATCCCATGGAAACCAGGCCCAGCAGCCTAAGGCCCCAGATGCCACCACTATTTTTTACATTGTGTATATATATTTCTTAGCCACACGTATAACATGCGCTGTTGTTTTTATTACATTTCTATCACCTATTTTTTTTAAATGCATCACTGATGAAATTTTTGAGTCTTGTTTCCCTAACCCCATTTTCCCCATAAACCTTTTGACTTTTATTTTGCAAAGTGCACTGATTTTTTAGGAACACATATAACATTATAGCAGAAGTGACTATATAATTGTAAAGGGGGAAATTTAACTTTAATGGAATTTTATATATTTCTGAGGAACTGAATTGTTAAATTTAACTACTACTAGTTATGTGAGCCTGGGCAAGTTATTTAACCCTGCTTGTTCAGTTGCCTCGTTTTAAAAATGAGTTGGAGAAGGAAAGGACAAAGCATTCCAGTATCTTTGCCAAGAAAATCCCAAATGGTGCCATAAAGAGTTTGACTACTGAAATTTATTGGGTACAGACTCTAGGAACCTCCCTGAATTTTCCTTGAATCTTCCCACTTAGTCTGAACTTTCGTACTCAAATCTATTACTCTAAACTTATCCTGGCCCTCCATTGTCTGTTGCCTCCCATCCTTGATTACTTCCCACGAAAGCCCTTCATTGTCTGATCCTTCCCAATTGCCTTCAGCTGTTTCCCACTCTAGATTACCTAGTCTCATCTCAAAAGGAGGATCTCAAGATCCTCCTTAGACCCCCTTCTCCCTGACTACTAGACCACCCCCAGATTTCTCCTACAGTCTTTCTGTATATAAGTTCCATCTCACCTCCATGAAGGCACTCAGATTCAGTCCTGCTCTAGCTTAAATTTTATCTGGCCTGCTTTTCAATACAAATTTCACAAATGGCTAGGTTTCTTAAAAGTCATCCTAATATGGAGAATCTTTAATAAACTTTATTTTACTTTGACCAAAAGGAAGCTCAAGTAGAATTCATTCAGCAGGATCCGGCATGTCAGTATTTTGGGGTCCTGAGCATCCCAAACCTCAATACTGTGTTTCCCTGACTTCACCATATGGTTCCCTGACCTCATCAAAATGATTGAACAGCAACAACATGTGTCTTGGAATTTGTAGTCTTTTTTTTTCTCTTGAGATTTACTAGAATTCTTTCCAGATATATCACTTTTTTGTGTGTGTTCAGAAGCTCTAGGTCATTTTCTTATATTATTTCTTGTGTTATTGATGAGGTTTAGAATTATTAGAGCTGGTTCAGATGAGAAAGAATTCATTTAGACCTATTCTGTAGCCACTGAGAGCTTTACTGACGCAAAAGCAGAGGGCCTGAGATTTAGCAAGGAGCTAAACAAAGGCACTGATATAGATGAAGAACTAGACTTACATAGTATGATTTTAGGGTTTCTTGAGGGGGTTGGAGGTTTGGGGACAAGATAAGCCTTACAAGATAAGGACACCAGATGAAGATGATGAATGACACAAGAAAAGGGAGACAAGGGAATCCCATGACCCAGGATAGGGGAGAAGAAGGAAACAAGGAATTTTATGGTTAAAGATAAGGGGAAGTTTTGTGGCATTTCAAGATAAGGGGAAACTTTAGGGCACCAGGGAAAGAGCAACTCAATCCTTAGGGCACCTTGGTATCAAGAAATTTTAGGGTACCTTTAGAAGATAAACCATGAACAGGGCAGCTCAACCTTTAGGGCACCTTTGTATCCACATCATTTCCCCACTCAGCCACTTGGTAGGAGAAATCTTCTAGGAAAAGGGGGCCAAGGTCATTGTGTTCAGTAGCTGCTTCCTACTGAACAGGCGCAGAGTCCACTTCAGGGGTCAAGAACAAGTCAAGGAGCAGTGGTCAATGTGGAGGTATGAAATGCAGTGCCAGCTGCGTCCAGGGTGGAAAGAGGCTTGATGACACCAAGGGCAGTGGAATTTCTGTAGGCAAACCAGGAAGTTAAATAAACATGGACCAAATATAAGGGTGAGTAAAATGATCAGTCATGGGGTCAGAATAGGGAAAGGGAGAGAAACTATGACCTCATGAGGAGTGAGTGAAATCAGGGTAAGTGAAGAGCCCTCAGGGATGAAGTTCACAAAACCCCTACCCTTCCTGCCAAAGCTAAAATAACTATCTATGCCCCTTAGGCAAATAAAATGCTCCAGGATGGAGGAGAACCACCAAAGTTCCAATCATGTGACTTGGTGTACCCCCCCTCACTTCCCCTTCACCATCCCCTTAATGCTGCATCAGCATTCTTCACTTAAGTTCCATATTTGGTAACAAAAACCCTCATTGGTGAGCAATGACCCTTTCCGTGTTCTTTGTCTCTGGGGTGGGTTCTTGTTCTTAGATTTCACACCTGGATTCTCAGTCAATGGGAAGGGCAGGGCTCGTGGGCTACCGTGTCAGGGACTATATAATGTTGTACCCGCTCAGGTACACTCCCTTGCTAACACGACCCATGGTCTCGTGGGAATTGCCCCTTCTCATGAGATTGTAATAAATTTCTTTCTGCCTTTTACCTTCAGAAGTCTCTGAGGTTAATTTGAGTAAGGGTTGCTGTATCCCACACAAGGAGGTAAGGGGAGATATCAGGCTGGAGGGGATGTTTTGCATTCAAGAGGCTGCCTGTAATATCTTTTCAGTGACCAAAGGATAAATTCCATGCAGTGCCTTCAGGGAATAGGTACAGAGCTGGGAGAGTAAGCTAGCATCCTAGGCGTGATGGTGACACACTCAACAATCACGTACTCTCCTCTGGCCCAAAAAGTTCCCCATTTGAATTAAGGGATGAGACTCTAAGTAGGGAAGTAGACCTAACCATAGGCACAGGGTGAGAATCAGAAATCGGTGGACTGGGAACAGATGAAGGGGTTCAAGGTTGTGCCCAGAATGTAGCATAGCTAGAAAGCACCCAGGGAAGTTCCAATAGTGAGAGGGTTTCATGCATAGTCTTCTTGGGTAGAGAGCATATTTTCTTTTAATGTTACTTTTCAGATTGTACTTTACGTGTATTCATTTCCGTTACATGGTTCTCATTTCTTTGATGAGATCTTATATCAGACATTCAAGTTTGTTTTTCATTCTGTTAATTATTTTTACTTTGCATGCCATAAATCCTGCTCTCATAATTCTCATTTCTATTTTTAGCCATGCTAGAACACTATTATGACTCCATGTTTTCATATAATTCTAGAGTCCTCTATCTCATTAAGTATTAGATTATTTTCTTTTTTGTTTTGCAATCATTTTTCATAGATATCAAAACTGGTTTACTATGTCTGGAGGTCATATTTCCTTCTACTATTGTTTCCTGCTGATTTATCTTTTGATATGCAAGTTCTTTTAATTTTCTTCTTGAAGTCTTCGGTAATTTTAATCTTTAAAAAATTTTCTCCTCATACTTACTTTCTGAGTCCTTCCCCTTCTTACAAACTGAATCTCAAAGCATCTCAGCCTTCTCCTGCACCGAAAGCTCCCAGTTTACCAGCCTATTCCACAAATGCCTTTTAGGGGGACAGAATTGGTCCCAGCTAGATGCTGGACTCTTTCCCTCCGGCTTAGTGGAATGCCCCACAGCACCCCTCCTCAGTTCTCTGGCCTGACAGTTCAGAGTGCTGCCACACTAGTGCCTCTGCAGCACTGGGAAATTTCTCTCATTTGGAGTTTGTGTCTCCAAAGCTCTGGGTGGAGAGGGAGTAAGCAGTTGGCACATCCTGGCATAAGGAGGACTTGTGTTCAAACATGCCATCAGACATTTACTAGCTGTGTAACCTGGAGCAAATGATTTCATCTCTTTTTCCTCAGTTTCTTCATCTGTAAAATAAATAATATTAATAAGAATAGCACTCTCCTCCCAGTGTTGAGAGGATTAAAGGAGATAATATTTGAAAAGCACTTCACAAATAGCTGGTGTTTTGTAAGTGCTAGCAAGTATCATTATATTTTATATATATATATATATATATATATATTATTAATATACATTATATATTTTATTATTATATTACTATTAATGTTGTTGTTAGGGGCTGTGGTGTGGGATTTAGCTCTGTTTCCAATTCCAATCTGTATCCAGACACTTGCTCTAGGGTCCTCCATTGTCTTGCAGAAATCTTTGCCTTAATTATGTAATCATTAATTGTGCTGCCATTGAGACCCCCCCAAACTTCTATAGACGAGAGCTGTTGACATGGATCTCTATTTCAATGGAAAGAGGGAGGGGGGACGGGAGTATGGAGTTGACTTTTGTGGGGTTTTTTTTTTACATTTCTTTTGGGTTCCAGGTACCTTAATATCATGGAGATGGTTTAAATCACTTTCTTTTTGGTGTGTAACATCTCCTTTAGAGGGATTTAAGAAGTTATGAGAATCAAAGAAAATGTTTAATTCTCCATCTTGTTGGCCCTATAACCCAGAAGTCATCCCCCTCGCTTTTAAGGGATAGTAAACAGGGGAGCTAGTGGCTTTGTTGTTTTAGAACCTAATAAAAAAAATCATGCCCCTTGACCAGAAATATTTAGGGAGCAAATAGATATAATTCTAATTAGGTACCCTTCTCTCTCAGAGTAGTCAGCCTTCCTGGCCCCCTTTCCAGGAAAGGATCAGTCTCCATTGGAAAAGAATAGGGTAAGAGTCCAGAAATAACAAACATCTTGCAACCTGCATTTAGGCAACCCACAAATACATACATATCTTATACGTGATCAACACACACCTTATACAATCTACTTAAAGTTGTCAGTTAAATGCTTAAAGGGATCAGATTCAGTTATCTGAAAAGTTCCCTTATGTCAGAATCCCTAATTTCCTAACTTGATCAAAGAAACGAGTTGCAATTGTACGCATTTAAGTATGCATCCTAGCACAGTGCATGTAATAGGCATTCAGTATGTGTCTATAGACCACTGTGTACATGTATACATATCTTTGCATAGGCAGGAGAGGCATACTGCCAATAACTGTTGGATAAACGCTATCGTGAAATCTATTTATCGAAAAGGAAATTCTCTCACAAACACCTCTCTACTATTATTTGCTTATATATATGCCACAACTGATGTTTACACCTTCAACAGTCTGATGAATTTCTACATGTGTAAGGTAATACAAATCTTGAAATGTTTCCTAAAGAAAGTTGAAGCAGCCCTGAGGCAGTTGTGGTCTAAAACCAGAGAAGATCTCCAAACAAATAAATATTATCATTTGTGATGAAGTACAAGAACTGACACACTTTGAGTTTTGTTTATATACACACATGTGTATATGTATATTTGTGCACATCCATACACACACACACACACACACACACACATATATATGTATACACACACACATAATTCCTTTTTGCTATTGTGTTATGAGATTTCTCCTTAGCTCTCCTTGGGCAATGTCCCTCCTAGCCTTTTCAGTTAATGAGCTTTGTAGCTCATTTTAATTATGCTGTATTCCCACAAGAGCTTCCAGATTGCAAATGGCTTTGTTCCAAGGTTCTTATTACAAGGTATTGTGTTGCCCTGAAATTATCAGGTGACCTACATTCATTCTGCTTTTCCAAAAAGTCATTAAGCAAAGTAACTCTTGAGCTACAGGAAGAGAGGGCAGCTGTCACAAACTCTTGGCCAATATTACAAACCTAAGCCAAGTTATAAAAGCAAATAGAAGACTATCCCCCTGTACATAGCCACAGACAAAGTAACTTGATATGGACAATTAGAAAAATTAAGTGAGAAGAACAGAAAGGTTGACATAATGAAGAAGTATTTTCAAGGTTCATAAAAAGTGTTTCTCTGTGTGTGTATGTACGCATGTGTATGTGTGTGCATGTGTGTGTGTGTGTGTGTGTGTGTATCCAAAGGTAGAGATAGGAAAAAAAATGTTCTTGGGTTAGTAGTTCCCAGGGTTCCACAATATCCTCTGATTCCTTTTTATTATGAGGTTATATTTATGGTGCTGCTAAACCACAATTCTTTGTGTTGTAATCCCTGCCACTCATGTAAGTGTTTCATATATAGTTTTGAGATGTAAGAGTAACTCTCTGAGCTCTAGTGGGGGGACATCCTTTCCCTTCATTGGGCCTGCCTGTGGCAACCCAGTGCCCAGGATGAAGTAGGGCCTTGGAGATCTCAAAAAGCAACTGGTATTTCCTTCTTCTCCAGGACCTAGGCAGTGGGATACCAACTATCATCAGACTGTTACAGTGGCTTCATTCTAAACTCTGGCTTGCTGGGATTCTTGTGTGTTGGGGCAGGCATAAGTAGGTGGTAGTTCAAAGAATCATTCTTACATTTTGATAAGAACAGGAATGAGAAATTGGAGGCTTGAGGATTGCCCCTTTAGTAAACCCAAAGAATTCTAACAGCCAATGAGGTGGGATTTCATTTCCAAAAGAAAGTGTTAAGGGTATTTGTGCCTCCTTTGAATTGGGAGAGGGACAAGGAGGGAAGACCACTCCATCGAGCAACTCCAAAGGGCTGCTGATTTCCAGTATGTATTTATTATTTGATCAATTTGCTTCACCATTGCTGTACTAATGGACTGTGGCAGGGATTAAACCTACATTTAAACCCAGGCCCTAATCACGATTCCCATTGTTGGAAGTTCCCACAATTAACTATACTGTCACACACTTAGGGTTGTGCTTGTAAATACTGAAAACTGTCTCTCTTGGGGAGAAAAGGGGAATGTGCCCAAGACATGATTTTAAGGTTAATTCAATTATTTTATGCTTCACTCTTGTAAATCAACAAAACCCTTACTTGTTTACTAATTTCTCAAGTATAGATAGTTGAAACTGACTCTACTACACCTCTAAGATATATCCTTCTAATGTAGGAACCCGAAATGT
>CM053769.1:81878765-81895616 GCA_028658325.1 Potorous gilbertii | reverse complement strand
TTTTTTTTGTTTTGAGTCCCAAGTGCTATCCTTCCCTCCCTTTCCTCTCCCTGAGACAGTAAGCAATCAAATATAGGTTATTCATGTACAATCATGTAAAACATGTCTATATTAGTACAAGATGTGAATGAAAGAAAAAAATGAAAGAAGAAAGTGAAAAATAGCATGCTTCAGTCTGCATTCAAAAAATATCAGTTCTTTCTTTGGTTTCAAAATATTCTTGAAAAGAAAATCAGACTTGAAGAGATTATTTACTCTTTGACACCTCAGGAAAGAAAAAGAAAAAGAAATGCAGATGGAGGGAAGTCTACAGCAGCCAAGGATAGCAATAGCAGTAAAATGACCATAGAGAGGCTAGGAAGAGACGACTTTCTCAATATACTCAAGGAATAAAATTGGAAGTCAGATGCATATGATGGTGGAGAGGCAGGCCTGGGGTATTATGGACCTTGTGGAACCTCACCTATAGGTGTATAAAAATAAATATTTTTAACATTAAATCACAATATGGGAGCATGCATGGTAGAGGGAGGTGAGGAGGATGTTAGAAGGGAATAATTTGCATTGGTCAAGTAGTTGACTAGCAGTGAGGGTAAGTAATTCCTGTAGTCTCTCAGGAAGAGAAAATCCTGAAGAAGGAAGGGACAGGAGACTGAAGAGTGAGTGGAGAGAGGAAGGCTTCATTTGGGTGATGGAGATTCTACTGATAGAAACTCCTGTGGGTGAAGATAATAGGTATTCTGTCAAGGGAGACTGAGATTTTGTGCTATTATCTGCAGGGTAACTTAAAAGACTAATCATCTTACCTCAGGAAGCAGCAAGCTGGAACTCTTGGGGTGGCTTAGTATCTGGGAGAGTAAGAGGGTATGGACCCAGGGAGGACATTTGGAGGCAAATGTGGAAGGAAGCTAACCAGGGGCAGGGCACAGATCAGCTGCGAGTTGCATAATTTTGAGGATGTGGGGGTCAGGAGTCCTGCCACAGGAAAGTCCTCTCTGTTACCTGTAGGGACTGAAAAGTCAGTCACAATAGAAAAGGGGAATCCATAGTGTATGCCACTACAAAAGGAATTACTTTAGATACTTTATATATAGAGGACCTTTCCTCTTTCTCTGTTCTCTCTAGAGTATAGGCCTAGGAGGGATATAGTTGGGTCAAAGGGCATGAACTATTTTAGCAGTTTTTCTCTGTGTAATTCTAAATTGCTTTTCAGGATGAATCCCTGTCCATCAATGTGTTTATTTTCCCATGATTTCTTTAACATTTGTCACTTCCCTTTTTTTTTCATCTTTGGGTAGGTGAGAGGTTGAAACTATAACATTTTAATTTTCATTTCTCTAATTAGTAGTAACTTGGAGCATTTTTTTCATAAGGCATTAGATGGCCTGGATTTCTTCCCTTGAAAACTGCCTGTTGGTCTTACACCATTTATTAATCAGTGAAAGGTTCTTATTAAATTTGAATGCATTTTTTATGTATCTTATATATGAGACGTCTATCAGAGAAACTTGATGCAAAGCTTTTTCACAATTAAATTGTTTCCTTTTTAATCTTAGCTTTGTCAAATGTTTTGCAACATTTTTAAGATTTCATATAACTAAAATTGTCCATTTTATTGTCTATTGTCCTTTCTCCCATTCATTTGGTCACAAAATTTTCTTCTATCCATAGATCTGATACGGGGGATCTCCAGGCACTCTCTCTGGCCACCTATAGCTCCTCAGGGCTTGCTTTGCTTGCACCATTCCATTGCCCTTCAGGCACCTTCTCCAGTCACATACAGCTCCACAGGACTTGATTTGTCACAGCAGTGCCCCCTCCACATGCATCCCATCCCCTTTCCAGTCACAGGTAGCTGCCTGATCTACGTGAATTTCTCCCTCTCTGATGAATATACTTTCATGCCACTTCATCCCACTGATTCTGAACCTCTGGTTGCCATTGTTGAAACCCATTGTCTGCCCCCCACTGACCCCTCCCTTATTCCCATCCTCTTCCAATGCCTCCAACCCTCCAATCTAAAGCTATCCAACCTTTTCTCTGTGCTCTCTAAAATATCTATCAAAATTAGATTTTATCTTATGTCTTTTTTCTTTCTCACTCACTCCATCCATCCCAGCATTAGTTGCACTTTAACTTCATCCTTCAACTCATTACTTATAATGGAGGAGTTGGAATATTACTCACTCCCTATTTTACTTCCAGAATCTCCCTATATCACTGTTACTCAGTCTTGGAAGTTCCTTCAATGCATAGTGAATGAATCTCTCTATCTTTCTCTCTCTCAGTGTGTGTGTGTGTGTGTGTGTGTGTGTGTGTGTGTGTGTGTGTGTGTGTGTGTGTGTATCACCCAATCAAAGATTCTGGCTGTTTGTATCCAGAAGGATCCCACCCTTTCTTAATGAGTTTAGTGATTGGTTCAAAGACCTCTCCTGCCCAGTTCTTGCCCTCATACTAAGGGGTTTTAACAGATTTCCTCAAATGTCCTAACTTTACAACTCATCAGCTTAATATTTTCCCGTGACTTACTCCTCCGTGTCACCACAGACAAATATAAAGATGGCCACACCCTTCATCTTGCCACTGTCTACAAGTGTTTCACAACCATGTTCATAAATTCTGTAATCTGAATTCTTATCATTTCACACGCTTACTGGTTCCATTACAAGTTTACTTTATATAATCTCAACTGCATTAAGGCAGGCCTTTAGTAACTTCCTAATCAATTCACTATCCCACTGAACACATTAAGATAAGATTTTTCCAATTCTTTTACTCTCTCCTTAAAACTATGACTTCACTTCCTCTATCCTCTCAGCTAAAAATCTTACCCACATATTTCACTTTAAAAAAAAAGTTAATTCACTGAGAGCTCTCTCTTTTCTCTCATATCACTCAATTACCTTCTTTATGCCACTATCACCTTGTTTCATAGGAAGAGTTAGCTCTTCATACCAAGGAAAACTCCTCTACCTGTACAAGTAGCCCCATTCCATTCTGTCTTTTCCAGCAAATTTTCCCATCTGTCATCTTTTCTTTCACTAATCTTCAGTTGTCCCTTTTATATTAGTTGCTTCTCTACTGGCTACAAACGTTCCTGTGTCTTCCCCAATAGTAAAAAAAAAAATGCACTTGATCCATCCATCCATCTCTGATAAGTATCTTTCTCTGTTTCTCCTCCCTTTTGGGTTCATCTATAATTGGTATCTCAAGTTCCTTTCTTCTTAATTCTTTGCATCTTAGCTTCTAACCTCATCATTCAACTGAAATTGTTCTCTAAAATGGCACCAATGATCTCTTAATTACTAAATCTAAAGGTCTTTTCTTGTTATCCTTTTTGACTTCTTTGAAGCTCTTGACACAGCTCATCATCTCTTCTCTTTGATACTCCCTTCTCTCTAGGTTTTCATGATATTACTTTCTCCTAATTCTCTTATCTGACTTTTCCCTCTTCTTTCTTTTCTGAATTTTCAATCATACCATGCCTGCTACAGACATGGCAGTCCCTCAAAGCTCTGTCCGGGACTCTCTTGTCTTCTTCCTCTATACCATTTCATTTGGTGATTTTGTCATCTCCCACACGATTCTCAGATCTGTTTGTCTAGCCCTAACCTTTCTCCTGACCTCCAGTCTTGCATATCTGATGACCTATTCAATAACAAATTAGATATCCTATAAACATCTTAAATTCAGCATGTTTAAAATTGAACTCATTATCTTTCCCTCAAAAAACTCCACCTCCACACTCTCAGTCACTCAGACTCGCAACTTAGGACTCCTGCTTGAAATAGTGCTCCTTAGCACCTGCTTCAGGTGTCTTCATGACCATTAGAATAAATTGTTCTCATCCACCTATCCCCAGGGCAAGTCTTCACATGCTTGAGGTAGATACCTCCATAACTCATCAATGGGTTTGAGACACCTTGATTACCTTCAACCCGACTAGGTTTACCAGGGTATGGCTGCTGCTCATGGTACATCTTCTTGGAGCCACAAGTGAGACTTAGGTGGAACAGGGGGACACCAAAGGTGGAAAGCAGCTCTGAAAAGGGCTTGGCAGCCTTCACACCAGAGGTACTGGTCTTCCCTGAACACATCAATAGGCAGAGAACATATAATGCTAAATAGGCCTCTGATGGCCTTTTGCAGTTCCCAAGGTTATAACTTACTTAATTTCACATGCAGATCACAAGATCAGGAAAGAAGAAACAAGAACAACAGAGGCACCAAATTTTCATGTACACATGGTTACTAGGTGGAAGACAGGGAAGCTACTGCTACTCCTTCACCTGATAACTCGAAACAGTTCTTTCCTGAAGTGTTGCCAGGACACAAAAAGAGCTGAAGATCAGGAGTATCAATCCTTTTTAAGCAGGCTAAGTTCTGGTTCAGGGACTCCTGAGTTATTCATCTCAGCTAAATAGAAGACTTCCATCATTCCACAATATCAGCCCCTCAGTCACTCAGGGCTAGAAGCATGCTCACTGACTCTTCACATGTTAAACTGGAGTAAGGCAGGGTGTATTGCATATGCTTTGTTTAATCTACCAGAAATGGCAAATCTGAGTATGCTCTAAGGACTGGGCCTTCACTGATGAATTCATCCATTACATGTTTAAATAAGATTGTGGAAATCATTGCTGTCAGGACAATATATTCTCATCACATATCTATTGTACAAGGATATGGAAAAAGATCTCTGAGAGTACTTTAATGTAGCTATAATTAGAAATACAAACCAATGGATTTTTTAGCTTATTATTATTGTTTGGATTGCTAATTTGAAAATGATTCATCTCAAATATAACTATTGGTAGGCCTATTAATTTTTTTACCAGCTATTTATTAGAATCAACCACTATTTATAAAGCAGTCACTATGTGCCAGGCACTATCCCAAGCACTGTGAAAACCAAAAGAGACCAAAGGCAGTCAGTTCTTGTTCTCAAGGAACTCACAATTATATGGGGCAGGGGCAGAGTCAAGATGGCAGAGTTAAAACAGGGACTTGCCTGAGTTCTTCCTCAAGGCTTCCAAATACCTGTAAAAAATGACTCTAAACAAATTCTAGAACAGCAGAAGCCACAAAAAGATAAGAGGGAAAAAATTTCCAGCCCAAGACAGCCTAGATTGTCAGTGGGAAAGATGTGTTGTCTGGGGCTGGAAGAGGAGCACAAGTCAACCAGACTACACCAGTACAGAAAAGTCCCCAGCAAACCTAAAGCGGGCCTCAGGGGGCTGATCCACTGGCAACTGAATTGGTTTCCAGACTTCTCAACCCACAATTTCCAAAGACAACTTAGATTACACAACTTAGTGTGAAAGCTCTGTTGGACCTGAGTGAGAGAGAAGCAGAGGAGTGGTGGTGACAGCAGCAAGTGGCTGCTTCTGGAGCTCTCAGCCCACAGATGACAAGGGGATCAAGCAACTGGTCAAAAGGAGATTACGGGGATCTCTTTGCTGGCAATGCAGCAAGATGCTTCTTCTTCTTCACTTGTACTTACATGTGAGACACAGTCCTGGATGGCAGTCCTAGGGAAAGGAGGAATACTCACAAAGCAGAGCTTGTGGCAGCAGTGGAGAGAGAACTCTCTTAACAGTTCCAGGGCAGAAAAATAGTGTTTGTGGTCACTCACTGACCAGAGGACAGGTCAGGAAAGGAGTAAAGACTTCTCCTTAGAGCATATCACCTTAGAAGAACTGAAAACTTACAGATCCCTTAAAGTATCTCTGAAAACAGCTGTACAAAACCCCTGAAGCTGGGGACAGTACACCCTCCACATTGGAAGCAGAGTCTTATCTTAATGAAGAGTTAAAAAGTCATGTTATTGACTGGGAAAATAATTAAACAGAGGGAAAAAACACCTCAGGCTATAGAATTTTACTTTGGTGACAAGGAAGATCAAAACATATAACCAGAAGAAGTTTGGGGTTTTTTTGTGTGTGAATGTGTGTGTTCATCCTTCATTGTTGAAAAAGACCATGCCATCAGATTATGCAAGACATGACATGACTTGCGCTTGACTTTGTTTTAAGTGAGGGAGGGCTGTGCAGGTCACTAGCCTCACTTCTCCTCCAGAGCTATCTAAATCCAGTGACCAGATATTCATCAGGATGACTGGAGATGATTCAGGATGCAATGGGAGACCTTGCCCCTTTTAGGGTGAGATGAGTGAGCGAGGTGAGTGAGATACACCCATTCAATGAATAGGAAAGCTGCAAAGAAAAAAGCCTTCAAGAAAAGTATGAGTTGGTCTCAGGTCATGGAAGAGTTCAAAAAAAATTTTGAAAATCAAGTAAGAGAAGTAGAGGACAAATGTGGAATAGAAATGAGAATGATGCAAGAAAATCATGAAAAATGAGTCAACAGCTTGCTAGAGGAAACCGAAAAAATACTGAAGAAAATAACACCTTGAAAATAGACTAGATCAAATGGGAAAATAAATCCAAAAAGTCAATGGGGAGAAGAATGCTTTAAAAAAGAAGAATTGGCCAATACAAAAGGAGGCCCAAAAGCTCACTGAAGAAAATAATTCCTTAAAAACTAGAATGGAGCAAATAAAAGCTAATGACTTTATGAGAAATCAAGAAATTATAAAACAAAATCAAAAGAATGAAAAAATAGAAGATAATATGAAATGTCTCACTGAAAAAACAACTGAGCTGGAAAATAGATGTAGGAGAGATCATTTTAAAATTATTGGATTATGTGAAAGTCAGGATCAAAAAAAGAGCCTAGAAATCATCTTTCAAGAAATTATCAAGGAAAATTGCCCCAATCTTCTAGAACCAGAGGGGAAAATAGATATTGAAAAAATCCACTGATCATCTCCTGATATAAATCCCAAAAGAAAACTCCTAGGGATATTGTAGTCGAATTCCAAAGTTCTCAAGTCAAGGAGAAAATATTACAAGCAGCCAGAAAAAAACAATTCAAGTATTGTAGAAATAAAATCAGAATAATACAAGGGTCAACAGCTTTTACTTTAAGGAATAAAGGTTGAAATATAATATTCCTGAGGTCAAAGGAACCAGGATTAAAATTAAGAATCACCTACCCAGCCAAACTGAGTTTAATCAATGAGGGGGAAAAATTGATATTCAGTGACATTGAGGAATTTAATGCATTCTTGAAAAGTCAGAGCAAAATAGAAAAACTGATTTTCAAATACAAGATTCAAGAGAAGCATGAAAAAGTTAAACAGGAAAGAGAAATCACAAGGGACTTACTAAAGTTGGACTATTTACATTCCTTCACGGAAATATGATATTTGTAGCTCATGAGACCTTTCTCATTAAGATAGTTGGAGGGAATATATATATATGCATATATATGCACATATATACATATACACACACACATATAAACAGAAGACACAGGGTGAGTTCAATATGAAGGGATAATATCTAAAAATAAAATTAAGGAGTGAAAGAGGAATGTATTGTGAAAAGGAGAAAGGGAGAGGTAGAATGGGACAAATTATCTCGCATAAAAGAGGCAAGATATTTTTTGAGTGGAGGAGAAGAGGGGGGAGGTGAAAGGGAATGAGAGAACCTTACTCTCATCAGATTTGGCCTAAGGAGAAAGTAACATACAAACTCTATTGGGTATGGAAATCTATCTTATCCTACAGGAAAGGTGGGGGGAGGGGAAGGGATAAGAGGGACAGTAATAGAAGGAAGGCCAGATTGAGGAAGGGAGTAATCAGAAGCAAACACTTTTAGAAGGGATATAGTCAAAAGAAGGAATAGAATAAGTGGGTAGTGGAATAGGATGAAGGAAATATAGTTAGTCTTTTATAATATGACTGTTATGGAAGTGTTTTGCATGACTGTACCTATATACAACCTATATCAAACTGCTTGCCCTCTCAATGAGAATGGGTTGGGAGAGAGAAAAGGAGAGAATTTGGAATTCAAAGTTTAAAAAATGAATTATAAAAATTGTTTTTATATGCCAGTAGGAAATAAGATACACAGGCAATAGAGTATACACATTTAGCTTACCCTACAGGAAAATAGAAGGGGAAGGGAATAAGAGAAGGGCAGTTGATGGTAGTGATGATAGAAGGGAGGGAAGATTGGGAAAAAAGGATAATCAGAGTACATGTTGTCATGGGGTAGAGGAGGGGAGACATGAGGAGAAAATTTGGAACTTAAAGTCTTGTGAAAGTGAATATTGAAAACTGAGATAAATTAAAACATGAGGAAAAGCAATTATATGAGGGAAACCACACAAATATTACAAACAAGCTATAAATAAGAAATAATTAACAGATAGAAATCACTAAAATTAAGAGGAGTTGGAAAAGACTTCCTATTGAAGATGGAATTTTAATTGAGACTTAAAGGATTCAAGGGAAACCAGTAGGCAGAGATGAAGAGGCAGAGCATTACAGCCACAGGAAAGAGCCAATGAAAATTCCTGAAGCTGAGAAGGTTTCTGAAGTTTTGTTTGTGGAACAGACAGGAGGCCAGTGTCACTGGATCAAAGAATCTGTGTCAAGGAGCAAAGTGTAAGAAGACTGGAAAAGTAAGAGTGGATAAGTTTTGAAAGGCTTTGAAAGCCAAATAGAAATTTTTATTTGATCCTGAAGGTGATGGTGAGTCAGTGGAGTTCACTGAGTAGAAGAGTGACATAGTCAGACCTGCACTTTAGGAAAATCACTTTGGTGCCTAAATGAAGGATGGATAGGAATATGGGAGAGACCTGAATCAGGCAGACCCACCAGAAAGTTATTAAAATAGTCCAGGAATAGATGAAGAGGATCTGCACCAAGGTCATGGTAGTATCCGAAGAGAAAAGAGAGCCTTAATGAGAAATGTTATGGAGGTGAAATCAGTAATTCTTGGCTACAGATTGAATATAGGTGGAGTAAGAGATAGTCAGGAGTCAAGGATAGCTCCTAGGTTTTGAGCCCAAGGTACTGGAAGGAAATGCCTTCTACAATCATAGGAAAGGTAGAAGTTAGGGGGAGGTTTAAGGAGAAAGAAAATGAGTTCAGTTTTGGACACAAGCTTAAAGCAGCTACTGGACATCTAATTTGAGATGGCTGAAAGACAATTGGAGATGGGAGATTAAAAACCAGATTAGGTAGATTTGAGAATCATTAGCATAGACATTGTAATTAAATCCATGGGAGCTGATGCAATCAGCCAGTGAAGTAATATAGAGAGAGAGGAGAAGAGGGACCAGGACAGAATCCTGTGGGACACCTATGGTAAAAGGTGGGGTCTGGAGGAAGACCTAACAGAGGATACTGAGAGGGAACAGTAAAGTTGGTAGAGGGAGAATCAGAAAAGAGTGGTGTCCTGAAAATCAAAGGAAAAGAGAACGTCAAGGAGGAGAAAGTGATCAAAAGTGTCAAAGATTGCAGAAAGGTCAAAGTGAATGAGAATTTAGCAAAGGCCATCGAATCTGGCAAATGAAAGATTATTAATAACTTTGGAAAGAACAATGTCAGTGGAATAAGAAGGTCCGAAGTCAGAATGTAAGGGATGAAAAAGGGAATGAGAGAAGAGAAAAGGAGGGACCTATTGTGGATGGTCTTTACAAAGAGTTGAACTACAAAGGACAGGAGAGATGTAAAAGACAGCAGGAAATGAAAGAATCAAGTGAAGGATTTGGAGGGATGAGGAGACATGGTATAGTCATTTAAATGGAAAGATCTTTCTCATTAATTAGTAGGTCCATATGATCTGTTTAAATCACCTGGAAGCCTAAGTCACATGTGGTAGGAGGAACTTGCTGAAGAGGCAGATCAGGAAGGGTGGAGAGGAACCATGAGGAAGAGAGTGAGTGGCATCAGGTCAAAGAGGATAGAATGGAGGTCAACTGACACAGGGTGACAATTGATAGTGAGAAGGCCCCTGCTGAAGGAGGGGAGGTTTGAAAATGGCTTTGCTCCCTACAGTGATTGTGTTTATTAACTTCTTGGTCACCATGACAAATTTTGCTTTCTGGTTCTGAGATCTGATTTTCTGGTGTCTAAGTAAATGTTTTTCTTCTGCCTTCTATATGGAGTCTTTTATACTTGGTGATTGAGAGCTACACTGGCATATTCATAGTCACCACCAGTGCTGTGAATATTGCCTTGGCGATACACAAGGGAATTTTTTTAGAAGGCAGAGAATGAGCCAGTAGACAAGAAGAGATTGAAAATAAATGATTTTGTGAGGATAACAGAAGGAGCAATCAATCTGCTGGGGGAGGCATGATTGTAGAGGAGTTAGCCTTGGTAAGGAATAATGTCAGTTCTTCAGGGGAGGTAGGGGTGAAGTAGTAAGTAGTGAAAGAGGGGTATCTGAATGATGAGAGGGGAAGAAGAGGGAGCTCATCAGAAATAGCTTCATTTTTTTCCTATAAAATATGAGACAAAGTTTTTAGCTAAGAGAATAGGAAGGAGTCATGGGAGGCTTGAGGAAGAGTGAAAGGTTCAGAAGAGCCACTATGGTGTGTGCAGTAATGAGTTGATAAGGGAGGTATATAGTAGGATTCCCAGAAGTGATGAGTTACTCACCTAAAATTAATTTCTGTCAGATTCTTTCTCATTTTTTCCCAGTTCTTTTAGTCAAATAATGACAGTAGACATTTATCCCAGTAGTTGAGGTCCTTGAGAGACACCAACCACTATGCTACTATGACTGTTTGACTAAATTTTATTTATCTGACATATTCTACTGTTCAATTTTTCTTTAACAATGTTAAATATTTTTTCATGATTACTGCATTGCTTTATATCTTGAGATTTGGTAGGGATAGTCCCCATTCTTTCCCACTTTTCCTCCAATATTTCCCATAAAATTGCCCTCACTGAATTTTGTTATAATTTTCATTAGTTCTACATCATAAATTTGTAATTTGTCATGCCTCTTAACAAGTAAGTCAATTTGAGTAGCTCAGCCATTTTTACTTTATTGGCATGACCAAGCCACAAAAAGTATTTCTCAAATTATTTGTCTTTTAATCTTTCTAAAGCGAGTTTTGTAGTTTTTTTATATGATTCCTAGGTATCTTTGTAGGAGGACATTATGTAGTTACTTTGATCAGAATTTCTTTATTTCTTCCTCCTAGGTTTTGTTGGTAATAAGAAATGCTGATGATTTATATGGACACATTTTATATCCTGTTACTTTGCTGAATTTACTTTTTAAATTACTTTTAGTGAAATTTAGGGTTCATGTGGTAAAACTATATCATCCACAAAAGATATAATTAAAATTCTTCTTTGCTCTTGTTGTCTCAGTTTTTCTTTTTCTCATTGTTCTTTCAAGAATTACATGAAACAATGGTGGTGATAATGCACATCCTTTGTTTAGCTCTGACATTATTAGAAAGGGCATTAGTATTTTTTTTTTTACTATAGATAATGCTAACTCTTCATTTTAGAAAGATACCATCTATCATATTAGGGAATGGCTTGATTTTACCTATGTTTTTTAAAGTTAAATTTTATTTTTAATTTATTTAATAAAACAAGCATTTCCATAACATAGTACAATAAAAAAAATGATTGCACATGAAAATGCAAATCTAGTATGTATGTGCATGTGTGTGTTTCTCCTTCATTGCTGAAGAAAACCATGTCATCAGAGAAATAATGATATGACTTGCACTTGACTTTGTTTTGAGTGAGGGAGGGCTGTGCAGGTCAGCAGCCTCACTTTTCCTCCAGAGTCATCTGAATCCAGTAACCAGATATTCATCAGGATGACTGGAGATGATCCAGAATGAGGCAATTGGAGTTAAGTGACTTGCCCAAGATGACACAACTAGTGACTGTCAAGTGACTGTCAAGGAACTCAAGTCCTCCTGACTCCTGCGCTGATGCTGTATCCACTGTACCATCTAGCAGCCCTGCTAGTATGTATAACTTGCTATTCAAATATACAACAAAATTATCATATAAATTTTTTTCCTTTCTTTCATTCCAACCCTAGAGATGGCTACCATTAGACTTTTTTTCAAAAGGAGATGCTACCTTTTATCAAAATATTTTCTGCTTATATTAATATCACCATATTACATTATTTTGATAGTAATATCATCTATCATATTTATATTTTTCTAGTATTGAATCATCCTTACAATCTTTGAATAAATTCAACTTGTCACAAAATGTAAGTTGCTTTCATGGTTTTTAGTCTCTGCTAAAATTTTATTAAATATGTTTATATTATCATACACTATAGACATTGGTCTATAATTTCCTTTCACTCTCTCATATTTTCCTAAATATAAGGGCCATATTTATCACATAGAAGGAGCTTAATAGGAACATTTCTTTCCAAATTTTTGTAAAAGATTTATGTGAAATTGGGGAAAAAAATGTCTATTGAATGTTACATAATAGAAAGGACCCTTGAAATCAGGAAAACATGGACTCAGTTCCTGTATTAGACACTTACTATCTGTATGACCCTGAGCAAGTGACTTAAGGATTTTGTGCCTCAGGGTCAATCATCTATAAAATGAAAGGTTTGGATTCAATGACCTCTATGTCCCCTTTCATCCCCAACTTTGTAGCCATCTGGTTCTGGGATTCTTTCTTTGAGAGTGTTTTTTTCACTTGCTTAATTTTAGTTTCTGAAAATGTGTTGTTTATGGCTTTCCATTTTAAGTTCTACTAATCAGAATATTTTAAATTTTTGTAAACATCCATTTCATTTCACCCTTTTCATTTGTTGTTGCATATCTAAGCAAAAGAGCTTCTGAAATTTTCCTTTATTTCATTTGTTTGAACACCCTTTTTTCATTTTTGATGTTGGCAATTTGATTTCTTCTCTTTTTTTGATGAGATTAGTCAATTTTATTAGTTTTATTTATTGGTTCACTGTTTATTTTTAATTTTTTTATCTATTCCTCTATTTTTAGAATTTCCATTTGTGCTTTTAATTAGAGTTTATTTATTTGTTGCTTTCCTAGTTATTTTTAATGTTTTTTAGATTACATGTTCAGTTCACTGATATTTTTTTCATTATTTTATAAAAGTGTGTGGGGATACAAATTTTTCCTTAAGGAAGTTTTTGGCTACATCCAGATTTTTGGTATGTTGTCTCAGTGCAGTTTTTCTTTGTTCAAAAAATTTATTGTTTCTATATTTTATTTTTTGACCTGCCAAATGTTTAGGATTAAGTTATTTAGTCTCCATTAAACTTCTGTTTTTTTCATCGAATGTCCTTTATTGATTGTAATGAACATGATTAAGGATATATTTAATACATCTGCTTTTCTGTGTTTCTTTACAGTTTTTAATGCCTTATCCCATATTTAGTTTTTATAAGTTTTTATAACCCTAAATAATAGCTTTCCTTTTTATTATCAGTAGTTCATAGAATTCTATCATTCCTAAATTTTCTTTTCTAAAATTCTATTTGGGTTTTTATAATCTCTCTTATTTATATTTTTATTAATTTTGCTTAGTTCTAGAAGGATTACAGCTTTTAATTACTTAGATGTTATACATACATACATGTATACATACATCCTACACACATACATATATATAGTTTTGATATTATGTCATCTTTGTACCTTTATACATATTTTCCTTGTCTATTATGATTGTTAGACCTAATGTTGTAGTTTTGGTCGCTGTCCTTTGTTCTCAAAGAGGACCAAAATGACATGTGTGTTGGAGTCAAGTTACAGTGCATCCAACTGTGGCTGATCAGACCAGTATGAGCTTGGAATGCTCTACCGCAGGTCAGCTGTAGTTCAGCTGAAGCATAATAGACTTTTCTCTAATCCCTCATTTTGACTATGTAAATCTTCATGTTTCAATTGTGCTTATTACAAAAGACATATTGTTGGATTCTATTTTCCACACCATTATGAAATGTGTCTCCATTTTATAGGTTTCCATTCAAGATAATTAGCATTCATTGTGTGTTTCTCTATTCATCGTGTACTATTACACAGTTTTCTCTCTTTTCCTCCAGGACAACTCTTTGCAAAGAAGAAAAAGAAATGAGAGAAAAACAGGAATCTAATACACAGTAATATTTTATAATGAAAATAGTCTGTTCCTACTTTTTGTGTCTTTTCCAAGACCAAATCCTGATTTCTGAATTGTAACCCCATATGTCAATAATTTATGGTGATGGGATACTGTATATGAGGACATATGAGCAACAAGATGGAAGAATAGACATTTTCTCTGGTCTTCAGAATTTCTCAAATATCTCCAAAACAAAACTCATAACTCAACTTCAACTGTACACTCAAACTCCAAAAGAAGATTAAGGGGGAAAAAACCCTCATGAATTGATGCTAGAGTAGTGTATTCTGACATCTGCAGTAACTGGCATTATTCTGGGAATAAAGCACAATAGAAAAGGAGAATCCATGAGAATTCCATACAGAGTTTATTCTACAGTGCTGTTGCAGAAAGTACTTAGACTGGATAACCTAGAATTGATACCTGAGAAATTTTGTTTGCATGAGGAATACAGAAAAAAGAGAGATCAGAAAATTAAGAGAGTCATGAATGAATATCTAGAGTAGACAGAGAGATTAGACAATAAAGAGAATGAGAAAAGTCCTTTTTGGGAAGAGGCATAAAAATTGAAATGTAAAAAACTAAGGAAGAAGATTAATGAAAGTGAAAAGAATGAGGAGATTGTTTAATTAACTAATGTTAATTAAACATTAACTGTTTAATTAATTACCTTAATATTCACAGTCATATAAAAATATTCCACATCACTAAAGAAATGCAAGTCAAAACAACCTTGAATTTTTCATTTCATACTCTGCAAATTGTCCAAAATGATAAAAACTGGCATTGGTAAATGTTGGAGGGTTTGTGGAAAGAGAGGCATTTTAATGGTGGAACTGAGAATGACCATTTTGAAAAGCAATCTAGATTTATGGAGATAAAGTGACTAAAATGTCCATACCCTTGGAAGCAGAGACTTCATTACTGGGGTTCTATCCCACAGAAGTAATCGATAAGGGAAAGGGAGGAAGAATTATATGACTAGATAAAAGCAGAAAAGAAAAAACTAATAAGCAAAACCATAAAGAGGGTAACAAAGCAGAGGACAGGGTCAGGGAATAGGGGAAAAGAGTCAGTGGGAACAGTCAGCTTTAAAGAGATTAAGATAAAGTAACTGAATGAACACAGTACTATGTTTACAGCAGAAGAGAGGGAAACATCACAACTTTACAACACCTCAATATTAGAGACAGATGGAGAAAAATATAAAAGTAACTCATAAATTTAAATGCCACTGGATTAAAGACTTTAATAAAATAAAAAAGAATGACTCATTATATGAGAAAATAAAATCCCACAATGTCTTGCTTACAAGAAACACATTTGAAAAATAAAGACATGCACAAATGAAACTAAGGGGATAGTAAAAAAAAATATACTGTGCATCAAGTGAATCCAAGAAAAATTGGAGTTGTAAGCATGCTCACAAAACAAAAACACATTGGAAAATAAAAAAAGGTTAAACAATTATATCATCCTGAAAGGAACCACGGACAAACCAATATCAGTAATCAACTTAAATACTCCAAATTCCTTAGCATCCAAATTTATAAAGGAAACAATATCTGAACTACAAGAAGAGAGAGTGTTACAATAGCAACAGAAAAAAATATTCACTTAGGACTCTAGACCAACAACAATAACTTAGGGTGCTTTAGTTCTTAATACTGTGGAGACAATTAGGTCAAGGGCTTGTGAAGTTAGCATACATAAATATTGATGTCTCAGTTGGTTAATGCTTAAAAAAATTCTTTTGTGGCCTATATTGTAAATGCTTTAAAATAAAGTATCACCTGATCAAAAGTTGGAATTGTTTTATGTGATATGAACTGTATTAAAAATGAAAAAGAAAAAAAAAGAAAAAATATTCATCTCTCAGTTTTGGATGTCTAACTAGGTGGTGGAACCAGAAAGGCAGAGTAAAGGCCTCTCAAATTCTTCTTGAAACAAATTAATTCTGATGAATTCATGATGAAAAATGTTATCTATCTCCAAGAAAAGAACTGAATGAAGATCAAACCATGCTTTCTAAAAACTTTCTATTTTGTGAGGTTGTTTGTTGTCTGTTTTTTTTTCACAATATAAATAATATAGAAACTTTTGTATGACTGGGGGGAATGAAGAGAATTTGGAGCTCAAAAAATTAAAAAAATGTTTTAAAATAATTTTTATATATAACTGGGAGATTTTTTTTATAAAAGGCATTGTCTAAATAGGACAGCAAGAGAATATACATATTTCTAAGCACTACATGGAACTTAACTGACTGTACCAGAGATATTGAAAAGAAATATAAAAAGGCAGAAAGAGATTTTAAAAAGTCCTTTATTGACCATAACACAATAAAAATATTCAGTGTTTTAGGTACCACAAACAAAAGATACAGACCAAATGGTCTTAACAATAAAATGCTAAATAACAAATGGGCCAAAGAATAAATCATAGAAACAAAGACTACATAAAAGAAAATGATAGTAATGAAACAGTATACCAAAATATCTGAGATGCTTTTAAAGCAGTCCTTGGTATCCTTATCAACATACACTGACAAAACAAAAAAAAAGATTAATAAACTGAGTATGGATTTAAAAAAATTCAAAACCCAACAGATATTCAAACCTAAACTAAGCTTGAATAAGTGGATATTAAAAATTGGAGGGGAAATACATTGGAATGGGAAAACATCATTTAACCAATCTCTCTGAAAAGGGTTTGCTATCCAAGATATATAAGCAATTAACAAATATTATTCAACAAAAATGATTAATAACTATTCCCTAATAGATAAGTGGTCAAAACATATAAATCAATAGTTCTTACAAGAACTGCAAAATATTCACAGCCATATAAAA
>CM053769.1:81839358-81878265 GCA_028658325.1 Potorous gilbertii | reverse complement strand
TGCCCTAGATCTCTCTTCTTTATACAGTAGCAAGCTGCACCTGTAGGATTTATGAGTTTGAACCAGCTGTATACTGACTGAATTGGCTATGTACTGGGTCATAAAGTTGACTTGGTCACTACTCACTGACCAATCATAGACTTAGACATAGGTATACTCCCTTACATTTATCTTGTCTAACAAGACATTGATGAGAGCAGCCTGGGTATTTCTCAGGCAGCCCTGAGCGTTAGTTGAGGTAGTGACCTTTCATGCCTAAAACCTCCATGTAGCCCTTCCTTGGGCTATTTCCTGGTAAACTCTGGGCAGAATACCTGGACAGTAGAGACTAAAAGTGCATGTTCCTTTAAGAATGAAACACCCCTTAATCCCACCCTAATCACCTAGGTAGCATGTTTGGCACATGTTTTACAATACAATATCCTGTGTAAACTTTAAACTATGCCTCTCTAAGGTTGCAGGATCCCTAAGAACTCTTGCTCACTGAAAAGCATAACAATAAATCTTTATGACTTTGATTTCAATAGTTCTTGAGTCTGGGAAGAGGAGACAGCCCGCCCAGAGAACTCCAGTCTTGGGGTTCCTGTATCTTTTCTGACCCTTGTCAGTATGAGAGAATTTTCTCTGTCCAGGGGTAAATGGGAGACCAGACCCTTCCCCTTCCCCTTAGTCCCCGAGTGCTGGGACTAAGTGCCCAGGATTTATTCTCCTGCAAATTCCAGTCCTGACAGAATAACTAAGTCCCTTCTCTATCCCCTGCTCCTAACATCAGATTTCTGCCGGTTCTGTGTGGTATGAAGTTTTCTCTCTGAGCTGGCTCTGAGGACAAAGACTATTTGTATAGGTCTTCTCCAAAATGACATCCTCTGTAGTTAGGCAAAGGTAACTGGCATGTAATAAATTGTATTATAATCTGAATTTGTGGCTTATGAATTGGGCTTTTAGAAGGATGTGGAAAAAAATTAAAGTAACTAAAGATAACCCTGAATTTTGACCAACCTAAATCTAAATAGGTTTCTAAATCTAACTCTAAAAACAAACTAAGCCTAAAAAGCCAACAAGAAAATTAGATTTGTATACTTTATTGTCATTTTTTCTGTTTGAGTTTCTGTTTGTAAAAATGTCATGTTTGGGCTGAAACATTTAAAATGTAGCTAGTCAGAAAACTTCTAAAGGCTGTGGTTAGAGAGAATCCTGGGAAATGACTCTCACTTTAGATTTGCAGGAGACTCTCCCAGGATTTAGTTTTGAAGATGGAATTGGAGAAGGGATCTTTCTCTCTATGTAAAAATGCCATTTTTTTACACATTGGGTGAAGCTCTAAGCAAGTAGCTTTATACTGATAAAGATCTAGACTGAGTGGCCCAAAGAGAGCAAGGGCTGATGAGGGAAAGCTGAGCATTTTTTTTATCCAAAGTTAGATGAATTCAGGTTTAATAAGATCTCAAAGCTAAAATTTGTAGATTATGTTTAAATTAAATCTAGAGAATTGTCTTTTATGTGTATATATGTATATATATATCTGTGTGTGTGTGTGTATACATGTATACATATAATGTTTGTGAAAGGTGTAAGAGAAATACAGCTCTCTTCATTTGTAAATTATTTTCAAATTTAAAAAAGTTATGTTGGATAATTCAGGTACACTGGGCTAGCTGGCTCCTGCTTCTTGGCTTCCCAGGGAAGTTCAGGAAAGAACTTTTGAGTGACTTGCCAAAATGATGAACACAAAAATAAAAAGGAGAGGGACATGATACATATTTTCTAAGCTCTTTGAAAAACATGATATTGTCCTTTTGGCTTCATCTATGTGACTATATGAATATACAAGAAAGGTGATGTAGATATCAAGATTATAGGCACAGTTCAGCACAAAATGCTCCACAAATGTTACCATGGCAAGACTGAACGGGTCTATAAAGTTACTCAACATGCTGTAGGCATTGTTGCAAACAAACTGGTTAAGGGCAAGATTTTAGCCAAGAGAATTCATGTGCATATTGAGCATATTAAGCATTCTAAGAGCAGAGAGAGCTTCCTGAAGTGGGTAAAGGAAAATGATCCAAAAAAGAAGCATGGCAAAGAATAAAGCACTTGGATTCCACTGAAATGCCAGCCTGCTGCACCCAGAGAAGTACACTTTATGAGAAACAGTGGCAAAGAACCTGAGCTGTTGAAACTAATCCCCTACAAATTCATAGCATAAATGACTGTTAAAAAAATTCTTGGATTGTGAAAAAAAGATATTGCTTATGGTATTGTTATATTTCTAAATTTTCTTATATTGTGTAATTTGGTAAACAATTGTATCACCTATGTTATTAGAAAAGCAATTTCTCTTATAATCTAAATGTTGTTAGATTAAGAATTGTACTGTCAGAAAAAAATGAATAGGTTAGGAAGCTGTTAAGTCAATCTATCTGATCACATGTTGTAATATTTTGAAGCACTACAATTTAATAAATCATAAACTTCCAAGTTTTGTCTATATTTAAAAGGAAGTTTTAGTTAAAATTATTTGGCCATCACTTATGAAAATGATTAACTAAGCTATTTGGGGTTATTGTTTTAATCAAGTTTTTACAAAGATTTTTTTAAACTGGTAGAAAGGACCTTGTAAAATCTCCTTTGTAAACCTACAAGGATTTTGCAACCATCTAGTCATAAATTCTTATCAATCCTGAGCAAGAGTTTTGTGTTGTGTAATTTCTGCTGAGTAAATGAGAAAACGTGCACAAAATAGGGGTTTGGTTTTCAAGTCTGCTTCATCTAAGAATATATTTATATATTTATCTATATGAGATTCCAGAATGTGATTATTTTCTTAATTTCTAGCACTATATTTAAACTTTGTTATTGTGATAAGGCAGATTTAAATGGGTATTTCTTACCTGGCTTATAAAAACTGAATCTCTTCATCATTACAAACACCTTTCTGACTAGAGAATTTAGGTCACTAGGAATTATATGGTAATTAGGAGTTTAGTTTGTTACAGAAATTTGAGGATTTCTGTTACTTAAGAGACATTTTGCAGCAACTTAGTTTTTATCGGTTCCAGTTTTAGAGATTTCCAACTAATTTACTTCATGAAAGTTTAATCGTTATTCCTTTAAGAATCAGGATAAATTTTAAGCTGTTTTTAAGGAAGAAAAATATTTTGCATGAAGAAATGCCTTATAAAAATTTTTGTGTGAATTTTTAGAAGGCCTACTAAATTTTTATTTGCAAGTGAATTTATTGCAATAATAATTTGATTTTGATAACAGCTGTGTCCAAGCGTACTCTGAATTTCTAGGTTCCAATCCTAGATTTATTGTGTCCTGAGAGCAGTCTTAAATGGGTGCTTTTCAGAGCAACAGTGTCTGAATCAGCAGTTCATTGGAAGCACCATCAGAGATCTAACACTAGTGATTCATATGAAAGCATCTGGATTACCGCAATGATCTGTGAGTGGATAAGATCTTGCTGTTTTGATTGGAATTTATAGTCATTCCATGACCTAAGCAAGAATTAAAATGAATGTTTGGATGTAAATTTATTAAGCTATGTGGTTAAAGTCGGGAACCTCTTTGTTATTGTTTTAAGGAATAGGATTTCAGTACAGTTATGTCAATGAAGAGTAGTCATTTATGAGCTATCTTGCATTATCTGGATGGGTAATCTAACTTTACTTATGTTTGTTATTTCATCTGGAATTAGAACAGGTATAAGAATAAATGAAAACTATTTAAGACTCACTTTAAAGAAGTTGGCGTTATTTGAAAGGATTCTGAGAGAAGTAGTATTTTTCTGTGATGAATCTGTTGTTATTGTCAATGTCTGATTATAGTCAGATTTGTGGTCCTTGAGAGCTAACTCCACCTGAAACTCTGATTATTCAAGATTTTATGGAATTGCCACCTGCCAGTATTCTGAGTCTGACTCCAGGTACGATATCAAGGAATGTTGCTGAGACGATAACCATGATGCCAGAAACCCTATGTGGTTCTACATCTATGAACTACACAGGGTGTTTTCACAAGAAAGGCTGGGAGAAGGACTATTTGCATGAGCTGATCTAGAATTCTCCTGACTCAATTTCCCAGTATGACACCTGAGTAACTTTAAGGTTGGCTCAATGTAACTGACCATCCCCATAACTTCTGCCTTTGACATGAAGTTAGGGAAACATCATTCTCTTACTGTATCAGTTATGTCCCTCTTCTTTTCGGCAAATTTCTATAATCAAAAAGGTTTGTAAACACAATATTGAATCTACTAAATAATAAATTGATACAGGAACATCTCTGAATTATTATAGTAAGACTAGTTATCGCTGCTGCTGTTTGTCCTTCATTCTCAAGGAGAACTATGATGCCAGGGATGTGATGCCATAACATATGAGTAAATTGGATCTAAGTGATGTAGGCTTATGTATGCAGAGTCACCGGCCTCACTTTCTTCTCTGCAGTCATCTGGATCCAGTGGCCAGATATGAATCAGAGCAAATGGAGATGGCCCAGGATGAAGTGGAGGTCCTTGGACTTTTCAAGCTAAGGTCTTTAAAAGGTCTCAGTCTGACTGAGGCAGTGCCTATTCAGTGACTAAGGCTTAAAAAGTGAGGCAAAGCATGGTCTCTTTAAAAAAAAAATAGATTTAAGAGGAGAAGATAGAGTTTCTGGCCAAAACAGAAACAATTGTTATTTACATTTGTTCTGAGATAATCAGGACCCAAAAAGTGACCAAGCCTTTGGTCTGGGACCAAAGTGATTTGGGGTCAAGGCCAGTGTTCAAGAGAAAAAAAACTAAAACAAAAAAGGAAAACATTTCAGAGATTGAAATTTATATTATCTTTGAGCACAGCACCAGCAGGTAAGGGTGTGTTCACCTATGTGGGGAGAGAGAGAGAGAGAGAGAGAGAGAGAGAGAGAGAGAGAGAGAGAAGGAGGGAGGGAGAGAGAAGGAGGGAGGGAGAGAGAGAAGGAGAGAAACAGAGACAGAGACAGAGAGAGGGAGAAGAGGGAGGGAGAGAGAGAGAAGGAAGAAAGGAAGGAAGGAAGGAAGAAAAAGAAAGAAAGGAAGAAAGGAAGAAAGAAAAAGAAAGAAAAGTAGCTAAGGCAATTCACAATGTAGAACAGCAGGGCCTGGAGAAGGTTCTTTGGTGTAGGGCATGGCATTATGGATGGATGAATTACTGTTCCTCAGCTAGGATGGCTTCTTGTCAGGCATGACATAGGGGATGAGGTAGAGACTGGACAAGTTAATCCTCTTCTGAAATTTCCTAGATAGAATCTCATGGCCAAGGGAATGAACAGCTCATTCTGCAAAAACATTCTGCCTTAAATTTATCAGTTGGCTTTTGAACTGGCTCTTCCCTGAGCTTGACAACTTGTTTAGAATGGGCCAGACACTGACTCAAGTCACTGGACTGCTCCTCACTTGGACCTGGCAGTTCTATTGGCCATTGAACACTTTTCTGATGAAGCCGATCTGTTGAACAGGTCAAACTGCTGGATTCCCTGAGTTTCCTCTTCGGTGGGCACCTGGGGTGATACTATACTCTCATCAGCTCCTGTGTCACAAGGCTTTTCTCAGTTGGAGTGCTATGGTGTCTTCAGACAGGGTGATAGATAGCACGCAGACTAGAACTGGCAGAAACTTTTCTTCTGCCTCATGATCTTGGCTCTGAGGTTTGTCAGCTCCAGGCTAGAAGTGGGAGAGATCTAGTCTCACCAGTTTGACCATTCTTGGATCCCAGCCAGTTCTCTCAAGTCCGAACTCTTCCTTGATTTATGCTGATTAATCTTGATTCAAGCAGTAACACCTCCAGACTCCTCTTGTGGTCTTAGGCAGATAAATTGCTAGGAACCACAGTGAGAATACAGCTTATGCCTCAGGGAAAGTTCATTGTCTTTGCAGACCTTTTCATATGCAACTGAACTATTCAAGCTTCCCCACCTTCAATTGTCTGAAAAGTTTCTTGTTTACCCCTCTCAACCTTCTGCTTCCCTGAAATCCCACTGGACACAGAAACACTTAGAACTGATGAGAGCAAAATAGAAAGAAAAGCTTTACCTAAAAATGAAACCAAAGTGTACTTAGATGAGTTTTATGGATTTATATGAAGGAAAAAATTAATGGAATGGGAGAAAATAGACAAGGGTTAGACTGATTATTTTGTTGATTATTTAGAGTTAAGAAAGTGATAAAGTGTTAACAATGCACTTTAAACTTAAAAGTGTGTTATTTATACATTTTTTTTCCAGAGTCAATTGTTCACTACTGGTTAAAGTATGAGATAAAGTCAAATAATTTCTGTAACTCAGTGCTGCTGAGTGAGTACTAGACTTGAAGTCCAGAAAGACCTAGGTTTTAATCCTAACACTGACACATAATGGCTATATGATTATGGGCAAGTCTCGACTTCTCTGAACTTCAAATTCTTCATCTATAAAATGGGGGTAATTATAACATTTATGTCCTAGGGCTTCTGGCAAGATTAAATAAGGTAATATATGCAAAGATCTTCATATGTTTTAAGGGCAACATACACATATTAATATTATTCTTACTTTATATAGTAATTATAAAGAAAACACTGCATAAATCTTAAAACAATTTATATATAGGAACTATCATCATCAGTAGCCACAGTAAATGCAATAGCAGCAGAATTTATTAAGTATTTACCATGTGTCAGGCATTGCGCTAAGTGACTGAAAGACACATAAGATGAAAAGACAGGCCCTACCCTCAAGGGACTCACACTTTAATATGAGCGACAACATGAAAACCGCTGTGTAATAACAAAATAAATACAGTGTAAATGGGAGGCAGGGTTGGTTTGTCCTTCATTCTCAAAGAGCACCACGACGTTAGGGAGATGATGACATAACTTGCAATTGACTTTGATTTGAGTGAGGGATGGTTGTGCAAGGTTGGTCACCAGCCTCACTTTCTCCTCCCAGTGCTGGAGGACCTTGTAAGAAGGTGCATTTTGAACTGAATCTGAAAGGAAATTTGGAGGGGAAGGTGAAGATTCGAGTTTCCTAAGAATTGAGGACAGTCATTAAGAACCTTGCAGTTTAGTTAGAACATGGAACAGGGTGTTATTAGGAGGATTCCTTGGTCAGTTGAACATAGCAGAGGCAGGGGAGGGACATAAGGACATTCAATTTAGAGTTTATAAATAATGGTTTTCTATACCTGTCTTCGACTCTTCATATTTCTGCATGGTAATGTAAAGCACTAAAGGTTATTGTGCTTTCTGAAATCTTTATGTAGCTTTAAAATTTTTTATCTTCACTCCTATAGGAAATAATTTGTAGGGGACAATTCTCCAGATTTCCTTTTCATTAATTTCTATAAATTCAAGATCAGTGGCTTAAAACAGAATTTGTGAAAGACAACCTAAAAGATGTCTCATCCTTGAGAAAGTAGTCCTCCACTACAGAGAATTTTAGGAAAGACAATGGGTTAAGAAGCACTTAAGAAGAGTTGTGGGAGTAGGGAGATGATGTAATGTGTTGAAATCAAATATTTCAATAGAGTTTGCACAATAGAGCATTTTTATGCTCAGATACAGAAGACAGAAAGTCAGTAAATATGACAGTATGGGTGTATCCTGAGAAAGTATATGTTTTCACTGGATTAGCATGAAACTAGAGGAAGCATACTATTTAAAACATACAAATCTTCTGATTTCAAGGATGATAACTGGCATTTTTTAGTTTTCAAAGTTTAATACTAGATCTGTGACATAGCCTGACAGGTACTACTGGCAAGCATCCAAAGTTTTTTTGCATTATCAGATACTAAAGAATCGGCATGTCATCTCTTTAAAAAGCTATTTGTTTGTCATTTAAAAAGTTCCTTGAATTAAACATACTTGAAAAGAAAAACTTTTTAAAAATATGTTTTGTAATTAGTATTCCAGTATTCTCTTAAAGATGATACAACCAAGGAACAGCTGGAGAGTTCATTTCCCTGTTTATGTCATGGGAAGAAAATAGAGTTATTCTTCCAAAATAAGTTCTGCTTTAATGAAAAGGACTGAAGAAAGTTTCTTTCATGTGCCTGGGGATGAAATGCAAAGGGAACCCGTTACTCCTTCCCTCTATCCCTGTTATTTCTGCAAAAGCAAACTAATTTAACTTTCTGTTAACTCTATCAATTAACAAAATAAAGTTGTTCAAAATGGAGTATTGGATAAGATTGCATTCTTACAGAATCCCTTGAGAGTACTTCCATTTCTCTTAATACTAAATTTTCTCTTTTCTGATAGAGTGGATTCAGATGTTTTGATAGTACTCTTAACTTCAAAGTGGATCTTTATGTTTTCCAAAAATAAGACTGATAAGCTACAGAGATTTTTATGCATCTTCAAAGGAAATAGGGTAGTCAAATGAAAAGCATGTGTGCTTGACTTTCTTAAGTTTGAACTTAATCTGAAGTTTTTGCTCATCAAATATTTTGTTTGTGGATGTGATAGTAGTTTTATTTTTAGCAACATTGACTGAGTCATTTGTTGCAGAATTTAAGCTTTCTTCTTCCTGGAATCAACTGAGATTTAAAAATGAATAAGATTGTGAAAACATATGAAGCCACAGAGGCCATGCTTAATGGATTGGAAAAAGGTTTTTGAATATAGGCTAGGTTGCGCTCTTTCTATTTTCTTAGAACCAGTCTAAGTAAGTAAGCAGAGGCTCATCAGAAGATTGGCTACAAGGTGATGTAAGTTCACTACCTAAAGTTAAATTTTTTTAGCTGATTGTTTTGTTTTTATATAATGTTTTTTTTCTCAATATGTCTCATTTTTATTTCCTGAGGGTCATCCCTTATATAAAAAAATATAAAAGGAAAAGAAAAAAACTTTCAGTCAAAGTAATCAATGCTTAACTAAGCTCCACATTATAGGCAATGTTTCACACCTATAAGCTCACTTCCCTACAAAGTAAGAGGTAAGGATATAGCTCCAGTTTGGGACCAAACATAATCATTATAATTGCAAGGCATTCAGTTTTAGCTTTTAAACATTGTCGATCACTCCATTCACGTTGTGGTAGTTATTGTATGTTAATTCATAGCTCTTCCTGTGCTTTTCTGTATTGTATATATCTCTTATGATTTCAAACCCAAGAATCAAGAGAAGTATGAAAAGGTAAACAGGAAAGAGAAATCATAAGGGACTTACTAAAATTGAACTGTTTACATTCCTACATGGAAAGATAATATTGGCAACTCTTAAAACTTTTTTCAGCACCTGGGCACTTTGTGGGATTATACACACATACACACACACATACACAGAGAGAGAGAGACAGAGAGCACAGAGTGGATTGAATAGGAAGGGATCGTGTCTAAAAAAAGAAAATTAAGGGGTGAGAGAAGAATATATTGAGAAGAGTAAGGGAGAAATGGAATGGGGCAAATTATCTCTCATAAAAGAGGCAAGAGAAAGACTTTTCAATGGAGGGAAAAAGGGAGAAGGTGAGAGGGAAAAAATGAAGCTTATATTCATGACATTTGACTCAAGGAAGGAATAAAATGCACACTCATTTTGGTATGAAAACCTATATTACAATACAGGAAAGTGGGTGAGGAGGGGATAAATAGAGTGGGGGTGGGGATGATGGAAGGGAGAGAAATTCGAGGAGGGAACAATTAGAAGTCAACAGTCTTGGGGAGGGATAAGGTCAAAAGAGAGAATAGAAGAAATGGGGGGCAGGATAGGATGGAGGGAAATATAGTTAGCCTTACACAATATGAGTATTATGGAAGTCATTTGCAAAACTACACATATATGGCCTATATTGAATTGTTTGCCTTCCTAATGAGAATGAGTGGGGAGGGTGGAAGGAAGACAAGTTGGAACTCAAAGTTTTAGGAACAACTGTTGAGTATTGTTCTTGCATGCAACTGGGAAATAAGAAATACAGGTAATGGGGTATTAAAATTTATCTTGCCCTACAGGACAGAAGAGAAGATGGGGATAAGGGGATGTTAGAAGAGAGGGCAGATTGGTGGTAGGGGTAATTAGAATGCTCAGTGTTTTGGGAGGGGACAGATGGGGAGAAAATTTTGAACTCAAGATTTTGTGGAAATGGATGTTGAAAACTTAAAATAAATAAATAAATTTTTAAAAATTTTTAAAATTAAAAAAAGATATCTTTGGAGATTCTGTCATCTTTTGGAAATATATCAAGAAAATTAGCAAACCTCTTTATTGTTATTAGATTAACAAATAGATGTCCGGTGATTAGGTTAACAAATAGCTGTCCCAAGCATCTCTCTCCTTACTTTCCCAGAAGCCATCCATTATTACAAAGAATATAAAAGAGAAAAAATAGTTCAGCAAAATTAACCAGCACACTGAACAAATCTGTCATTATGTGCAGTCTTTCACCCTCACTTCTCATGTCTTCTTTGGGGACAAGCCTAACCATTAAAAAAAAAGGAAGGGTAGATTCAGGGAAAAATTAGACATAATGAATTAATCAATCAACAAATATGTATTAGGTACCTAGTATGTGCCAGCCACTGTGCTAAGTGTGGTGGATACCAAAGGAGGCAAAAGACAGTCCTTGCTCTCAAGGAATTTACAGTCTAACAGAGGAGAAAACATTCCAACAAGTATATACAAAGTAAGCTTTATACAGGACAAAGAGAATATAATTAAAAGCACTGAAATCAAGCTAGCTTTAATGTTCCCTTTCAAGATTCCTTCCCCTACTAAATTTCACACACAACTCACAACCTAGAGAAACTTGCCTAAAGGTCAAGCTTTTGTCTTATAATTACCCATCACCCACTTTTCAGAGAAATTTGATTAGCTCAAAAGATAGAATATCATCAATTTGAACTATTATACTAACTCCCATCACCTGGCAACCTTTATCTTGCTACTCAATCATATCTTAGCTGTGATTATTGATGTTTCAGAAGGGGAAATAATCTCAATTCTGATTATGTCATAGATAGCCAATCAGAAGAAGACACACCCATATTGCTTAAGGTTTTGCTCCATCACCTTGTTAATTATTATAAAAGACCCTATCAGCCCTCAGTTAAAGAGGGGCCATTGACTCAATTTATTGGTTATTTCCAGTCTAATTAATAAATTGATCATGCTTGGAACATCATCTCTCAATTTAATTTCAATGGTAAGAGAAAATGGAACTTTGGTTGGAGCTGAAGCAAGAAAGGTCAATAGTGAAAGTAGATTAGGAAGAATGTTCCAGGAATAAGGAACAGCCAGAGAAAATGCCCACAGTCAAGAGATGTCTTGTTTGTGAATCAGTCACGAGGCCAGTGTTGTTATATTTAAGTGTATGTGTTGGGGAAGTAGTGAATAAGATCCGAAAGGTAGAATGAAGTTCTCAGAATTATTACAAAGACCTCCTAATAGCTTTCATTACCTCAAGTCACTACATATATTAGTCCTTTTTATTACCAAAATGATTTTTTATAATTGTAGATCTGATTATATCACTCCCCCATCTGCTAAATTCCAGAAGTTTTCTACCTCCTCTGGAATAAAATATCAACTTTTTACTTAGATTTCAATGTCCCTCACAATTTTTTCCCCAATCTTTCTTTTAAGACATTACTCTTCCTCCTGGAATATTTGATCTAACAGGTGGCTTTCTCTGATCCTCATATGCAATATTCCATCTTCTATCTCCATGGTTTTGTATTGGTCATCATCCCTCATTCCTGTCATTAGCTTCTTAAAATCACCTTAAAAATCATTCTCTTCTTTCAGGTCTTGAGGGATCACATTCTCTGTGATCTTTCTTTGTTCCTTAACTGTCAGCATTCTCCCTCAAAAGCTAGCTTGTATTTAATTACTTTGTATTTATTTACATTTACTTACTTTATTTTTATTCAACATCCATGTTGCCTCCCTGACTATGGTGTAATCAGCTTTCCAGTAGTTATTTAACTTATTGTACTTATATCCCCAGCATTAACCATAGTAGGTTTGTCACTTAATAAGTACATGTTGGCAAATTCATTCACTAATATCAAAATGAATACAAAGAATCTACCAATCACTTCCCCAAAAAAACTTTAAATTGAAAACACTCAGGAATGTCATAGCTAAAATGTAGTTTCCAAGTTCAACAAACTGCCAAAAAGAAAGAAAGAAAAAATTCAAGTACCAATGAAATAAAGTCAGAATCATATAAGACTTGGTAGCAGTTATTAGAAAGTATAGGAAATCTAAGAATATTATAGTCCGAAAGACAAAAGATAAAGCCTTACAACTGAGAATATCATTCTTTACAAGAGTACATATAATATTGTAAGAGAAACAATAGATTGTTAATAGAATACTTTTAGGCATTTCTGATGAAAAGAAATGAAAAGTGAACAGATACTTTGAAAGTCAAACACAGAATACAAGAAACACCTAGAAATGTATATTTGAGCAAATAAACAGTGATGAAAAGCTTATAGTTACAAAGGCAAAAGGAGAGTAAGTATCCTTCAGAACCATGTCTTCAAGGATCACAGAAGTTAGATAAGGTAAAGTATCCATTTTCTTCTCTTTTTTATGTATTGAAAGAGGAAAGGAAAATATGTAGAGGGGGGAGGAATACCAAGCAGAAAAATGAGAGAAAAGGGAATAATCTATTATTTCACAAAAATGGGTTAAGAAGACTATACTATACAAATATAGAAGAAGTAATGTGAGGGGAATGGACATCATTCATGAGTGAATCAGATAAGAGAGGCATAAAAATAGAGAGAGTTAAATAAAAAGACTGGGGAAAGGGAGAGGAGGTTTAAGAGGAACTACTCATAAGCATAGTCTATGTTTTGAAAGTCATTTTTATAGGGGCTATAGAAATTTTTACTATATCTTTAAAGATGGAGAGAAGATATGAAAGTTGAAACTGGCATTCTATGAGATGCTTCTCCCTAAGAAGATAGAGTATGTACGAATTGAGCTTTGAACCGTGCATCAAAGATAGAAGAAAGATGAGAAGAAACTGCTTTCTTGTTAGAATTTCTTTTATTATTTTTAGGATGAAATATTATATACAGAATTTTGTGAATAATGAGCCTGGAGAGAGACTACTGAGCAAATTGTCTTGAGAGAAGCTGAAGATAATATTTTCTTATAGTAGAAAGGAGCTGGAGAAGACAGAAAAAGAGACTGGAGAAGACTTCATTCTTTGTGAAAATGAGTCAACCTTTATCTCGAGAAGAAAATGAGAATTTTTGAGAAAAATGAGGAGTTGAAGGTAATATCAAAGTGACTGGGAGGATGGCGGTGTACTAGACAGTGCCAGTTTCGAAGTTCGGAGATGGAGTGGGGGGAATAGAGAGTATTGCTATAAACATTTTGACTTGGTAATGTTGATGGGACATCCAGCTAGAGAAATCCAAGAGGCAATTGATTATTGGAGAATGGAACTCTGCAGAGACATTGGGATAGATAAATAGTTCTGAAAATCATCTACATAGACATGACTATTTTAAAGAGACAGGAATGACAATTGAGAAAAGTCAATTAGGTATGATGGCTAAATAACCTGAGGAAAATATTTTCAGTTAAATAATGAGGTTGGAAGTTAGATTTCTGAAAGCTTCTGAAGTTCAGATAAAGAGGAGAGGAAGAGGAAATATTGACTATACATAGCATTTCAAGGTGTTTAAACACTAAAGGGAGAACAGATACAGTGTGATAACTATCATGGACAGTCAGATCAAGTGAGAGGTTTTGTTTTGTTTTTTTTTAATAATGAAGGAGTTATTCCCCTCATTGTAGGGAGTAGGGAAGTAGCAAGCAGATAGGGAAAGACTGAGAGAAATATGAGCAAATGCTTATGTAGAAAGATGTTACTCCAAAGGGCAGAGCCAAGATGGTGGAGTAGAAGCAAGGACCTGCTTGAGCTCTCTGCCCAAGCACCTCAAAATACCTGTAGAAGTGACTCTAAACAAATTCAAGAGCAGCAGAATCCACAAAATGACAGAGTGAAACAGATTTTCAGACCAACACAATCTGGAAGGCTGACAGGAAGGGTCTATTGCACCAGGCTCAGAGCAGAGCACAGCCCAGCCCAGCATGGGCCATGCTGCACAGATGGGCCTGGAGCAGGCCTCATGGCAGCCAGAGCATTTTCCAGATTTCTCAACCCACAAACACCAAAGACAGTTTCAAAAGTCAGTGGGAAAGTTCTCTTACCTGGATGAGAGAGGAATGTGGTTCAGTCTCAGCCCCACCTCCAGTTCCAGGGCAGCAACAGCCACTGCTGTAGCAGTAGCTATTTCTGGAGTTCTTAGCCTACAGAGGGTGGGGGGATCAAATGTCTGATCTGAGTCTCAGTCCTGGGTGGTAGTCCTGGAGCAAGGAGGAGTGCTGGCATAGCAGAGCTAATGGCAACTGTGGAGAAGGAATCCTACTCACAGTTCCAAGGCAGAAAAGTTCTTGTGGTTGCTCACAGATCAGAGAGGAAGTAAGGAGAGGAGTAAAATCCTGGCCTTTGATTATACCACATTGGAGAATTTACCATCCCTAGAGATATCATTGAAAAGAGCTGCACAATACCCCTGAAATTTAGGTCAGTATACCTTCCACTTAACAAAGAGCTCAAAAGTCAAGTAACTGACTGGGTAAAGGATAGAAGGGGGAAAATAAGACTATAGAAGGTGACTTTCTTGGTGAAAAGGTATTTTCTTATGACAAGGAAGACCAAAGCATACAACTGGAGGAAAACAGCAAGGTCAAGCCTCCTATATCCAAAGCCTCCAAGAAAAGTATGAAGTGGTCTCAGGTCATGGAAGCATCCAGGAAGGATTTTGAAAATCAAGTAGGAGAAGTAGAGGAAAAAATGGAAAGAGAAATGAGAGCAATGCAAGGAAATCATGAAAAATGAGTCAACAACTTGTTAAAGGAGACCCCAAATAATGCTGAAGAAAATAAAATCTTAAAAAAAAATGACTCACCAAAATGGCAAAAGAAGTCCAAAGAGCCAATGAGGAGAAGAATGCCTTAAAAAGCAGAATTAGTCAAATGGAAAAGGAGATCCAAAAGCTCACTGAAGAAAACAATTCCTTAAAAACTAGAATGGAGCAAGTGGAAGTTAATGACTTTATGAAAAACCAAGAAATCATAAAACAAAACCAAAAGAATGGAAAAAATTCAAGACAATATGAAACATCTCATTGGAAAAATCACTGACCTGGAAAATAGATCCAGGAGAGAGAATTTAAAAAATTATTGTTCTGCCTGAAAGCCATGATCAGAAAAAGAGCCTAGACATTATCTTTCAAGAAATTATCAAGGAAAGCTGCCCTGATCTTCTAGAACCAGAGGGTAAAGTAGAAATGGAAAGAATCCACTAATCACTTCCTGAAAGTAATTCCAAAAGGAAAACTTCTAGGACAATTGTAGCCAAATTCCAGAGTTCCCAGATCAAAGAGGTAATATTACAAGTAGTCAGAAAGAAACAATTCAAGTAGTGTGGAAATATAATCAGGATAACACAAGATTTAGCAGCTTGAATCTTGGAATATGGTATTCCTGAGATCAAAGGAGCTAGGATTAGAACCAATAATCACCCACTCAGCAAAACTGAGTGTAGTACTTTGGTGGAAAAAAAATGCAATTTCAATGAAATAGAGGCTTCCAAGCATTCTTGTTGAAAAGACCAGAGCTGAGTAGAAAAATAGACTTTCAAATACAAGAATCAAGAGAAGTATGAAAAGGTAAACAGGAAAGAGAAGCCATAAAGGACTCATTAAAACTGAACTGTTTACATTCCTACATGGAAAGATGAGTTATAAAACTCATGAAGCCTTTCTCAGTATTCAGGTAGTTAAAGGGAATGTGTGTGTGTGTGTGTGTGTGTGTGTGTGTGTGTGTGTGTGAGTGTATGTATGTGTATACTATATGTGTGTATGTAGGTATGTATATATTATATATGTGTATGTATGTACTATATGTATGTATATATATTTAGACAGAGGGCACAGGATAAGCTGAATATGAAGGGAGGATACCTAATAAATAAAATTAGGTGTTGAGAGGAATGTAGTGGGAGAAAGAGAAAGGGAGAGGTGGAATGTAGTAAATCATGTCACATAATAGAAGAAAGATAGAGCTTTTACAATGGAAAAGAAGGGGTAGGTAGGTTAGAGGGAATAAGCAATCCTTACTTTCATCAGATTTGGCTTAAGGAGGGAATAACACATATTTAATTAGGTATAGAAATCTATCTTACTTTGCAGGAAGGCAGGGGAAGGGGATAGGAGAAGGAAGATAATAGAAGGGATGGCAGATTGGGTGAAGGGGTAATCAAAAGTCAACATTATTGTGGAAGGATAGGTCAAGGGAGAGAATGAAATAAATGGAGGATAGGACAGGATAAAGGGAAATAAATGTTAGTCTTTTGCAACATGACTGTTATGGAAGTGTTTTACATGGTTACATATGCATGACCTATATTGAATTGCTTGCTGTCTCAATGAGGGTGAGAAGGGAGTGAGAAAGAGACAGAATGTGTAACTGAAAGTTTTTAAAATGACTGTTAAAAATTGTTTTTGAATGCAACTGGGACATAAGTTATACAGGCAATGGGTTATAGAAATCTATCTTACTCTGCAGGAAAATATAGGGGAGAGAGATTGGAGAAGGGGGGATGATAGAAGGGAGGACAGATTAGAAAAAGGGGTGAACACTGTCCTGGGGTTGGGGGAAACCAGTGAGGGGGAGAAAATTTGGAACTGAAAATCTTGCAGAAGTGAATATTGAAAACTGAAAATAAATAAATTATATTTAAAAAAGAATAAAATACCCATTAAATGGCAAAGAAAAGAAAGAAGTTACTCCAATTTATTAAATAGATAACAATAAACTGGTTTGGATTATTGATGATTAAATAATGTGAAAGGTTTCAATTCTGCTAATTAATGAGAAATTATCCCAATATGCCCATGGCCTACCATAGAATTATAGGTAAGATTGACTGGGAATGAATCAAGTTGCTGGTTGAGGGATGATCTAAATCTAAGATTGTCAGGCCCACTGTATGTGAGCATACATGCTTTTATCTTGGTACAAAAGCAAAACAAATTTGTTTAGGAGAGTTGATCATAATGTGTGATGACAAAAAATAAAGTATAAGAAACAGATTCGAGTTTGGGCTTGGTGAAGAGAGAATCAACACAGGAATGTAAGATTTCAATGCTATATGATTGCTTTTGACCATATTCTTTCCATTATTCTATCCCCCACTTTTTTTTTTTTGCAAAGAAGGGGATATAAGGAAAAGGGGTGAGGGGAGTATAAGAGATTATTATAGAAAGAAACACAAAATTTTAAATATTAGCCATGAACCATTCTCATTATTGATGAATTCACCCAGAAAATGGAAGAGGGAGTACAAGGTAGAAAGCAAAATCCAACAATATGTTGTTTCCATGAGAAAAACTTGCAGGAAAAATTCATGTGGAGTCAAAATTAGGGTATAGAGTGCAGTTGATGGTCAAAGGCCATGAATAGGCAGCTTTCGAGGGAAAAACAAGTTAAAACTATCCACAGATAAGTGTTTAACTGCTCAATAAAGGCACTAAATAATTAAAGAAATTCAAATACAACAACTTTTAGGTTTTGCCTTACACCTATAAGACGGGCAAAGGTGACCAAAAAAATGAAAATAAAGATTGCTGGAGATAACTACTCAGAGATAGACACACTAATCTATTATTCTTAGAATACTGAATTCATCCAACCGTTCTAGATAACAACTTGAAACTATGAGCAAGAAGTCACTAAGCTGTAAATCAGCGATACCACTAGACCTTATACTCCCAGAAGTTAAAGACAGAGGGAAATAAAACATTTATAGCAGCACTTTTTGTTGTCACAAAGAATTGGAAACAAAAGCAGTGTCCAACAATTGAGAAATGGTTAAACAAATTATGGTATATGGATATAATGGAATATTATTTCATGAAAAGAAATGGTATAAGGGATGGCTACAGAGAACCTGGGAACTTCATAAATAGAGGAAGAATGTATGGTGAACACTTTATACAATGTCTAATACTGTATAGAAAAGCAATTTAAGAATTTAATGTCACCAGCGAGCTCAATAGCAGATCACAATTCAGGGCAATTGCTTTTACTGGTCTACTTTTGTCCATTTCCCCCTGCTTGCTATTTAAGGAGTTACTTATCCCAAATATTCATGGAATTCAGTAAGCTTGGCATCCTCAGAGCAGGAAGAATTTTTTTTTCCTTCCCTAGTCACATAGGAGAGACTGTACGCTCTGAAAAGCTCTCTGCTAGACACTTTTCCCCTTTCACTGATGTATTGCAATAACTTGCCCAGAGCACAATAAAAGTAAACATAATTATCTGGAGAAAAGACCCATTATAAAGGTCTAAACGGTAAATACAGTGTTTTAAAAAGAGCAGAACACTCCAGAAAGTACATAATCAATGCTTGACAGCAATGAGGCAGCCAGGGAGAGGGGTCAGAAATGAGAGAGCAGGGGATAAAATGGAAAATGAATAAATTTGCCAGTCTCAGCAATGCCATAAGGCTAGAACATTCAAGCAAAATAGTGAGTTCACTTCAGACAGATCCCTCTTCAAGTGGGTCAGTTATCTAGACAAGGTTCCAACGCTAATGCTTATAATGGATCCTATATCAATCTGATGCAGCACTACATTTCCCTTGCAATCAGCTCCCCTCTCTGGCCAGTGCTTGCACTCACAGAATTCCCAGTCTCACTTCTTTTCAGTCTCTCTAGGGCACTTCTGCTGATCTGGGGCGATACAAATAATTCGCTCCCCAAAAAAGGGGGGGTGTGGATGATACAGTGGAGAGAGCACCAGCCCTGGAGTCAAGAGGATCGGAGTTCAAATCTAGCCTCAGACACTTACTGTGTTACCCTGGGCAAGTCACTTAACCCCAATTTCCTTGAAAAAAAAAATACTTGAAAAAAATTTTCTTTACCTAAGTGGACCAGTAGGCAGACTTCTACATAAAGTGACTGCAATGTGAATTTGGCCCTGAAAGTGCAGAAGAGAGTGAGGGAGGCAAGAAGAGGGTCCTGAACTCCTGGAAGGAAGGAGCTGGCATATAGTCCAAGGACTTGTAGCCAGAAGGGACAGATACACAGTACCCAAACATGGAGCTCAATCCAGAGGTGGCAGAGGTTGTGGTGGAAGTCTCTCTGTGCACCCATTCTTCTGTTTTCACTTGGAGGATTTTTTGTTTGTTTGTTTAGTGGTTGGGTTGTTTCTGTTTTTCTTTTTGGTGGTGGTGAAGGTAGTGGGGAGGCACCAGAGTGTGAGATGAGGGGCAGAGTCAGAGAGAAGGAGCTCAGAACCATAAAGTAAAGGTTACTGTATGGTAAAAATGTTAATACTATAGGTGTTCTTTTGAAATGCATATTTCTTTCAGAATCTTTTATGTAAAGTAGAATTTGTCTAACGGGAACTTACTTAAAGCAAGAACAGTCTTTTCTTCCCCAGGCTTTGTAAATTTGTAATTACTTGAAAAATCTTCTGTAGTATACATGATATCCTGCAATTAATTACATAGCATAGAACCAAATCAAATGCCGGCAATTTACAGAATGAGGTTGAATAACCTAGCATCTCAAGTAACCTCCATGGAGTGCCATTCACAGCAAATACATAGTAATAGTGCAAGGAATAGACTTAAGCAAACCAAGCACATGGCAGACTGCTTCAGTGAATAAAGATCCACATGTAACATATTTATGTCACATCCATACATAGCACAAGCTTGTATAACTGCAAAATAATTTATAGTTAACAGAAAATATAGGTTTTGTATAGGTATATCAATGTAAAGCAAATAAGTATCATAAGAAATAACAAACAGAAGTATATTAAAAATGCAATATTATTGTGCACATAAAGGGATAGATGTAATTAAAATTTGAATGCATCCATTGGTGTGACTACATGTGTAACTATTGTTCCTAGGACAAAGTAAAATGATTACTAAAATGAAACTTACTAAAAGTAAACTGGTTACTTTTTAATGAAAAGATTTAACTAGTAATAGGTTGGCTCACCCATGACCTGCTAACAAGTATATCTCCATATTTATGTTATTTGAATGGACTATTCATAATCCTAAACCTGAATTTGTCAAGGGTCCAGAGTGGCAAGAGTGGTTTTTGTTATTGTTAATGATGTTGTTTAAATTTTGAATTTAACAGGTCTCACCCAAAAAATAATATTTTCATATAAAATGTATAATGAAAAAAGTAGATTATAGGGGAAGCTGAATCTCTTTTACCTACTACTTGCCTTGCAAATCAGAATATAATCAGTTTGGTTGTTTTTAAGGCTACCTTGTTTTTTAATGTTCTTTCTAAACTTCCTTCTCTTCTCTTTTCAGCAGTTAAAAAAAGTTTCATTGACTTTTTTGTTTTTCTTTTTTTTTTTTTTGGATAACTCTATTAATAATAGCTTTCTTCTTTCCCTTCTCCTCCCAAGAAATGAAAGAAAAATAGCATCATTTTTGAAAGATAAGCATAGTCCAGCAAGGCATATCCACCCATTTACAGTGACATGTGTGTGTAGCATCAAATATGTGTGTATTTATATAAAATCACGCTGCATCCTGTTTCCACAGCTCTTCTGTCAGGGGGTAGGTAGCATTCATCGATTTTCTTGAGTCATGATTAATCATTGCACTGATCAGAATCCTTAGATCTTTCTAAGTTGTTTTACTTTACATTGTTGTTACTACTATACAATTTTTTCTTCTGGTTCTATTCATTTTTTTCTACAGCAATTCATAAAAGTCTTTTGAGATTTGTTTGAAAAGGGTCCAATCATCACTTTTTATTGCACAATAATATGTATTATGTAATTTATTTATTCTATTTATTTGTTTTATTCAATGTAATTTATTCAACCATTTCCCAATTGATCAACACCCCTTTGGTTTGCAGTTTTTTGCTGTATCAACAAGTGCTTCTCTAAGTATTTTTGTACAAATGAGTCGTTATTCTCTCATCTCTTTAGACTATCAGCCTAAAAGTGGTATTGCTGTGTCAAAGATAGTGCAAAATTTAGTGACTGTAGTTTAGTGACTGAGGAATAATTCCAATTTTTTTTTCCCACAGTGGCTGAACCAATTCATATCTCCATCAACAATGCCCCAGTGTATCTGTGTTCCTGCAATCCTCTAACAATCACCATTTTCTTTTTTTTCCCCTCAGCTTTGCTTCTCTAATAGGTGTGAAGTAGAAGCTTCAAGGTCTTTTAATTTACATTTGTGTAATTATTAATGATTTGATCCATTTAGTCATAACAACATTGGATAGAGTGGCTTTATTTCTTTGAGAACTTCCTATCCATTCCTTTGATTATCTGTTAGAGAATAGAGGTCATTCTCTCTCTAAATCAATTCTTTAGACATCTTGGATATCAGATCTTAATCTGAGAATAAAAATTTACTTTCCATTTGGCTGTTTTCATCATAATTTGAACCAAATACGACTAGTTTATAGAAAATGAAATAATCAGACTGGTTGTATATAACTTTTAATTGATCTTATTTATATTTAATTGCTTTTGTCCTATAACTGCCTGAGTCATGGTTCAATTGTCATGAACTTAATTCGGAAATTCAACTGACTTGTAATGAGTTAAGTTTAGAAATCTAATTTCCTGCTAATCACTGCTTTATTCTTGTCTCAAGGAAATCTGTTATCCTTAAAGGATATGAGCGGACATCAAGAAGTCTGGTCCACTATCTCTAACCTTAAAGGTAGACTCAAACAATGAACATTTCTTAGGTACAGGAGTTTAGCTACCCCTCTGAGTTAGTTAAAATAAAACTTGTTATTCCTTATACCTTGAGTTCTTGAAAAAAATTACATGACATGTTTGCTGTCTTTGAAGACCTACAAGCTGACCTGGTACATTTCCACAGTTTATATAGTCCATTCCCCTGTCCTTGTCTTCCTTAATCAAGGAGGGTCTTATCTCCCTCCTGGGAGCCAAGGAGTCTGCTTTCCCAAGTACACTATGAATAGCCTCAGATCCCACAAATCAATCAAGCATTCCTCTAAGACAGAAGTGGAAGAGGAGTTGCTGCCCCCTTGTGAATGTTAGCTCATTCTTTTTTATGTAACCAGTAGAATGTCCTTATCTCAATGATTCCATCAGCCCTGTCACCAATTGCATTGTTTCCCCCAGCTCCCCAATTCTGTCCTTTGTTCTCTTGTACTTCCCAAAACTATATGAAGTAAGTCTCCTACTTTATGGTTTCAGTTATTGTAAGAGATCACTGATCAAATTTATTGGTTATTGCTAGCCTAATAAATTGATCATGTTCAGACCACTGTCTCTTAGTATACCTTAATTTTTAAATGTAGCAAAATCTTACCCATTTTAATCAATCAAAGAAGCCCATTTCTTTGACCCTGGCTTCTCTAGTTGCAAATTTTTCGTCTATCTATAGTTAGAAAAGGTATTGTCTTCCCTATTTCTCTAATTTGTCTACCGTATGTAACCATTTGAAGCTTATTGTTGGATAAAGTATGAGATATTTGTCTATACCAATTATTGCTAGGCTGCATTCTGGTAAAGTCTTACTCCAATAAGTGTGGAGTTATCGTGTTATTGTGGGTTATCTCACTAGTTATTTAGGTCTGTATTTCTACAAGTAGTGTTAAGTCTAAGTTCCTATGCACATGTCTTGGTAGATGGACTTCAAATATTTTATTCATTTTTTTGGTAGTTTTTGATGGAATTTCTCTTTCTTTTCCTGATTGGTTTTATTGATAATATATATAGAAAGACTGGTGATTTTTAATTTAGTAGTAATAGTTTCCATGTTTTCAAAATGCTTTTCAAGTATTATATAATTTATTTTCCCTCTCTTATAGATAAGGACAGTGAAGCAGGATGAGGTTAAGTGACTTGGCCAGGGTAACACTGCTATTACATTTCAAAGGCTAGATTTGAACTCACATTTTCTTGATTCCAGGTCAAGTGTTCTATCCTTTGTGCCACCCATCTGCTTACTTTACTGAATTTATTAAATGTTTTGATTAATTTTAGTTGAATCTTCAGTTCTTTATAAAAATAATCATAAAATTTGCAAAAATTTGGTTACCTCTTTCCTTATGCTTATTCTCTTGGTTTATTTTTCACTTTCACTTGTGACCATAATAAATACATTTACTTTCCCTTTGATCCCTTGGAAATACCTCTCTTCTAACTCCACTGTTTACAATGCCTGCTCTGGGTTTTAGAAAGATGTCATTTACTAAGAAAATATCCAATCATCAATATGCTTCTTAATGTTTAAAATAGAAACAGATGTATTATATCAGAAGTTTTTTGTGTGTCTATTGATGTAATAATGTAGTATTGTTTTGTTATTAACACAATCTGTTATATTTATACTTTTCCTAATGTTTAACCAATCTTGCATTTCTGATGTAAATTCTATCTAGTCAAAATGTATAATAATTTCAATATGTTGCTGTAACCGTTTTACTATTTAAACATTTTGTCCTGCGGTCAATTAGGCATTTCTTCTATAGTTTTCTTTTTCTATTTGTCTCCCTAAGGTTTAACTATAAAGATTATATATCATAGAAGGGATTTATTAGAATCCCATATTTTCCTGTTTAGGAAAATAGTTTATGTAATTCTCTTATTAATTATTCTTTAAATAGTTGATTTAATTAACTTGTAAAACATCTGCTCCTATACTACATCTCCCAAACATTTGGTAGGTTATTGATGACTTTTTCAATGAGTAAATGTTCCAGAAATTAATGAGGTTACTTGTAATGACACTTTTCCTGAGCCTTTTTTAATAGTTCATATGTTTTTCTTTTGTTGTTTCAATTTGTTGCATGAGTGGTATCGATGACTTGCATATATATCACAAATTAATTCAGCCCTCAAGTCATTTCTTTGTGTATTTGGCTCAGATTTTTTGTATCAGGAGAAATTATTCCTAATTCCTATTTCCCTGCCTCATCTAAGTCTGATGCTTACTAATCTTTGAACATCTCTGTTGCATACCCAGGCCAAATCTCTATTAAGTCTTTCTGAGGAAAGCAGAAGTCCATTGCCAAAAATGTTCTTGTATTGGGCCTTTTCATTCCCCCCCCCCCCACCCTGAATGTACTACAACATCTTGAGCTAGGCTATTTTATGGATAATTGTTCTCATTCCCTCTCATGGGACCTAATCTCACTTGGAAATTTAGATGAATTTTCTCCTAGTAAAATGTGGAATTTGGGGACTTATTCTGTCCTACACACACACACACACACACACACACACACAGTTGTGCCATTTGACTAAGTGGACGTAGCTCCCATTTTTTGACTGTGTATAGGTAGAGCTTTCATCAATGCCAAAAAATACAGACAGCCCCATTTGTATGAAACCATTTGAATCTGATGCCTTAGCTTTCTAAATGGGTGGCAATCCATACTTAGTTCAGATTTAGACTTCAAATGCTATCCCACTGTCTTCACTCATTAGTGTCAAGTTTATTAGGTAACTCCCCCTCCACTGATGGAAGTTCACAGGTCAATACCCAGGCACTATCCTTTATCTACACTGTGTGGGGTGTATGATAATATTTCTTTGATTTTGACAGTACACACCAACACTCAGTGTACAGTGCTGCTAATCTACCTACAGGGATAAGCCTAATTACCTATCATTACTTCCGTGAAATATTTTTTAAAAATCTTAACGTCTAAATTTTCATAATTTGCATTTACTCCCAGTAACAGTAATTCCTTAAAAACATTAACATTAGTTTGGCAGCACTATATTCCACGCAGCATTCTCAAGGACTCATGATATTCATCCATAATGCCAATGTAGCACTTTGCTTTGGATATATACACTCCCAACTGTCATTTGCATTGGCAGACCAGGTATCTAGGACAAGGTTAAAGTATAACCTCTCAGGACTCTAGGTACCAACGTGAGGAGTTAAGATGTCTTTTTCTTCTTCTTGTGAGTTTTCACCGATTGGAAATGGAATAAAGTAGAATTCAAGCTGCCATATGTCTATTGTTCCTTATTTTGCAATTGAGGATCTGGGATAAAATTAAAGGAATATGGTGCCTGCCATGGCTGGTCAAGCCTCGGAACACTCATGAAGAGGAGTTGGCAAATTCTCTGGCATTTCGGGAGCTTTATGTTACAACAGGATCTCTATTACATCCAAATTTCTGGCATGTCCCTCAATGGCCTACTCTGAGACTCTGGAGGTATTGTTGAGAGTTAAGGACAAAAGCTTTGGGAACGCTGTGGTGGCAAAGCCAATTTTAGTCACTAAATCATTACCTGCAGTTATGAAATACCAAATAAACAGCTTCACGAGAACATTGCAAATGTCCTCAGGCAATAGGAAACAAAATTAGAGAAAAAGTATTTAAAGATGATTATTTGTTGATATCTTTTAGCCAACTATATCTAATTCACTTTATTTTTAATTAATTAATTATAGTCTTCAATATTTATTTCCACAAGATTTTGAGTTCCAAATTTTCCCCCCTCCTCCAACTCCAAGATGGCATGTGTACTGATTACTCCTTTCCCCAGTTTGCCTCCCCCTTGATCACCTCCCCCATCCTCCTCTCCCTTGCTTTCTTGTAGGGCAAGATAGATTTCTATGCCCCATTGTCCGTGCATCTTATTTCCCAGTTGCATGTAAAAACAATTTTTAACATTTGGTTTTAGAATTTCAAATTCCAAATTCTCTCCCTTCCTCCCTCTGAGAAGGCAAACAATTCAATGCATATTATACATATGTGGTTATGCAAAACACTTCTATAATAGTCATGTTGTGAAAGACTCTATTTCTCCCCATCCTATCCTACCTCCATTTATTCTTTCTCTTCTTTGACCCTGTCCCTTTTCAAAAGTGTTTCCTTCTGACTACCTCCTCCCCTAATCTGCCCTACCTTCTATCATCCCTTCCTCCCTTATCTCCTTCCCCTTACTTTCCTGTAAGGTAAGATACCCATTTGAATGTGTACATTATTTTCTATTCAACTCTTGTATTTTTCATCAAGAAAGCTTGAAAATCCTCTATTTCATTAAATAATTCATATCCTCACCCCTTCTGTACTGGGTATAATATCTTTGGTTTGTAATCCTAGCTCCTTTGCCCCTTTTGATATCTTCTTAATCCATTTAGCAATCCACTCCTTTAACATAGAAGCTGCTACATCCTGTGTGACCCAAATGTGACCCCATTTTTGTATTGTTTCTTTTGGGCTGTTTGCAATATTTTTTCCTTGACCTCAGAGCTCTGAAATTTGGCTATAATATTCTTAGCAGTTTTCATTTGAGAATCCTTTCAAAAGATGATTGGTGGATTATTTCAATTTCTACTTTATCCTATGGTTCTAGGTTATCAAGGTAGTTTTCTTTGATAATTTCTTGAAAGACAATCTCTAGGCTCTTTTTGATCATGGCTTTCAGGTCGTCCAATAATTCTTAAATTACCTCTCCTGGATCTCTTTCCCAGGCCAGTTGTTTTTCCAATGAGATATTTCACCTTTTCTTCATTTTCATTCTTTTGACTTTGTTTTATTATTACTTGAAATCTTAATTAGTCATTAACTTCTCCTTGTCCCATTTTAATTTTTAGGGAATGATTTTCTCCAGTGAACTTTTGTACATCTTTTCCATTTGTCCAATTATCCTTCTAAAGGAAGACTTCAATGAATTTTTGTGCCTCTTTGACCAATAGGCAAATTTAGTTTTTTTTGAGGTGATTTTTTTCAGATTTTTTTGTGCCACTTTTACCAGGTTGTTAGCTCTCCTTTCATAATTTTCTTGCACCCCTCTCATTTCTTTTCCCAATTTTTCCTCTACCACTTATCTCTTTCTTTTAACTCTTCCAGGTATTCTTGTTGCTCTTACATCTAATGAGCATTTTTTGTTGCTTGTAGCTATTTTCACATTGTTGTCTCCTTCTAAGTTTATGTCTTAGTCTTCCATGAAGCTGCAATAGCTTTTTATATTCAAGTTCATTTTTGAGGGGACCATTTTCTCGTTTCCTCAGCCTATATCGTTTTTTAAAATGAACTTTATGTTAAAGTTGTGTTCTGCTGACTTTGTTAATCAAATTTTGAAGCAACATAGCCAACAAAAGGTTGAGGTAGACATTTTTACGTGTGTTTATTTTTGTTTATTTTTTTTAAGATTTAAATTTATTTAAGTTTTCAACATTCATTTCCACTAGATTTTGAGTTCTAAATTTGCTTCTCATCTTTCCCCTTCCCCTCATCCTGAGATAGCATGCCTTCTGATTCCCCCAGTCTGCCTTCCCTTTCATCATCTCCTTTTCTGTCCCCTTCCCCTTTACATTTTTGAAGAGCAAGATAGATTTCTATAACCCATTGCCTGCATATCTTATTTCCCAGTTGCATGTAAAAAGTTTTTTAATGTTTGTTAAAACTTTGAGTTTCAAATTCTCTCCCTTCTTCCCTTCCCACCCACTCCCATTTAGAAGGCAAGCAATTCAATACAGTTTATACATGTGTAGTTATGTAAAATACTTTAATAATAGTCATGTTATGAAAAACTAACTAAATTTCCCTCCATCCTATCCTACCCTCAATTATTCTATTTTCTTCTTTGACATTGTCCCTTTTCTAAAGTGTTTGCTTCTGACTACCCCCTCCTCAATCTATGCTACCTTTTATCATTCCTTCCCTTCTTATCCCTTTTTGCCCCTACTTTCTTGTAGGATAAGATACCCAATTGAATGTGTACTTATTCTCTCCTTAGCTAAATCCAATGAGAGTAAGGTTCACTCATTCCTTCTCACCTCCCTGCTCTTCCCTTCCATTGCAAAACCTTTTTCTTGACTCTTTTATGTAAGCTAATTTATCCCATTCTATTTCTCCATTCCTCCTTCTCTCAATACAGTCCTCTCTCACCCCTTAATTTTATTTTTTAGATATCATCCCTTTATATAAAACTCACCTTGTGTCCTCTATCCATCCATCTCTCTCTCTCTCTCTCTCTCTCTCTCTCTCTATCTATCTATCTGTCCTATCTGTCTGTCTGTCTATTTTCTCTAACCACTCATATCGAGAAAGGTCTACATCTTTCCATGTAGGAATGTAAACAGTTCAATGTTAATAAGTCTTTCATGATTTCTCTTTTCTATTTACCTTTCCATGATTCTTGTATTTGAAAGTCAAATTTTCTATTCAGTTCTGGTCTTTTCATCAAGACTGCTTGAAAGTCCTCTATTCCATTGAATATCCATTTTTGCTGGATAGATGATTATTGGCTGTAATCCTAGATCCTTTGACCTCCAGAATAGCATATAACAAGCCCTTATATCCTTTAACATACAAGCTGCTAGATCTTGTATTATCTTGATTGTATTTCCACAATGCTTGAATGTTTTTTTCTAACTGCTTGCAATATTTTCTCCTTGACGGGCAACTCTGAAATTTGGCTACAATATTCCTAAGAGTTTTTCTTTTAAGATCTCTTTCCAGAGAGTATCAGTAGATTCTTTCCATTTCAATCTTACCCTCTGGTTCTAGAAGATCAGGGCAATTTTCCTCCATAATTTCTTTTCAGATGATGTTTAAGCTTTCAGATTGTCCAATAATTTAAAATGATCTCTTCTGGATCTGTTTTCCAGATTATTGGTTTTCCAATGAGATATTCCATGTTCTCTTCTATTTTTTCATTATTTGAATTCTGTTATATAATTTCTTGATTTCTCATAAAGTCATTAACTTCCATTGCAATTTTAAGGAATTATTTTCTTCAGTGAATTTTTTGACCTCCTTTCCCATTTGACCCATTCTACTATCTAAAGCATTCTTTTCCTCATTGGCTTTTTGAAATTCTTTTGTAATTTGGCTTAGTCTATTTTTTAAGGTTTTTCAAGATTTTGTTGCATCACTCATTTTTCTTCTCAATTTTCTCCTCTACTTCTCTTACTCGATTTTCAAAATTTTTTTGAGCTCTTCCATGGACTGAGGCCAATTCATATTTCTCTTAGAGGTTTTAGATATGGAAGCTTTGACTTTGTTGACTTCTTCTGGTTGTAATTTTTTATCTTCTTTGTCATCAAAATAAGAGTCTATAGTCTGAGTTCATCTTCCTAGCCAAACACTTGACTTTCTAACTCTTTATCAAGATAAAACTCTGCTTCCAGTGGGGTAGGGATGGTTGTGCTCTCTGGTCCTTCAGGGAATTTGTATCAGTTGTTCAATCCCCCACTGTCTGTGGGCACAGAGCTCCACAAGTAACCTCTGCCACTGCTGCTGCTGCAGATGTCACAGCCACTACCACCTTCCCCACCTCCTTGAGGTTGAGTCTAGACCCAACCAGAAGTCATGTTCCTCTTTCCCTTAGGTTCCACAGAGTTTTCCAACTGACTTTTTTGGTATTTGTGGGTTGAGAAGTCTGGAAACTGCCAGTAATTCAGCCTCCTGAGGCCCGCTCTGGCCAGTATATGACAGTGTAGCCCATATCAGACTGTGTTCTTCTCCTTGTCCTGTGTGAAATACCCTTCCTGTTTACTTTCCAGATTTTCTTCACTTGGAGATTTGTTTCATTCTGTCATTTTGTAGGTTCTATAGCCTTAGCATTTTTTTAGATTCTTTTTTTTTTAACCAATATTTGGAGGGCATTGGCAGAGAGTTCAGGGAAGTCCTGTCTTTACTCTGCCATCTTGGAGTGAGACATTTTTGTAACCCACGACAATTTAGAAGGTCAGAAGTAGTCTATGACATTAAGGTGAGGGCTGGTACAGAGTGCACATAGTGCACAGCAACATAGTGGTGGATCTTTGAAGGTAGTTGCAACAACATCTTCAGGAACTCTCAGCCCAGAGATGGTAAGAGAATTGGACATACCACATTGGAAGAACCAAAAACTTACAGGTCTACAATTACCTACACACAAATTCTGAAGCTTGGAATAATGCTCCTTTCAATCTAGAGGTAGAGCCTCAATTTAGCATAGAGTTAAAAGTCAAGAAATAGAATGGAAAAAAGAGAAAAAAGGCAGAAAAAGATCCTAATTATAGAAAGTTACCATGATGAAAGGGAAGATCAAAATGCAAATTCAGAAGAAGACAACAAAGGCAAGACTCTTACATCTCAAACCTCTAAGAAAAGGATGAATTGGCCCCACATCATGGAAAAGGTCAAAAAGGATTTTTAAAATCAAGTAAGAGAAGTGGAGAACAAATTGGGAAGAGAAATGAGAGCGATGAAAGAAAATCATGAAAAAAGAGTGAACAGCTTAGTGAAGGAAGCACAAAAAATACTAAGAACATAACACCTTAAAACAGAGAATAGATGAGAGGGAAAATCCAAGGAAGAGAAGAATGTCTTGAAATGTAGAATTGGTCAAATGGAAAAAGATATACAGGAATTCACTTAAGAGAACTCCTTGAAAAGCAGAATTTTTCCAATGGGGAAAAAAGGTACAAAGATTCACTGAAGAAACTCATTCCTTAAAAACTGCAATGGACCAAATGGAGGAGGGAGTACAAAGAGTCACTGAAGAAAATAATTCCTTAAAAATTAGAGTTGGGCAAGTGAAAGCCGCTGACATTATGAGACATCAAGAAACAATAAAATAAAATCAAAAGAATGAAAAAAAACAGAAAAATGTGAAATATCTCATTGGAAAACAATTGAACTGAAAAACAGATGTGGAAGAAATAATTTCATAACAATTGGACTAACTGAAAGTCATGATCATTAAAAGATCCAAGATGTCATCTTTTTAAAAAAATTATCAAATGGAGGGTAAACAGAGGGTAAGCAGAAACAGAGGGTAAAATGTGAATGGAAAAAATACACAGATCATCTCCTGAGATTCCTAAATGAAAACTGCCAGGAATATTATAGCAAATCCATGAGCTCTGAGGTAAGAAAGAAAAAGATTGCAAGCAGTCAGAAAGAAGCAATTCAAATATGGAACTACAGTAATGAATAATGTAAAATTGAGCAGTTTCTACACTTATGGATTAGGGATCTTGAAGCAGGATATTCTGGAAGGCAAAAGAGCTAGGATTACAAACAAGAAACATCTATCCACCAAACTGAGTGTCATCCTACATTGGGAAAAAAAAGGATATTTCATTAAATAAAGTACTTTTGAGCATTCCTAAGGAAAAGATCATAGCTAAATAGAAAATTTGACTTTCATATACAGGATTCGAGAGAGGTATAACAAAGTAAACAGGAAAGAAATCATAAGGGGTTTAACAAGATTTATTTATATTTTACATTCCTATTTACAACTCCACATAGGAAAATGATACGTGTAACTACTAAAACATTATTATGGCAATTATAAAGAGCACACACAAAGGGCATGGGAGTGAGTTGAATATGATGGGATGGTTATCTTGAAAAACAAAAATAAAGTGTGAGAAAGAGGAATGCACTGGGAGGAGAAATGAAGAGTTAGAAAGGACAAATTATATGACAGAAAAGAGGCACTAAAGAGCTTTTGCTCTTTAGAGGAAGATGAGGGAAGTGGAGAGGGAAGTGGAATTTGGTCTCATCAGAATTGGCTTAAATAGGGAAAACCATAGACACTCAGTTACATAGAGAAATCTGTTTTACCCTACAAAAAGTAGGAGGGGAAGGAGATAAGAAAAGGGAGGGTTAATAAAAGGAAGAGTGGATTGGAAGAAGAAAAAAATCAAAAGCTCAACACTTTTGAAAATGGACAAGGTGAAAGGAGAGAGTAGGATAAATGAGGTGAAAAAAAAATTGAGGGAAATACATAGTGAGTAATCATAACTCTGAGGGGAAATTTACAGTAAGTTCTCTGATAAAGACCTAATTTCTTAATATATAGAGAACTTAGTCAAATTTATAGAATGAAGTCATTCTTCTATTTATAAATGGTGAAAGGATACGAACAGGCAGTTTTCAAGACAAAGCTATCTATAGTCATAAGAAAAAATGCTCTAAATAGCTAAGAAATGCAAATTAAAGCACTCTGAGGTCTCACCCCACACCTATCAGATTGGTTAATACAACAGAAAAGGAAAATGACAAATGTTGGAGAGGATGTTGGAAAATTGAGACAGTAATGCACTGTTGATGAAATTGTATACTGATCAAACCATTCTGTAGATCAATTTGGAACTATGCGCAAAGGGCTACTAAACCATTCTTTGTGCTTTGATCTAGCAATACCACTATTAAGTCTGTATTCCAAAGAGATAAAAAAAGAAAAGGGAAAAAAATATGGATATAGATACACACATATTTGTGCAATATTTATAGCAGCATAGAATTAGAAATTGAGGGGATGCCCATCAGTTGTGGAATGGGTGAACAAGTTGTATGTCATGATGAAAACTATTGTGCTATAAGAAATGATAAGCAGGATACTCTGAGCAAAACCTGGAAAGACTTGTATGAACTGATGCAATTGAAATGAGGAGAACCAGGAGAATATTATATACAGGACCAGAAATATTTTGTATGATGATCAACTGTGAATGACTTGACTATTCTTAGCAATGCAGTGATTCAAGACAACTTTGAAAGATTTATGATATAAAATGCTGTTCATCTCTAGAGAAAGAACTGATGGAGTCAAAGTGCTGATTGAACCATAGTTTTTGTTTACTTCCTCTCTTTTTTTTCTGTTTTTGTTCAAAACATAGCTAACATAGAAATATGACCATTCATAGTCTACATGTATAGACTATGTCAAATTGTTTTTGTAATCAGTGACAGAGGAATGGGGGAAGGGAGAGAGAGAGAATTTGGGAAATAAAAAAATTTTAAAGCAAACATTAAAAATTGTTTTTACATATAATTGGGGAAAATAAAATATAAAATTAAATTAAGCCAAAAATAAAATGGGCCAAATGAAAAAAATTATGAAAATTTACTAAACAAAGGAACAAGGAAAAGTTATAACCACAGGCAAGAGAAAGACACTGATCTATCCCAGCGCACTCAATAGGTACAAGGGCAATCTGCCAGCTTTGTTACCTTCTATGCTGTTTTGGGTAGCAGATCCAGCAAAGTCTGAGATGGGTAGTTGTACCCTGGAATGATATTTTAAAAATAAGGATCAGCTTCAGGCCTTAGGATAAGAGTATTAACTTTAGAAGTAAACAGTAGCTATGACTTCCACACCATGAGCAGAGCACAGTCTCACACCCAGTCTGAAGCCTGCAGAGGAATAAGTAGGCATAATTCCAGAACAAGGAAACCCACTGTGGTGTCACTTTGAATCTGAAGGATTTCTCAGTAGGCTAATAGTGCTTAGGTAAGCAGTAGTCTGCTGTTGTTCAGACTCAAACGCAGTCCAAGAACTTGCAGAGTTCAAACAATGGGGACAGCAATCATACTTCCCCCTGGATCTGATCACTTTGGTATATCTCAAATCTGCAGGTTTCTAGGCTGAGCTGTCTTTGAGATCCTGGAATGTGTTTGTCCTTTGTTCTCAAAGAGGACCATGACATCAAGATGATGACATGACTTGCTGTTGACTTTAATTTGAGTGAGAGAGGGCTGTGCAACAAACCTCACTTTCTTCTCTTGAGCCGTTTGGGTCCAGGGGCCTGATATTCATTAGGAGGATTGGAGATGGCCTGGGATGCAATGTGAGACCCTGGCCCTCTCAGGCTAAGGTCTTAACACAACACTCAGTACCCCAGCCCAGAACTTCCCTCTAGAAGTATACACAGCCTATTCCTTACATCAAGTTCAAAGTCAGAAATTAAACCTGAAACAAAGGACATACAAACAAGGGAAGAAAGGAGAGAACTTGGTATTCAAAAAATAATTTTAAAACAAATGTTAAAAATCATTTTTACATGTAATTGAATAGGTAAGAAATTCCACTGTCAAAGCTATTATGGCAACAGAGATGATCCAGACAAAAACCCTAAAAAGAGGAAGAAGCAAGGTCTCAAAGAAAAGCCTGGCTGGGACACAATTTTAACTAGAATTCCTGGAAGAGGTGAAATAAGAACTTTTAAAGAACAGTTAAAAATGTTTTTGTCAATGAAATGAGTGCTGGAGGGGAAAAACTGGAAAAGAACTGAAATCTATGGAAGAATTAGAAAATGAATTTACAAGATAGCCCAAGAGGTATATAAAACTGTACAAGCAACAAACTCCCCTCAAATTAGAATAGATTAAGAAAAAACAAATGACTACATTAGGAAAAATAATTATTCAAACTAAGTCAGAAGTGAAAAGACTGGAAGAAAATGTATCTTATAGAAAAAACAACTGACTTGGAAAACAGACAGAGGAGAAAATATTTAAGAGTCATTGGAAAACTATGACCAAAAAACAGCCTAAGACATCATAATCCAAGAAATCACAAAACTACTCAAATTCTCACCAGTCCTGAAGTCAGTTTTCAGATGAAGAAATTAGTTAACTATAGTCACATAAAATGCTTTAAGTTGATATTGTTTAGAAAAATGCAAATTAAAACAATTTTGCAGTATCACCTTATACCTATCAGATTGGTTAATGTGACAAAAAATGGAAAATGAAAAATATTGGAGGAGATATGTGAAAACTAGGGCACTAATGCACTGTTTGTGGAACTGTGAGCTGACTCAACCGTTATGGAGAACAATTTGGAATAATACCCAAAGGGCTATAAAACTCTACATACCCTTTGATCCAGCATCATCACTGCTAGGCCTATATACCAAAGATATAAAAAAAGGGGAAAAGAATAGTACCTAAGAACTGGAAATCAAAGGGAGGCCCATCAGTAGGAGAATGGCTAAATAAGTTTTGGTATATGACTATGATGGAATATTATTATACCATAAGAAATGACAAGCAGGATGATTCCATTAAAAAACCTGGAAATACACAAGCTGATGCAAAGTGAAGTGAGCAGGACCTGGAGCAGTAAGTAGGAGCAGTATTATATAGTGAAGAACTGTGAATGACTTAGTTATTCTCCTCAATACAATGATCCAAGACAATCCTAAAGGACTTATGATGAAGCATACTATCCACCTCCAGAGAAAGAATTGACATTTGTTAGTATATTTTATAATTCCCAAAGTGCTTCTTCATAAATTTTATCATTGAAATGTCAAAACAACCCTGAAAAGTGTTTTCTCCATTTTATACATAAAGAAAATGAGACCCAAAAGGGATATTTCCATAGTTAATAACTTTCAGAAACATGAGTTGTACCAAGCTTTTCTTGAGTTCTGGTCTAGTTAGATCTAGAGCACTGAAAGCTGAAGCATTGAAGAATGGTTTCATGGGGGACATGGTGAGCAAAATCAGTCTTGAAAGTGTTAAGATCTAGGCAGGTGGAAGAAAGGGTATTTCAGGTAGTGCAACACACTGGTGAGGCAAGGGAATGAACATGGAAAAGATTCTTTTGACAGTGGCAAAAGAAAATCTCTGGCTGGAGTCAGGGATGGCCCCTTAAATAGTATTAGCTATCAATGTACTGTAGCTGGATCACAGTGGTTTGAGAGACTGGAGGTTGGAATATAAGTTATTGTCCCCACAATTGAAACCTATATTCTAAAAGACAACAGAACAGAACCATGAAAGAAGCATCTCTGCATAATGCAGATAGGTATATGAATAGTTTTTTTTTAATCAATTCAAACCTGGGGTAAAGGGGAGTCATTTGGTCCTGCCCTTTTACTGTAAATAAATGGTGGTGATGACGGATTATTATTACATTGTGAGGGCTGCTCTTTCCTCATGTAGCATGTGAGGTGGGCAGCACATTGACGGGAGGCAGAAGAGACATCTCTAGTCTCTTCTCTCCCCCCTTACTTCAAGAAAGATTATTTCTTTCTTGAAACAGAAGAAACAGGAAGTTGTAGGGTCATTGGCTGTTCTGCTCTTTTTAGAGAAAGGGGTTCCAACCTATCTGCTCCCTTAAATATCATTAGTTTAGGAGATGTGATTTTCAAGCTTAAACTAATTTCTGATTGTTTCATTAGTTGAGAAGAAACAGAATCTCAAGCTTTAGTTACACATAGCAATTTTCAAAGAAACACATTGATCTAATTTGATACTAAACAGAATTCAGAGAAAGTATACATAGGAGAATATAGACCAGATAATGTGGTATGAAGGAGCTTTCCCATTGGGAGGGAGGTAACAGCTCAACCAAGAGAAAGAAGCCTGGATCTCAGCTAAAGGAAAGGCTCCCCAAAATCTCTAGCATATCAAGCTGGGGATAGGGACATGATAGAGAATGCCTATTGCTCTCATGCTGGTGTCTTCCCAGAGTCTTTCTCTGAAGTATCCTGAAATGCGATTGGTATTTTTCATCTCTTTGGAATCTGAAAGCCAAAAGTGTCTGAAGTGACCAGAACCTAAGGAGACTGGAAAACTTGAGGAAGACTCAAAGAAAGTTCAAAGGCTTCAGAGACTCCTCTCTCCTGCATTCACCAACTCTGCCCTGCTCCTGATGAAGGTGTAAGGCATTAGTGATCACCAATAAGAAGACTCTCCAATGGATTTTGTGACTAGGGTTACAGTTATTATTAAATTTTATTTGATTATTTAAAATTACAAATTCCTTGAGATCAGAGTCTGTGGCTTACTTCATCTTTGTATACTCTGAACCTCACATGATGTCGTGTGTGTTTAAATCTTGTCTGTTGAATTCAATTGAAGATCACTTTAGAATCAGAGCTTAAAGCCTCTATTGAGAACTAAGGTTTCCTAGTTTTAGTCTCAAATTAATTTTATGGTTCAACAATTTTTGTACCTTTTCACTTCCAAACAACCATATCAAGCTTAAAGAATTATTTTGGAAAGGAAAAAAAAACTCCAAATACTTCACATTCCCTACGGAAGCCACTTGATCCACCACAGTCATGAGTTATCATGTTGGTTACCACCAATATAGAAACACCATAGCAACCACATATATTCTTAGATATTATATAATGGGATTTATGGTAGCACAATAATTACTGTCAACATTAAAATGTTTAAGAAATAATAGATTCTCTGGTTTTTGCAGATTATTTTGTTTCTGGAGGACAAAAGTTACAATACTTTGATTATGACATGTTTTTCAGTCATTTTACCTACCATTTCACCTTACTTCCCATTCTCCAGGTTGTTTGCTTTTTACTGTCCCTCACCCTTCTGAACACACATTCCACTCAACCTGATCACTGGGGGGAAATTTGTAAAAAAAAAAAAAAAAAAGATGATAAATGGTCTGCTATTTTCTTCATCTTGTATTTCTGAAATACATTCCTGTAATCTGCAAACATTAGTGAGCTGGACCCTAGAGTAGAAATGTCACATCTGAGGTCCAATCCTATATTAACTTGATTAAAATGTAATTAAGAAATGTTTAAAAAAATAAATAAAAATACAAAACAACAGAGATAATATTCAATATGCCAGTTCCTTTCTATTTGAGTATAACAGCACTAAAATAGAAATGGAAGAGGTTAAATCAAACGTAAGGATCTCTGTAGACCATGTATTGACTTAGATAAGCACATATAAACATTATTTATTTATTATTGAAGTTTTAAAATTTGTTATTTCTGTATGTTGTGTCCATCTGTTTGACAACACTATGACTCTTCAAAATACTATTTTCAAAAGAACTTCAGAGAGATTATAATTCTCCACAACTTGTATGACAAAAGGTCCAGGACTTGGTTTCCTGAAAAGACTTTATGACTCTAGTGTCCAGTTCAGGCTGATTGTATCTCCCCTAATATGGCTATTTAAAAAATGGTAGATAATAGGTTGGGAGACCATAGGACTGTGCCATATTGGTTTCCATGGTATCAGTGGATTCTATTCTACTCTAATATGGAGAGGTACCAAATTAAATATGAATCCTTGTAAAAATTCCATTCTAAGAGATCTTTCAAATTCTGCATAAGCTAAATCCTGAACCATAATCCTTGGATGGTTGTGTGTCTACTTACTCAACAATGCAACCCTAATAACACCTAATTTGTCCTTGGATTCAGAGGTATGGACTGGGTATATCTAATGACCTAAGAACTAGAAAATACAGATCTGACTGGAGATGCAAATATGTTTGAACACTGGCCATTATCTCCACCTACTACATTGTTTCCTGTAACCGTAATTCAAGCCAATATCTCAATCATTTGCCATTTGATATATGAGATAGAATAGTTCTTTTCAGATTACTCTTTTTGCTGAATTTTCTATATTAAAACAAAACCCAGAAAAATTTGTATTTTGAGCCAGCTAGAATCTAGACCAATGTATCTTGCTACTAAATTAGCAGATCTAAAATTGATATCCTAGAATTAAGAAGTACTGATTATGGTTCAAATAATTATGCTAAAAAGGAAAAAGGGGGAGTTTTGGAAGCACATTGATCACCTCCTTTTCAGGTTTTAGTGATAAGATTTTGGAAAGTCACACTCCAGGATGGAGAAGGGTGAATATGATGAGGGTAAGGAAGCCGAAGGAGTAATTAGAAACGACTGATAGCATGATCCAGGAAAGGCATACTCAATCACTGGTCTTGGGGCTTGTCAGTTCTTAAGGCAGCAGAGAATGATGGAAAGAGCAGTGGTTTTGGAGTCTAGAAGACTCAGGTTCAAATTCTGCTTCTTATATTTGCTACCTGTGCATCCAATTCATTTCCTCTCCCTAAGCCTCAGTATGCTTATATACAAAAAGATGCAATTGTACTAGATGGCATATAAGGTCCTTTCCACCTTTAGATCTAAGATCCTATAATCCCTGCTTTGAATATAAGCTAAAGTCTAAGACTGTGTCTTTACCAATGAGATATTTCACATTCTCTTCCACTTTTTCATTCTTTTGGTTTTGTTTTGTGATGTTCCATTCTAATTTTGAGAGAAATATTTTCTTCAGTGAGCTTTTGCACCTCTTTTTCCACTTGGCTAATTCTGCTTTTGAAAGCA
>CM053769.1:81797505-81838858 GCA_028658325.1 Potorous gilbertii | reverse complement strand
TGGGTCTCCTTTAGCAAAGTATTGACCTGTTTTTCATGCTTTTCTTGCATCTCTCTCATTTCTCTTCTCAGTTTTTCCTCCACCTGTCTGACTTGATTTTCAAAATCCTTTTTGAGTTCTTCCATGGCCTGAGCCCATTGGATATCTATTTCAGATGTTTGGGATACAGAGGCCTTGACTCTTATGTCTTTACCTGATGGTAAGCATTGGTCTTCTTTGTCAGAGAGGAAGGTTAGAATCATCTGTTCCCCAAGAAAATAACCTTCTATGGTCTTATATTTTCTCCCTTTTCTGGGCATTTTCCCAGTCAGTTACTTGACTTCTGAGATTCCTTTCCACACCCATCTCAGCTCCAGATCCACCCAGCTAGTGCTTGGGGTCTGAGATTCAAATGCTGCTCCCCAGCCTCAGGGCTTTCAGCAGGGGCGGGGCTGCTATTCAATGTGAGCTTAACTTCTGGTGCTCAGGTGGGGAAAGGGCCACCTGGCAGGGCTCAGTTCCCTCAGGGGCATTATGCCGAGACCTTCAACAATGATGGGACCTCCTGCCTGCTTTGGGAGCCCCTGCCTCTGCTGCTGCCTCCTGAGGGGGCCTGAGTTATGGAGACACCCCACTCCCCTCTCAGCCAGCCCAGAAATCTCTCTCACTGACCTGTAGTGCCTGTGGGTGTAGGGACCTTCACGGCTGCTGGAGGTTCCATCCTTGAAGCCTGCTTGGATCTGCTCCTCTTGGTGCCACGTGGCCAGGGCAGGACTGGGCTCTGCTCCGGGTCTGGTCCATGACGGACCTTTGGTGCTGGTTTTTCAGGACTCTCTGGAATAGAAATCTCCTCCACTCCATTGTTGTGCAGCTTCCACTGCTCCAGAATTTGTTGGGAGTTCCTTTTTTATATGTAATTTATAGGCTGTGGGTTCGGAGCCAGCATATGTGAATCTTTCTACTCACCATCTTGGTTCCTCCCCTGCCTATTCCTTTTCTGCTCCACTATTGCCAATGATGTGTCACCTCAACTTTCCCTCCAAGTTGGCAATGAACTCTTCCCACTCAGAGAAACACTTTAATTAAAATGACCCAAAATTATAAGCTTGTCCCTTTTGGCACACTGATGAAAGGATCTTCATGTCTTCATAAACATTTTCTTTGACCTGCTCAAGGAAGACCTAAACTCCCCACCACTAACACTACCCCCTTTCTGAGACCAAAAAAGGACCTGTAATGAAACTGAGTCTGATCCATGATGACTAAAGAGTATCTGTACCTACTGCTTTTTCACTTGCCTGTTACCACATGACTTTGAGACAGGTAAACACAGTTAAATGGTATGGTGATGTCTTTTGATTCTCACATAAATTGTATTTAAATAAGGCTGAAATTGCAAGAAGTCATTCATTGGTCTCATTCTCTTCCAGAGTCATCAAAGTCTAGTAGCAAGACAAAGTCAAGATAACTGGTGATGGTTGGGGATGCAGTGGATGACCTTGGTGTCTTCAATGTCAAAACAAGTACTAAGTACTCCACAATACTTGCTTCAGCTGCTTTCATGACCATTGGAACAAACTTCTCTCATCCACCCATTCTGCCTAGGGAAGCAAGGATGGATATGGCAGTCATTCCCTTAAAACACTGAAGGGTCTGAGATGCCTCAATTACTCTCAATCTAGTTTTGCCTGTCTGCTGAAATGATTTACCAGGGAGGGGCTGCTACACATATTATAGCTCCTTGGAGCCACAGATAAGAGTTGAGTAAATCAAGTGGGCATAATATGTGGAAAGCAGTCCTGAAAAGACTCAGTAACTCTCACATCAGAGGTACTAATCTTCCTTGAACATACCCTACACCACGTTGATAGATATAGCACACAAAGGCAAAAATGATCTTTGCCTTTAAAGAGCTTAAATTCACTGTAGAATGACAGATACTGTATGAGATAGTTTTAAAAACTAAAATTCAGAGTAAGGAAAAAAAAAACATGGCAAATGTCTCTTGGCTTCTTGGCCACCATGACTTTAATCATCCAAAGTCACACACATAGCTCTATAATTAGGCAATGTGGAAGAGATACTTGTTCTCTGGTATTTCTTCCACTACCAAACAAATTGGACAAATACATAATAAAATGTAAGATCGTTAAGTATGTAATCAAGGATTACATAAAAGAAACATATTTTTTTTGTAAGGATAAATTGTTTGACTACTCCTCTTTGATTATTGATAGATCTATGAACTCAATGATATAGGTATCCCTTCAGATCTCAAACCATCCTTGCCACTGCATCCTGTGTTACTCTTGTACATGCCTTTTCAATGATCTTTCACAAAAGGTACAACCAATGTTCTGGGGGGCCTTCCTCTAGATAGGTTGTCTGCAAGTCAATCCCTGATATAGCTTCTCAACCAGCCTACCTTATTTTCTGTTCATCCATCTCTGGTGATGTCACTTCTGACCGATTTCTTCAAAGATAACAACCACCATGTCTCTCTCCATTGTCCTTCTGGTAACACAAAATGTTAACTTTGCAAGAATGAACTCTAAAACCTGCAATAGCTTTATTAGATAATATAACTATTAGTAAAGGGGAGAGTCAATAAAAGGTCTAATTCCCTTGTAAGTTTTCATGAGGTTACATTATATAGAATTCGAGCAAGGGTATATCGTTATTTGCCTGATTGGCCTCATTGTAGGCAGTAGGGAGTTTTCAGAGAAATGTTTGAGATATATATCAATAGGTAAGTATAATCTATAAATTCAATTAATTTGGGGGAACCAAAACACAAGCTTTGGGTGGACCCAAAACAACACCTGAATGGACCAAAAACAAGCACTGGGTCAGATCTAAACATTCCATGCAGCCATCTGACATTTCTGGAGAATCTCTGAGGTCAGCTTAACCTCTACAGCAAGTATTGGGGCTAGACCATTCCTACCTATGCAGAACTAGGTTAAAAAATATTATTAAGTATTTCTCACACAATATCCATTTTTTAGAGCTTTTGAAAGGTCCAACATTACATAAGCAGTGGGTACAATCACAGAAGTAGAAAGCTCTGTTAAGATTTCAAAGAAAGTTCATTAAAATAAACTGACTCAATGTTCCTCCTCACTATCAACTCAACTAGAGTTTGATAGAGTTTCCTTAAGGGGCCAGATTGGGGACAAACTTTGCCAATGTCTCATAATCAAATAGATCAATTTGAGTAGTTCTTATGGGATATAAGTCAGAGAAATTAAACTTACATGGAAACAAGCACATTGTGGCCATGAGTATCACCAAAAAGTATAATTTCATGCTTCCTTCAATGTGATAATAGTTGAACAAACCTAGATAAACAGATTAATAATCTCATATATCCACTATGGAACCTAAATTCATTCATCAGACTCTATAGGTAAACTCAATCAGGATGCAGATTAAAATACATTCAAAGGATTCACAATATACTGACTGAGAGGGGGAGATTAATGTATGACCAAGAAAACCAAGAAAATTGAACATTGAGGAAATCCTTCCTTATACAGTTAGCTAGGGGAACTGACAAACAACTAAATCATGTTGGCTTCTGCCTTAGGAATGATACTGGGCAGATGGGTGGTACAAGACAGCAAGACTCATTTTCCTGAGTTTAAATCTAGCCTCAGGCACTTACTAGCTGTGTGACTCTGCACAAAGTCACTTAACCCTGTTTGCTTCAGTTCCACATCTGTAAAATCAGCTGGAGAAGGAAAGGGTAAACCACGCCAGTGTCTTTGTCAAGAAAACCCCAAATGGGGTTATGGACAATTGTTCACAACTGAACAACAAGAAAAACAGTATATCTGAGGAATGTTAAACAGTTCTTCTTGGAGGAGCATGAGAAACCTTTTCCAGAATTCTGAAGGAATGATATTACGAGATCAGACGGCTAATTGAGACAGCTAAGGACTCAAGATGAAAGATGCTGATGAAATGGACACTGGGAGGGGTGACCAGGATCAAGGACTTCATATTGTTTAATATTGATGGTCATTATTCTGTTGATTTGGCTTCAGTTTTTCATGGTATTTATAATTGCAAGAATGGCTTGTCCAAAATCCTTTTATTTATTATTTGAGGATCAGAATCATTCTTCCTGACACTTTTGGCCAACTAAAAGCCTTCTCTCTTTCTTCCTTCCTTCCTTCCTTCCTTCTTTCCTTCTTTCCTTCCTTCTTTCTTTCTTTCTTTTCATTCAAGTTTTCCAAATCCCTATAGTTCTAAGCCTGTTATCTAAGCCTGTGTTGATTAATCACAACTATGCTAATTATACCAAATCATAATTTAGTTTTGGAAGAAACTTCAACCAAATCAAATAATAATTTATAGTCACACATACTCACAAACAAAATCTCAGTTTTCCCAAGGGCCATTGACTGTTACCATCTCAATTTTTAGAGTTCACTGTTTTCAGTTACTTCACTTTTTAAAAACCTAATTAATTTATTTTTAGTTTTCAACATTCACTTCCACAAGATTTTGAGTTCCAAATCTCTCCCCTCCACCCACTCCCAAGGCATCATGCATTCTGATTATCCCTTCCCCTATCTGTCCTCCCTTCTATCACACCTGTCTCTTCCCTCATCCCTTTCCTAAATTTTCTTGTAAGGTAAGATAGATTTCTATACCCCATTGCCTGTATGTCTTATTTTCCAGTTGTAAATAAAAACAATTTTAAATATTCACTTAAAAAACTTCGAGTTTCAAATTTCCTGCCTTCCTCTTTCCCCACCCATCCCCACTGAGAAGGCAAGCAATTCAATATAGGTTATACATGTGTAGTCATGCAAAACACTTCCATAACAGTCATGATGTGAAAAACTAATTATATTTCCCCCAATTCTATCCTGCCTCTCATTTATTCTATTCCCTCTTTTAAGCCTGTCCCTCCTCAAAAGTTTTTACTTCTAATTACCCCCTCCTCCAATTTACTCTCCCTTCTATCATCCCCTCCACTCCCTGTTTATCCCTTTCTCCCCTTCTTTCCTGTAGTGTAAGCTTGATTTTCATACCAAATTGAGTGTGCATGTTATTCACTCCTTAAGCCAAATTTGATGAGACTAAGGTTCATTCCTTCTGTCTCACTTCTTCCCTTCTCCCCTCCATTGAAAAAGCATTTTCTTTTCTCTTTTATGCGAGAGATAATTTACCCCATTCTATTTCTTCCTTTCTCCTCCCAATATATTCCTTTCTCACTCCTTAATTTTATTTTATTTTTGGTATCATCTCTTCCTATTCAACTCACCCTGTGTCTTTTGTCTAAATGTATATGATCCCTCCAACTACTCAAATACTGAGAAAAGTCTAAGAGTTACAAATAATATCTTTCCATGCAGGAATGCAAACAGTTCAACTTTAGTAAGTCCCTTATGATTTCTCTTTCCTGTTTACCTTTTCATGCTTTTCTTGATTCTTGTATTTGAAAGTCAAATTTTATAATCAGCTAGAAAATATTTCTAGTCTTTCATCAAGAATGTTTGAAAGTTCCCTATTTCATTGAATGATCATTTTTCTTCCTGAAGTATTATACTCAGTTTTGTTTGGTAGGTGATTGTTGGTTTTAATTCTAACTCCTTTGACCTGTGGAATATCATATTCCAAGCCTTTCTATCCCTTAATGTAGAAACCATTAGATCTTGTGTTATCCTGACTGTCTTTCCATAATACTCAAATTGTTTCTTTCTGGCTGCTTGTAGTATTTTCTCCTTGACCTGGGAGCTGTGGATTTCTTTGTAGATCTCTTTCAGGAGGCCATCAGTGGATTCATTCCATATCTATTTTACCCTCTGGTTCTAAAATATAAGGGAAGTTTTTCTTGATAATTTTTTGAAAGATTATGTCTAGGCTATTTTTTTGATCATGGCTCTCTACTGGATCTATTTTCCAGGTCAGTTGGTTTTCCAATGAGATATTTCACATTGTCTGCTGTTTTTTCATTTCCTTTGGTTTTGTTTTATAATTTTTTGATTTTTTTCATGAACTCATTAGCTTCCATCTGCTCTGATCTAATCTTTAAGGAATTATTTTCTTCAGTGAGCTTTTGGACTTCCTTTTCCATCTGGCCAATTCTATTTATGAAGGCATTCTTCTCCTCATTGGCTTTTTGGATGTCTTTTGCCATTTGGGTTAGTCTATTTTAAGGTGTTATTTTATTCAGCATTTTTTGGGGTCTCCTTTAGCAAACAGTTGACTCGGTTCTCATGATTTTCTTGTATCACTCTCATTTCTTTTCCCAAGTTTTCCTCTACTCCTCTTACTTGATTTTGAAAATATTTATTGAGTTCCTCCATGGCCTGAGACCACGTCATATCTTTTTGGAGACTTTGGATACAGGAACTTTGACTTTGTTTTCTTCTTCCGTTTGTATATTTTGGTCTTCCTTGTCACCAAAATAAGATTCTATAGTTTGATTCTTTTTCTAGTTTTTGCACATTTACCCAGTCATTTACTTGACTTTTGAGCTCTTTGTCTAGGTAGTTCTCTGCTTCCAGTGGGGGTGGGGAGGGATGTACTGTCAACTGCTTGATACCCCCACAATCTGTGGACCTAGAGCTCACTGCCACTACCCTTGCTGCTGCTAAGGCTGCCACAGACTCCTCCACCCTCTTCACTGCCCTGGGGCTGGGGCCCAACCACTCTACACTCTCACACAGGTCCACCAGGTTTTTTCCACTGACCTTTCAATTTGTCCTTGACATTTTGGTGTTATGAAGTCTGGAAACCTCCACAGGTATCAGAAAGTTAGCTTCTCCCTCCTCCCTCCCCCAGGCCTACTCAGGTCCCATCTGTGTCAGTATGACTCATGATCTTCTCACAGCACAGAATGATAGATGCTTTCTCTCAACTGCCCTGGCTGTCTTCGGCTGGAGATTTGCTTCACTCAATCACTCTGTGAGTTTTGCAGCTCCAGAATTTGTTTAGAGTCATTTTTTCCAGGTATTTGACTGGGCTTGGGGGAGAGCCCTAGCAAGTCTCTGCTTCTGCTCTGCTATCTTGACTCTGCCCCTGGTGAGTTCACTTTCAAAGACCCATAGTGACAGTGTCAGTACTAATCTGGATCCTTAATTGTGTTTGACTTGAACTGGAAGAAACTCACCAGATTCTCTCCACGTCCAGGTTGATCCTGTATTGGTCAGATTGTTCAGATGTTGCCTGTGTTCAATACTAGATCACATAATCTCACTTAGCTTCCATAGTCTTGGAGAACCTTCAAGTTAACTCAGGGCAATCATCAGGGACTCCCATCACTACCATCATAATTATCAATCATGAGAATGAACCCATAAACCTGAAATCATTTTCAAAAGAATTTTATTAGGGCATTTGATAAAGGAGAGTACAGGAAAAATTTGTGGCTCCCTCCCAAGTCTGTGTTAGGCCACATTATATAAAGTTCAGATGAGGAACTATAGACCTGATTGATCTCAATATAGGCAATAGGTAGTTTCCAGGGAAGAGTAGTTTGAGATATATGTTAGGAGGTAAGTATAAATGTTCTTTTTAATTTGGGGAACTCAAAACATGAGTTTTGAATTGTGATAGGAAGAACCCTGATATACACAGGAGGGCCTACTAGCACAGGTTCTTAGATCTGCTTTTCTAAAAAGAAAGGCAACTTTGAGGGGTCAACAATCACTTTAATCAAGCTTATGTATCATTTACTTAGCTCAGGGAAAAAAGTCAGTACCTGAACTTCAGAGAAAATACAGAGAAATCAAAATCAATAGACATGTTTCCAACTGTCTGACATAAGAAATACATACATCATAGATCGACAGATAAAACTGCCTGACCATTACATATATATAGTTACCAAAGAGGGAGGCATCAACATTTGAGTTTTAAAAGCCAGAGTTATCCTTAGTGGCTGCCCAAAGTCTCATTTGGCCAAACAAAACACTTCCAATCACTAAGCCCTAAAGTAAAACCTCACTTCAGAGTCTTTATACCCTTTTTAGAGCCAGAGGGCATCACAATCCTTGAGAACCAGTGCCTCATTAACAAAAAGTGTGGGCCTTCCAACAAATCTTCTCAGGTCCATTAATGACTGGGGAAGACCTTCTTGAATCACATTATTCAATCAGAAACTTTTTGTTATGCTAAAACAGAAACAGCAAAAGATCCTACTTTGCTTGCCATTACATGGATGTTCTCAAAATAAGACCTGAGTGGATCCAAAACAAACATGGAATGGAATCTAAACATTCCTTATAGACATCAGTCTTCCCTGGAGCATCTCTGAGGTCATCTTTACAGTAATATTTTGTGTTAAGCAATTTCAGTGTCACATGAAGGCAGGTTCAAACAATAGTAATAAAAGATAAATAATAAGTTATTTTTGTTCCACAGGGCACTGTGGACTTACTACCATATAACATCATCAGTGGATAGATGGTGAACTTGAAGTGAGAAAGATTTGAGTACCAATCTTGATTCAGACACCTATTAGCAGTATGACCTGTGGCAATTGTGGAAAAATAGTTTATTATATTATATTATTATGTTGTATTATTATATTATATTATATTACATATATATGTTATGTGTATAAATATATGTATGTATACTTAAATTATGTTATGTATATACGTAAATGTATATACATAAATATATATGAACAACATATTATATTGTTGAGAAAATCTTGTTCATCATTAACATTGTTTGAACTTAGCTTTATGTGACTAAAAATTATCTAACCCAAAACCTTATTGTAGATGTCAGGGTGACCTCAGAGATGTTCTAGGGAAGCCAAATGACTATAAGTTGTGCTTAGGTCCCACCCAAGGTCTTCTCAGGTCTTGTCTTGGATTCATCCAAAGCTTGTATTCACATTCCCCAAATTTGAATGTTTATATTTATCTACTGTTATACAGCTCAAAATGCCTACTATCTACATGAAGCCAATCAGGACCTGACCACCATGGGATCAGATTGGACACAGAAAAAACATAGTGAGTCTCCTAAGGATAAGGTAGTCATGGCCCTGGATTAGTAGAATTAGAATTGAGAACTCTGGGTGCCCAGAAAGCTAAGGAGTTTGACTTTAGCCCAGACAAAGACTCAGGCAGATTAAAGTTAGCCCAGGATTTACTAATTCAAAAATAAATAATCTCCTTGACTTGAACAATTGATGTAAGCATGTATAACAAACTAGTTAAAATCAAGTTGATCCTTGGATAAAGTTTTCTTTCTTTCTCTTCCCATATTTCTCTTCAACCTCCCTGAAATTCCTGGTCTGAGACTGGCTCTGACAGTATCCTGGTGAGCATGGCATTATGACACAAGACTCAAAAGTCAGAACTTCTAGTTTAATATCAAGACCTATGAGGAAAGGAAAGAATTGCTTCATCAGCTATCTATGTCTCATCTTGTGTGGTGTGACTTTGATGAATCATGTTTATGCTCATTCACTTGAGAAGAGCCTAGATTAGAGAGGGAAGTGTATTTGGCAGGCAGTGAGGTGAACTTTGATAGTGATTTCCACTTTAGAAGTTCTCTAGTGCACACACAGTTAATTATCTTGGAGATTTCCAAAGGGGAACACAGTTATAAAAACTGATATAAAAAAGCATAGAAAGGAGGGTGGAGTAGAGTTAATTGATGATTAACTTCTTCAATAGCTCTCTTAGATAGTTATAATATAATAAGCAAGGACTTAATCACCTGACATTTTGGTTAAATTTTCAATGAAAACTAAGGAGAGAAAACTGGGAGATACTTTTTCTCTGTTTTCACAACCTTGACCAGGTTGGAGATTAGGGAGAAAAAGACAGACAAGAAAAGAAAGGAAATCTTTCTCCCGGTTTGTAGAAATTTATGGCATCATAAACTAATTAGAGATTAAATTTGTAACTGAAATGTAATATCTTTATTGCAAATTTCTAAATTATCATTTAAAGATTTTTATAACTGCTAAAATAGCTAAGTGGACTCTAAGTGGATTTCAAAGGTTTGCAGGAAGAACTAGAATTATGAACAATCAGCACATGCCTCTATCACTCTTTCCTCTCCCTGGAGGATGTGAGATTTGCTGTTTTAATGTACAAGAAGAAGGTAATTTCACTAACTAGAGAATAAACAGAGCTGAAGCTAGTTTCAAATGGTTCAATAGAATTTAACTGTTTAAGTAAATAGTTCTAGTAGCTATATCTTAAGACTATTCCATTTGAGAAGTAAAACCTTAGCAGTTAATTGGTATTATCTAAGGAAATATGTAGAGGAGAGATTCAATGGAATGTTAGCAGGGAATCTAAGTGGGAAAAAAGATAAGTTTTTGTTGTTGTTAACTTGTTTTTCAGTTATACCCCCCTTTTTTGGGTGGGAGAGCTGGTTCTTGGCAAAGATACTGGATTAGTTTGTCATTTCCATCTCCAACTCATCTTACAGATGCGAGAACTGAGGCAAGCAGCGTTAACTGGATTGACCTGAGTCACAGAGCTAAAAAGTGTTTGAGACCAGATTTGAACTCAAGTCTTTCTGATTCTGGGTCTCTCATTCTATTCATTGCCCCTTAAGAAAAGCAGTGAGAGTAAAACGTGGCATTGAATCAAAGTATAAAAAGAAGGATGTAGTTTTGAAATTTGTAGGGCTTCAATCAAAGTCCACTGAGAATAGGGGAAAGGGACCTGTAAGACAGACTGAAGCAAGTAGAGATAAGAAGAGAAAAGACGGAACTTTATAAAAAGGTAGAGTCTCTTTACAATGACTGTATGAGTAGAGGCTAATGTGAAGTAAGGGTATGGGACTTTGGAAATAGAGGTTTGAGGAAAGTTTTTATTTCATTGAGATAAGGAGGTTAGAAAGTTTTTAGAGAACTGTCTGTTAGCAATTCCAGACAGATATTCAAATGGAAGCTATAGAAATAAATTTGCAGCATGGAATTATTTGAGTATAGCATACTAAAATTCTGTCTTTGAAGGATCACTAGCAGAGGTGCCTGCATCTTTAGAGCCTCATGGTCTCCAGAAGAGGAGGATGAGAATGTGAGATGGCCACCAGAGTTGTTGTGAGGGTTAAGTACTTCGTAAGCTTTAAAATTCTATGTAAATATTAGTTATTATCAGAAAAACATTTATATAAACATATTAATGCTTCATTTGAGAAATAAGTTTAGGGTTACTAAAAGACCTTACCTTACCTACTCATACCCACAGTAAGACAGAGGGCCACCAAAGATGGAAGGTTAGTTGTCTTGACTTCTTATGATCTCAGGTGTGAGTCTTTTGTGATATTTTGCATTGTTTATCAAATCAATATTAAATGTTTTCTTAACCTGAGTATTTGCATGGGAGCTAAGCATCCTTCGAGATACATGAGCAAAAGACTATATTCCCAACCCCTCGATGGAGAAAATGAACCAAAGAGAAATTTCAGAAATCCCAAAGTCTATCTTGGTCCATTTGAGCCTAGAATTATAGCAAAGGACCACAAGATTATAGTAAAAACTCTTAGTATTACTTAAGGGACATATTTTAGCATCTCATGGATCTGCATCTTTTCTACAGTAGTCTCATCTAGTTCCATTCACCTCTGATTTCTTCCATCATCTCCAGTATTTATTTATACATGTGTTTCTGCAGCTGGAACGGTGTATCTATATATTTCCGTGTTTAGGTTGACATATTCTTATACATTCCTATTTCTGTTTTCACTGTCTTCCAGTGGATTGACTACTTCTTAAAGATATCTTCTCCTTCGCAGAATTACAAAATCTGAGAGCCAGAAGGAATCTTATCAGTCATCTGGTCCAGCCCATATCTTGAAGGAATTCCCAATAAAACATATTTGACAAATTGCTTGACAAGCCTCTGCTTGAAGACTTTGAAGGAGAGTGAATCTGCCACATCTCTAGGCAGCCCACTTCACTTTTTTTAATTTTTAGGAAAAAGTTTTTTACTGACATCAAATGTTGATTTGCTTTTTTACAAATTCTACTCAACCTTGGTTCAGCCTTCTGGGGCTAAACCAAACCAATCTACTTCATCCTCCTCATGAAGGGTTGTCAACCCTTCAAATACTTTAAGACCAGAATCTATTATTTTCCAGGCTAAGTTTGCCTGATTCCTTCAAGCAATCCTCATATGACATGCTCTCAAGCCCCTTCACCATCCTGATTACTCTCCTTTGGATTCTCTCCAGCTTCTCAGTGTCCTTAAACAATGGCACATAGAACCAAACACAACCTTCCAGTTTGCAGACGCAAATAGAATGAGATGCTTTATCAAAATGCTTTATTCATTTATCTGGTGAAATCCGGATAAACTATGTTAATATTATTTAACTCATCTGCAAGTTTAGAACTCTTGTCCAAAAAGAAAATGACAATCTGGCATCACTTCTTGATGAAGCCATGATGACTGTTTATAATCAACTGCCCTTTAGAGATGTTCACCAGCCACTTTTTTAATGACTGGCTGTAGATTGGTTCAATGATTTGTTCTTTTTCCAGGATTTGAAGTCAAGTCTGCTGGCTTATAGATTACAGACTCTTCAGTTTTTTTTTTAGTTAGAACATTTTCCCTTCTTCAATATTGTGGAACATTTCTCATTTTCTATAATCTTTCAAGTCACTGATCACAAATAAATAATCACATCTCTCAGTTCTTTCAGTACTCAAGAATGTAGGTACTCTGGGCCAGGAGACTTTAATTCATTAAGGTGCTCTATTACTTATCTTGAGTACCAACTCCAATCATTTTTGTTCTCTTATTTCCAGGATCAAAGTCATTCCTCTTCAAAAACAAAGTAATAAAAAATAACTCTTCCTTTTCTCTGTTGTCAGTTATCATTGTACATCATTACACTTCATTTTTACAGCTCCTCCTAACACTGCTCTGTACAAAGCAACTGTTCAATGAATGTTACTGTCTCAATTGGCCAAATGACTGATGGATTACAATCTTCTTGAGAGCTCATTAAGTTGGTTCCAGCCTACGTAAGTCTCCTCAATTTATGTACAGTAACAAGTCATTTGTGCATAGACATACACCCATATCTGATATAGCAATAAACCTTTTTGAGCCAATACCTATGGAATGTCCACATGTTGACAATAAACTTGCCCCAGTCTATGATGAAAGGATTCAGTAATATATAAAATATGTCATTTTCTATTGCATTTGTACCTGATTTTAATTAATGAAAAGCTAAGACTTCACATATCTTTGGATATTCTGGGAAGAAGGGACCATGGAATAGAAATGATGACCTGATTCTGCTGCTGCTTTGTCTCCTTCCTTCCTTTATGTCCACAAATCTCAGAAAATTCTTTAAATTTTAATGGCAGAATTTAATAGCTATAATAATAGTTGTGCATATTACATTCCACTTTATAGGTAATAAAATACTTTCCTCACAGTAATTCCCATTTTATATATTGGTAAACAGTTTCCAATATCTCCAAAACATCTATAATAAAAAAGAAATGAATAGAAACTCCATCCTTCTATCTAAAATTATAAGTTTTAATGAAGGGAACAATTAGCTAATTTGAACTTTATCATTAGTTACATATGTGACTTTGCATAAGTCACTTTACCTCCTTGGATTTTTGTTCCTTAACATTTAGCTCGTTCACCATGCTTTTCTACCTCCACCGCAGTGAGATTTACTTTCTCATGCTGGCAAAGCCTCCACCCTTACAGCCTCCTTCTCCACTGGTAAGCTTCTTCCCTGGAAGCTCCTACATTAGCTGGGTTCACTTCTAACCCTACTTAATCCATGATTCTCCACACTACCATCACTTCTCCTTTCCAGTTCCCTCTTATACCTTCTCACATTAGCATAAAAGCTCCTTGATGGCAGGGCAGTGACTCTTTGAGGGACAATACCTTTTTGTTTTTATTTATATTCCAAGGGCTTAGTACATGGTAAGTGCATAATAAATGCTTCACTTTTATCTTTTAAAATAAAGAGATTTATATGATTTAAAGCTGGAAGAAATCTTTGAGGGCATCTAGTTGTAGAAACTGAAACTTACAAAGTTGTTGACCTGTGATTACAAAAATAGTAAGTAGTAGAGCTCCATCACATATTAATATGTTGTATAATTGGAATTCCAAATCAGACAGTGTGCCTCCACATCTGGTCATCATTTCTACTGAGGAATCTTTCAGTTCTCCCATTCTTCAATTCTATAAAAAATTATCTTCCTAATGGTGCCATGATTTTAGTAAATATTTGATTGATCTCTTGTTCTATTATTAAAAGATTTAACTCCCATCATTTAGCATCTGCTATATTCTGAGTAGAAATCATGTTGATGTAATTGGAGCCTGAGAGGTTTACAATAATAAATCTTTTTGGTTTATCATGGCCTTTTCAAAAGTATGCTTGCCCTAAATAAGCTGACAAGTAATATATTTCAATTTTCTACTCATATGTGGTAGAATAGATCAGCACGGCTAGATTACACTAGTGCTGGCCTGCCACCTAGCGTTTATTTTTAAGAGAAACTCTAGAAATAGGTGCTTTGGGGAGACCCTGCAATCTAGGGTGCAAGGAGACGATTAGTGAGCTCAGGGTCCCCGCCTCCCCAGATTCCTCAGGCTCCCATGCAGCCTCTTCTTTCCTGTCACAGGAAACACCCACATTAATTCATTTGAAATATGGTGTTAATACAGTAAAATGGAATCCCTTCATTTTAAAAGTGAGCTTCAGGGAAATTACAATGATTCATACAATGGAATGGATCACTACTGGGGGGCTTTGGGGCATCTGGGGAAGATATTTGAGAAAGGAGGGTCTTTACTTTGTGCAATGTAGATGAGCATCCATATGGCCTCTCACATATAATTCTAGAAGGCATAGTAGCTTCTTATAAACTCCCTGAGGGCAAGTACTGCCTTATATCTCTTTTGTATTCCCAGTGGAGTACCTGTCACACAGTGAATGCTTAATAAGTATTTATTGATTAAGCAGTTGATTGATAATGTCTTTGAGACTCAGAATCTAGAACACTCTCCTATTAAGGACTTTTACCTATTCCTGGCTACTGAAAAGTTAGATTGTTATAATAAAAATTCAGAGATTTGGAGCTGGAAGGGAGTTTGGAACTCATCCAACTTCTCCATTTTATTGATAGGGGACTGAAGTCTAGAGAGGCTAAGTGACTTGCCCATGAAAAGGATACTGACTTATAGGTCTGATATCAGGATCCGTTCTGAGGTCTCCATGCTTTTAAGTGTGGATTTTCAAGATGATCCTTTGTTTGGGCTTGTAGAGAACATAACGGATTGAGTAGAAGGTCTGGAATCACAAAGATCTGAGTTCAAAAATTATCTCAGACATTTACTAGCTGGGTGACTTTGGACACCTATTTCCAGTATTTCACTTAATTGATGTCTGTCTCAATTTTCTCCATTATAAAATTAAGGATAACAACAGCACTTTATTCCCAGGGTTATTATGAGATCATATGTATAAATACTTAACAATGCTTGTTCCCTTTCCCATTTTCCTTGTAGTTGTGGAGTAATGATGAATAAGTGTCTTCTTCTAGTCAGAGAAAGCCTTGCTTTAATCATTTAACATTTATTAAGCTCCTACTGTGGGCAAGACGCTACGCTATGACCTGGGCATTTAAAAAAAAGGAAAGAAATAGTTCCTACCTTCAAAGAACTTACATTTTTCAGTGGAGAAAACTTAGGTATAATAATTATTTATGTATAAGTATATAAAATCTATATATGAATTAAGTATATATGAATCTATATATGTAATATATATAATATAAGTATTTATGTATAAGTATATAAAATCTGCATATGAATTAAATATATATGAATCTATATATGTTATATATAAGTATTTATAAGTATATAAAATCTGTATATGAATTAAATATATGAGTTAAGTATATATATGAATATATATATATAAAATCTATATATGAATTAAGTATAAAATCTATGAATTAAGTATAATGAGTGGACAAGGGAGCACTAGCAGCTGTAAGAGAACAGGAAGAGCTCTTGAAGGAGTTTGCATTTAACGTGCACTTGGAAGGAAACAAAGCAATCTAAATGTGTCTACCTGCTTCCCAGTCTCCTTTGCTTGATCTTTATCAATATCATGCTCACTAACCATAAGCCTCCCCCACTTACCTCCATGTTCTGGGCTAGACCCTCTTCTTCTATATCGGAAGTTCTTAACATTTGTGTGTGTGTCATGGACACTTTAGCAGAATGGAGAAGCATATTCCCTTCTCAAAATAATGTGTATGGTACTTACTTTCCTCTGAAATTACGACCATCCTGTTGTAGACACTCACTACTTCATGCCTGGATTATGGCCAGATTGGTCTCCCTCCCTCAAGTGTTTTCCCAGTTCAGTCCATCTTGCAATCAGTGTCAAATTAATCTTCCCAAAGCACAGATCTGACTATGTTATTCCATTATTCAGCAAACTCTAGTACTTGCAGCATGAAATATAAATTCCACTCTTTGGCATTCAAAGCCTGAAATTCTCTCCCTCCTCATGCCTCCTGTCTTTCCTGAGTTCCTTTAAACCCCAGCTAAAATCCCATGTAATACAACAAGTCTTTCCTGATCCCTCTATGGATGATCTCAAATTTATCTTGTTTGTACTGTGAAAAACAAGAGTTATGTTTTCACAGGGCTACAATTCCCAGTTCTGAGTGGTGACAATATATCAGAGTTGTGACCTAACATGGTAAGGTAAAAAAAGATCAGAAACTTGTAAGAGATAGCAAACTGCAAGTGGCCCTGACCAATTAGAAGATAAGAACTGGTCTAACTTAAACCAACTGGGGTCACTGACAGAGCAACCCAAAATTTCAACTGCACTTGCTTATTGAACCTCATACATGTAAGCAGACACATGTTGCATAAAATTTTCTGATCATGGGTCCTATGTTGAAAGAGTTTGTGACTCAAAGGAGAACAGACCAATCTGTTCTCTGATGGGAGAATCTGTCCTGAACTAATATTATGAGAAAGTCCTTGCTTCTGTATTCAGTGCTCTCTCCTTTCCTAAAAAGGGACTGAGCCTACTTTGACCAAAGTGTTCAGTTCCTCTGAACTGTAATAATTTGTCCTTGGTACCTTTTTGTGTGTCAAGCGTGTTTCCAACAGCACATAGTTGCTTGCTTGTTTTCTCTCTCATTGCAAGTTCTTTGAGAGCAAGGTCTATCTTTTACTTTCCTTTGCAAACTCAGTGCTTAGCTGGTGCATAATGGTCACTTAAGACATTTTTATCAATTAACTGACTGACTTGTTTTAATTATTCACAAGTGAAAGAAAATAAAAGTTAGTGAAAATAAAGATGTAATTTTCCTTAAAGTAGGGTTCTGCTTCCAGGGTGGAGGGAATACTGTCTCAAGCTTCACAGGTTTTATGCAGCTGTTTTCAGAGATACTTCTAGTTATGTATAAGTTTTCAGTTCTTCCAAGGCGTTATGATGTAAGGAGAGGTGTTTACTCCTTTCCTGGCCTATGCTCTGGTCAGTGAATGACCAGAAACCCTCTTTTCTGCCCTGGAACTGTGAGGAGTGTCCCCTCTCCACTGTGGCCACAAGCTCTGCTACGCTAGTGCTCCTTCTCTCCCTGGGACTGCCACCAAGACTGTGACCCACATCTGAGTATGGGCAAAGCAACAGAGTCCTGCCTTGGTGCTAGCAAAAAGACCCCTGTAATCTTCTGACCTGTTGTTCAATTCTCTGTGAGCTGAGAGCCCTGGAAGTAGCCACTCCCATTGCTCATTCAATCCCTCCCAAGGCTTGCTGGGGCCAGGAATATATTGATTTGGCTTGTGCTGGACAGCACCCTTCTCTCACCCAGGTGCAACAAACATTTCCTACTGATCTTCTAAATTGTCTTTGGTGTCTGTGAGCTGAGAGGTCTGGAAACTGCCACTGTTACCAGTGATTCAGTCAGCCCAAGGTCTGATCTGGGTTTGCCGGGGCCAGGTCTGTGTTGGGGTGGGGTACACTCCTCTCTCATCCAGGTGTAACAGACCTTTCCTGCCTACCTTCCAGGTGGTCTTGGGCTGAAAATTTGTTTCCCTCTGTCTTTTGGTGGGTTCTGCTGCTCTAGAATTTGTTGAGTCATTTTTTAAAGGTATTGGGGTGGGGTTTAGGAGAACTTAGCAAATCTCTGACTTGACTCCACCTTCTTGGCTCCTGCCCTTGGCAGTTGTTTTAATTTGAATTTCAGTAATCACTAATGATTTAGAATATCTTTTCATATGACAATAAATTGTTTTGGTTTCTTCATCTAAAAATTGCCAATTAATATGCTTTGATCATTTATTGATTGGGGAATGACTCATATATTCATGGATCTGATGAAGTTTTTCATGTATTTTAGCTATGACACCTTTATCTGATAAACTATTTTAGGATCTGGTTCTGCTAAACTTCCTTCCTTTACATTTTTTGTTTATTTCTTTTGATATTCTTGACTTTTTGCTTTCCAAATGAATTTTATTATTTTTTTAATTCAGTAAAAAATATTTTTTGGTAATTTAATTGAGATGGCATTGAATACAAAAATTAGTTTAGATAAAACTGTCATTTTTACTCTATTGGCTCTGCCTACCAATGAACAATGAATGTCTAATTATTTAAAGCTGATTGTATTTGTATAAAAATTTTGAATGTAATTTCATTTATATACTTCCTGGGTTTGTTATGGCAGATGTTATGGCAGGTATAACTGTCTAGAGTTATTTTAAATGGAGTATTTTTAAACTGTCTCTTCTTGCAGAGTTTTGTTTGTGACATGTAGAAATGCTAATGATTCATGTAGATTTACTTTATTTATATCCTGCTACTTTGCTAAAATTATTAATTGTTTCAACTAACTTTTTAATTGGATCTTTAGGATTTTCCAAGAATATTATCATATTGTCTGCAAAAAAGAGATAATTTTATCACTTTATTCCCTATTCTGATTCCTACAATTTCTTCTTCTACTCTTATTACTATTGCTAGGACTTCCAATATAATATTAAGTAATATTAGTGACAATAAGCATCCTTGTTGTATACTTATTTTTACTGGGAAGGCTTCTAACTTACCCTCAGTACAAATAATTGCCATGGTTAGGGAATCTGAAAATCTTTCCTGACCCTTAATAGGCCCATTTGACCTGTTTTGAGTTTTGTCCCAGCACACAGCCTGAGTCACATGGGGCTGAAGGTGGGAGGAGCTTGTAGAACTGGAGAAGCAGAAAGGGAAGAACAGAGAGAGAGTGAGGCAGAGCTGGGAGAGAGCAGGCAGAGCAGAGCAGAGCAGTTAGCATGAGTGAGAGAGTGAGTGATTTTGCCTAAGGGAGCTTGTTTGTAGGGAAGCCTGACAGAGGAAAGGCTTGGGGATGGCCATGCTCCCTACATTGATAATATGTATAGTTGCTACGATGGATTTGGCTTTCTGGCATCTGAATAAATATTTTGGTTTTGTCTTTGAGAAAGAGATTTTATATTTTGTGAACTTACACATGGAAATACACATGCATATCCACAGCAGCTTTTGTGTGTATCACATCGGTATCACCATAATGCTTGTTGATCATTTTAGATAAATACTTTGTATCATTCTAAGGAAAAATCCATCTTTACCCATACTTTTATGTGACAATTTCTCTTTTCCTAAGAAATTTTGCTTTTTAGAATCACTGCGTCATACACAACTCAGCCCAAATCTTTCTTCAAACTACAGTTTTAAGAACATCACTAATAATAAATTACTAATGTTGATAACATTTTTATATAGCTTTTATATAGCTTTAAACTTTTTTACCTTAATCAGTGCCTTCTGATTAGTCTTTAGTGATTTCCTTAATTTTCTTCTGGATCTTTTATATTTAATTCTCCTTTCAGTTCTGGTCTTTTTGTTACAAATACTAAATTTCAGTTCTTCAAATATCCTCTTTCTTTTTCATTCAGGAGTATACTTCATGTTGCATGTTAGGTTACCCTTGGTCATCACCCAAGCTTCTTTGCTCTTTGAAATATAATGTTCCAAGATCTACAGTCTTTTACTGTAGAAGTTACTAGGTCTTGTGAAATTCTGATTGTTTTTCTGTAGTATTTAATTTTTTTTTTTTACTTGTTGCTTGTAATATATTCTCTTTAACCTGGGGATTTTGAAACTTGACTATGACATTCCTATAAGTTTTCTCCCTAGGATTCCTTTCGGGTGGTGACTAATATATTCTTTCTATCTATATTTTATCTTCTAATTCTAGAACTTCTTGTAATATTGCATCCACATACTTTTTCTTAAGCATAACTTTCAGGCAGCCCAACAACTTTTATATTGTCTGTCCTTTATCTATTCTCCAGATCAGTTGGTTTTCTAATCAGATTCTTTTCTAGTTTTATAATAACTTGGTGTCTTATAATATCATCTGATTCTACTTGCCCAGTTCCAGTTTTTAAGGAGTTACTTTCTTCTTTAGGATTTAGTTGATGTTTTTTTAAAATTACTTAACTTTCTTTTCATAATTTTCTTGAATTGTTTTTATTTTTTTTCTATTTTTCTTCATTTTCTGTTATTTGAGTTTTGAATTCCTTTTAAAGTGTTTCCAAGATTTCTTTTGGGGCTTGTGACCAATCAGTGTTACCCTTTAGTGTAGTAGTGGCTTTTTTTAACCTCACTATTTTTCTCTGAATATGAACCCATATCTTCTGTTACACTTAGTTCGCTATCAATGTTCAGATTCTTTTTCTTTTGCTTACTCATTTTTATTTTCAATTTATCTTATTTTATTTTTAGCAGTTTAATATCACATTATCAAGTTTTAATCTCAAGTTGCCAGTAATATTACCCTAGGCTTCAGGTCCTTCTTACTGTTGTTTTCTGAATTCTGTCAGGGGGGCCTAACTTTCTCCTGTAAGCCCCAGCCACACTGTCCCAAAAATGTTCATGTTCCCTGAAGAATCATACTCACTAGGTGTGTGCATGCTCCTTTTCACCCTCAGCCACAAGAGGGAATCATATCTAGTCAGCTCTACTGGGCTTTACTTCCAGAAACAACAGTGGGTATTTCGAGCTTCCCTCACTCAGTGTCTGCTGTTCTTTAGATGAAAGCTTGTTACTTTGGAGTTCATGAAGTGAAAGTTCCTGAAGTGAAATTTCTTGAGGCTGTGAATGATGTGAAAGCTGAGGTAAAATTTCTTGAAACAAGTCACTTTCTCTGGGGTCTACATTTTGTTGATTCAGTGAAGTTGACCTAGAGGTGTTTTCACTTCACTCAGGTCAAACTTCATCCCCTGGAGTCTTTTCTGAAGTCCTCTCAAGATTGCCTATGAGGACACCTACTTTCCAGAGCTAGTCTGCTGCTCTGCTCTAGATTCATTTTCTGGTGATTTTCTGTCTGTGAAGGAAATCTGTAGAGCTTGGAAATTGCTGACCTACTCTGCCATCTTCCTAGAATGCATTCTTCTGCCTTTGTGATTTTCTGACTTTTATGTGAAAGCAGGAGGCTGCTTTGAAACTTAAGTTTTAGGGTTTGTAAATTTTCATTGTGATTTCTGATCATTGCCTTCTTGGTCCATACTCAGATTCGTCCCCCAGGTAGGTCCCCTGCAATCACTCTTCTCCACACTAGATTTGCAATTCATTGCCAGGTAGACTCCATGCTTCCTTGTAACTGTGCCACTGCCATACATCTTGAGACTGCCACCTGGAACTGGGTAATGCATGACCAAGCTGCAAATAGTGCCTGAGCTTTTCTCTTTTTGACTAGCTCCATGCTACTGCCTCTACTGCCACCTCTTCCAAGGCCCATAGATTGTGCTGCTTCCATCATGACATGCTTCTGGCTAGCCCCAGGTCCATAGATCTCTCTTTCTATCCTTCCAAGCTTACATGAGCTGGAAAAAAAAATGACTCATTTTTATTTATTTATTTTTTATTTTTGACTATTCATTATAGAATTCCTTATGATGGTTTTTTTTTAATTTTTTAGAGAAGTGTGATTGGAGAGTTTGACAGAATTTGATACCTCACCCAGCCATCTTGTCTCTGTGCATTTGTTTAATTTTCTTCTGTTTCTATCATGTAAGGTGTTCACAAAGCAAGTAATAATCTGCTTCCATTCAGGTTTTGTTGGAAGTGTTTCAAATGCTTGTCTTTTATTTTCATTCAGGATTAAGCTCTTGTTTGCAGGGTTTCTTACCTTGGATTTCATCTTGAACTTCTTTACTCTTTTGAACATATCATTCTATTTCTTTCTGCAATTTTTGGTAGATTCAGAGTAGTTTCATATATAAACATTTTGTTCCTTTTTTATTTGAAGGTCTTTCTCTTGGTCATTCATTGAATGTATCATCATTGGTATTGTAAAATTTAATTTTAGTGTTTTACAGTTTAGATTATTTTTTTCCTGGAGATGGTCTGTGGATTCTTTTGATTGACGGTTTTTTTCCTATGTTCAGAAGTTCTGGGAAGTTTTTCACATTATTTCCTTCATTATGATGCTCAGGCTTTTTGACTTATGTTCTTCTGGGTGATTTATAATCCTTTTTAGTAATCCCTAAGAATATTGTCTTTAAGATTAACTATGTCATTTTTTGTACAGAAATCTTCATTTTCCTTATAATGTTATTGATTTTTGTTTTCATTCCTTTAGATTGCCCTTTTTGTTCATATATTTTTATTCTGGATCAGTTTTTCTGTCTTCTGTCTCTTTTGTGAGACTTGTAACACTGGATTCAAGGTTTTCTATTCTACCAAATACTTTTTTCTTTCTTTTGACGGCTATGCATTCTAATTTCTTGATCCTTATTTCTCCTTTAAAACTCTTGGGAGTATTCTAATGCATTTTTCATGCTTTCTTGGGAATCCATAAGGACTCTGCCTTATCAGAATTGATCTTTTTCTTTTTTGGCAATAGTTATTCAGAGATGTTTGGAGTAATTTATATGTTCCAGAGACCATCTTTTATTCTTTTATCTTCCTGGTTGACTCATCTGCATGTACTTAGGTTTTAAATTGAGTTTTCTTCCTTTTAGGGTCTTTGGTAATAACTTTTGCACCCATTCCTTACTTTTCAGCAGCTGTGTTCATTTTCATCTTTCTTCTTTGATAGCAGATCCCCTTAGGATTGGACCTTAAAGCTACTTCAGCCTTTTCCTATGCTGGCATATTCATTTTTCACTGGACTCAGTCTTTGCCCCAAATGATTTCCAGTAGATGAAACTCACTTATGTTGGATGCTAGTCTTCATTTCTTCATCTCCACTAGCTCCATGTTAGCATCCTACTCTAGTTTCTTGTGTTCCCTCATTCTCTGGTTGAACAGAACTGCAGAGTACTATGTGGGTAAGTGCCCCAGGAAAAGCATGGATGTGTTTTCCTCTGTCCCTACCTACACAGCCCTGGGAGGAGAGGGAAAGGTGAGTTTTATTGCCCCAAAATAGAAGGCTTACAGTAGACTGAGAAGTATGATTGTGCTGATAGAGAGAACAGCAGTAGAAATGTACAATTGTGTACCTCTCAAGTGGTTTGGCAGAATTTTCCTATATTTCTTCTTCCAAAATATTATAATTTTGCAACATTTGCTTTTCATTTGTGTGTGTGTGTGTGTGTGCATGTGTGTCTGGTTGCTGTTTCTAACTATATTGCTGTAGTTACTCTGTATATCATTTTCTCAGCTCTGTTTACTTCACTCTGTATCAGTTCATATATATCTATCCACATCTCTAAATTTATTCCATTTTTTTATTCCTTACAGTACATCAATATTCCATTACTTTCACATGCCACATTTTTTAGACATTCTCCAATTGGTGGGCACCTTTCTTTCTGACTTTTCACTGTAACAAAACTGCTTCTATAAATATTTTGGTGTATATAAGTACTTTCTTCTTACCAATTGCTTCTTTGGGATGTAAGCCTAGTAGTAGAATCTCTCATTCTATTTACATAATTCCAAATTTCTTTACAAAATAGTTGTGCCAACTTATAGCTCCACCAACAATGCATCAGTGTGACAATCTTCCTGCAACTCCTCCAAAATTGACCATTGCCATTTTTTACCATCTTTGCCAATTTACAGAATAAGTTGAAACTTCAGGGTTCCTTTACTATGCAATTCTTCTTGCAATGATTCAAAACTCTATCTGTCATCTAAAAGTCTTACAAATGTGCTCTTTACATGAATTTTTTGAGATTAGAATTTACACTTAGCACACAGGGATTTGATGAATTAGGCATTTTGCAATGTGTACTTCTTAAAATTTTGTTTTTGAGGAAAGAAAGAAAACATGGATGTTTGGCAGGGGATGAGGGTGGTTTCTTATTTGTGGTTTGATGAACTGAAAATAGTGCTCTGAATGGTCTTGCTTATAAAGATTCTTACCTGGGTTCACAAAGCACCCACTGTATTTAGTGGAACTCTTCCTGCTATGCACAGTTGTTAAGGAAAGCGTGGTTCTGGGACTCCTGCTTTAAATATTTTTAGTATTTCTCCCCCCAAAAAATCATTGCTATTTCTATTATTTTATAAACTCTTGCATCTGGGTGACATAGTGGGCAGAGTTCTGGGCCTGGAGTCAGGAAGGCCTGAGTTTAAACTTAGCCTTACTTAACGTCATTCACTTACTAGCTGTGTGACCCTGGTTAAATTATTAAGCCCCTGTTTACTTCAGTTTCTTCATCTGCAAAATGAGGATAACAGCACATATCTCCCTGAATTGTTGTGGGCATCATATGAGATAATAACTGCAAAGTGCTTAGCATATTGCCTGTCACAGAGTAAGCACTATATAAATGCTAGTAATTATTAACTAGAAAAAGAAGAAATCTCACTGTGTAACTAACTGTACAGTATACTCTTCCTCCATCCTCACTGTTCTTATCTTTTTGGCTTAGCAGAGGTCACTGATAAGAACGTTATTCTTTGAAGTGGATTACTTGATAAATGTTGGCACCTCCATTGCCTGCTGACTAAGCTTTGGAATAACTAGCTGTACAATTGTCTCCTTTCTTTATGTGGCAGAGAAATCAAACCAACTTCTCTTAACTGAAATTGCTTGAATTGATTATTGCTTCCTATAAAGACTTTGAAGAACTTATATACTTAGCGTTGGCTTTCAGAGAGATAAAGAATGAACAGTCAGAAAACTGGCTCTTTATTTTTAGAGAAGAGTCTTTTCCAGTAATTGTTGTACTACTGAAGATCTTTTTGAAGAAAAATATTGAATGATCTTGAGGAATGTAATGCTTGTAAATCATGGCTTTAATGAAATAACTAGGAATCTTGTGCTTAACATTAAAACAAAAAGTTCTTTGGAATCTAGAGCAATAGAGAGAGTTGTGTATGATTAGTTAGAATATTAATGTAAATCAGATGGGCCACATAGATGGGATGGGTTGTGTTTGGATGGCTTTTAATCTAAATGTCAATTTAGAGAATTAAGGCCTACAGAAGTTAAGTGATTTGCCCAAGATTCCTGGCAAACCTAATACTAGTAGATTGCTCCTTAGATCCCTAGTCTATTGGTACTTCCACTGTAGCACAATGGCCTCTCATAGCCTGGAAGTGATTTTTACAAAACTTTTTTTTGTCCTGCTTCATTTGGTGGTGGAGGTCAGAAAACAAGAAGTAAATGATATATTTACAACAATGAAACATGAGGGTGATGTTATCTGGGTCATCTTGCCATGCCAAAATTGATTGTTTTGCTTAAGAATATGTCCCATCATACATGTGCTTAGACATGTACTTTAGCATTACTGTAGATCTTATGGAAGGAACTTTAGCTATCTAGTCCATGCTCCTCATTTTACAGTTGAAAAATCTGAGGTCCAAGGTGGTGAAGTCATTTTCCCACAATAGGAAATGTGAGGGAAAAGGAAATTGTTGCAAGACAAAGGCTAGTCTCATGCATGAGCAATGATATTCAAACCCTATCCCCACCTCCACTTAATGCCTGCAACACCACTATTTGAATTGATTTCTTTGTATACTTCTGGCTCCATCTAGAGCCACTCTTGTTTAATACCTACTTTCTGTAGGGCAGCATGTAGAGTTCTCATGAAAAGAACTGTGAAATATGCTTTCCTCTAGGTGACTTGTGATGGCTAAAACAACACTAGATCTAAGAGTTAAATGAAAGAAAAAAAACATGATAGATTTGAAACTTTAATCTATCAATCGTGCCTCTGTTTGGTCCATTATTCCACAGAGCCATTTACCCTTGATAAGCAAGGCAAAAAGATCTGTGCTACCAGGTCACAAATTTTTCATTAGAAGAGGCTACTACTTCAGTTTTGTTGAGTTGTTTCAACTGTGCCTGACTTTCTGTGACCCCATTTGTGGTTTCCTTGGCAAAGATAGTGGAGTGGCTTGCTATTTTTTTTCCTAGCTCATTTTACAGATAAGAATTGAGACAAACAGGTTTAAGTGACCTGGCCAAGCTCACAAAGCTAGTACAAAAAAAAATGGTCATTTTACAGAAGAGAACCTTTTTTTCCCCAATAGCAGGCATAGATGATATCAAAATGTATCAAATACCCCCTTTAGTAATAGAGAGTCATAAGCTACAGAATTTGGTATATCAATAAAATGATAGGTACATTGAAGTATATTATAAGCACATTTTCTGATGTTTTATAGTCAATACTCTCTTACTCATTTTCCCCCTAACTTTCTTTTGAACCTCTTTTGCCAATTGAGTTAGCCTATTTTTCAAGGCGTTATTTTCTTCAGCTTTTTTTGGGTCTCCTTTAGCAAGGTATTGACCTGCTTTTATGCTTTCCTTGCATCTCCCTTATTTTTCTTCCCAGTTTTTTCTCCACCTCTCTAACTTTATTTTCAAAATCCTTTTTGAGCTCTTCCATGGCCTGAACCCATTGAATATTTATTTTAGATGTTTGGGATACAGAAGCCTTGACTTCTATGTCTTTCCCTGATGGAAGGCATTGTTCTTCCTCATCAGAAAGGAAGGGAGGAAACATCTGGTCACCAAGAAAATACCCTTCTATGGTCTTATTTTTTTTCCTTTTCTAGACATTTTCCCAGCCAGTTACTTGACTTCTGAGATTCCTTTCCACACCCACCTCAGCTCCAGATCTACCTACCTAGTGCTTGGGGTCTAAGATCCAAATGCTGCTTTCAAGCCTCAGGGCTTTTGGCAGGGTCAGGGCTGCTATTCAGTGTGAGATTAAGTCCAGCTGCTTGGGTGAGGGCAGGGCTGCTGCACAGGCCTCAGTTCCCTCAGGAGGTTTATGTGGAGACCTTCAAAAATGGATCCAAGATCCTACCTCCTTTGGGAGCCCCTGTCTGCTGCCTCCTCTGCTGCTGCCTCCTGAGGGGGCCTGAGTTATGGAGACATCCCACTCCCCTCTTGATGAGCCAAAAAGACTCTCTCACTGACCTTTGCTCCTGTGGGTGAAGGGACTTGCATGGCTATTGGAGATTACATCCCCGAAGCCTGCTTGGATCTGCTCCTCTCAGTGCCATGCAGCCAAGGCAGGGCTGGGCTCTGCTCTGGGTCTGGTGCACAACAGACCTTTGGTGTTGGTTTTTCAGATCTCTCTGGGACAGATATCTCCTCCACTCTGTTGTTCTGAGGCTTCTGCTGCTCCAGAATTTGTTGGGAGTTCTTTTTTACAGATATTTTATGGGCTGTAGGTTAGGAGCTAGCATATGTGAATCTTTCTATTCCACCATCTTGGCTCCTCCCCTCTCTCCCTAATGTTCTTAACCTGGGATCTATGAACTTCAAAAAAAACTTCAACTTGATGATTTCAGTCTAATTGGTTTCCTTTGTAATTCTATATATTTCTATAATAATTGTAATTCTATATATTTTGTCTACTTAAAAACAATATTTTGAGAAGGGGGCTTCACTGCACTGCCAAAGAGATACAAGAATGTCAGGAACCCCTTCTCTAGGGTTAAAGATGAATGTTCTTAGGATAAGGTTACTATTATTCCAAAAGGTATTACACTTCATCATCATCTGCTGATCTGTTGAAATTCCTCAACTTCTAGTGAGTAGAGCCAGGAGAACATTATATACCATAATAGCAAGACTGTAAGATGACCAACTATAAGTGACTTAGCTCTTAGCAATACAGTGGTCAAAAAGGTGATTCTAAGAGACTCATGACAGAAAATCCTGTCCATATCCAGAGAAAGAACTGAGTCTGAACATAGATGGAAGCATATGAGTTTCAAGTTTTTGTTTTGTTTGCCATGGTTTTCCCCTTTTGTTCTGTTTCTTCTTTCATATGACTAATGTGGAAATATGTTGAATATGATTGCACATGTATAAACTATATCAGAATGCTTGCCATCTTGGGGAGGAAGAAGGGGAGAAGGAAGAGGAGAGAGAAGAGGAGAAAAATTTGGGACTCAAAATACATAAAATGAATGTTGAAAATTATCTTTACATGTAACTCGAAAAAATAAATCACTATTTACTAAAAAAAAATTGTGCAACTCCTAGATAACAAATAATAACTAAAACAGGTTCCATCAGGTTTCTAAAGGCTATAGAAGAGTTTATATTTGATCCCAGAAGGTGCCTGAGGAGACAAGTTCAATCCTCACCTGGCAAAAGTCTTTTTAGTTCCCAAGTGTTGCGAGTTAGATTCTTTCAGCAAAGACAAGTGAATATACACAGTGGAAGATGTACTCTGAGCCATCTAAATGATAAACTAAAAGGGTTTTTTTTCCCCTCCTAAAAGATGAATTGTGTGAATATTCGGTTTTACTTTAAAGCCATTTATCTAAAGGAAAAATTATGCTCTTTAGGCTGACAGGTAGCCCTATTAATAATTTCTCTGAAAATAACCACAAAGCTCAGCTGTAATTTTTCTTAAGAAATCAGTTTCTGTAAAAACATCTTTTGAAAAACCATTGGTTTATCTGAACGTGCAGATAATGTGAAATATTGCTTGTTCAGCTTTTTATTAGAGGGACCAGCAGATCTTTCTGAATCAAGTTTTAATTTCTATAGTTCAAAAATACAGAAGTTCTGGAATTATGGTTCATTGTGACTTTACATAAACATAAAGTCACAATCTTAACTATAACAAAGAATAAACATGAGGGGAAAGCATGATTGAATTAAAAAAGCATACATTTAATTGAATTCTGTATTAGCAAAATATAACAAAACACATCAATACAACTTTTAAAAAATTATCATGTAAGTCACATAACTGAGATAACACAAATTCTGAAGCCCTCTTAAGTGACAACGTAAGACACTTGTTCAGGTTAGTCTGTTTTTTCAGTCATTGTTTTTATTCAGCAAAGTCTAGAAAGCATTTAAACGAGCCTATAAAAAATACTTCTTGTAAAGGTAGCTTGTCCTAGCTTGAGGAAAGGAAAGCAGTTTTCTCCCCAAGCTTGTTAACTGAAAACCCCTTTCATTTGATGGATTCTTATTTATTTTGGCCTTTATTTTTCATCATACCTCCATTCCTAGAGGAAATAAGTCACCTTTGCTCCCTCTGTCTCACCATACTTAAGTCCTAACAATTGTTTTTTGTTTTGCTTTGTTTAGAAGCAAAGTTTCTACGATAGAATTGAAAAGTGATTTTCATTTGAGCATCTCGTATTTGCAGACCATTGTTAATTTGAATACTCTAAAGCTCCAACATGAATATTGTAAGGTTGGGGGGTAGGAAGTGATAGGTAGAGGGGAAGAAAAAGAGACAGTCTAGTCAAGGGAGTTCAGATCCAGAAACTCTGTTTTGATTGAGAGGTTAACAGTGAAAGCTTGTGACATATTTATGACAACTGAAAGAAGGTAGATCAAGTAGACACGGAATAATCTTCTGCCAAATCAAAAAAGCAGAAAAATACTTTATTAGTTTCAAATAGTCAAATAGTCGGCTATGTCTACTGTGCCTTTCTTAAGGTATCCACTCTATAAAATACTTAATCTTCCCTCTGCAGAAATGCATTTCACAGTGGCTTATAACAGAAATATTAGCTAGAAATAAGGTAACAAAAGCAATTCATTTATTAGAAACAAAACCCAATTTTCATGTTTTTTCTCACTGTTATATCTCCTATTTTATCTAACAAAGCAAAAGTAAATATAAACTAATTCATTTTCACTCAAGTCAACATAATAATACAATCTTCACTGGTTGTTTGATTTTGCAAATGCACTTTTGCTCTCAGGAAATATTTTACCATAGAAAATTTAAGACCCATCAAAATAATCCTGTATTTAATCTATTGCCTTACTTCCTCTCTCTTCTTTCTCCTTTCAGTCTATTTCAATCCATTTGTTTCTATCCCTTTCCATTCTTTTTCATAGAGTCCAATTCTGAGTAATTCTTCTATGATAACCTACATAGTGAAAATATTGGTTAAAATGCCTCTAGATCTATTCAATATTCAAATGTATGCACAGGAAGGAGAGAACTGTTAAAATATAAAAGAAATTTCATTAAAATACATTTTAAAGAAAGCTACATAAAAATGGAAATCAAATTAATCTAGCAGACTCCTTTGATTCCACTGTCCTCTTCCATATCTGTGTCCTGCCATCCAGCTCCTCTCTCTCCTCTCTCTCTCTCTCTTCTCTCTCTCTCTCTCTCTCTCTCTCTCTCTCTCTCTCTCTCTCTCTCTCTTTCCCTCTCTTCCTCACTCCCTTTTCACTATTATTGTGCATCCATGTTTGACTTTTAAAGTATCTATCTTTGGACGAAGCCTGTGTTGAAAGTAAGCGAAGGAAATTATAACAAGAATTGTGTCACAGACTGTTTGTTCTTCAATCCGGTAACAATGAATGGTGGGCTTAGATTATCAATAAAATGTAAGTTAAATTCATTTTAAGTTAAGTTCATTTAAGAATATGAAATTTTTGATGCAGGATTTCTAGGATTTCACCCAAAGGAAACCAGAGTCAAGGGTCTGGATCTGTTAATGAACAACGTCGTAGTAGTAATTGCGAAGCCGCAATTCAACAGCTGAAAATGCAGGTCTGTTTTCAACCCTGAAATGAGAAAAGAAGGATTATTGTTTAGGAACATACATGTGAGAAATGACACTTTTATATTGCCTGACGCTGCTATACCCTGACACTCTTTTAAAAAAAATTCTTTGTGTATTGCCATTTTAGACTGGCTTTTGTTACTTTATTTTTTAAAAGAAACAAAATATGCCTTGCTAGAATACAACAAAAATATTAATGGACAGATGAACTATAGAAGTAAAGTGAAATAGAATAATAAAATAGTTCCACCAAACAAAAAAAGGCTATAAACTTTCAAAGCCAAAAGTTAGGTCTGGGAATTAAATTGGGGACTGACACAAAGGGAAGGAAGATCAAATTTTTCAGAGGCGTATTTATGTGTAGTGCTAGTGCCAGCTTTAAAAAAAAGTAAGAAATTATGGATTGACTAGAAAACGAAAGGTTTAATTTAGAGAAGAGAAAGACTCCTTCATTAACATTATAAGGTAACGTATTCATTGCCAACAATGAACAGAAAAAAGGGGTAAAATATAAATTCCATTGCGAAGAAAAAGCTAATCAGAAATGACTGTCTCTGGTTTCAAAAGGATAAATACAAGGTTCATCACAAAAGCAATGCTTTGCCTAAATGTTGAGACTCCTATCTGAAACTTCACAGGACAATATAGAAGGCTGAATAAAATGAAGACATGATTAGTGTCAGTCAGGTGCTAGGTTATCCACTTCAATTTCCAGGCATCAATTTATTTTGAGAGTGTCAGTATCATGCCACTAATGAAAATGATCCAGTTCAATTCAATGCAAAAAAAATATTGCATTAGGTTCCTGTTATATCCAGAGGTTTCTGCTGGGGGTGGTCAAGATACAGATGTGAAAACAAAGCAGCCAATGCCTTTCAAGGTATTTACAATCTACTGGGGTGGAAAATATCGTATTACACAAATGTATAATTATACAAAGTAATAGGCTTGGTATACATTTGAGACATTGTGTTCAACTCTGAGCTGAACACATATTAGAAAGGTAATTAAGAGGCTACAGAACAAAACATATTAACAAACTGGTCTCTGTTTAGACATCATTATACTAAATTAAGAAATTTATAAACATGAGAAAGAGGGGGAAATTGTTTAATCCAGGCAAGACTTTGGCTTCAGTTTAAAATAAAATTAAGTACTAATAGCTTAGAAAATAAGATTATTATAAAGTTTCATGTAGCAAAAGTTGTATTAATGATTCTTGAGGTTGTGTGTGTGTGTGTGTGTGTGTGTGTGTGTTTGGTTGGTTTTTTTACATCTCTTCACTCTTCAACTCATTATTTTTTTTAGGGCAATGGGTGCTTTAGGAAAACCAATGTGGGGGTGCTGAGTGCTACACCAAAAACTAGGTGGCAATACTATACCCGAGTCTCCACCAGCTCTCTGGATAGTGTGGTGGACTTTAGTCTCAGAAAAGATGGCAGGGGGTGGAATCCCTGATTCTCAAGGGCGTTCAAACAGCAATGACTGTGTGGCAACACACAAGATATAGTTCCAAAATGAAATACATTCCTTTACTAAATACAGCCCACCAGATGTCACTTTGAATATAAAAACTGTTATATCTCTGATGCATATTAGCGGTATTTTAGTCTACTTCCCAAGGATTCAAGGGGCATGACTAGACACATTGTATGATAAATGAAGGATTAAATTGCTTTCATGATACTGAAGTTTTTTATCTACAGTTCCAAGATCTAAGGTACTATACAATTTTATTCTAGCTGAGATGAGCATTGTTATAATTTTTTTGGAAATGGAGAGATATAAGCAGTTTGAGAATATAAAATAAAATATCATAAGCATCAAATTACATAATCATCTGTGCAGGAGAATAAAATATTAGCATGAACTAACAGAGTACACCATAGACTTTTATCTTTAATTACCTTGCTAACTGGCAAAGGGAATAGTCATAAGGCATGTTCCTTGGTAAATAGACAATTGAGGAAACTTTGCTTTAGAAAGTTATCAGTTTCCCTTAAGTTTCTATATGTTACTGTGTGTCTGTATATTTTTGTTTTTAGAAACTAATATCAATGTGCTCAAAGGCATAGTACTTATAGGTTTAAAATTACAAACATATCTTTAGGTTTCCCATGTATTGCAGCAAAGTATACTTGATTCTAACATTCTACCTCAATTGCTTCACTCATAATATATGTTTTGTTTTTTTCTTTTTTTAAATAATATTTTACATTTTTCAATTACATGTAAAGATAGTTTCCAACATTCATTTTTTATAAGATTTTGAGTTCTGAAATTTTCTGTCTCCCTCCTCTCCTTCTTCCATAATATAGCAAGTAATCTGATAGAGGTGATACATGTACAATTATGTTAAATATCTTTCCCCATTAATCATGTTGTGAAAGAAAAAACAGAACAAAAGGGAAAAGGTAAAAAAAGTGAAAACAGTATGCTTCGATCTGCAGTCAGAGTCCATAGTTCTTTCTCTGGATGTGGATAGCATTTTTCATCATGAGTCTTTTGGAATTGTCTTGCATCATTGTATTGATGAGAAGCACGAATTCAATCATAGTTGATGATAGCACAGTGTTGCTGTTATGGACAATGTCCTCCTGGTAATGCTCACTTCACTCTGCATCAGTTCATATAATTCTTCCCAGATTTTTCTGAAATCTGCCTGCTCATCATTTCTTATAGCATAATTGTATTACATTACATTTATATACCACAACTTATTCAGCCATTCCCCAGTTGATGGGCATGCTTGTATTTCTAACACTTCGCCATCACAAAAAGAGCTACTGTAAATATTTTTGTGCATGTGGGCCCTTTTCCCATTTTTATAATCTCTTTGGGATACAAACCTAGTAGTGGTACTGCTGGATCAAAGGGTATGCATAGTTTTATAGACTGTTGGACACAGTTCCAAATTGTTTCCCAAAATGGTTGGATCAGTTCACAACTCCACCAGCAGTGCACCAGTGTCCCAATTTTCCTACATCTTCTCCAGCACTGAGTAATGTTTTCGGTCATATTAATCAATTATGGCTGTGAGGTGGTACTCAGAGTTGTTTTAATTTGCATTTCTCTAACCAGTATCTTCACTTATATTGCAAAGTATGCTTATAATCACATGGTTATAAACTGATCTGCTGCTGGGTGCTATAAAAAAGAGGCTTTAAGGGTACTCCAAGTTTGTTCATTGACTAAAGCTCCCCATTACTTTCTTTGCTTACCCTCCACACCACATGGTGACACAAAGAATTACTCAGGGATCTGAACATACTTCAATTTGGGGAAATGGTTACTTAAAGTATTGTGTCTTTAATGCAATAATGTATGTGGATACCCTGAACCTGCTACTTTTGTCACTCAAATATGTTTATATAGATACAGACATAGCCATTGAAAATAAATTTATTAGTAAGCAATTTTAACAGTCCTGCTTCCCTTCTCTTAATCATAGGATCAAAGTACTTAGGGTTGGAAGGGTTCTATGATGCAATCATTTTAATAATGAGGAAATAGGAATCCGAGAGATCAAGTGACTTGCTCAGGATCACACAGATAAGAAATGATAGAACCAACCCCCAAACCTTGTTTGTCTGATTCTAAATTCAGTGTTATTTCTACTATACCACACACCACAAATACTATACTGTTAAGAGAATTTGAAGGTCTTCTCTGCCCCTTAATAGGTCCATGTGGCCTGCTCTGAGCTTTGATCCAGTCCACAGCCTGAGTCACATGGAGCCAATGGTGGGAAGAGCATGCCGAATGAGTGGAGCAGGAGGAGAGAGTGAGGCAGAACTGGGAGAGAGCAAGGCAGAGCTGAGGCAGAGCAGTTAGCATGAGTGAGCAAGGATGGAATTTTGTTCAGGGGAGTTTGTGGGGAAGGCTTAAGGATGGCAGTGCTCTCTTTATTGGTAATATATACAAACTATGATATTACCATGGTAGAATTGGTTTTCTGGTATCTAAATAAATATTTTGGTTTTGAGGAAGAGAGTTTATATTTTGTGAATTTACCCTGGAAATATGCACAATATCTACAGAAGCTTCTGTGGGTTCCATACTGGTATTACAAATACTGATGGAAAAATTTTGTATAAAATATTAGCAAGGAGAGTATAGCAATTAATCAAAAGATTATGCCTAGGTTACATTTTTAACAGAAATTCTGGACTGATTTAATATTAGAAAAATAATTAACATAAAGAACCATTGTGATAAGAAAATCCACAAAAATCTTATGATTATCTCAATAGAAACAGAAATTTAAAAAAAAATCATCCATTTCTATTAAAAACAGTAAAAGGTCTAGTAATAAATAGATGTCTCTTAAGTAGTATCTACATAAACCCAAGAACAGGCATTATCTATAATGGGAATAAAGTAAAGTTTTTCCAGTAACATCAGAGATAAAGCAAGGGTGTTGGTTATCACATAAGTATTCAATGTAATTCTAGAAATCCTAGCTATATTGATAAGACAAGAAAAAGAAATTGAGGCAATAAGCATAGGCAAAGGTAGAGCAAAATAGTAACTTCTTTTTTTGGTCAATGATGTTATGGTCAACTGAGAGCACCCTGAACAGTCAAATAGTAAATGAAACTAACAACTTCGACAAAGTTATACGACATTTTGTTGGTATTATTAAAATGTTGGAGTTTATAATATGCTTTTATTTTATATCATTTAACTTTCCAGTCAGTAATGAGATACTAAAACATGGCAAAACAACTATGGTTGTCCCCATTTGCTAAGAAACTTTTTTCCCACCTTTATCCTGAAAGATGAATATCTGTTTCTTCGAAGTTTATTTGGCATTTCTAGGAATTTAGGCTCTAAAAGTTGGTACTAAGCTAAAATTGTGGTTAAACCAGGGAACCAATGGTCTATTTTTATTTTATTTAAGGGCAGTTGAGAGGTAAGTAATGGTCACAGTAAGAAAAAGACATACTGAAAGAGACAGAGACATGCTAACAAAAGAAAGGGAGGGAGATATAAAAAGCTTCTCTTTCTAATTTGTTGGGTTTTGTCACTAACTAGGGGATTGGGATGAACAAAAAATGATTAACATTTACTTTTAAAGCCCCTAAAGTCAGTGGAAAAGTTAAATGCATCTCAATCTGTGACACAAATGAGTCTATAGTGTTTCTGAGTTAGGCATTAAGAAGAGAAAGTTTCTAATATAAGACAACTTTCTCTTCCCAATATGGAAAGTTTAGAGAAATCTTTCCCCCAAGTAGTGGAATGAAAGCAATAACTGAAGGAAAACTGAAGCCTGCAAATAAGTCTGAAAGGAGGAGCTCAGAAGGAGAGATTTTACCCACACAACAGTAGGGGGCCATAGTTATATTATTCAACGACACAACTCCTAACCCAGCTATTTACAAGTCATCTCAGGATAAGTCTTTTTTCAGTTTTGGTTTTAACTTTTCCCTCTTGGTTAGGATTTTATAATTTATGTACTTGGTTCTACTTGCTTCTTTTGAGCAGGAGTTTCCAGTATTACTTCTAATATTGGAGATAATTGTATGTGAAATTTTCATTTTGGATTTTATAAATGTTCATTTTCATGCTCTTCTGTTATTTCATTTTTCCTTTAATGCACTGAAATTAAAGTGGAACTTAAAGTTGAATTTAGCTCATTAATGTTGCTAACATAATTAAGATTTATTGCCAGTTGAATTTTATTATTTCAACTTTTTCCCTGCTGAATTTTATAATTTTGACTTAGCTTCCATCAGAAAGAGATAGAAAGAGAAGTTCCATTTAAAATAATTACCAAAAACATAAAATACTTGGGAATCTAATTGCAAGGTTACATATATAAACTATCTGAATAAAACTAAAAAACACTTTACAGAAGTAAAGATCTTAATTATTGGAGAAATATTAATTGCTCATGAGAATACTGAGGCTACAGGGTAAAAATAACAATATTACCTAAATTAATTTAGTTATTCAGAGCCATGCCAGTCAAACTAACAAAGTATAACTCTAGAGAGCTAGAAAAAAATAGCAAACTTTATCAGGCAAAAAGGTCAAGAATTTCAAGGGAAATAATTTTTAAAAGTGAGAAAGAAGTGCCATTAGAAATACTAGATTTCAAACTATATTTTTTTTGTTGTTCAGTTAAGCCCACCTCTCCATGAACCTATTTGGGGGTTTTCTTGCCAAAGATATTGTAGTGGTTTACCATTGCCTTCTACAGATTATTTTATAGAGAAGGAAACTGAGCAAACAGGGTTAAGTGACTTGCCCAGGCTCACAAAGCTAGTAAGTGAAATCAGATATTCCTAATTCTAGACCTCTCATTCTATCCACTATACCACCTAGTTGCCAGGCAAAATATCATAAACTGGTAATCAACAGAACAATTTTGTTCTGGTTAACAATGAGATGCTTGATCAGCGGACAAGATAAGATACACAACGTATAAAAGCAAATGTTAACAGTAACCCAGATAAAACAGAAGTTCTCAGATACTGGGTTAAGTAGTCACTATTTTAAAAAATGCTTGGAAAACTTGAAAATGGTCTGATAGAAATGCGATGTATGCATATATATGTACATACATACATGCATGCATACATACATGGTTGTTGACTGTTGTCCTTCATTCTCAAAAAGGATCAAAATGAAATCACTGTGCTAAAGTCAATTTTCAGTGTGTCTGATTGTGGCTGATCAGACCAATAAGAGCTTAGAAAGCTCTACCACAGGTTGGGCACAAAGAGTCCATGTGAATATTTGGAGAGGATATTCTAAATTTGTGCATTATGTTGTTTCCTTTTTCAATTTTGCTTTGTTCATAGAGCATAGCACCTTCTCTGATATGGGCGTGCCATGCTGAGCAGTCCTGTGCCACTGTCTCCCACGTCACACAATCAATTCCAAAGTTCCTAAGAGAGACCTTGAGAATGTCTTTGTATTGCTTCTTCTGACCACCATGTGAACATTTGCCTTGTGTGACTTCGCCATAAAATATTTTTGGCGGGGATACATTTTGCATTTGAACAATGTGGCCAGCCCTTTGGAGTTGTGTTCTCTGAAGCAGAGTTTGAGTGCTTGGGAGTTCATTGCGAGCAAAGACCTTAGTGTCTGGTATCTTATCCTGCCACGTGATCAATAGAATCTTCCTAAGACAATTCAAAAGGAAGTGATTCAATTTCCTAGCACAGAGCTGGCATACTGTTCAGGTTTCACAGGCATACAACAATGAGATCAGCATAACGTCTCTGCGAATCTTCAGTATACCCCTTCTCTTCCATTTTTCCCTTTGGAGCCTCCCAAACACTGAGCTACCTCTGGCAACATTTGCATCAATGTATACATCTCTGGAAAGTACACTACCAAGGCAAGTGAACTTATCCACAACATTCAAAACTTCTCCATTTGCTATAACTGATGGTTCCACGTATGGATGGTGTGGTGGTGGCTGATGGAAAAACCTGTTTTCTTGGTATTAACTGTTAGGCTGAAATTAGCACAAGTAGCAGAGAACTGATCCATACTGTTTTGCATCTCAGTTTCAGAGGCTGTATTGAGAACACAGTCATCTACAAACAGAAAATTATGCACCAATACCCCCTCCATTTTGGTCTTGACTTGTAGCCTTTTCAAGTTGAAGAATTTACCATCAGTTTGGTAGCTGATTTTGATACCATGATCATCCTCATTGCTGAAAACATCATGGTAAAAAGCATGGGAGAAAGCACACAGCCCTGCTTCACTTCACTGGTGACTAGGAAAGCATGAGAGCTTTGTCCATTATCTAGAACCTAAGCACACATGCCATCAAGAAATTGACATACAATGCTGAGGAACTTCTCTGGGCAATCAAATTTTGAAGTAATTTTTCATAAACCCTCATGACTAATAATATCAAATGCCTTGGTCAGATCTACAAATATTGTGTACATAAATACATACAGTTTTTTCAACATATTCATGATTAAAGACTTAAAGACTTCGGAGTGAGAATTGTCCTTGGGTGACAGCAGAGGTTCCCTCTTGATTGAACAGAAATTTTATCTCACTTTCATCTAAAAGTTCTTTCAACCTTATATTCTTTCTTTTATAACCTAATCTGTAGAATATCTCCCATTTCTGTTTCATTTACTGACTATTTCCTATTTGTGATAGTCTTATGTAGCCAGCAGCTCATGGGAAAAGGCTAAACTGATGAGTCTAAGTTAAGAGTTAGTGATAAAGGGAAGCTGATATTTTCTCAGACATATTCTCAGACCAGAAATAGTTGAGTGGAGCAGGTATTCCAGTGTGGCACTTGTCTTGCAGCTGGGCAAATGATCAGCTATGGTCCTGGTGCTTCTCCCCTCAAAGCATTCTCTTTTGGAGAGTGGTTAGCCAGTTCCTAAGCTATCTATTCATGCCACTATTCAAGGCAGCATTTAGACCACCCATGTGGACATACATCCTTTACAAGGTACTACATATATACCTTATATATGAAAACCAGGAATCTGCCTAGTAAGTAAAACAATTTGAGAAATCAGTATGGAAACTTTGTACTCACTCATACGTCCAACATAGTTTCATTAGATTATAAATTTCACTTGGACAACCTGGAGGACACTCCATGCGCTCTCCTTTTTCTAGCATTGCTGAAACTTCACTTCCTTTCATGCCCTAAAAAAAGGCAAAAGGCATTTGAGATGATGAAATAAATATGTATAGTAACTATTTCTGCTGCAACTCACCTTAAAAATACTCCAAATAGATCTATATCAATACTTTTGATTCAAGGATCTTAAAGCACCAGAATCTACATATTTATTTGATGGCAATTGCCATAATCATGAGGGGAAGTTAATTGGGCATATTATCTTCAGAATCCATTGCCACAGTAATATATTAAATGACTTACACCCTGAGTCAATCCATCGATTAGTTTACAAGTATTTATTAATCATCTGTCATATGTCAGATACTGGGCTAAGCAATGGTGATGTAAAAGGCAAAACTGAAACAGGCCCTACCCTTTAATTAAGAGAGAGCATGTTATTTATATAAAATATAAAAAATAAACTGAAGGTAATTTGGGGGAAGGAAAACACTAGTATTGGTGCCAGGGTTTGTCAGAAAAGGTTTTTCATAGAAGGTGGTATATCAGTTGAATCTTGAAAGAAATCTGGTATTTTGAGAGGTAGAAATAAGGAGGGAGTGTATTCCAGAGGCATGGTACACATAGTGCTAAATCATGCAGATAAGAGGTAATATGTGTAGAACGAGTTGTTAGGTATATTGGATTACAGAAGGGTTCAAGTGAAAAAAGACTGAAAGGTGAGAAGGGGTTTTGGAGAGATTTAAATGTTAAACACAGGCGTTTATATGTTGTCCTAGAGGTAATGGGGATTTTGTTAGGTGGAGGGGGTAATGTGACTGAAATTTTAGGGAAATGACTTCAACTATTCTGTGGAGGACAGATAGAAGATAGAGATGGGAATACCAAATGCGTGATAATAGTGCAGATAAGACATGATAAAGGGTTAAACCATTGTGGTGAGTGTGTGACAGGAAAGGAGAGGACATATGTGAGAGATGAGAAGAAAATAAGAACATAGTTACTAGAAAGATGGTGATGCACTCAACAGTGAAAAGAAATTTTGAAAGAGGGATAGGTTTTGAAATGGAGAAAATAAATCCTGTTTTGGACATATTGAGTATAAATATGTGAGACTTCCAAATCAAAATGTTTAGTAGGCACTTTGTAATACAAGATTGAAGCTTAGAAGACAATATTCTGGAACAGTGGAAGCTGTGCAGCAACACAGTGAAGGAGATTTCCGTGGCAGAGAGCCCTGAAAAACCTACTGCAAAGGTACCCCGGATGGGAGCAGAGCCCTGCCCTGCGGAGTGCTCCCCTTCCCCTGCCCTGGCCACAACGCACTGAGAGGAGCGAGCAGACCCAAGCAGGCCTCAGGGACCTGAATCTCTGGTGGCCGCGAAGATCCCTCCACCCACAGACGCACAGGTCAGTGAGAGAGACGGGCTGAGAGGGAAGCGGGTATCTCCAGGACTCGGACCCCCTCTGGAGGTGGTAGCTGGGGCAGAGGCAGAGGCAGGAGCTCCACCCCAGCTCCATTACAAAAGATCTCTGCATAAACCCCCTGAGGGAACTGAGCCTGAGAGGCGGCCCTGCCCCCACCTGAGAACCAGCAGATAAGCTCCCATTGAAGAGCAGTCAGGCCTGCTGCCAAAAGCCCTGAGGCTGGGGAGCAGCATTTGAATCTCAGACCCCAAGCACTAGCTTGGCGGATCTAGGCCAGGGGGTGGAGAGGACTCTCAGAAATCAAGTAACTGGCTGGGAAAATGCCCAGAAAAGGGAAAAATCTAAGACCATAGATGGTTATTTTCTTGAGAAGATGATTCCTCCATTCATCTCTGACGATGA
>CM053769.1:81770445-81797005 GCA_028658325.1 Potorous gilbertii | reverse complement strand
TGATAGAAGAGAGGGCAGATTGGTGATATGGGTAATTAGAATGTCTAGTGTATCGGGGATGGGGGAGGGGACAAATGAGGAGAAAATTTTGGAACCCAAAATCTTGTGAAAATGAATGTAAAAAGTTAAATAAATTTATTTAAAAAATAATAAAAAAAAAAAAGAAAAGCCAAAGTTAATAGGTATGACATGAAGAATTAGTCAGGGAGACTGAGATGGAGTGGTGAGACCTCTATGAGGATAACCAGATGAGTACAGTGATGCGAAAAGACAGAGAAAAGAGAAAGCAAGAATAGTCAATATTTGTCAAAGGTTCCAGAAAGATTAAGGATGACTGAGAAAAGACAAATACATTTGTCAATCTAGAGAGCAGTTTCACTTGAATGAATAAGTTGTTAAATGCCAAACTACAGTGGACCAAAAAGAGAGTAAGTTGAGAATACAAAGATGCAGAATATGGAATTCTTTTTTAAGAAGTTTGTCTGAGAAAAAAAATAGACACAAAATGATAATTATCCAAGACAATAGGATCTGGCCATGGTTTTTTAAAGTTGGGGAGACATGAGTGGATTGAAGGCACTAGGAAAGAAACCTGTAGTCCCTCTAGACAGCAGGGAAGGAACCTGTAGTAGAGAGATGGAAAATTATAGAGAATAGACATAATTGGGGGTGGCAATGTTGTTTTCAAAGAAAAGAAGGGCTTAGAATAAGGGAGCACACACATCAAAGGGTTGGCTTTGTACAAGAAAGGAGTATTTTTCATTAGAGACTATGGCAAAGGAGAAAAAGATATGGGTGGTGTCAAGGAGTAGTGATACAAAGAAGAAGAGAGAAAAGGAAACTCTTGGTGAATGGTCTATTTCTTCAGTAAAGGAAATTATGTGAGAGTCAAAACTGAGGGAGATTGTAAAAAATATGAAGAAAGAGAATATTTGAAACAGTTCAATGTGGACAGTAGGTTAGAGAACTAATTAGGGAATTTTTTTAATTCATTAGGGAAGAGTAAAAGTAAAAAGTAATTAATTAGGGAAGAGTAAAAGAGTTGAACTTTCAAAATAAAAGCCCTGTTGAGATTAGTTAATATAAACTTAGTGAACCCTATTAGAACAGTTGTATGACCTTACCCAAGTCTAATCAGTAGTAATTGAGTAGGAATGAAGACAGAAGGTGGGAGCAATCCAGTGCTAAAATTTTTAAAGATGTGAGTTTTGTCAGGATGTGACAGGACAGAGAAGTAAAGGGTTTTGAGAATAAATATTAATGTATATCAAAACTGGCTTACTAAGGGGTCAGATTGGTAATCAATGAGAATGTAGCCAGAGCATGGGTCAATATCTGAAGTACTGAGGAACAGAGAAATTGCAAGGTGAGAACAATGAATAGGTTTGAGAGAAATAAACCAAAGAGAGATGGAATGACAATAGATAGTAATGAAAGAATTTCAGAGCTCTTTACAAAGAAATTTGAGGGTGTGACCATTTCTATGTGGTTTCTGAGGCAGAATGGATGAATGTCAGGAGAGTAAAGTATATTGAGGGAATTAAGAAGTTAGGATATTAAAGGGAGTATTGGAATGCTGAACTTCATTGATAAATAATTAGAATCTGATTTAAGCAGCATATATAGACAGAGTAAATATCAAAGAAAGAAAGGGTGAATGTTTTCTTTTTCCGAATTATCTTACATTTTGGAAGGCATTAGAATGAAAAAAATAGAAATAACTAACTCACTGGTAGTCCTCATGCATTGTTATATTATTTCTAAGTACTATTCCCATTTCTAAGATAAAGATAAAACCATGTTTCTAGTATCACCTGAATGAGTTGCAGATCAAGGAAGAAAACCCAGATTATATAATAAAAACTAAGCTACTGAAGAGAATTAATTCCAAATTAAAACTTTAATTTCACTACATCCCCCAACATTATAAACTGCCTTTGTAGACATCTTAAATTGCTGTAGCGAAAAACTGAATCTCTTAATCACCATCTTTCTGGTGATAAGACTCTCTATATCTACCCATTGATGGTACCTTTGAGAACAACTCAAGATTATTTCCATGCCATGATGACGTATTAGGAAAAAAAAAACACCTTAGTGGAGAATTTCCTATAGTAGTAGGTATGATTGTAGAGGAGAGAACAACTCACCAAAAATTTGACTTTACTATGCTACAAAGACAACTCTTCAAGTTACTTATTTCTGGTTCTGAATCGTAGGTTAAAACAAAAGCAATTCAATGATTTAATTTTTACTAGCCAACACCTAACATCCCATAATCAAACACAAAGAAAAATAAATTTGTGTATTATTCTAATCTTCTTATATGGAAAGATTCACGTTTCAGCCAAGTAAAATATTTCAAATGGTCCTAATCAAAAGAAGGGCTGAAGATGATTATCTCATGTAAAGCTAAGGCAGAAATCAATTTGAATATAGTAGGGTGGAACCATGAGTCTTTTTTCTCACTTGATGTATTTTTTGCTACTGACAATGGGCAAATAATTACACACATACCAGCCAATTAACAATTACTCACTTTATATGGTTTCTGTCCATAAGAAAATGCTTCCCACATTAGCACTCCAAAGCTCCAAACATCACTCTTGCTAGAGAATTTGTAGTAATTAATGCTTTCTGGAGCATACCACTTGACTGGCCACTTTCCATGAGTTTGCGCCTAAAAACAAATGATTATGGTTATTACATGAAAAGACCAAAGAGTAGCAAGAGTATCCCTGAGAAACTCATTTTAAGTAAAGGGGAGAACCTCAATGTATTTTGGGGGCAATGGAAAATCAGAGAATCTATAACAACTCTATTTCATGTGATGATATGTTCACTGAGAAATTTGATTCCTCCTCAAAGGGAAAAACTTTTTTCAGTTTAATGCTCCACATCCATGTAAATTTCTTTAGAAATTTCCAATTTGTAACGTGGAAGTTGGAGGAAGCATGCACACATAAAATGATAACCACAACATTTTATTGGAAGTTAGAGAAACTTGGTTTAAATTGCTATTTACTGTTTGTTTACCTTGAGCAAACCATTTTACCTCTCTAGACCTCAGTTTTCTCCTGAGAAATGAAACCTGAAGCAGATACCCTTCAACATCCCTCCCATTTTCCAATGAATGAAAACTTTTTATAGGTTATGATGATCCATTTTGACCATTCCTTTAGTTAATAAGTTTCTTTAAGAAAATGAATCTGATAATCATGTAGATCATCTTAGTAGTTGCTGATGTTACAGTCATTTAAAACTTTTACTCAAATCAAGACATAGATGTGGCTTGTAAATGTCCAAATGTAAGATTTCAAAGCATTCAAATGTTTAGAATTTTAAAAATTTAGCTAATTTAGATCTGTGAAGTCATAAAAGGTTTCATGATAATTTATCACAAACCAGTCAGAAAAATTACCTTTAAGATATTTGAGTAAAAGAGTTCATAATCGAATAAGGGATGGAGTAGATAATAGAAGGTAAAAAAGACTTTGGATTATATAAAAGTAAACAAATGTTTTACATAAGTAAAACTTACGTATATGAAATTAGAATTGAAACTGTAATTTGGGAAAAAAAACTTACAGCATGATTCTGATAAAACTGTCTGATAAAACCTATCATTTTCAAGACATATAAGAAACTGAAATGCTCAGTTATATGAATGGGTAATTTTCAAAGGAACACATAAAAATTATCAACAACTATATAAAAATGCTAAAAATCACTAATAATTAGATGAGAATTGAAACATTGCCTTTTTTTAAATCTTAGGACCCCTTTAAAGTCTTAAATATTATCAAGAATTTTAAAAGTTGGATTATTTCTATTGATATTTATTGCACTAGAAATTAAAAATGATAAATTTTAAAAAGATTTGTTTACTAATTAATTTACAATAAACTTGTCATGTTAACATATATGTATATATTTCTTATGAAAAATAAAATATCAAGAAAAGTGGCATTGTTTTACATAATTTTTCTAATTTCTTTGATATTTGGCTTAATAGAAGATAGCTAGATTTTCATATTTGCTTCTTTATTTAATATTTTGTGATATGTTGTTTTCCTAAAGGATCTGAAGAAAATTTAGCCTCATAAAGACTTGTAGATGGAACACAGGCAGTGTTTTAATGAGCAAATAATATTTTAGTATTAGAATGAAAACTATTTTTACCTCAGGGACTGACTCCCCTGAAAAGATTTTGAGGATCATCAGGGACATTTTTCGGAACTTCTGAATTACAGAAATGTAAATGTAAAGAAATATAAAAACTTTGAGTTTCTTCCTCACACAAAAGGGAAAATGGCAATTGTTGGATGGGCTGAAGGAGGAATATAGTGCTATAAGAAATTACAAAAAGGACAATTTCAGAGAACTTGGGAAGAATTCTATGAATGGATGCAGAGTGAAGTGACAATGGGGACTACAATTTAATATAATAACAGCAACATTATAAATAAAAACAATTTGAAAAACTTTTTCCAGTTTGGGGATGAGGAGATAGAGAAAGGAAGTCTAAGTCCCATGGTTTGACAATTAGCAAAAGGTCTTGCATGATTATGGAGACAAAAACAATGAAAATAAGGACGCCTCTTCCTCATAAAACTGGTTTTAAATAGTATTTTTTCATTCTATTGTTAATAAAAGCAATGCATAACAGGTAGATCTGAATTCCAATTTTTAAACCACTAGTTACTACTGAAATGAATATACTTACCTTGTAATAGTTTTCATCAGCATTAAGAGCTTTTGAAAGTCCAAAATCACTGATTTTGGCATAATGTTGGGTAACTAGTAACACGTTTCTTGCAGCCAGATCCCTGTGCACAAAATTGTTCTCCTCCAAATATTTCATCCCCATAGAAACTTGATGAACCAATTCTATGATATTCTTATCCTTGACATGTCTGAAAATCATAAACAGGTCTTTATTAGGTCAATGTTTCATCTTTATGACAACAGAAAAGCAAATACTGAATCTGAAACTTCCTCTATATAAATAAATTTGACATCCTCATTTTTTATTTTAAAATAAATTTATTTCATTAAATATTTACCAATTACATAAAAAATTTTAACAATCTTTTTTTAAAATCTGAATTATAAATTCTCTCCCTTTTTATCCTTTCTTCTTGAGAAAAAAACTATTTGATATTGGTGACGCGCATGAAGTCATGTAAGACGTATTTCAATATTAGCCATGTTGTACATGAAAACACAAACAAAATAAAACAATAAAAATAAAGTTTAAAAAAATGGTTCACTTTGTATTCTTTCTGTAGACATGGACATTTTCCATGATGGATCTTTTGGAATTTTCTTCAATAGCTAAGTCTTTCACAGTTATTCATCCTTACAATATTTCTGTTACTCTCTATAATGTTCATCTGGTTCTGTTCACTTCACTTTGAATGAGTGGTGTACATCGTTTTTATAGCATAATAATATTTCATAATAATCATATATTATTTATATGAGGAATGCTCAGTCATTTACCAATTGATGGACGTCCCTCAATTTCAAATTCTTTGCCACCACAATCTGACAGGTATGAGGTGGCAATAGTAACAGCTTTTTTATGTGACTATTAATAACTTTGATTTCTTCTTCTCAAAACTATCTATTCATATCATCTGTCCATTGACCAACTAGGAAATGGCTTATTTTTATAAATTTGGTTTAGTTTCCTATATATTTGAGAAATGAGGTCTTTATTACAGAAACTTGCTGTAAAATGTTCTCCCAGTTTCCTATTTTCCTTCTAATTTTGGTTGCATTAATTTTATTTGCACGAAAGCCTTTTAATTTCTCATAATTAAGATTATATATTTTCTTTTCTATCTCTTATTTGGCCATAAACTTCCTTCATCTGTAAGGCTAGCAGGTATATTTTACATGGTTCCCTAATTTACTTAGGATGATGTCATGCTTTAAATCATTTCCATTTTGATCTTTTCTTGGTATGTGGTCTATGAGGTTAGTCTATACCTCATTTCTGCCCAACTGCTTTATAGTTTTCTCAGAAATTTTTGTCAAAGGTCAATTTTATCTTACTCTCAAATCTTGGATCTTTGGACTTATCAAAAACTATATTAGTAAGATCATTTACTATTGTGTATCTTATACCTAATCTATTCCACTAATCTACCATTCTATTTCTTCATCTGTAATATTATTTTGGTGATTACCATTTTATAATATAGTTTGAAATGTGGAACTGCTAGGCTTCCTTCCTTCACATTTTTTTCACTGATTCCTTTGAAATTCTTGACTTTTTCTCTTCCCGATAAATTTGGTTACTATTTTTTTCTATCTCTATAAAATAATTCTTTGGTAGTCTGATTGACATGGCACTGAATCAGTAAATTAAATTAGGTAGAATTACCATTTTTGTTATATTGACTCAATCTACTAATGAGCAAGTGATATTTTTCCATGTTTAGATCTGCCTTTATTTGTGTAAAACATATTTTATAATTGTGTTCATACAATCATTGAGTTTGTCTTGTCAGGTAGACTTCAAAGTATTTTACATTGTCTGCTGTTATTTTAAAAAGAATTTCTCTATCTCTTTTTGTGGGGTTTTGTTGCTAATACATAGAAATGATGGTGATTTATGTGGGCTTATTTTATATCCTGTGACTTTGCTAAAGCTGTGAATTGTTTCAACTGGTATTTTTTAGTTTATTTTTTAGGGTTTTCTACCATCATATAATTTGCAAAGCATGACTTTTTTATGTCCTCATTGCCTTTTTTAATTCCTTCAAGTTTTTCTTCTTCTCTTACTACTATTTCTACATTTCTAGTACAATATTGAATAAGAGTGTTGACAGTGAACATCCTTGCCTCACATTAGGAAGGCTTCCAAGTTTATCCCCATTACAGATATTTGCTCTTGGTTTTAGATAGATAGTTATTATTTTAAGAAAAGCTCCATTGATTCTTATGCTTTTTTGTGTTGTTAATAGTAAGGTGTATTGCATTTTATTAAAGACTGTTACTGAATGTATTGATTTTTGCTATTGATGTGGTCAATCATGCTGACAGTTTTCTTAACATTTAATCAGCCCCATATTACTCATATAAATCAAACCAGACCATAGTGTATGATATTTGGGATATATGGCTATAATTGCCTTGCTAGTATTTTATTACTTTTTTGCACCAATATTCATTTAAAAAATGGTCTATAGTTTTCTTTTTGTTTTTGTTCTCTGTCTTAGGCATCATTACCATATTTGTGTCATTAAAGGAATTTGGCAGGAATCTTTCTTTACCTATTTTTAAAAATACTTTGTTCAGTATTGGGATTATTTGTTCCTTAAATGTTTGGTGAATCCATTTGGTCCTAGGGATATTTTGTTAAGGAGTTCGTTGATAGCTTGTTCAATTTCTCTTTCAAAGATACTGTTATATAAGTATTCTATTTCCTCTTCTGTTAATCTAGATAGTTGATATTTTTGTAAATATTCATTCCTTTCATTTGGATTGTCAGTTTTAGTGGCATACAATTGGGAAAAATAACTCCCAGTAATTATTTTAATTTCATCTTCCTTGGTGATGTAATCATCCTTTTCATTATTGATACCAGTGTGTGGGATGGCTCAGATCCCTACTTAATTAATTACTCAGAGGCCTCTCAAAGTGATGACAGAAAGTTTATTTATTCGATTCTTAAGAAGTGGGGCAGTTCCTGTACCAGTTCACCTGGAAAAGCCAAAGACAAAGGAGAAGCAATGATATATATATATATAGACTCTAATGCAAGTCCCTCCCTCCCCACTGACCATTATCCTCATTAGCTGAGAATATGATCTTACATTCTAGACATGAAATCTAGCCAATCCCTTTTGAAATGAAGACATCAAAGAATTATGTAAGTTTCATCCAGTCATTGAGACCCTAATGGACTACACAGTTTTATATCCTTATATGGAATTATTCCACTCTAAAAATATTTTAACCTTGAGCCTCTCAGTCTTACCTCACCCCTGGGAGAAGAATTACAATCTGAGAAGTCTTCACTAAACCTATTCCACTCACTAGTAATTTGGTTTTCTTCTTTTTTACCAAAACAACTAAATTAACCAATGGCTTGATTTATTGTTTTTTAATAAAAATAGCTCCTAGTTTTATTTGTATTAGTTTATTAGGTTTTTAAAAAAATTGTTTCAATTTTATTAATCTCTCCCCTTTGGTTTTTCAGGATTTCCATTTGGTGTATAATTGGGCATTTTAAATTTGTTATTTTCTAGGTTACTTTTTAGTCGCATGCTTAATTCATTGATTGACTCTTTCTCTCTTTTACCAGTATACACATTTAGAGATATAAACATTCCCTTGAATACGACTTTCTCTGGCTTCCACAAATTTTGGAATGTTGTCTCATTATTGTCATTTTTTTGAACAAAAGTATTGTTTCCATGATTTGTTCTTTACCCACTCATCATTTAACGTTCAAGTATTTAGTTTCCAAATAAGTTTTAATCTATGCTTCAATTACCCTTTATTAAACATAATTTTACTACACTATTATTTGAAAAGGGTGCACTTAATATTTCTGCTTCTCTCCATTTGTTATGTAGGTTTTTATGCCCCGATGCATGGTCAGTTTTTGCAAAGGTACCACATACAACTGAGATAATGGTATACACCTTTTTATTTCCATTCAGTTTTCTCCAAAAGTTTCTCACATACACCTTTTCTAAAATCTTATTTACATCTTTTGCTTCTTTTTTTATTCATTTTATTCCTTCAGAGGAGAAAATTGAGGCACCCCACTAGCATAGTGCTGCTATTTCTTCCTGTAATACAAATCTTCCTGACTCCAGGTCCAGTACTCTATCCACTGAGCCATCTAACTGCCTCTAAACTGTACTTCCTTCCATCCTATTTTCTTCTGTTTATCCTCAATCTCTTTTTTATCTCTATTTTAACCAGATTACTAGTGTCAATAACGAACAGGGTGACTACATCAAGGAAGATGAAATTAAAATAATTAGTAGTTTCTCCCTCCTCTGAAGTCTGTCTGGCTTCTGTCCTCTGCCCTTTTTTATCTACCCTCCTATGTCTTATGCCCCCACCTTTCTTTTATTACCTTCCCCAACTAGTTCCCTGTTGCATAAGATGGATTTCTATTACCAGTTGAGTGTGTGCGTGCGTGCGTGTGTGCATCTTCTTTCAACCTGTCAGTTCAAGCATTACCCAACTTCCCCAATAATTTCCCCTTCACTGTAAAAGCTCTTCCATCCATACCTCTGTTACATGAGAATTCCCCATGCATCCTCTTTCTTGTTTTTTCCCCAGGGCATTTCTTTCTCACCTATTTTTCTAAAAAATCATTCCAATATAACTGATTCATGCCCTGTAGCAGCAAGCACCCAGGCAGACACAGGAGGGCTTGCTTCACAGGTCCTAACATCTGCTTATCTAAAAGAACAGCAACTTTTGAGGGGTCAACATTCTTTCATTATGTCCACCAACAGAGAAAATACAAGCAGAGAAATAAAGGGCAAATGATAGGGCTTTTGTCTGACCATAAGCAATACATATATCACAGATCAATAGACAGATCCTACTGTCTGACTGTTACATACATACATACATACATACATACATACGTTACCAGAGAGAGAAGCACCAGCACCTGGGTTTTCAAAGTCAGGGGGTAGAAGGAATGGGTGGGGCACAGGGGCAGCTCCTTAATGGCTATTCAGAATCTCATCTGGCACACGAACCTTCTTCCAAGTCCCCAAAATCAAATCTCGCTGTGGGGCATCACAACCTTTGTGACCCAGTGCCTCATTAATTAACAAAAGGTGTGGACCTTCTTGCAAAACAAGCCTCCCTTAATCAAGATTCCCTAAATGAACTTCAGAGGTCTAGTAGTCTATTAATGGGCAGGGAAGATCTTTAAATAATTTAAATAATTAACCTTACAAACTTACAACATCCTTCAAGTGTGATTAAATATACAAATGAATTCTCCCCTCCCATAAACAGGCTTTGATTATTGTGTTCAGGAAGGACCAGTACCTTTGGTGTGATGGCTGCTGAACCCTTTTCAGGGCTCTTTCCACCTTTGGTGTCCACCTACTCCACCTAACTCTCACCTGAGACTCCAAGAAGCTGCAGCATGATCAGCCACACCCCAGTAAACCGTTTCAGCAGACAAGCCAAACCAGATTGAGGGTAACCAAGGATTCTCAAACCTATTGATGAGTTAGGGGGTATCTACCCCAAGCATGTGAAGACTTCGTCTGGTGGAATGGGTGGATGAGAACCATTTGTTCCAACGGCCATGAAAGCAGATGAAGCAGGCCATACTTAGAGCTTGGTTAAACACCCAAGATGCCAAGGCCATCCACTGCATTCTGAGCCATCGCCAGCCATCTTGAATCTGTCCTGCCACTGGACTATGATGACTCTGGAGGAGAGAGTGATGCTGACGGCTTCATGCAGCTCTGCCTCACTTAAATCCAATTTACACATGAATCAAAAGACATTACCCATACCATTTCACTATTATGCCTCAAAGTCCTGTGGCAACAGGCAGGTGATGAAGCAGCAGTTATGGATACGCTGGGAGCTGTAGTCACAACCCTGCACACAGTTGGCCCAGGCCATAGGGTCATTTCTCACTGGAAGCAGCAGTGGGACTTGGTAGTCCCCTAGGTGTCTGAGCAGTCTTTTAAGGATCACACTGCTCACCTTCTGGTGTGAGGAAGAGGGATGGAAAAGGTGCCTTCCACATTATCTGCTTACCCAACCCTGGCCTGATTACCACGGCAGGTGGGGAATCCCACTACACAGTCGAAACACAAAACATTCCAAGCTTATATTGTTCTTATTAGTCACAGTTGGACACACTGAAATTTCACTTTACAATGGTGATGTCATTTTGGTCCTCTTTGAAGATGAAGGACAGCAACCAAGTAATAAGTTCTCAAAATAAGATTAAGGATCATACGCAAAAAAAATCAATTAATATTATGAACAAATTTCTTTGTGCAATTCTGCCTCATTTTAATCCAATTCACGTAGAAACCAAGGTATTATCCTATGACATTATTGGTCTTCTTTGAAAATGAAGAATGAATGATAATTGTGCTTTAACAACTTTCTTCCTTTGTTTTCATTTTCTTATTGATTTCCTTTATCACTCCTATTTGATTTTGAAAATCATTTTTAGCTCTCAAAGTATTGTTGGTTTTGTATCCAATTCACAGTTTTCTTTGAGGCTGTGCTTGCAGCTATTTTGACTTTATTGTCCTTTTCTTAGTTTGTATCTTATTCTTCCCTGTCACCAGGGCAGCTTTTATGGTCAGGCCCTTTTTTTGTCATTTGTTCATTTATTTCTTGATTATACCATTATATTAGTGCTGTCATCTGTTGCCTGTGTATGCATATATGCATGTGTGGAAGGGGGAAAGACCAACACTGTCTCAAATTGCTGTTTTCAAAGTCAATTCTGAGGTTTTGGAAGTTTTGGGTGCTTCCAAAGTGATGTGATCTGGAGAGAGGTGTGGTCACTGCTTTTTTGGTCTGCACTCTGGTCCTTACCAAGAGAGAGTCCCTGATCTCTTGGGGTTGGAATCAATACTGCTCCTCAGGACACCTCCACTCTTGGAACCTAGGATCCCTGATCCCTTGAGACCTGAACTGATATTGACCCTCAGGGCTTTCATTCTCTCTTGAAAGAAAACATTCTCCACCTTGAATGCAGAAATCGGTATAGGCAATGGAGTTTCCAAACAACATCTAGTCCTGTGTTCAGTGCTAGCACAGAAACATCCTGTAATCTCTTTCAAACCAGTTGCTCTGCTTTGAGAGCTCCTGAAGTTGCTGCTGCTTCTGTCACCACTACCTAGTCCCATGATTGAAGTTTTATTGCTGTGCACTCTAGGTCAGCCTCCTCCTCTTTGTCTCAAATCTCTCTGATCTTCTATGATGTTTTGAGCTAGAAGAATGTCTCACTCTGATCTTTTGTTGGATTTGCCACTCTAGAATTGATTTGAGCATTATTTTAAAGTTGTTTGAAGGGGAATGCTATGAGAGCTCAACTGAGCATTTTCTCTACTCTATTGTCTTGGCTCTGTCCCCAGAACTCTTTCAAGATTTGTCCTTCTTGGAAGGCAAGGGATACGGTGGCAATCAAAAACCTTGGAACTTTATATACCACAAGTCATTCATTATATCTGATCTTCCAGAAACACTATTTTAGGAAATCTTGAAGAAAGGTTTTTAACAAATACAAAGAAAACAAGCCTAGTTCTTGATTTAATGTAACTGCTGGATTTATGCCATGGGAAAATGAAGGGATAAGAAAGACATATTCTTTGCAGGATGATATGAACAGAATGGAAAGGGATTTTTTTTAATTATTCTCCCTCTTAGTCATCTTTGGGTATCAAGAAAGCAAAGCTAGATACAGATATCTGAAGTCTGGGAGGGGGAGGTGGCACAAAACATATTCTTATTCTGTTTTTCCAATTTGAAAAGATAATCAAAACTATTCTCAGCGTTGGAGAGACTTTTGTATTCGAAATTTTCCAGTATTACCTTTCTCTGGCCTTTATATAATTTTGTTACAAACACAAGTTAAACCATTTTCTTATGTTTGTTCTGATTATTCTTTTACACTTTGCTAATGATATTGGCTTCTTAGAGGTCTTCATCATCCCATGTTATTCTTTCTTCATACTGTTTACAATTGTGTGGTGGTATATTGAGGAAGAGGAAAGAGATATTCATAAATTTTCCATCTCATGAAAACTAGCCCATATCAACACTAGTCTGGGAATTATTTTTAGTATTAAGATCAGTTAACCAATATGTACAACATACAAAACTTAAGGAGACATTTAAGGATGCAAAATGGCAGGCATAGGTGCTAATTTCATGTTAGAATCAGGATATTTTGCAATGTCTTACCAAATGTTTCACTAAAATATTTGTCTCGAAGGGATTTAACCCAATAAGTAAGCATACCTTGTCAAAGCATCTTATAACTGATTGACCTCACTTAAGCATAAGTTAAAAGAAATGAAAGACAACACAAAAATCATGAAATTGAGTGTTCACTCTTTGACAGAACAAGCTGGCATAGAATTAGAGTTTTGTTGATTTCAACAAGACAGACCGTGAGCCTTCAGAGACAATTACTGAAACTATTCCCTTATGCCTTCCTTATCTTCAAAATTTTTGTAGATCCTTATATTAAGGGGAAAGGGACAGTGCCAAATATTTTAGAAATGTTTGCAATATGCTGTTAATGAATCTTATAGAATAGAGGTGTAAAATTCATAGAAATGAGGCCATTAAATGACATATAAGGATGCCTGTGGGCCACATATTGTCTTAGAACCTTATTAACATTATGTATGTTCTTATGTAAGGTTTTATTTCATTAAATATTTCTCAATCACATTTTAATCTGATTAGGGTAGCAGTTGTGAGTTTTGTAAGCTTTAGTGAGCTTTAGTATGTTTGCCATCTCTCCTCTGGAGGAAACATAGCACTGATATTGAGACTAGAGGGTTCTCCAGGATACAGAGTAGTTAAGGGAAACATTACCTGTTTTTCTGCAGATATTTATTGAGTGGACCAAGTTCAGCCATCTCCATGACTAGCATCCAGGACTCCGCTTCACATATTCCAATCATTCGTACGATGTAAGGATTGTCTAGCTGTTGCATGACATTTGCTTCTCTTAATAACTCATCTTTAATTGCAGGGTCATTGGTCTCATTTTTTAGTATCTTTACAGCCACTAACTTTTCGCCCCTGCAAAACAAATTCAATCATACATAATACATACATATACACTTTTAGGTATTATACTATGAGACATATTTCCTAATTGCAAATAATTATATGAAGCTGTCCATCTCTCTGTTATTGAATGAAGGTAAACTATCCTTTAAAATAACGATTAATTGGTTTCCTCCTCAAATTTTTTCCCCGCTCCTGCTCTTTCCATTTCAACCCTCTCTGGAAAGAGAAAAAGTTTATTACTTTAAACTAACTGGGGAAAACAAGGGAGAAACTAAATCTCCAGGGAAAAGTTGGAATTAAATAATATTTCTTCTAAAATATATAAAGAACTGAGCCAAATGTATAAGAATACAAGTCATTCTTCAATTGATAAATGGTCAAAGGATATGAACAGGCAGTTTTCAGAGGAAGAAATTAAAGCTATCTATAGTCATATGAAAAAATACTCTAAATCACTATTGATTGGAGAGATGCAAATCAAAACAACTCTGAGGTACCATGTCACAAGGGAAGATGATAAATATTGGAGAAGATGTGGGAGACTTGGAACACTAATTCATTGTTGGCAGACCTGTGAGCTGATCCAAACATTCTGGAGAGCAATTTGGAATTATGCCCAAAGGGCTACAAAAATGTTCATACCCTTTGACCCAGCAATATCTCTTCTAGGATTGTATCCCAAAGAGATCATAAAAATGGGAAAAGGTCCCACATGTACAAAAATATTTATAGCAACTTTTTTTGGTGGTGGTCAAGAACTGAAAATTGAAGGAATGCCTATCAATTGGTAAATGACGGAACAAGTTGTGGAATATGAATGTAATGGAATACTATTGTGCTATAAGAAATGACAAACAGATGGACTTCAGGAAAACTTGGAAAGACTTATATGAACTGATGCTGAGTGAAATGAGCAGAAGCAGGAGAACATTACACCCAGTAATAGTCAAAGTGTGTGACGACTGTTTCTGACAGATTTAGCCCTTCATAACCATGCAAAAATCTAAAACATTCCCAAAGGACTCTTGAGGCAAAATGCCTTCCATATCCAGAGAAAGAACTATGGAATCAGAACACAGAATGAAGCAGACTATTTTCTCTTTTCTTATGTTTTGGTATGGTTAGGGTTTTTCTCATGGTTTCTCCCATTCGTTTTAGTTCTTCTGTGCACTATGACCAACATGAAAACGTATTTAATAAGAATGTAAGTGTAGAAAACTCATGTAAGACTGCATGCTCTCTCAGGGAGGGAAGGGAAAGGGAAAGGGAGAAAATTTGAAACTTATGGAAGTAATCATTGAAAACTGAATACAAATAATTAAATTTTTAAAAAATAATATTTCTTAAAGACATGTGGGGTTATTTTAACTTTCAGTAGTATAATGCATACTAAGATATAATCAGAAAATCTTAATGCTACAAAGAACCAACATAGTTCCCCAACTTGTGAAATATTTACATTCTAATGGTTCAATTTTAAATAGGCTTTTTGTAACTTGGAACACATTGTCCTTCAATTTGTAGCAATCCACAAATATTGGTTTAACTTAAAACATATTTGTAGTATTATATACCTACAGTGAAAAACAGTAAAACAAATATAATACTGTAAAGTTATGTTTTTCTTTTAAACATGATAAAATACAGTAATTCATAAGAAAACATTTTAAAAACATACATAGCTTACAGTTAATTTTGTATAACTAATCTGGCTCTTAGTTCCTTGGGCAACGATCATTTCCTAATTTAAAATGTTGTAGACCTTGACTCAAAACCAAAATGATTCTGGAAAGCTAGTGAACAAGTTTTCACTATTCTATTTTATTTTACTGTACTATATATCATGTTTTGCTCTTCTAGACCTTGCCTTTGGAAAAAATGTGAAAGTTACATAAGATGATCATGACTTAAGGGACAAGGTCTTTCATTTTAGATTCAGGAAAACATAAAAGAAAGAAGGCAGCTTCAAATCAGCATTGAACCATTAACACAAAAAAAGAAGACCATTGTGCACATGTGTGTATGGGGTGAACGCCTACTATACATACCTATTTGTATCTTTGAGTTTTAAAGTCACATACTCCTACTGAACTCAATTTTATTTGAATAAAAATTATGCAATCTAAATCTAAAATACTTTCAACTTTCTTTCATATGCTTCACTAAATAGAGAAGCTTAATCACCATAGAGCGATAAGAACTTCCAGGACTTTTGTATCTAGCTCTAGGACAGTTTATATTCAACTAAGTCTAAGTCTAATCAACTAAGTCAAATATGATGCAGACTAACTCAAGTCACTTTCTGACTGCCTGCAGAAATCTGTGTCACCAAGACTGCTATAATAAAAACACTGTAAAGTGTATATAATTACATTATATACTAATGGTACCAGAAATGCATACCTAAGTATAACATCAAATGGGGACTTAACCATACAGTGCTATCCTTTGTATTTAAGGATTTTATTTATACACGCACACACACATATACATATACATATATATGTATATACACACATACATACACATATACATATACACACATACAAATATATATATTTTATGTGTATTTAATAAAATATATTTGAGAACATGATAGAAAACAGCAACTTACTTTTTCATCCTATAGCGACCCCTTTTTACAGTCCCAAAGTTACCAGAGCCAAGTTCTCCTTCTTCCAAAGTTAGCAAAGTTCTGTCCAGACGCACCTCTTTGGGTCTGATTTCTTCTGGATCTGCATAGGGACTCTCATAGACTGCAGTATCCATTGGTAAGGCATCTCTCTGCATATCTGCAAATCAATTAAACACATTTTCATAAGCTCCACCCAGGGGATGTTTCCCTTTACAACTTCAACTGAATCGACACATTTTGCTGCTTTTTTTCCTATGTGGAACAAGTACCATTCTATCCTAATATTAACATTACTCTTTATTTAGATTAGTCATTATGGAAATTGTGATAAACTTTTAAGCAATTACGGCAGTATTTCAGATTTTGCTTCTATTGACCAAGTCTATTGACAAAAGACTTAACAGATCATCTAGTCTATCAACTCCTTGTATGCCTCACTAGCACTAATGGGACAAGTACTCCTGCTTTCAATAATTTTCAGTTGGCCAATGAGAAATGAGAGAAGTAAATTGTTAATTCATGCTGCAATGTCCATTTCATCATTAATAAAATAGATAACACTGTAATACAACTAACAAAATAAAAGAACAGTCTGTCACCAGAGAGACTCTTCCTGACTATTTATGTTTTTAAGTGAACACTAGGAGACAAAACACTAATTTTTCTAATGGCCTGACATTGATACAGCTTCTTAAAAGTGTCTTCACATCCTAAACTATTATCACAGAAAATAGTCTGCTCCTGACCCTCAGTCTTCATTGTCTTTAAATTGTGGTGCTCCAAATTCAACATGATATATGAGATGTGTTCTGACCATGATGAAGGGTCATCATTTCTTTATTTCTTGAAACTACGACTCAATGTAATGGAAGACTGCATTATAACATCGCCTCCCACCGCTTTCTTTTGTGAATATTGTGGTCACCTAAAATGCTTCAGACATTTTCAGATGAACTGCTATTCTACCACGCCTTTACCACCCTATACTGGTGGAACTCATTTTTAAGAATCTAAGTGCAACACTTCACATCTTCCCTATTCAGTTTTATCTTATATTGAATTTATTCTTGAATTTAGATTCATCATTCAACAGCTTTAGCCTGTCAAAATCTATTTTTTTCCATCCTGACAATCCTTATATTAGCTATCCCTCCCATCTAAAAGGTCTCTGAGAGGAGGTGACTACTGACACAAGCCTTAATGAAAGCAAAAGATCCTAAGAACTAAAGGCATGGAGCATATCTGTAGAAATGTGTGCAGATGAAAGATGGAATTTCAACTTTGGGAAAAGTTTTGGTAGGGTTCTAAAATGAATGAAGGAGAATAGTATGAAATAAATCTGGAAAGCCAGATAAGAACTATATTGTGGAAGATTAATGTTAGTCTGAAGATTTTATATTTGATCTGAGAGGCAATGGGATTTAGATACAGAAAAGAAATATCTGATTTATCAAGACTTTCACATTTTGAAGATTATTTTGGCAGCAATGTAGAAGCTAGATTGAAAAGGAAAGGAACTAGAGGGAAGGGTATCACTTGAGATGATACTGCAATACTCCAGTCTAGAAGTTATGAGACTGACTTAGGGAGCAGTTCTGTGGGTAGAAAGGTTGGGGATGTGAGATATATTTTAAAGATGGGATAGACTACAGATAAGAACTGATGGATGGAGTTGTAGAGAGAAGATAAAATCAAGAATAGCTAGAATACAAACTTGAGGGCCTAGAAGAATGGTGGTATACTCAGTGGGAATTAAAGCTTGAAGAAGGGAGAGATTTGGAGGGTAAAGATGATTTTATTTTTGACATATTGGGTTTAGGATAGAACTGTGACATCCAGATGGAATTGAAAGCAGGCACAGTGATGTGGGACTGATCTGAGACACCCAAATGGATGAGAGTGCCAAGAGAATATAAGGAGAAAGAGGAGGTGACAATGAAGGTACAGAAATTACAGGAAATAGTAGATTAAATGAGTATGGTTTAAACATATGATTTTACCTACCTAGTTCAGCTCCCAAAGCGGTACCATCTGTCCTCTGTAGCACATAAGGATTAAGTTCCACTGAACTGTCTGCCCGGCTAACATTGGAAGGATGTGACTGAAGCACAAAATGAAACATTTTAATATGGTTCATGAATATACATTTAATCTGTTGTTTCTTTACTTAGGATAGAATAATTTATGCAAGAAAGACATAGACAAGAGTTATAGACACAACAGACAGAAATTAATTTTTTTTTCCTTCAGGTTATTGCTTGGGCACAATTTGATTAAATAAAGCATATAGTATAGAAACATAAAATCACTGTAAATATTTTAAAGTCTTTCTTCTGCTATAATAAATTTCAAGGATTCCTACAGAACTCCCTTCTTGTGGACAATGAACTTATAAAACTTAGTGGCATTTTAGGTTTTATTTCAGAAATTGAAAAATCGTAGGACTTTTTTTCTCTTTTTTACCTAGGTTAAACATCAATAATAGTAAAAATGAATAAATGAAAACTAACTTCCACCTTTGATCTGCTTGCCTTTCTTCCTAGAAAATATAAGGATCAAAGATTTAGAATTGGGAAGGATGTTGAAGCCCATTTAGTATAAATCTTTCATTTTAAAGGTGAAAGAAACTGAGACCCAGAAGGGTAAGGTATCCTGTATATGGTGAAACACGTTGTTGTTGATTTTTCTTCATTCTTGAAGAGGACCATGACACTGGAAAGGTGAAGTCATGACTTGCAAGTGCACTAGATTTCAGTGACTGTGCAGTCACCAGCCTCACTCTTCTGACACATCTGGGTCCAATGACAAGATATAGATCAGGACAACTGTCGATGGCTCCAGATTTAGTAGGAGACCATGGCTTTTTAAAGCTAAAGGTTTTTGCAGGTCTCAGTTTGAGGCAATACTCGTTCAGTGATTAAGCCTAGGTAAGAAATGAGGTAAAAAAGTTGCTCATATTAGTTCATTAATAAATTCTAATTGACTGACTGATTGATTCAGTGAGTGAGGGGAAGTAATCACAGGGAAAAGTTATTAATTAGCATTAAGGGGGACCAGGAAAGGCTTGTTCTGAAAGGTGAGATTTTAAGCACAGGTGTGCTCATAAAGGAGCAGTCAGGTAACATCGTGAATAAAGCACTGGGCCTAGCGTTAGGAAGACTTGAGTTCAAATATGACCTTACACACTAACTGAGTGACCCTGGGCAAGACCCTTTTTGCCTCCATTTCTTCATCTGTATGAGGAATGAGAAGGAAATGACAAACCAATCCAGTATCTTTGCCAAGGAAATCCCCAAATGCAGTCAAGAAGAGTCAGACATGACTGAAATGACTAAACAAAAATAGTGGTAATTATCCCCTTGGCTTGATTTATACCCAGGATGTGAATGCAAATTATGAAGTTCAACAAGGACACAGTTATGAGTTTGTCGGATGTCTGCACAGGTAGAAAGAGGTCAAGCTGGGAACACTTTAAAAGCTGACTGTCAGAACAGGAAAAGCCCTTAAATATCATCCCAGCAAAATCTCTCATTTTACTGAGAAAAGAGACCTAGAGGGGAAGTTCCTTGATCAAGGGCATGTAGCAGTCAATGCCAGGGCCAGGATAGTGCCTAGATCTTACTTCCAGCCCTCATCTGTCTTAACCACAGAGTACCTTCTCCTGTGGGAACCCAATCTGGCAACAAAACCCAAAGGGGATGCCAGGAGAAACCCAAGGAGCCTAAAGATAGAGTCAAGAGCCTGGTCCCCCATTGTGGCAGAGAATGTCAGCACCACCTGTAACTTGGTCCCAAATAGCTGATACCCAGGGCTTCAGAGGTCCAAAGGAAACTACTCTTTTCCTTCCTGAATGTGGTCAGAGACTGCTAATCTCTATGGATTCTAGTATCACAGAGCTGTTAGAGATCTCAGGGTAATTCTGGTCCTCTCTCTGTCCCAGTTAATCCCCTTTTTAGCTCCCTTGTGGGGAGCCACAAGAACTCATTCCCCTTGACTCATCCACATCCAGTAGGGTGAAGAAATGTGTGGGTGTGGGTGTGTGAGTGTGTGTGTGCATCTTTCTCTCTCTCTCTCTGCTACAGAATGGGGAATTGAGGCCAAGTCCTCTGACTCTTTATCCAGTACTATTTTCATTCTGCAACAAACATAATGTAGACTGGCAAGATATGGGGTTGTGTAAGCTGAGAGGAATGGAAAGGATGACATGAAATCATGTTATAGTTGCACAAATGGATAGAATGTTGGGTCTATGGTTGGGAATACCTAAATTCAAATTTGGCTACAGACACTTACTAGCTGTGTATTCTTGGAGAGGCCATTTAATCTCTGTCTGCCTCAGTTTCCTTAACTCTAAAATAGGGATGACAATGTCACCTACCTCCCAGGACTGTTGTGAGGGTCAAGTGAGATAATATTTGTAAAGCATTTAGCATAGTCCTTAGCACATAGTAAGCATTAATAAATCTTTCCCAATGTCCCAAACCTGTATGACTGGGAACTTCTTTTCTACCTTAATTCTACCAGGGTTGAAAGATTATTTGTTATGCTCATCTAAAACTTAAAACAAATAAAAGAGAAACTCTACTGAAGCTTTTTGGGCTTCCCATTATAGGTAACATATTAAAGGTAGAAAGGACCAGTTAATTCTAAGTAGCCAATAAAGACTGTAGATGATTCTTAACAATGTGGGGAAATCATTTTTAAGTCATCTCAAGTAAAAGTGTTGACCAAAATCGCCAGTCCTATTCCTTTCTATGTAATAAATTAATTAATATAGGCCAGATTAAGCTGTCACAGATATCTAATGTCACAAACTGTATTATTTAATGAAATCTTTTGGGAAACATTCTGTCAATAGGCAGGTTGTCTTGGGTTATCTCTCAAAATGCCACTGTTAGGCTATCTTCTTTCTGTAGTGAGATGTAGGGGAAGTTTTATGATGACGACTTGGATTGTTATAATGGCATTTTCCTTTTAACTCCAAAGGAAACAGAAAAACAATATTTAAAAATTTTCCAAAGACATCAACAATACTGTAGACAGCAATAAAAGAGAAATTGTAGCAATGATAAAAATTGCTCTAAATGTTTTTTTTAAAAACTTTCTTCCAATAACTGATTGTTTTCTGATCTCTCTCTACCCCATGCCTAACTCTAACTTTTCCATCACTGTAGTTTCCTTCCATGATCCATGAGCCCTACTATGTGTCAAGCATTGTGGCAATCATGCGGCAGACAAAGAGAGGCAAAAGATAACTTCTGTTCTCAAGGACCCTCTAGTCTGAAACTTATTTAAGAGAGTGCCCAGTCTACCCGAATCACTTCTCTCCTGTCTAGACTCCTGACTCTCCAAACTTTTTCACTTTCTCTCCAACTTCCTTTTAATTCTGAAGTTGCCTGTATCCCTGTGGCCCTCTTCTCCAAGCATTAAGTTTTTTGCCCAGAACTTCCACTAAAGGAAGAGCTTGGCACAGTTATGCTAATTTCCTTCCTGTGTTTGCTTTTGACTTTTGACTTTTCCATACTCTTCCATCCCTCTCCAAAGCTCTTCAGCTCCATCTTATGTATTGCCTTCCCCTTTTGGAATATAAGCTCCTTGGAGTTGATTCTGTCTCTTATTTCCTTGTATTGCTAGTTCTAGACACTATGATTGGTATATAGTAAGCACTTTAAAAATATCTTATTCATGTTTTCTCCCTTTGTTTCTATCTCTGTCTGTCTCTGTCTGTCTCTGTCTTCTTTTCCCTCTCCTCCTTCTCTGTGTTCCTTTCTTGTCTTCCAGACCTGGGAAGTATTAATAGAAAGAAAAGACTTTTATAATTTTTGAAGTCAAGACTATCCACTGCAAAAAGAATTCAAATCTATTTAAGGTACAAGTCCTAGCTTCCTGTCCTGAGAACCTACTCTTCTTCTTGATTGACTGAGTTTGAATGACAAGGAATTTCTATTCCTAAGAAAATGGAAAATTTTCTAATGACCTCTGGCTTCCCAAACACCATTCTCCTTTCTATGATGGAATGCCAGCAGGCTAGGATCCTGTCCTCCAGAGCTTTTAAAGGCCTCTGAGACTCGTAATGGGTAGTTTGTTCAAGAGGTGAGGCCTCATGATTAACTAAATGTTTGAGAGCAAAATTGCCATTGGGTTACTTGCATGCTTATTATATGGGATAAACAAAGGCAAAGGGAGGTAAAGGAAACAAGATTTATGATCATATAATAATTGCAATTATTTACTTTGAAGAAAATACCTCCAACAGAATTGAATGCTTTTATAACTATGCTGTAGACTTTTAAAAATTGTGGCCTATGTTTCCCTCATGGCTTCTTTAATAAGCATATATAGTAAGGTATAATATGGCAAAGAGTTACCTTTTGCCTAACACTGGGACTACTCCATAAGAATAAAGTAGGTATATGTAGTGAAAATAGGTGTTCCAGGATGTTAGGATCATGCTACCACTAATGATTTTTCAAATAATTATATAGCTACTAAGGAGAGAGTTTAGCATGTTTGCTACTTTAAATGGAAATAATGTCAAACGCAATAAAACAATGGTAATAAAGTTCTCTTGAACAGAGTCTCTTTTGATGCAAGGGATTATCTTGAATTTAAGCTTATTGATGAAGATGAACAATTTTGGGGGACTTTATTTTTTATTTTTTAAGATTAGATCTCCCTGTATTACCTATCCTAATACAATAGTCACTCGTGGGCCCAAACTCACTGTTTTTCAACATGAAAGTTTTGACCTTCTCTGTTTCTGATCTGAGCCCCTCCATGGGCAGTCTAGTGGCACTAGACTCCTGGGGCTTACCAAATTGGTAGTGAACTTACTGTGTGCATCTTATTGGCTTTAGCCATTACTGAAGTTCAAAAATCCCATGATCAAGCAGTACACCAGCCTCAGCTTCCTTGGTATTTGAGATGAAAGGCATTAGCCTGTATGTGAACGTGGAGCAAATATTGCTATTGAGATACATTGTGAATAAATACAAAGGATGAGACAAGCAACCTTTTCTTTCATTACATTTAGATAAATCTTTTCTTTTTGAAAACTCATAACATGATGGAGGCATATATACAATATTAAAAGTCAATATATTTGCTATGTTCTTAATCCATTAATGGTATAATTTGCCAAAAACAGTTTATGAGTAGAAGAGTCTGAAAAGAGGACATTGCAACTTCCTATGAGTACAATATAGTACCATTGTAAGAAGCATAAAAAAAAAAGCTGAGCATTTTTTTCTGAAACTAGATGTTACACTTCAAAAAGACAAATGACTAATTCTCCCAGCACGTATTACACTCTCTGAAGGAAACACTGATAAGTTATAAATCATAATCACACTGTCAAGTATTTAATTTCACTTTTGCCAATATCTCTAAACAGAAAGCTGAGAGAATTTTGTCTTGGAGTCTTAAGATTCTATCTCCACTCCCCTCACAATTTCTTGATGTTTAACTCTGTCTTGCATAGCTGATTTTTTTTTCCAAAAAAAAATTTAATTAATAATATATTTTAATCACAGAAAAAAATTTCTCTTCTGGGTTGAACATAAATTTTCTCCATTTATTTTCTCTTGAAAGTGCCCAATCAATAGCTTTAAGGGAAAGGAAGTTGTCAGATTTTGGAGCTTTGGAAAACAGAGGAAAAATACACAACACACTTAATATTCTACTGTTACTTGCCATTTTAGAGTATATAAATTATATTCCTATCTGCTTGATTGAATAGACTGATCACAGAAACCAGAGTTAGAAATAAAGTCACAACAGGTTCCACTGCCATCCTCTGATTTTTTAATCTCAATTACTTTTCCCTTATATCCAATGAAACTAGAGGAGCACTGAATGACAAATATGTCTATGGTTAGGGACAAGAGTAATTCTGGTTAGTGTTGTAGAACATCTACTTCTGTTTCTTACTAGGGTATCTTGGGATCTCCTTTTTTTGGAATAAGTGTAAATAAATTAACAAACAAACAAATAAATGAATGAATGAATGAAGGAATAAATAAATAAAAGCTTTTGGATACTACACCTACATATATACATACATATATGCTTATATTAATACGTATGTATTTGCTCATTTGACTATATGATTGGAAAATTTTAGCACTTGCAATGTAACTACACTCATATTATTTATATTAGAAATCCTAACATTCTTGAATTGGAAAAGAACATTACAGATATCTGAGCTCCTCACTGTATAAACTAAACTAAAGCCCATAGAGGTGAAATGATATCCTCAATGCTTTATGTTCAGGGAGTAGATGACTTTCCTTCAATCCCAATATAAGGCAGAGGGTTAGCAGTAGCAAGGTCATATCTTATCTACATGCTCAGTAGAGAAACCACAAGGGGACCCTAAGTCTCCCTCACTCTGACAATGGCCATGCCATCTCTTACGTACTTAAAACAATACAAAAAATGAAACCATAAATAATTTATTCACATATATTGATGTTTTACAAATACTGCTTGTAGAATATATATAAATGGGAGAGTTTGCGGGCAAATAATAGATGAGTATTTTAAGTTTGAATTTATTACAATTTTTAAAGATAATTTTTATTATTTTCTATCTGAGGATTCAGTTTGAAGATATTTGAAACCATTTTAATGTTGCATAAATAATATGATTTCTACCCTCTAAAGTATTTTAAAAATGCATGTTGTCATAGCAACAATAATACAAGTATGGGAAATTGCTAATTCAGTGACTCGAGTTAATTCAGACTGCCAAATGCATTGTTGTTCCTTAATTATGTTTACTTTGATCAAATTAATCAGTTGTCTGACAAATTTCCACTTCTCATAGGTAAAATAACCTGTACATAATTTATTGACAAAACTTCATCTATGGATGTGACACATAAATTTTCATATCTGCTTCTTAAATAAAGCCATTAATTATCTACATTTATTTCTAAAAGCCTACAATGGTCACCCCAATTGAAACTGATTCAGAACAAATTTTGAATGATTTCATCTTTATACTTGTTGTGGTTCAGTTGTGTTTCAGTTGTGTCTGATACTTTATGGCCCTGTTTGGGATTTTCTTAGCAAAGATATCAAAGTGATTTGGCTTGTCCTTCTACAGATCATTTTAAACAGAGGTTAAGTGGCTGCCCATGGGTCACAAACTAATAAGTTTCTAAGACCAAATTTGAACTCAGGAATTTTTGATTCCAGATCCAGTGAGTCATGTAGCTACCTCCTTTCTACCATTATTTTAAAAGCCTATCATGGATAATTTATGTCTTAAAGGATGCTATATATTCAATTCTTATCGACTAAGTCTGTTTTTCTAAGTATGTAATTAAGGGCAAAGGAGAGATCAAACGGTATATTTGTGATGTGTACTGAAATAGTTTGATTGGCTGTCTACTAAAGAAAATCAAATTTCCAAAATAACTAACAATTCTTTACCCCTCTACTACTGCATAGCAATAAAACAATATAAAGGATGTCTGCAATGATAGCATCTTTCTTGATAACTAAGGGTTGACTGGACTATGTCATAAGGCTTCTTTCATTTTTCCTAATGAGTACCAATCCATGCAGATAAATTAGCTGTTGGTTTTGGGGAAATTTTTTTGGAATCCATTTTAACTAGGGAGATATTCCTAATGAATTGACTGACTATATTCCTAATGAATTGACTAACCAGGCAGAGTGTGAATCAGGTTGTGTGCAGGTCATGGTCCCAATGCCAGAAAAATTCACTGATGTTTTATTTAAAAATAGATTGCAGTTAAAATTCATTTCTCTTGCATTGTCAACAGGATGAAGAACATTCATTTTTAAAAAATAAATTCTTTATACATACTGGGAAGAGCATTTTTGAGTCATATATTCCTTATTCCTAATCTCCAAGTACATATCTTAATTTCAAGAAGTGTACTAGGCTTTATAGAGTGAGTTTGAGGTTAAAATATGAAATGGATTGAAAAATTACTGTGTTATGAAAAAGCATTATTTGGAAATAACATCAAGAATTAGAGTAGCATATAGTTAGTCTTACACAGCACGACTATTATGGAAGTCATTTGCAAAACTACACAGATATGGCCTACATTGAATTGCCTGCCTTCCCAAAGGGAATGGGTGGGGAGGGAGGGATGGGGA